>CM038145.1:417475492-418075492 GCA_021437245.1 Aegilops speltoides | reverse complement strand
TCACCGGAGCCATCCTCACGGTCTCCTTCTTGCACAGGAATTGGGTCAAAGGAGCCATCATAATCATAGCCTGCTTCTTCACCCTGTCCTTCCAGACCATCGGTGTCGTTCAGAAACGATAAGACGGCATCGCTTCCTTGTGCGATTATGTCCCCCAACATCGCTTCTGTTGCTTCGTCTCGGGGGGTGTCCATAGATTCTACAAATATTTACAACATGACAATTATTATTCAAACATGACAGATATGGATATATTAGTGGCAAACGTAGAACTAGCTAGCTAATCACAGTAAGGAATCATATTAATTAGTGGCCTCGACGCTGCTTCTCTAGGGTTTGGGGTGTCCTCGACAACGCTTCAAGGGGGTAATATCGACAATGACGAGATACATACACGGGAAAATAATGTTATCGGGGAGGGGGTATATCGACCCCCCCCCCACGTGTTGAAGTTATCGGGAGGGGTTTATATCGACAACGACGACATACATACATGGGAAAATAATATTATCGGGGAGGGGGTATATCGACCCCCCCCCACGTGTTGAAGTTATCGGGAGGGGGTATATCGACCCCCCCTCGTGTTGAAGTTATCGGGAGGGGGTATATCGACCCCCCCCCTCGTGTTGAAGTTATCGGGAGGTGGTATATCGACTCCCCCCCCCCATGTGTTGAAGTTATCGGGAGTTTATATCGACACGACATACATACACGGGAAAATAATATTATCGGGGAGGGGTTATATCGACCCCCCCTCGTGTTGAAGTTATCGGGAGGGGGTATATCGACACCCCCCCACGTGTTGAAGTTATCGGGAGTTTATATCGACACGACATACGTACATGGGAAAATAATATTATCGGGGAGGGGGAATATCGACCCCCCCCCTTGTGTTGAAGTTATCGGGAGGGGTATATCAACGACGACAGACCCGATAAAACATAAGAAAACGAAGAAGAAATAAAAAGAGGAGAAGAAAAAAGGAATAGAGGAGAAGATCGAAGAAAAAAAGAAAAATAGAGGAGAAGAAGAAAGGAATAGAGGAGAAGAAGAAAAAATAGAATATATTTATTCTATTTTTTCTTCTTCTCGTCTATTCCGTTCTTCTTCTCCTCTTCTTTTTCTTCTTTTTTCTCTTCTTATTTATTTCTCCTCTTCTCCTCCTTTCTTCCTCTTCTTATTTTCCTTTTTCCTCTCATTCTTTTAGTATTGCTTGTTTTTCTAAAAAAAATGTTCAAATAGAAAATTTCGAAAAAAAGTAAAGGTTTTGCCTAATGTGTTGTTCATTTTTCATCAACATATATGCATAAAAAAAGCATACATACATACATATAAACATACAAAAAAGCATACATACATACATATATACAAAAAAAGCATACATACTTTCCTAGCTAGCAAAAAAAGCATACATACATACATATATATATGTTTTTGCGAGGAAAGTAAAACATACATACATATATCATCAACATATATGCAAAAAAAGCATCACTAGCTATGGGCGGCGGTGGCGGCAGGGGGCAGGGCAGGGCGTGGGGGCTCACTATGGGCGGAGTCGGCGATGGCGAGGTCGGGGCCGGTCTGAGGCAGAGGCGGTGGCCTTGGGCAGGGGCGGCGTCGGGCGGCGATGGCATCGAGGCGGCAGCGGCGGCAACGGCATCGAGGCGCCACGGGCGGGCCGGCTGAGGCGAGGCGATGGCGCGTGGGGCGGGGCATCGGCAACAAGGAAGGCTCGATCGGGGCGGCCGATGGTGAAGGCGCCCTCGGGCGAGGGTAGGCGCTGGCTTGGGGACGACGTCGGCGACGGCGATGGCAAGGCACGGCGACGGCGACGGCGCGGTTGAGCGACAGCGAAGCGGCGGACGGCGTCGGGCAACTGGCGGCGGACGGCGTCGGGGCAGCATGGCGGCGATGAGCTCGGCATCGTCGAGGGCAAATGAAGATGAGAAACTGAAATCTTCACAAGTCCTGGTTATATACCAAGAGCATTGGTCCCGGTTCGTGGCACCAACCGGGACCAATGCCCCCTTTAGTCCCCGTTGGTGCCACCAACCGGCAGCCCAAAGGGCGGGAAGCTGCGGCCTTTGGTCCCGGTTGGTGGCACAAACCGGGACTAAAGGAGGGCATTGGTACCGGTTGGTGCCACGAACCGGGACCAATGCCCTCCTTTAGTCGGTTGATGCCACCAAACGGGACCAAAGGCCTTGCGCTACCCACAGCCAAAAGTTTAGTCCCACCTCGCTAGTTGAGAGGGGCTCGGAGTGGCTTATAAGCCCCACTGCGGCTACCCTCTCGAGCTCCTCTCAAATGCAGGCTTACGGGCCTAATCTCAAACTGTGCTGCCTGTGGGCCTATTGGGCCTTCTGTGGGCCTGAATCTTTGCCCAGGTTGGGTTTCTAGTCGTATTCAGGCCGTGGTGGCCCAATAGGTGGCAGTTTTTTTAATTTTTATTTCAGTTTCTTTGTTTTGTTTTTGCATTATTTATTTTCTTTTGTTATTTACTTTATTTTTATTTCTTTTTGCTTTTATGTCAGAAAAATTATAAACTTTCTGTTAGTGCCATTACTTTTCTATTTTGAATAGTTAAAATTTGAATTCTTTGAAATTTGTGTGAATCACAAGTTTGTGATTAACTTTACTATAAAAATTGTTTTTTAACAGTTTTTTTGTTTTTGCATTATTTATTTTCTTTTGTTTTTTTCTTTATTTTTTAATTCTTTTTGCTTTTAGGTTACCAAAATTATAAACTTTCTGTTAGTGCCATTATTTTTCTTTTAAGTCACAAAAATTATAAACTTTCTGTTAGTGCCATTAGTTTTCAAATTTGAATAGTTAAAATTTGAATTCGTTGAAATTTGTGTGAATCACAATTTTGTGATTAACTTTACTAAAAAATGAACATAGTTGCGCCTATAGAGAAAATTCAACCTAAATTCATAATAAATTTCTATGAATTTCAGAGAAATTCACTATGAATTTAGGTCAAATTTCCTGTATAAATTGGTGTGAGCGCCCTTCGGTTGGCGAGGTGGGACTAAACTTTGAGCGCAACGAGGACCAACCCTTATTCCTGGTTTGTGGCACAAACCTGGACTAATGGTCATGGGCCAGGGGCGAGGCGCATTGGTCCCGGTTCGTGCGTGGAACCGGGACCAAAAGGTCCAGACGAACCGGGACCAATGGGCCACGAGGCTGCCCTATTGAGAGTGTTCTTGGTGAGAACATAGTTGACAAGGAGCAAACCGGGATTAATGGTATTACGAGGGCCGAACCATCAGACATTAAAGCATTTCAAATGAACTCTGAAAAAGTTGAAAGTTGGCATGGTATCATAATTTCACCCACATAGCATGTGCATGTACAAAATAGACAATGGTATCATACTCGTATGTTACAAAGTTGGCATGGTATCATCATAATAGTTGCAGGAGAAAGTCTCCACTTTTTCTTCGCTTGTGTCATTTGCTTATTGCGCCATAACCATGGATAATCTTCATCGTTTATCAGGATGCTTGGGTCAGCCTTGACTTTGAAGGGAGGAATTTCATGAAACTTTTCATAATCTTCAGACATGTCTGTCTTGCCCTCCACTCCCACGATGTCCCTTTTTCCTGAAAGAACAATGTGGCGCTTTTGCTCATTGTATGATGTATTCGCTTCCTTATTTTTTCCTTTTCTCGGTCTGGTAGACATGTCCTTCACATAGATAACCTGTGCCACATCATTGGCTAGGACGAACGGTTCGTCAGTGTACCCAAGATTTTTCAGATGCACTGTTGTCATTCCGTACTGTGGGTCTACCTGTACCTCACCTCCTGACAAATTGACCCATTTGCACTTAAACAAAGGGACCTTAAAATCATGTCCATAGTCAAGTTCCCATATGTCCACTATGTAACCATAATATGTGTCCTTTCCCCTCTCGGTTGTTGCATCAAAGCGGACACCGATGTTTTGGTTGGTGCTCTTTTGATCTTTGTCAATCATGTAAAATGTATTCCCATTTATCTCGTATCCTTTGTAAATCAATACAGTCAAAGATGATCCCCTGGACAACAAGTACAGCTCATCACAAACAGTGTTGTCACCTCTAAGACGTGTTTCCAACCAACTGCTGAAAGTCCCGATGTGTTCACATGTAATCCAGTCATCGCACTGCTCCGGGTGTTTGGAGCGCAGACTGTTCTTGTGTTCATCGACATACTGGGTCACCAAGGTAGAGTTCTTTAGAATTGTGTAGTGTGCTTGAGACCAAGAATATCCATCCCTGCCTATTATTGAGTCCCTTCCAGGCATGCCTTTTCTAGTCAGTCTTCCCTCATACCGCGATTTAGGGGGACCTATCTTCTTAAGGCCAGGAATGAAGTCAACACAAAACCCGATGACATCCTCTGTTTGATGGCCCATGGAGATGCTTCCTACGGCCTAAGCGCATTCTGAGACATATTTCTTTAGGACTCCCATGAACCTCTCAAAGGGGAACATATTGTGTAGAAATACGGGCCCTAGAATGACAATCTCGTCGACTAGATGAACTAGGACTTGCGTCATGATATTGAAGAAGGATGGCGGGAACACAATCTCGAAACTGACAAGACATTGCGCCACATCACTCCTTAGCCTTGGTACGATTTTTGGATCGATCACCTTCTGAGAGATTGCATTGATGAATGCACATAGCTTCACAATGGCTAATCGGACGTTTTCCGGTGGAAGCCCCCTCAATGCAACCGGAAGCAGTTGCTTCATAATCACGTGGCAGTCATGAGACTTTAGGTTCTGGAACTTTTTCTCTGGCATATTTATTATTCCCTTTATATTCGACGAGAAGCCAGTCGGGACCTTCATACTGAGCAGGCATTCAAAGAAGATTTCTTTCTCTTCTTTCGTAAGAGCATAGCTGGCAGGACCTTCATACTGCTTCGAAGGCATGCCGTCTTTTTCGTGCAAACATTGCAGGTCCTCCCGTGTCTCAGGTGTATCTTTTGTCTTCCCATACACGTCCAAGAAGCCTAGCAGGTTCACGCAAAGGTTCTTCGTCACGTGCATCACGTCGATTGAAGAGAGGACCTCTAGGTCTTTCCAGTAGGGTAGGTCCCAAAATATAGATTTCTTCTTCCACATGGGTGCGTGTCCCTCAGCGTCACTCGGAACAGCTAGTGCGCTGGGACCCTTTTCAAAGATTACGTGTAAATCATTCACCATAGCAAGTACGTGATCACCGATATGCATGGCGGGCTTCTTCCGGTGATCTGCCTCGCCTTTGAAATGCTTGCCTTTCTTTCGACATTGATGGTAGGTCGGAAGAAATCGACGATGGCCCAGGTACACATTCTTCCTGCAGCTTCCCAGGTATATACTATCGGTGTCAAGTAAACAGTGCGTGCATGCGTGGTATCCCTTGTTTGTCTGTCCTGAAAGGTTACTGAGAGCGGGCCAATCGTTGTTGATCACGAACAGCAACGCCTTTAGGTCAAATTCCTCCTGTTTGTGCTCATCCCACGTGCGTACACCGTTTCCATTCCACAGCTGTAAAAGTTCTTCAACTAATGGCCTTAGGTACACATCAATGTCATTGCCGGGTTGCTTAGGGCCTTGGATGAGAACTGGCATCATAATGAACTTCCGCTTCATGCACATCCAAGGAGGAAGGTTATACATACATAGAGTCATGGGCCAGGTGCTGTGATTGCTGCTCTGCTCTCCGAAAGGATTAATGCCATCCGCGCTTAAAGCAAACCATACATTCCTTGGGTCACCTGCAAACTCATCCCAGTACATTCTCTCGATTTTTCTCCACTACGACCCGTCAGCGGGTGCTCTCAACTTCCCGTCTTTCTTACTGTCCTCACTGTGCCACCGCATCAACTTGGCATGCTCTCCGTTTCTGAATAGATGTTTCAACCGTGGTATTATAGGAGCATACCACATCACCTTCGCAGGAACCCTCTTCTTGGGGGGCTCGCCGTCAACATCACCAGGGTCATCTCGTCTGATCTTATACCGTAATGCACCGCATACCGGGCATCGTTCAGATCCTTGTTCGCACCATGTAGAGAGATCAGATCATTAGGGCATGCATGTATCTTCGCACCTCCAATCCTAGAGGGCATCGACCTTCTTTGCTGCGTATGTACTGTCGGGCAATTCGTTATCCTTTGGAAGCTTCTTCTTCAATATTTTCAGTAGCTTCTCAAATCCTTTGTCAGGCACAATATTCTCTGCCTTCCACTGCAGCAATTACAGTACGGTACCGAGCTTTGTGTTGCCATCTTCGCAATTGGGGTACAACCCTTTTTTGTGATCCTCTAACATGTGATCAAACTTCAGCTTCTCCTTTTGCCTTTCGCATTCCGTCCTTGCATCGACAATGACCCGTCGGAGATCATCATCATTGGGCACATCGTCTGGTTCCTCTTTATCTTCAGCAGCTTCGCCCGTTGCTGCATCATCGTGCACATCGTCTGGTTCCTCTTGATGTTCAGTAGCATCACCGTATTCAGGGGGCACATAGTTGTCATCGTACTCTTCTTCTTCGTCGTCTTCCATCATAACCCCTATTTCTCCGTGCCTCGTCCAAACATTATAGTGTGGCATGAAACCCTTGTAAAGCATGTGGGTGTGAAGGATTTTCCGGTCAGAGTAAGACTTCGTATTCCTACATATAGGGCATGGACAACACATAAAACCATTCTGCTTGTTTGCCTCAGCCACTTCGAGAAAATCATGCACACCCTTAATGTACTCGGGGGTGTGTCTGTCACCGTACATCCATTGCCGGTTCATCTGCGTGCATTATATATAATTAAGTGTGTCAAAAACCATTACAGAACATCATGAATAGATAAATAAGTGACCAAATTAATAGAAGTTCATCATCACATTAAAACCAAAGTACATACATAGTTCTCATCTAACAACATATAGCTCTCCAGAGCATCTAATTAATTAAACCATACATTGAAACTATGTAAAACATTTCAATGCGAAAACAAATGCGATCATAATCGCAATCAAGGTAACAACTGATCCAACTGCATAATGATACCAAGCCTCGGTATGAATGACATATTTTCTAATCTTTCTAATCTTCAAGCGCATTGCATCCATCTTGATCTTGTGATCATCGACGACATCCGCCACATGCAACTCCAATATCATCTTCTCCTCCTCAATTTTTCTTATTTTTTCCTTCAAGAATTTGTTTTCTTCTTCAACTAAATTTAACCTCTCGACAATAGGGTAGGTTGAATTTATGGTTCGACAACCTCCTAGATAAATAAAATCTATGTCACGGTCGGCATAATTTTCATAAACAATAAATGAACCAATACTTATTAAAAGATAATATATACCACATTCGAATCATAGACAGGACGAGGGCCGACGGGGGCGGATACGAAAACCATCGCACTATATAAGATGCAATAATAAAAGTATGAAAATAATACAAGTATCTATCTAAACATACAAGTAAGAATTTTTCCTTTCAGAAAGAAGATAAGAACAAGACGCTCACCACGGTGGTGCCGGCGATGAGATCGGCGCGTGTGATCGACGGCGGTGAAGACGGGGACGGGGCGTGATGGACCGCTAAACCTAGACAAATATTGAGGAAAATGAAGCTTGGAGGTCGAGCTTGGAGAGGAGAAAGCTTAAGTAGTGTGGCTCGGGCATTCCATCGAACACCTTGTGTGCATAGGAGGTGAGCTAGAGCACCACCAAGCCCTCTCCCCCTCGGCGGCCAGAAAAAACAGAGCAGTGTGCTCTGCTCTTACGTGAGGGGGTATATATAGGCACCTCATTGGTCCCAGCTGGTGGCATGAACTGGGACTAAAGGGCAGCCTTTGGTCCTGGTTCATGCCACCAACCGAGACCAATGGTGGGGGGCCAGGAGTCAGGCCCATTGGTCCCGATTCATCCCACCAACCGGGACCAAAAGGTCCAGACGAACCGGGACCTATGGCCCATGTGGCCCGACCGACCCCCGGGGCTCACGAACCGGGTCCAATGCCCCTATGGGTCCCGGTTCTAGACTGAACCGGGACTAATGGGCTGACCCGGCCTGGACCTTTGCCCCCTTTTCTACTAGTGGCTACTTTCTGGGCACGGCTCTCACTCATATGCATATCGCGTCCGTTGTGTACCATCGTGATCTAAAGAAAGTAGTTGGGGTGGGCCCACGGCAAGACTTTCGCGTGCTAATGCATTTACCTATTATCATAGTCGTATACATGGACTGGCACAAAGACACTCGCACTGGCCTCTCCCGACCATAACAAACTTGTTAGGGCATCTCCAGCCGCGCCCCCAACAGGCCCCCCAGGCCACTTTTTCGGCGCCGGCGCCGAAAAAACGGCCCAGCCACGCCCTCAGGATGCCGAAAATCGCCGGTTCGGACCTTTTTTCCGCCCGGCGGTCACAGGCCGAACCCGGCGCACTGGGGAGCCGTTGGGGGCTCCGGCGCTAGGGAAAAGCATGCCTGGCCCACGCCGACAGGGGAAAAGTCAAGGTTTTCTTCCCCCGACTCGCCTCGCACCCCCCGCGCCCTCGACCACCACTAGCTATATCCCGGCGACGGCCGCCGGCCTACTCCGCTAGATAGCCATTCCCCGCCGGAAAATAGTAGCGCTTCGCCACGGCAGCCCCTCCCGCAGCAGCTGGGTGTTTCCGGCCGCCGTTTCCGGCCGCGGAGGCGCGGTTTAACGGTGGGTAAACGCCCACCGAGCGCAAGGTGTTCGGCGTTTTGACTGTCTCGGCGATGGACTCGGAGGAGGAGGAAGAGCTCGCCGCGCTACTGGAGGAGGAAGCCGCGGCCGACGTCCAGGAAGAAAAGCATCTGATGGTGCTCGCCGCCCTCGCCCAGCTGCTGGCGAGCAATGAAAAGCCACGTCGAGGTGGCTCGGCGCCGGGGCGGGTGAAAGGAAAGAACCGGCATCGTCTGCAAGGCTACTGCATGCTCTACTCCGACTACTTCGCCGATGCTCCACTTCATGGCGAGAGAACATTTCGGCGCCGTTATCGGATGAGCCGAAAGCTCTTCCTCAGGATTGTGAATTCCATCCGGGAGTTCGACAACTACTTCAAGTGAAAGATGGATTGCACTGGCGCTCTTGGATTCACCTCCGTCCATAAGTGCACGACAGCGATGAGGATGCTTGCATATGGAGCTCCCAGTGATTCACTCGACGACTATGGGCGCATGGCTGAGTCCACCAGCATAGAGTGTTTGTACAAGTTCTGTCGGGCAGTGGTGGCAGTGTTTGGGCCACAATACTTGAGAACACCCAATGCGGAGGACACTGCTCGGATCCTAGCCCAGAATGCAGCAAAATGATTTCCTGGGATGCTTGGAAGCATCGACTGCATGCATTGGAAATGGAAGAACTGCCCATTTGGTTGGCAGGGGATGTACAAAGGCGCCAAAGGCGGTTGCAGTGTGGTGCTTGAGGCGGTAGCCACACAGGACCTATGGATTTGGCACTCCTTCTTTGGTATGCCAGGAACTCACAATGACATCAACGTGCTGCAGTGCTCTCCTGTTTTTGCGAAGCTCGTTGAGGGCCATTCTCCTCCGGTGAACTTCGAGATCAATGGGCACCAATACAACAAGGAGTACTATCTAGCTGACGGCATCTATCCGAAATGGTCGACATTTGTGAAGACGATCTCAAACCCTGTGGCAGGAGGCAAGAACGCCTGGTTTGCGAAGCTTCAGGAGGCTTGCAGGAAGGATGTCGAGCGGGCATTTGGTGTGCTCCAATCTCGATTTGCTGTTGTTCGGTACCCCGCTCAGACCTGGTCGAAAGATCAAATGTGGGAGATCATGACTTTCTTTGTCATCTTGCAGAACATGATCATCGAGAGTGAGCAAGAAGACCCAGTGTTTGACACTGAACCATACTACAGGCGGGGTCCTCTAGCCGAAGTTGATCACCAGCTACCGGCAACTTGGACTGCCTATCTCAGTATGCGTCAGGAGATCCAAGACCCACAGGTGCATCATCAACTGCAGAAAGATCTGATTGAGCACCTATGGAGGCTCAAGGGGGACGTCGTGTGATGAAATACGAGTTTTTATTTGTTGAACTATATAATTTGTATTGAACTATTTGTTGTTGTAGTATTTTTTTGAAGTATTTGATTTTTCTGTGATGAAATATGTGATAAGAAATAATTCTGTTCATAATTGAACGCCGAGACACGGCGAAACCACGCCGAATATGGACCTATTCTCGTCCATATGGGCCATTTATTCGCCGAAATTGGGCTGCAAAGTGGGCCAATTTCGGCGCCTGGGGGGCGACGACTGGGCGGCCCCCAGCGCCGAGTGTATCGCCGGCTCGCGCCCAGGGGGCGATTTGTATGCGTCCTGGGGGGGCCAACGGCTGGAGATGCCCTTACTCTCCATGTGTTTTCATGGACCGGCACAAAGACACTCGTACAATGTTGTTTGGAGCACTTGTGTTGTGCCAAACAAAACCGATGGTGTGTGTAAATGCATGTGAACTGAAGAACTACACCAGAGACACCAGAGTGATAATTCATCGTGTGAATACATGTATGTACAGCAGGAAAATTAATATAATATATTCATGTGTAGAGAAAGGGTAAATTTGTAATAAAAATAGTAGTTATTTAGGTCATGTAGAACGTGTTCACATTGCACACTGGGATGACTAAAAAAGTTTCCATCACCCCTCTCGGAAATATGCTTTTAGTTTAAGTTGTCACGATACATTTTTAGGGGGAATAGTCCTTGCATTTTCGACCCCTTTTTTTCATTTGCGTATTTTTGACACACTTTTTTTGACGAATTCACCTAGCTTTTTTGTTTGTTTGATGATTAGCTAGCGAACCATGTAACATAGCAATATCATACCATTTATTTTATTGTTTTATGATATTTTATAAATCATTATTGGCACCCCCTCATCTTCGTAAGATTACACCACAGTAAAGTACATGATCAATTTTCATGTCTTTTTCTTGCAACGGCTACACAATGAAGTTATCACGGCGCACTTTTGGGCGCTTTACACTAGTCGCTGCAAATAGCAAAATTAACAAGGTAACCATTTTTTTGGTATTAGTGTGGTAACTGAAGCCGTATGTTATAGCGAAGAAAAAATGCATTAATCTTCATTGCTTTACTAACCGTGTTAGTTCTATTTTTGTGTTCACCGCCGCTCGTGGACATGCGGACTCCGTCCAATTGCATCCCTTGTCTGCTAATAAGGAGTTGACGTGAATAATAATGTTGTGTCAGTTTTCCCTACTGTTCCTACGAATGGGCATTTTGAAAGCAGAGCTAGCTAACACCAGTGATACGGTTGAAGTCCAGCATATGCATGTCAAAAAGCAAACACACTTTAACAAGCTCGCACCAGCCTCCAAACCCAGTCAGCAGGATGTGGACGCATTGAATGTTCTTGGTGATACACCTTTAGTTTCGACACAGCAGGCCGAACACACTGTTCGCCGGCGCCGTCCCAATCTTCCAAACTCCGTAGGCCAGACCACATCTCAACCAGCCTCAGCCGCAGAAACAGCTACTCTCGCCGCATCGGAGCAGCGGAGACCACTCCCCCGCTCCCCTCCAGCCGCATACTGTTTCTTGCATGTATTGTACCTGGGTCATTCATACGACATCTTGCATAACCCAGTCTCCCAAGATTTTGTAGGAGTACGCCTCTGCCAAAGTATCAAATCACATCCCACTAGCAGGGTTTATGACCAGCCCTTCCCTTCTCTTTGTGAAATCACGGACCGACAACTCAAGGGCGCTGTTCCTTGTCGGGCATCACTCTCGTTCATCGTCAGTTTTGCCAACAAGGGCCCTGAGAAATACGGTCAACGTTGTATCTAAAGAACACATGCATGGGTTTTGCTGGAAGAACATGAAGCATTTTCCACCCTTTTTTTTTGGCTTACGCCATGGAATTAGCAGATGCATTATCTAAATGTAACACATAATATCTAGTAGTAACTGGACCTTAAAAAATCAACCAAAACATAATCTTTAAGTAGTAACTTGATCATTTTCCATCTTTTTTTTGGTTTACTAAAGTAGTGATCTAAACACTCTTATATATATTTACGGAGGGAGTACAGATCTAAAGTGCGGTCCAATAACCAACCACTTTAATATAGAGATGGGTTTTCATTGCTCTAAATTTTAATAGGATTTAGCATAGCTTAGGACATTTCACTTGTAGAAAACAGGGCATTTGTCCCAGTTCCAGAGGGCCTTTAATCCCGGTTCTGGAACCAGGAAAAAAGGGTCGGGACTAAAGCCTCTAACCTTTAGTCCTGGTTCACTTACGAACTGGCACTAAAGGGGCTCCACGTGGCCGCCGGCTGGAGCGGGGCTGGAGGACCTTTAGTCTCGGGACTAAAGGAGTTTTTTGGAAATAAAAATTGGATTTTTTTTTGAATTTTTTCTTCCGATTTTTAAACCTTTGAATTATTTGACAATTCAATCTTTAATCATCCCTCCTCACTCCTTCAGAATTTAATCTCTAATCTCTAATCAGCACTCATTCCAAATCATCTAACTTCCCGGCCGGTCACCCATCCCCACACTACTCCAGCCCGAGAACGCTTAACTTTGAGGTTCTATCACCCCTTGTTTCCAAGTCCGCAGTTGTTGTTTTCCTGACAATATTAAGCTATCAATCCTGTTAACCCTTAGGTCTTGATGTCACATGATTTAATTTCGAAAATACTAACGGCCACACGTGTGGCAGTTTTGCAACTTGCCCACACACGCGGATCCCTGTCCAATGAATTCTGCACGAATCTTGACACGATCTGACAAATTTTGGTTGCCATGTAGGACGAAAGTGGTGTGTGGGCATTTCACAGTTCGACCAGACGCCCGTTTCTCGCTCGGAGAGGACGCTCCCGTGTGGTCTTGTTTTCTTATCCTCTATGTAGCCTCTTCCATTCCCCCATTCCCCACTCTCTCTCCCGCGCGCCCAATTTGATTGAAGAGTGGCCGAAAATCCGGCGGTCGGAGCGATGTGACGGGGCGGTTCCGGCGACGCACGCACACCACCTTGATGCGTTTCCGGCCTCCGACGGGATCATCAGCCTCATTCCCCGTGAAGGCCGTGAGATCCGAGATTCTCAAAGCCGCATCCATGGTGTGGCAGCTTCCGCGCCGCCGATGTTTGGTCGCGTCAATGTGGGGCGGCTTGGAAGTTGCGGCCGAGGAGGGCAAGGCGGCAGTAGGCGTCGTCGGTGAGGGGCAGGGGTGGGGGCACCTCGCGGAGCTCCCCGATGAGCGAGGGCACGGGTTGGAGCTGCTGGCAGCGCTACTGTTGCTGCTGCTTCAGGAGGACGTGCTTCATTCTCTGCCTCCCTCCGTTGTTGCCTGATGGCGCATTCGAATGCGGCCGGCGAGTACCAGCACGCCGCACCAGGCCCTGCCCGCGTTGGCTCCCTCCCTCTACAGGTCGTTGCTTTCCCTGCCCCCTTCAAATTGCCATGTATTGTACCAGAGAGAGGGCACATCATATTTTGTGGAGAGTGGTCGTCATTGTTTATCTCTATTCTTCTGATTGCCATGGCAAACAGATTTGCAGAGTGCTTCCCATTTTTTGTAGTTTAACTAGTTTGATTTTTGCTGCTGCTTTTTTGCACTTGTGCAACGACAGGGCAAGCTATTATCAATTTCCTGACATCAACAAATTGTAGCTATCATCTCTTCTATATAGCAAATAGTAGCCATGGCAATTTTTGCCATGTGTTTTGAGATGAACTTTTTCGACCATGACAAATATGTATTTTCAATCCATAGTTGCCATGCTAATTTTCAACGATGATGGCAGTGGCAGTTTTGTTTAGCATACCCTCCCATGTTCAATCCATAGTTGCCATGGTGATTTTCAACCCGTAGTTTTTCACGTTATAGCATTGGAAGGGACATGGCAAATTCTTTGAAATTTTGTTGTTTTTTATATTTGCGATGACAATTCTAACTTAGTTGACATGGCAAATACAACTACACAGCCATGGCAAATTCCACTCTTTTATTGCCATGGAATTTTTTTTATTTGCCATGGCAAATTTACATTCATCACCCACGGCAAAAAGTACCTACATTGCCATGTCAAATTTACCTTTTTTACTTGTCAATTTATTAGCTCACGATGGCCCATTGATCACGGCTAATTTTGTTTATTGATCATGGCAAATTTAAATTTCTTTCTTTCTTGCCATGTGAAATTCACCTTCATCCCTATGGCAAATTTACTTAACATACATGTTTTTTTAGTTTCATAGCATTGCAAAGAACAACTAGACTTGCCATGGCAATACCGTTTATTAACTAGATGATGGCAAATTTTGTTACCGGATCACGGCAAACCGATCACGGCAAATTTACTTTATCGATCATGGCAAATTTACTTTATGATCGCGGCAAATTTAGTTATTTATCACGGCAATTTTTAGTATTTGACCATGGCAAATAGAAATTTAGCCCATCGATCACGACAATTGTTTTATTGATCATGGCAAAATTATATTTCTTTATTTTTTGCCATGGCAAAATCACCTTCATCCCGATGGCAAATTTACTTAACATACATGCTTTTTTAGTTTCATAGCATTGCAAAGAACAACTAGCCTTGCCATGGCAATATTGTTTATTAACTAGACGATGGAAAATTTAGCTACTGGATCACGGCAAATTTAGTTAATCGATCGTGGCAAATTTAGTTTATTTATCACGACAATTTTAGTTTTTGACCATGGCAAATAAAAATTTAGCCCATCGATCACGGCAAATTTACTTTACCGATCACGAAAAATTTACTTTATCGATCATAGCGGCAATTTTAGTATTTGACCATGACAAATTTAAATTTCTATTTTAACCAAATTAGGATTAAACTAAATTTTCATCCATTTTCTTTTCTTTTGCTACAGGGCAAAAATTTATTTTATTTTTGGACCATGGCAATTTACTTTCAGTTGCCATGTCGAAATGAATTTTTCATGTAAACATAATTTTGAATCAAGAAATTTTGAGTAGGAATTTGCCATGGCAACTTTTGATCAACTTTTTGTGCTTTTTTCACATACACGGAAATTTTATCACACAAAAGATGGCTATTTTTTATATAAATACCATACAAAATCTATATATTCCTTTGCCATGGCAACTTTTTGATCAGTTTTTATGTTATTTCACATAATTTCTTATATAAAAGCATGCTATTTTGATATGGCAAATCAGTATTCATTTTTCCTTGGCAAATATGTATTCATTTTGCCATAGCCAATCTGTGTTTTTTTCGGTTCAGTGCATTTTTAGAGTTTTTTGCTTTTCTATATTCTCTTGGACAGGCAGGAGCACACATCATTTGCAATTCCTTTTTGTTTGAGGAATAACTCATTTTTTAATATTTCTTCAAGGAGCAATGGCGTTTTTTGGGTTGGTTCCCTGATGACATTAGGCTAGTCCGGTGGAGGCATTGGGCTGGTCCACTGGAAGGTCATGTGAGCTGCTGGTCGTTCGCGTGGGAACCCTCATCGCACTGACGTTCGGGCTGGGTTTTCTCTTGCCGAACGTATCATTCGATCGATACATTCTGGGAGCGACGAATCTGTTCGGTATGTGGCTCCTTCTACCACACGTGTGGGCAGTTGTATCGTTCGCCCACACACAGCTCGGTTGGGCTGCCTCCTGATTATGCCACAGAAGGTGTGTGGGTAGATCTCTAATATGCCACACGTGTGGGCGTTATCAGCGTCCTTTAATTTTTTGATTTCCAAACAATTATTAAAATAAATAACGATGATTAATCTAAAAACTCAAAAATACTTCAAAAACAATTATAAAAAAATAAAAAATTCTCAAAAATATTACAAAATTTTCAAAATAATGTGAGTAATAATAATATTGAATTTCAATGAAAATAAAATAAGTAATAATAATAATAATATTATTATACCATTTATTGATTTAATATATTTAAATCTGTATTGAAATTCGATAAATAATATATCCATTATTATCAGGAAAATGTGACCATGATGTCACACGTTTCACCGTTTGAGTTTGAAATGGTTATTCTAAAAACAATAATTATTTATTAACACTAATATTTATTGAATAAGTGGTTTGACCATTGTTTCACCACTGTTTGACCAGAGTTTGATCACATTTCATTTTTTAAAGTTATATGAACTGAAGAATTTTTGTGTGTTCAATATGAACCAATCAAAGCCGCATCCTTAAGTTTCAATCCTTTCGACTTCATTTGCTATTTTTTCATGCATTTTATGATTCTTTGAGCTAAATTAGCCTGAAATTGAAAAACACTACAAATGAACTCTGAAAACCCTAAACCCGGGACTTAAAACGTCTGAAACTCTATTCTAAATAGTAAACACCTCGGGTTGAAACGATAAAACCTAACCCTAAACTATAAAATCTAAACCCTAGCCCTAAACCCTAAAACTTCCAAAAACTCTATTTTCCCTTTGGAATTTTGTGATTTTAAAAAATTGTCCTAATCCCTAAACTCGAGACTTAAAACGTCTAAACTGTATTCTAAACAGTAAACACCTCGGGTTCAAACCATAAAACCTAACCCTAAACTCTGAAATCTAAACCCTAGCCCTAAACCCTAAAAATGACTAAAATGTCCAAAAACTCTATTTTTCCTTTGGAATTTGTTGATTTAAAAAAATTGAAACGGAAAACAGTTTCTTCGGATCAATCCTTTTGTTCTGCAAATTTTGATATGTTATTCGTATTTTTCTGAATTGGGATGATTTAGTTATAATTTTTCCAAGTTTAATGTGGTAAAAGGCTTTAATCCCGGTTGGTGTCTCCAATTGTCCTGGTTAAAGACCCGGGACTAAAGGGCTGGGAGAAAAAACTGGAAATTTGAAAAATAATAATTAAAAAATTGAAATTATTTTTAGTCCCGGTTGGTACCTCCAACCGGGACTAAAGGGTTTGCGAGCGGCTTCGAACGGTGCCAGCTCCTTTAGTCCCGGTTGGTATCTCCAACCGGGACTAAAGGTCCCGTTCGAACCGGGACTGATGCCTGCGCCGCTCGAACCGGGACTAATGCTCAATTAGTCCCGGTTCGTAATGCAACCGGAATTAATGCTCCGATCCGGCTGTGACGAAAGCCCTATTTTCTACTAGTGTCTCTAACTGGTCCCTTAAAAATAGCGGAGTATTAGATCGAGTAAACCTTAGTGGAGTATTTATACTCCACTAAGTTTTGGTCGGTTCTAGCCGATACCCTAGACTTAGCGGAGTAAAACGTAGAATGCAGCCGTGTCCGGCAGTGGGGACCTCTGGCAGCCGCGTCCGTCCATTGGGAGGAGAGGGGTGGCCGGGCAATTGGGAAAAAGAGGAGGGAGGGGAGGGAGAGAGAGAGATTTTACTCCACTATGGTCTATTGGGGATGGGTTACGTCCTGGTTAGAGAAGTAAAACCGGACCAGTTATTGGAGCTCGGTTAGAAATGCCCTTTGCAGCAACGTACAACAAAAACAAACCACAGAACAAAATTGGTCTGTATCTGAACCGTAACGTAGCAGTGATTAATATAACAAAAAGGTCAATACCTTTTGGTCCAGCCAGAGGTCACCTCGCCGGTGTTTGCGCCTCCGCCTGTTTCACCAAGGATGGCGCAGTCCACAGCCTCGTTGTTTTCGGCCGCTGCAGACATGTCCCGACCGGCTACCAGCGGAAACTGTCCAGCCACCTCCGCAACGAGCGTCGGCGCATGGCAGCCGGACGAAATATCAGACATGCAGGCCACCCCTACGTGAAACAATTCCCAAGAACGGGCTGGGGTGGGCCGCGGACGTTCGGCGAAGCCCACAGATCCATGCCCGCCGTCGGGAATCATGATGTTCTTCAAGCTGTGAAAGTTTTTCTGCTCAAAAAAAAAAAAAAGCTGTGAAAGTTTTTTGCCCCTAAAAAAAAGCTGTGGAAGATTTTTTCCGCGCCTATCAAAATGCATCTCGGAGTCTTGGTCCGGTGCGTAACACCTAAAACTTGGTTGAACTTGTGTTGAGTATAATGTTTATTAGGAAAGACGAGATAGACTAGGATTTGTTCTGGCTTGTCTTATACTTCAAGTAGATCATTGTACTCCTATATATATATGCCCATTAGGCTTAAGCAATATAACAATTATTCCACCAATTCTCTCTCTCCCTTCTAACATAGTATCTATCGCAAGTCGATCATAAACCCTAGCCGCCGCCGCTTCCGCACCTACGCGCTGTCCCTGGGGCGGTCGGCCTCCATGACCGCCGCCGGGGGCCGCGTAGCCCGTACCTAGGGTTCATCCGCCAGCCGTGTTGGCCGCCTGCCCTAGAGAGTCTTTTTCCCCGATCCTTTGATCCGGGTTTTCTCTCTCTCGCCGGTCGCTTTGATCGGCGTCTACTTTTTGGTTTTCCGGTCTATGTGATCTGGTTTGCGTCGCCCACCGCCGCCGTCGACCCCGTGCGCCTCTACTCCAACACCGGCGCGATTGGCCGGCTTCTTCACCGACCCGGCGGCCTCGCGCGTCGTCCGCGCGTCTGCCCGTGGTCGCCCGGCGCTGGCGGCCTCGTCGTCGGCCTGCCGTCGCCCGATCCGGCGGCCTCGCGTCATGCGGCGGACCTTCACCGCCGTCAGACGCGCGACGGCCCGCCTGTCGATCTACACCGGCTGTCACCGCCTGCTCCCACCGGGACTCTACACTGCTGCCGCCGCCCGTGGTTCTTCTCCGGCTGCACCGACCAGCGTCACGCTGCGTCGCCCGCAGGCGCGTGCCGCGCGCGATCCCCGCTGCCCGAGGGCGTTCGCTATAGGCTGTCCTGTGGCTGCATCGACCCTTGCGCCGCCCGCTGCGTCGCCCGTCGAGCCGTAGCGGCGTGTACGCGGTCCACGCTGCCGCCCCGAGGCCGTCCCGCGGTTGCACCGACTTCGCGAACCGCCGCTGCGTCACCCCGCCGGGGCGCAGCGTCGCGCTCCGCGGTCCCCGCCATGCCCCGAGGTCTTCCGTCGTCGCCCGACCCGCTGCCGCCGCTGCGTCGCCCATTTGGGCCGTGGCGCTGCGTTCATGATCCCACTCTGCCGTCACCGCGCGTCGACCTCACGTGGTATGCGCCGCGACGTCTTCTTTGGCACGGGAACGCCACCGTCCGCGCCGGTCTTCGTCACGCTGTCAGGGTTCTTCGCCTACTTCGAGCACCGCCGCCGCCTTCCTAACCTAGCCGCCGCCGCCGCCGCCGCTGCCGCTTTCTTTAGCCGCCGCCGCCGCCATTTTTGTAGCCGCCGCCGCCGCCCACCACCCGCGTCTTCGTCCGGCACCAGCTCGCCGCCAGCGTCGCCGTCATCTACCCCGACCGCTTCATCTACTCCGATAACCGCGGGCGACATTGGCCCCGCGCCGATTGGCGCCGCAATCGTCGTCGAGTCCTTCTCTGCTGGCCTCTCCGACTTCTCCGACATGGCGTACAGCTCGTGCAGGTCCCTCGTCTATGCATGCCCGGTGCTGGCAACACCGATGCGTGCCTTCATCCACGACGTGTCCCCGGGCCTGGCAAGCCTGGTCGGCACTTCGTCAACTTCGTCTTCGTCCGTCTACGCATGCCCGGTGCTGGCAACACCGGTGCGTTCCTTCGTCTAAAATGTGTCCCCGGGCTTGGCAAACCCGCTGCGACGCATCGTCAACAACATCTCCTTCCCGGCGCACTACTACTTCGACACCACTGCGCCCATGACTAACTCGGTGCCACCTTGCGCCTGCGGCTCCACGGTGACTTCCTCGACACCGGCCACCCCGGCTCGACATCGACCACGGCAATCTTCGCACGGATACCTCGACCACGGCTCCACCACCCACGCTCTCAGTTACCTCGACAACGGCACAAAGGGCTACCGCTTGCTTGAGCAACCTCGTCGGTTTTCACTCCAGCCACGACTCCACGATGCGTCGACCGTTACGACTGTGGGGGGGGGGGGTTCCGTCGGCTTGCCTTCGGATTCTTCACCAGTCTCATCGTCTGCATCGCTACCGTTGTCACTGCGGGGGGATGTTGAGTATAATGTTTATTAGGAAAGACGAGATAGACTAGGATTTGTTCTGGCTTGTCTTGTACTCCAAGTAGATCATTGTACTCCTATATATATGCCCATGAGGCTCAAGCAATACAACAACTATTCCACCAATTCTCTCTCTCCCTTCTAACAACTTGCAAACCTTTATCCGTTCGCCGCCTCCATGAAATCCATTGGCGAGGAGACCTTGAGTCCTGATGCAATGGAGCTAGGAGTTACTAAAGGAGGATGGAATAAGGTGTAATGCGCAGGGCGCCTAACTTATACCCAGCTCATCTTTTTTTCTAATAGCAAGTTAGTGATGCAATCCGGCATCAGCTCCCTCGAACGATCCCACGCGGCGACCACTGTCAGCTGTGAGCCGGTACATGTAGTGCGTGCTTGGTTGCCTTCATATGGTCCAGCCTGGCCCGCACAGGAAGAACTTGGCCCATTTTTTTGCCTGCGTTTACTGTGCGGCCCGCATCGCACGGAACTTAAAGAACGTTCAGGCCAGGCCCAGGGGAAACGCCCGAATCGGCAGTAGCTCGAGAGCCTAGATAGGGCGAGGCAGGGAAGGGCAATGCGCTTCCCTCCTCGTGTGACCAGGGAGATGGCGTGAGCTCGCCCTCGTCGCCGAAAAATCGGCGCGAGGATTTCGGCTCACCTCCCCCCGAGTCCACCCCTATTTACACTAGTAGAAAAACACCTATTAGTCCCGGTTCGTAAGGGCCTTTAGTCCCGGTTCATGAACCGGGAGTAATGGGTCGTTACTAATACATCCCCCCTTTAGTCCCGGTTCTAACACGAGCCGGGACAGATGGTCCTCCACGTGGCCGTTGCGCCGAGCCCAGGAAGGGGGGCCTTTGGTCCCGGTTGGTGGCACCAACCGGCACTACAAGAAATATGTCAACTTATGACCTTCTGTCTGTGACCCTCGAAGAATTGGTCATAAATCTATGACCATTTTAGACCAATTGGTCAAAAGCTGTTCAGGGGGCTCCAAACCCTGAACCATTGCGACCATTTTGGTCAGAAAGGTCGTAATTTCCTTACACGAAATGGTCACAAAGCAAATAGTGCTAGTCCGCTGCCTTATTTCTAGTTGTTAACGACCAATATAGATGGTCATAGCCTTGTAAATTGTGGTGGGTTGCTATGACTAGGCGCCACCTCATCGCTTTTGCCTATGTGTCATGTCCATGTGGCGTTTTTGCCCTAGGTTGTGAAGCAACCTATATTTCTGTCATTCCCAAAATTCCCAAAAAATCTCATAAATTCTTTGGGTCATATCTTCGTCAAATATGTAAAACCTTCCTTGCCTAGTTCAAAATAATTCAAAATATTAATTTTCCTATTTTGTTCAGAGTAACAGTTTGTGAAGGAAGTACCACTTTGGCATGTCCAAATAGTATCCATTTTCTACAGTGCTTTCCTATGCCCAAATAACCATCCTCCACCAAATGCCAGCTCAATCCATTCATTATTTTGAGCCGAGCTTCAACATTCAGATTTATGTCCAAGGTGGTGGTTTGCAAAGCAAGTACCACCTAGGCTCCTCCTTTTGAGCTGAAAATTTGTGAAAACGGTCTTCTTAGTAACTGATCATCCTCAGCCAAAACTCACGCCCATTATCCATGTACATTTCCGTACCACTAATCAAACACTTGGCTGCTAATTCATGTTTGAGCATCGATTGGTCTCCTCATGAGAATCTTATGTTGTAATTTTCTTCCTAGCACCAACCTGGGAGTGCCCAACCCACTAGACATGCCTAGGCCGCCCAGAACACATGGCAACGCCACGGTCACGCTGGTGACCACGCTTGGCGGCATGCGAGTTCTGGCAGCTCTAGAGTTGGGGCCCTCGCCACCGCCCAAACCTCGACGTACGCCACCAAACCATGTATTTATGATTAAATAGGTCCTTATGTAACTAGAAATGATTTTTGGAAAAAATAAATAGCAAACTATGAGGCAGCTGCAGTTCAAATTTGACCCGCTTCCAACTGAATCGGCAGAAATTTGTCTTTTTCACGAGAGGTGGATCAAATTTTTTTTCACCAGACCATTTTGTCAATTGTGCATTAAATATGGCCTAGTATTTTATAAAAATGATTTGGTCCAATTTTGCAACAATTATTTGGTAGTTCCTTCACAAAAAACCTCCTTTCGCACTCGAAAAATGGAAAATGGTTTTTTAGTCCAACGAAAATGAAAACTTCCTTAGGCAACATTGTTTGCTATTCCAATATGCACCCTTGTGCACAATATGAGATCATTTGAACAAACTATGCCATGAATGTGGCCATAAGATTGATCATTTGGCTTGAAAGCCATGAATCTTCACGCATGATAGCTCATTTCTGAGAACACTTTTTTAAAATAGTTACCGTATTACAAGTTTATTATTTTTCCTGGAAACTTGGTCACATATAATGACACAATGCGAAGGTTTTCCAATTTTTGATTTTTTGAATTTTTATGCCTGTTTTAATATGCGGTCAAAGCGGCGGGCTTGACCGTTCTAGCTAGTGGTTGAATCTTGGAATTTTTTGGTGTTTCTATGATTAAATAGATACCTATGTACCTAGAAATGATTTTTGGAAAGAATAAAGAGCAAACTATGAGGCAGCTACAGTTCAAATTTGACCTGTTTTCAATTTGAATCGGCGATAATTTGTCTTTTTCATCGATGGTGGATCAAAACTTTTTCACCCAACCATTTTGTCAATTGTGCATTAAATATGGCCTAGTATTTTATAAAAATGATTTGGTCCAATTTTGCAACAATTATTTGGTAGTTCCTTCACAAAAAACCTCCTTTCGCACTCGAAAAATGGAAAATGGTTTTTTCGTCCAATGAAAATAAAACTTCCTTAGGCAACATTGTTTGCCATTCCAATATGCACCCTTGTGCACAATATGAGATCATTTGAACAAACTATGCCATGAATGTGGCAATAAGATTGATCATTTGGCTTGAAAGCCATTGATCTCCACACATGATAGCTCGCTTACGAGAACACTTTTTAAAATAATTGCCGTACACAAGTTTGTTATTTTTCCTAGGAACTTGGCCACATATGATGACACAATGCTAAGGTTTCCCAATTTTTGATTTTGTTTGAATTTTTATGCCCGTTCCAAAATGCGGTCAAAACGGCGGGAATGACCGCTCCTAGCTAGTGCTTGAATCTTGGAAAACTTTTAATGTTTCTCTGATTAAGTAGTTACTTTTGTACCTAGAAATAAATTTTGGAAAAAATAAATAGCAAACTATGAGGCAGCCACAGTTCAAATTTGCCCCACTTCCAGTTAAAACGGCGGAAATTTGTCTTTTTCACCAAAGGTGGATCAAAACTTTTAACACCTAACCATTTGGTCAATCGTGCATTAAATATGGCCTAGTATTTTAGAAAAATGATTTGGTAAAATTTTACAAAAAATATTTGATAGGTTCTTCACAAAAAAACTTATTTTGGGCACTCGGAAAATGGACAAGAGGTGGACGAAAAACTTTTAAGAGGGAACCTTTGGTCAATTTGTACATAATACACGGTCAAATATTTTTGAAAATTGTTGCGGTCCAATTTTGTAACTAATATTTGATAGGTTCTTCACATAGGCGAAAAGGAAAAAAAAGAGAAATAAAAAGAAAAAAACACATATACATAAATTTAATTTTCATTGGTGGAGATGATTGTGCCATGGATTGATGACATGGCACACATCCATCCATCCATCCATCCACCCACCCACCCGCAGCCCAAACCCTAACTCCACTCCTCCCGTCCCCTCTCCCCTCTCCCCCGATTCAGATCCAGTCCTCGCCGCCGCTCTCCTCCTCCGCCTCTTCCTTGCATGCTCCTCGTGCAGACCCGCCCCACCCAGCCATGGCAATGGGCGACGTCGCCTTGGCGGGCTCCTCCTCGTCCGCCATGGGCCGCTCGCCGCCTCCTCCTCCTCCGCGCCACCCGACCCCTCGCCACGGTGGCGAAAGGTGACCTACGCCAAGCGCAGCAGCTGCAAGCCCGCCGCCGTGGCCCCGGTCGCGGCCGCGGCGCCTATCTGGGTAAGCCTGACATCTTCGAGGGCCTCGACAAGCGCTCGCAGGAGCGCCACCGCGCGATCCAGGCCGCCCGGGTCGCCGCGGCCAGCTACAACTCCAACGACGCCAACGCCAACACCCGCGTCCCCTGGGGCTCCCGCTCCTCCGACGAGGGTTCCGACTCGGACGGCGCGGCCAAGGACCGCCCCCAGGCCGAGGCGCCCAAGGTGAAGAAACCCAAGGTCACGGTCGCCGAAGCCGCGCTCATCAACGCCGAGAGCCGCGTCGTGCACCCTCGTCGACATCTCGGTACTACCCCTACCCCTCCTTCCTCCTCGAAATGCATTCCCGAGAGGCGGATCTCGCGAGGCCGGGCGGATCATGGCTTTGTCTCCTTCCTGTGGATAGGATCTGGCCGGGGTTTAGTGCCGGATCTCGCCGGCCATGTCCAAATTCCCCTATACTGTTCTGTACCAACTAGTTTCGTGTTTAGAGGTAGATGCATAATTCTGGTATGGTACGGATAGGTTGTGGGTGTGGTGCCATTAAGCTTCATTGCTTTGGGATAACTGATTTCATTTAACCTGACTGATATTATGATTCGTGGGGATTAGAAGTATTTGCATTGATTATACTAGTCAAGCTGCATCAAATATGGCAGTAGTAACAAATGTACGATAACATAGTTGAGAAGTGATTGGGGGGGGGGAGATTCTTTGAGAGTTCTGCTGCATGTTTCTTTCACTGGCGCCATGGTACAACCCATGTTATATCTGACTGTTAGCATGATCTGTGCTCTGCTCCTTTGATGTGCATTATTATTGGATCTGTTAGATCGGTTTAATTCAGAGATGCAACGTGATCTGTGCTCTGCTCCTTTGATGTTTCTGAATTCTGATGTGAAAGCATGTCCACATCTCAGAAACTGTGCTCGTGCATGACTAGTGATCGATGGTGACTGTTCTGTAATTGTGGACATTCATTAGCTAGTGTGCATTGCCAAGTACAACTATTCTACTTTGTATGGAATCATCTATAGATATTATTTCTTTTAAGTGTTGCTGGCTATATTAAAATTATACCCCGAGGCAATCAGAGCATTAGTGTGTTGTTTAGCTTTTGGTCTTCTCTATCTATGCCTATAAGTCAGGTTGTTTTGTGGCATCCAGGGCACAATGTTTGGAGCTGGTAGGCAAGCTAGCACCCATGGATTCGTGAACTGGCTTGGATGTGTACTTGGTCGCCGGGGTTGGATGAGGACGACGGTAACGAGGTGAGACCATCGTGATCCACCCTCCCACTTCTTTCTCATGATTTCGTAATTGCTCAACATGTTGATCTGTTCTGAACATCTGAAACTTGTTGTGTGCAGGGTGACTAGTGATGCGGCACGCCAAGCAGCATCAGGGGAAGGGGGTCTCCTGCTCGAGGAGTAGGGGCGCACCCAGCCGGCAGCCCTGTCCTGCTTGAGGGGGGGGAAGAGGGGTCTGCTCCTCTGCTTCCATTGCGACCGCGGCAGGTAGCTCCTCAATCTCCCTCCCCCTCTTCATGTGCTCACTACTTCTGCTGCTAAGTTGATGAATATGTGATGCACTTGTGCCAAGGAATTTTAGAGGGATCTGTATGAACAAGTCATGTTTTTATTTTATTTTATTTAGGTTGTTAGTTACCAAACAGAGAGAGAAGATGAGCTCCTGCTTGGATTTTTTTCTGCCAGCACATGATTTGTATGTATGCAATCATCATCTTGCGTGTGTGAGCTGATTCCTTGCTTGGGCGAAGTGTTAGTGTTGATTTGTTGTGGTGGTGCTCATCTGGCCATTGATTTGTTGCTGACAATTAGGTGCTAAAGAATGCTGCAGGTTTATTAGGATGTGGCTGAAACCATCGGATGTCCTTCGTGGACGTGCTATCAATACTTGTCACATTCTGATTGAACTTTAGTTTTCCTAAACCTGTTTATTAGGTTTATTAGGATGTGGCTGAAACCATCTGTTTGTTGCTGATAATTAGGTGCTAAAGAATGCTGTTTGTGTAATCAAATTTTGCTCCTGTATGTATGTATGTATGAGGCTGGGTAGTTCAACTCTAGTTTTCCTTCTACCAAACAGATTGAACTTTTAATGCTTGCTACACATGCTTGTGTACCTAAACATTCTGTACATTTGTTGTTGTTGTTGGTATGCAGTCTAAAAACACACTTGTCTTTTCTTTTAGTGTGTAACAGCCAAGATGATCTGCTTTACACTTACAATTTGTGTTGACTAAATCCGAGCAAGTCTCCTTCGGTTCCACCATAAGTAACACACTGCAGTACAGCTCAAATCTTGCTCTATTTCTTTTTTGTGTTGGCTCGATCAGGTTTCTCCCAAATCTAGTCGATCGGATATCATCATGCTATCTTGTTCCTTTCAAGATGTGCCCACGTATATTTAAGCTGCACCTGATTATATATAGGCATAGCATGGGCTCGGACTTTTAAGCATGCCACATCTCGCTACATTTATGTAGCCACCATGTTACATGTTCTGTACTTACAGTTCTGGCGATGTATTCAAGCCTGTGAACACATATATTTACACGCACCCTGTTTATATCAAGGCCTCCCTGGTAGGTTATCTACCGAGTGGCAAACAGTTAGATCTCATCTTGATGAAATGAACTAGTTCTTTTTATATGCTGCATTCAGATTCGTTATGTGATTATTAGTTATTTTTAACCAATGCTAGACCTAGCATGTGTACACTCTAATCTCTAATGATGTTTGTCTTTGTGTTCAGGAGTTCCGTGTCTACAAAATGAAGTTCAAACCATATAGCTCTACTCAGCAAAGAGTCGTCTCTTCTATTTGATTGTAATATATTGTAAATATTGTAATATTGTAATAGTAGGCATATCTGGGTGTAATAACTATGTACAGATTGTAATAGACTTAGTTAGTTTTATTTGATGAACTACATTTGTACTGCTCGTTTGAAATATTGATTATGTACGTGATTTGAAAACGTGTGGAATGGAAGCCTAACTTGTGGGATTCACTTATGAAAATAATCTAAGCAATTTTGAATTTTCTATCAAGTGGGCCCAATGTGTGAGAAGATGACAAGTGGGACCATCTCCAAAATATAATGGCCCAAACAATGTTAAAAGACCCGCCCGAAATAAATAAAAGGCTAAAATGGGCTTGGCCCGTGTAACTTCTGAAAAAAAATAAATATTAAAAAGGCTGAATTGTTGGGCTCAGCCCATGTAAAACGCCGAATCGGACCGGGCTGATTCTTGTGCCACATCAGCTTGCCACGCTGGATGCCTACGTGGCTTGGGAAGGCTGCTAGTGACCAAAAATTTGGTCAAAGAACCAACGACCTTTTACATATCACAGAGAAGGTCGCTATAGTCAGTTAATGACCCTCAGCTTTTGACCTTCTGTTTTTGGTCACAAAAAGGTCGCAAATGAAAAACTATGACCTTTCAGCGACCAATAGTGAGGGTCACAAGTTGACATATTTCTTGTAGTGCGGGTCCAAAAGGCATCCACGCGTCAGCATTCCAGTGGTTGTGGTTTTTGTTTTTTTTTTGAAAGGGGGGGGGGGTTGGGGGTTTTGGAGGTTAATTTAGGTGTTCCATAATTGTGTTACCTAGCTAATTAATAGAGAGAAGTGTCCGCTCTTATGTCCATGCTTAGTCGACGCTACGTACTATATACATATAGCGCTCGACACGCTAGCTAGTAAGAAAATGAAGGGAACCATCGAGTACAGAAGTTCGTCATGCATACCGAGATAAATGATCGATCGACCTCTCCTTCTCCGAGAGATTGGTCGAACAACAAGTTTTTGTATCATGTACGTCCGACGCTACTGGCTACATACATGTACAATATATAAGATCTCTCAATTACAGTCCCCTAGCATTTGAAATCAACTTCCACATGGTATTCTCCGGCTTTATTGATGACGTGGTCAAGAAAGAACCCCGCCAATTCCACTTGAATTGCTTTCATGCGATCTGGTTCTAGGAGTTCATTCCGCATCTGCCACGTCTAATTTGAAGAAGGGGGTTAATTAATACATATATATGAATGAAACTCAACCGAAATAATGGTGTAATAAAATGAAATTGTGAATATTATTAATTGCTTACGCACTTCATATTGTCTTTGAGAGTAGCCCCGCTTGTTTTTCAAAGTCGTGTTTGAAGGAAATATGCCCTAGAGGCAATAATAAAGTTATTATTTATTTCCTTATTTCATGATAAATGTTTATCATTCATGCTAGAATTGTATTAACCGGAAACATGATACATGTGTGTGAATGAATAAACAAACAACATGTCACTAGTATGCCTCTACTAGACTAGCTTGTTAATCAAAGATGGTTATGTTTCCTAACCATGAACAAAGAGTTGTTATTTGATTAACAAGGTCACATCATTAGTAGAATGATCTGATTGACATGACCCATTCCATTAGCTTAGCACACGATCGTTTAGTATGTTGCTACTGCTTTTATCCATGACATATACATGTTCCTGTAACTATGAGATTATGCAACTCCGTGCTTTCGAGGAACACTTTGGTGCTACCAAACGTCACAACGTAATCGGGTGATTATAAAGGAGTACTACAGGTGTCTCCAAAGGCAGATGTTGGGTTGGTGTATTTCGAGATTAGGTTTTGTCACTCCGATTGTCGGAGAGGTATCTCTGGGCCCTCTCGGCAATGCACATCACTGAAGCCTTGCAAGCACTACAGCTAATGAGTTAGTTGTGAGATGATGTGTTACGGAACGAGTAAAGAGACTTGCCGGTAACGAGATTGAACTAGGTATTGGATACCGACGATCGAATCTCGGGCAAGTAACATACCGATGACAAAGGGAACAACGTATGTTGTTATGCGGTCGACCGATAAAGATCTTCGAGAATATGTAGGAACCAATATGGGCATCCAGGTCCCGCTGTTGGTTATTGACCGAGAATAGTTCTAGGTCATGTCTACATTGTTCTCGAACCGTAGGGTCCGCACGCTTAAGGTTTCGATGATGCTTATTATGAGTTTATGTATTTTGATGTACCGAAGAAGTTCGAGTCCCGGATGTGATCACGGACATGACGAGGAGTCTCGAAATGGTCGAGACATAAAGATTGATATATTGGAAGCCTATGTTTGGAGTTCGGAATGGTTCCGGTGAAAACAGGAATTTACCGGAGTACCGGAGGTTACGGACCCCCCCGGGGGGTAAATGGGCCTCAGTGGGCCTCGAGGAGAAGAGGAGGGCCGGCCAGGGGTGGCCGCGCCCCCCCTCCCCCCCAAGTCCGAATAGGACAGGAGGGGGGCGCCCCCTTCCTCTTTCCCTCCCCAATCCTATTCCAACTAGGAAGGGGAGTCCTACTCCCGGTGGGAGTAGGACTCCTCAGCCTTGGGCCGGCCGCACCTCCCCCTCCTCCTTTATATACGGGGCAGGAGGCACCCTAGAACACACAAGTTTGATCTACGGATCGTTCCTTAGCCGTGTGCGGTGCCCCCTCCACCATATTCCACCTCGGTCATACCGTCGCGAAGCTTAGGCGAAGCCCTGCGCCGTGAAACATCAAGATCGCCGCCACGCCGTCGTCTTGACGAACTCTCCCTCGACACTCGGCTGGATCGAGTACGAGGGACGCCATCGAGCTGTCGTGTGTCAAGAACTCGGGGCGCCGGAGTAACGGCGCCGGATCGGTCGGATCGCGAGGAGAACGCACGACTACTTCCTCTACGTTGTGATCGCTTCGCTTCGGTCTACAAGGGTATGTGGACAACACTCTCCCTCTCGTTGCTATTCATCACCATGATCTTGTGTGTGCGTAGGAAAATTTTGTAATTACTACGTTCCCCAACAAAGGCATCCGAGCCTAGGTTTTTATGGTTTGATGTTTTGCACGAGTAGAACACAAGTGAGTTGTGGGCGATACAAGTCATACTACCTACCAGCATGTCATACTTTGGTTCAGCGGTATTGTGAGATGAAGCGGCCCAGACCGACATTACGCCAGACGCTTACGCGAGACTGGTTTCACCGCCACGAGCACTCGCTGCTTAAAGGTGACCGGTGGGTGCCTGTCTCTCTCACTTTAGTTGAACTGAGTGTGGCTACGCCCGGTCCTTGAGAAGGTTAAACGGAGTCTATTTGACGAAGTATCGTTGTGGTTTTGATGCGTGGGTGAGACCGGTTCTTGCTTAAGCCCGTAGCAGCCACGTAAAATTTGCAACAACAAAGTAGAGGACGCCTAACTTGTTTTTGCAGGGCATGTTGTGATGTGATATGGTCAAGACGTGATGCTATATTTTATTGTATGAGATGATCATGTTTTGTAACCGGTTATCGGCAATCGGCTGGAGCCATATGGTTGTCGCTTATTGTATGCAATGCATCGCTTCGTAATGCTTTACTTTATCACTAAGCGGTAGCGATAGTCGAGAAGATAAGATTGGCGAGACGACAATGATGCTACGATGGAGATCAAGGTGTCGCGCCCGGTGACGATGGTGATCGTGGTGGTGCTGCGGAGATGAAGATCACGAAGCACAAGATGATGATGACCATATCATATCACTTATATTGATTTGCATGTGATGTTTATCCTTTATGCATCTTATCTTGCTTTGATTGACGGTAGCATTATAAGATGATCTCTCACTAAATTATCAAGAAGTGTTCTCCCGAGTATGCACCGTTGCCAAAGTTCGTCGTGCCTGCACACCACGTGATGATCGGGTGTGATAAGCTCTCGTCCATCTACAACGGGTGCAAGCCAGTTTTGCACACGCAGAATACTCGGGTTATACTTGACGAGCCTAGCATATGAAGATATGGCCTCGAACACGGAGACCGAAGGTCGAGCGTGAATCATATAGTAGATATGATCAACATAAGATGTTCACCATTGAAAACTACTCCATTTCACGTGATGATCGGTTATGGTTTAGTTGATTTGGATCACGTGATCACTTAGATGACTAGAGGATGTCTTTCTAAGTGGGAGTTCTTAAGTAATATGATTAATTGAACTTAAATTTATCATGAACTTAGTACTGATAGTATCTTGCTTGTTTATGTTTGATTGTAGATAGATAGCTCGTCTGTTGTTCCGTTGAATTTTAATGCGTTCCTTGAGAAAGCAAAGTTGAAAGATGATGGTAGCAATTACACGGATCGGGTCCGTAACTCGAGGATTATCCTCATTGCTGCACGAAGAGTTACGCCCGGATGCACCGCTGGGTGCGAGTGCTGCTGCTGATGTAACCGACGACGTTAAGAACGTCTGGCGAGCAAAGCTGATGACTACTCTATAGTTCAGTGTGCCATGCTTTACGGCTTAGAACCGGGACTTCAACGACGTTTTGAACGTCATGGAGCATATGAGATGTTCCAGAGTTGAAGTTGATATTCCAATGTAATGCCCGGATTGAGAGATATGAAGTCTCCAATAAGTTCTATAGCTGCAAGATGGAGGAGAACAGTTACATTAGTGAGCACATACTCGAATGTCCGGGTACTACAATCACTTGACACAATTGGGAGTTAATCTTCCGGATGATTGTGTCATTGACAAATTCTTCAATCACGCCACCAAGCTACAAAGGCTTCGTGATGAACTATAATATGCAAGGGTTAGTAAAGACTATACCGAGCTCTTCGCAATGCTAAAGGCTGCGAGGTAGAAATCAAGAAGGAGCATCAAGTGTTGATGGTCAATAAGACCACCAGTTTCAAGAAGAAAGGCAAAGGAAGAAGAAGGAACTTCAAGAAGAACAGCAAGCAAGTTGCTGCTCAGAGAAGAAACCCAAGTCCGGACCTAAGCCTGAAACTGAGTGCTTCTACTGCAAGCAGACTAGTCACTGGAAGCGGAACTGCCCCAAGTATTTGGCGGATAAGAAGGATGGCAAGGTGAACAAAGGTATATGTGATATACATGTTACACTACTGGAATCTAGGAATTTGCCATCAGCCAGCTCTTTGCCATCTGCCAGCTGATGGCAAAGAACTTCTTTGCCATCTGCTTAGAAAAAACAGATGGCAAAGAACTGACAGATGGCAAAGAACATGGTTGCCATCAGCCAATTCTTTGCCATCTGCCAGCAGATGGCAAATAATCTTTGCCATCTGCCAGCAGATGGCAAAGAGGTAGCCAACTCCTGTTGCCGTCAAGGGGGTAACGGTGTACCAGCCCCACCTCTTTGCCATCTGCCAGCAGATGGCAATGATTCTTTGCCATCTGCTAGCAGATGGCAAAGAGATGGGGTTATTATTTTTTCAGGAAAAAACTATTCTCTCTACCCCTCCCTCTCTCCCTCCTCTCCCTCTCCCACTCATCTCACCCACGCCCGCACCACCCGCCCCCACAACCACGCCGCGCCTAAGCTCCCCACGCCCTTTGTGCACCCCCCGCCCCACCACCCCACCACCCCGCCGCCCCCACCATCCCACCACCCCGCCGCCCGCGCCGCACCACCCGCCGCCCCACCACCCCGCCACAAGACAAGCTCCCCACAAGACTCAAAGACCCCACAAGACAAGCTCCCGCCATCGCAGCCACCGTGACTCCACCATCTCCTTCTCTCCCGACCCAGGTCGGGCCGCAGATCGAGCTCCTCTCCCCACCCTAGGTCGGGGGCCGCAGATCGAGCAGGTCGACCAGACCCGCCACCGGCGCTTCCCGATCCGGAGCATCACCAAGGGCTTGAGCGAGACAGCGCCGGAGAGGAGCCTCTGTGCCGCCGCCCCTGGTTCCCTCTTCTCCTCTCTCTCGCCGCCGAGAGGAGCTCATCAAGCCAGTCAACCCCCACTTCTCCTCTCTCTGTGGCCGCCCCTTGCTTGGTCCGATTCCGTTTGCTCCTCTTCACTGATGCGGTTTCCGCCCCTAGAAATCTTGATGTTTATGGAGGGAAATTATCACTCAAACTTGCTCATATTGTGTCAATATAATCGAATAGTTGAAATGCCATATTGATGTGCTATATGCTACTCCATCTGATCCAAAATAAGTGTCGCGGTTTTGAACTGATGAAGTTACTTCAAAACTGCGAGTCTGCGACACTCATTGTGGATTGGAGGGAGTATATTATATGGCCATACGAAAATTCCATGAGACACCTAAGCCTTGTGCATGTTTTGACTATGCATGGCTTACATACTTGACTTTCACAAAATTAACACGACTGCTATCTTATAGGCGACCAAGGGGTATTTTGTGAGGCCTACAAGGTGGATACAGTGACCACATTGGTAGTTTACTTATACATGATTTACTATCAAAGATGGAAACACCTTGTATACATGATTTACTGTCACATTTTGTTCATTGTTTACTCTCCTTCTACACTAGGTTACCAGTGAATGCACATGTGATGCATTTTTATTTCCCTCCATATAGGATACAATGTAAGTATTAAATATTTTGTCTATGATATTTTTGTATCAGTTGCCACTGCCATGCTTCCTATCCAATTTCCTCCCGCCTCTTTACCTGCTGAGCTGATATTGAAGTCTCCGACTCGATTTCGCTCGCAGGGAAGAATTCTGTGGCTGGTTGCACTATCCTGACCGATGAGTTCCACAGCGGCATGCTGCTGGTGTCCGTCACCAGCGACATGACAAGGACTGCCTTGAGCACCAGGATGTATGGCGTTGTGGCGCATCATGTTCTTGCTCAGTGCGAGTAGTTGGTTAACAAGTAGTTTTTTTGTGTGTGTTTTGAGGTGGGTCATAGCCTTCGTGCCACGGCCATCTATGCATCTTGTGCTAGCCGTTGCTGGTCATGACGTCCTTCTGGACATGCTTGTGTGACTTTGGGTTTGGCTCTGATAGGATTTGTTTAGGCCATGAACTACTTTAGGAATCGAGTATCTCGTTAATTCTTCGGCCAACCTGCTCTATTTTAATCCAATCCTTCTTATGTTTGTTTGTGCAGATGTTTTAATCCATGCCAGCAAGGTCTTTGATGCAAATGTCAGCATGTTGCAGTCGAAAATAAATGTAGATAATCTTTATGCTCCACTTTCTACTCAATATATCTAATGAAACTTTTATGCATTCACCGATTACACATTAATTAGTTCATATAGCAGTTCGTAATTTACTATTTTGGAGATGGAATTAAAAAGTTTACCCTATTTACCTTATGGACTCTCGGTTATCTTGCTTGCACGATAAGAATAATATCGATGTCTCTTCTTGATAGGTATGATATATTGCTCTTCCTAATCTTTATCATTATGTAGATTGAATGATTTCTGCGACGGTTCATTATTTGTGCAATAGTTGTGTTTGTTGAGAAAAGCTTTGTTGTATATTTCTATTATTTCTACATGTTTTGTGTGTAGGATCTTTTCTAATTTCTCTTGACAAATTGTTTGATGAGAAACAAAGTATGCCAAATGATCCGGCTTGTGTACATACTATGGTCACCTGACGTTGTTTTCCCTATGTCAGATGCATACATCCAAGAAGCATACCATTTTATAAGTTCTTGGCTTCTTGCCCAAATATAATGACACGGTTCGAGTTGTGTTCTGCTCGGTCATATTCTTCTTACACTCATGTACTAAGGATCTCTTTTTGTATCATCGACCTTATATTCCTTCACAGAATATATATATATATATAATATAAGTGAAGCTCAAACTACCAGAACAAAGATTGAAGCATGCAAGCAGACTTGCCAACATGGTGTTTTTTAATGTACAATGTCGTCGGTAGAAAATCTTTCCAAGAGATTAAAGGGGCGTTTTGGTCTTTACTTGTCGGAGCGCTTTTTGGGTGATTAAAGGGGCCTTTTGGTCGTCTTCACTGCCACAGCTAGGGCATCATCTTGTTATTTTCTCTCCAAGTTAATTGGCAGACCTTTGGTTTGCTGGTTGTGGCCTAAAAGATTGAGATATTTCCAGTCAGAGGTAATCTTCGGCTTTTAATAACAAACGCTTCAGATTCAACTAGCAATCTTTTTCTTGAAAACTTCCCCCAACTGTTGAGAGCTTTCATGTTCTTTATATCATATAACTAATACTTTTGATTCTTTTGCAGATTGCAAAGTGGAAAGACAAGCTGTTAAACTACATGCTTTTTCAGAGAATAACAACAAATCTGCCCAATACTTCCATAAATATGGCATCACGTATTGTTGACATACCTTTCCATATTTTCTTTGCTGCAACACTAATTGGACTCATCCCAGCATCTTATATTACTATAAAGGTAAATAACAACGCGTGCAGTGATCTCGCGCGACGCCGCCTCCTCAAGTGCGCCTCGCTCTCTGGGGCTTGGCTCGCCTTCCCGACCTCCTGGCGCCCCCGCCCTGCCTCCCTGCAAAGCCGGCGGGAGTCGCTGCCCTCCCTCTCAGTCACCAGTGACCAGTCCCCGACGGCAGCAAGCGGGCAAGTGAGCAAGAGCAACCCGATTTCTGATTTAGGGTTAGCTTTTTTTGCACTTTGGTATCCAGTACATCAACACATATAATTTTGCACATCATTTCTGCCTCAATTAGCTTTGATGTTATTTTAGTGTGTTCGTAAGATCATATCGAGAATTTTAGTGTGTTTGTAAGATCATGTTGAGAATTTTAGTGTGTTTATATGATCATATCGATCTATTTCTATGTGATATTGATAATTAGTTAGAACATTCACATGTCCTTTTGTTTAAAAAAAAATTAGGATGGACCACCCTGTTATAAAATGCTAGCTCCGCCACTGCCCACCACCCCACCACCCTGTTCGATGCTGAAATTTGACGTTTCAAGAGTAGATGGAAAGGAAAATACAATAAAAGAGCGAAAGGCAAGTATTGAAAGGACATGGGAAATACTACTTGGGAGTCATTAATGTGTCATGTAATTTGCTACTACTTAGTTGCTACCTTGGCATCCCTCTGAAAATAATGAAAGAAAGTTAGCAAGTTCTCTTATCTGCAACCAGGAACATGACAGAGGCATACACTAATTAGAGAGGCATACACTAATCTGCAAGTATAAACATGATGAGCATACACTAATTAGAGAGGCATACACTAATCTGCAAGTATAAACATGACAGAGGCATACACTAATTAGAGAACGTAGTTTCATTTGAACGGTCATTAGTTACTAGTCTTCACATTTGATTTGCATCATGCTAACGATACATTGGAAATAATCTTTGGTGCAGCGTAACTCCCGACAAGCATCGACCGATCCTTCTCCGTCTACCACTGGCGCGACCGGTCCTACACCTACACCTACACCTACACCTCCGTGATGATGGTAAGTTTCCCAAGTGTTTTGCTTAATAGAGTTTTTATGTGATGCCATGATGTATCTACACATATCATGCATAATGTTGGTATGTTTCAAATGCATTGTATGTGTGGGATTCGACACCTAGTCGTGTGCCTTTGGTAGCCTTCCATACAGGGAAATGCCTCCTAGTGCTTCCACTGAGCCATGGTAGTTCGCTACTGCTCCGGAACACATGGATTGACCGGCATGTGTCCTTCTTTGCTCCTGTGTCTGTCCCTACGGGGAAATGTCACGCGGTGTATCACCGAAGTCCTTGTAGCTTGCTACGACTTGGTTGCACTCGCTGATGACCGACACGTGCATTGTTGGGTCATGTATGCCTGTCCCTGTACGTTTGTGCCACCTTGGTTCTATGACTAGTCATGTCGGCCTGGGTTTTCTGCCATATAGATACTAGCGACATAATGACCTTACTAGCTCCAAAATGACATAATGACCTTACTTAGCTCCAAAATGACCTATTTAACCTAGGCTAACTCTAAAATGACCTATACTTAGCATTTTTTTCCTTCTAAATGACTCAATATGTTTAGCTAGCTCAAAACTGACATAATAAGCTTGATTAGCTCCAAAATGACTTATTTAACCTAGGATAGCTCTAAAATGACCTATACTTAGCAATTTTTCCTCCAAAAGGACTTAATATGCATAGATAACTTAAAAATGACCTATTTAACATAGGATAGCTCTAAAATGACCTATACTTAGCATCTTTTCCTCCAAAATCACTTAATATGCTTAACTGGCTATAAATGACATAATATACTTAAGAAATGTAATATTTTAGTTCCTAAATGACTTCATATGCTTAGCTACCTCCAAAATGACATAATGACCTTACTTAGCTCCAAAATGACCTATTTTACAGATATAAGTTGCATCATAATAATCTTCACATTTTAGTTGCATCATAATAATCTTCTTCTTCTAGTCTTCTTCTTCTAACTTTTTTCTTTCCCATTTTACAGATTTGCTTAAGATCACGGAAGCTTGGGTTGATGGAGTGCTTGTATTTAGTTTTTGTTTTGACCTTGTGAAACTTGCTACCTATGGATGAAACTGTGTAATATTGATGAAACTATGTATATGTACGGATGAAACTTGCTACTATTGGTAACATGTATTGGATATATGTGTTCATGACTATTGGTAATATGTGTTGAATATGCTATATTGGTCATATAAATATATTTGTGTTTGATTTTCTGTGAAAATGAATTGATATAAGAAAAAACAAAATTAAATGGGGCAATATAGTCACTTTGCCATCAGCTGGCAGATGGCAAAGAGGCCACGTGTCATCTACATTTAAAATTTGGGCTGGCCTATTTGGGCTCTTTGCCATCTGCCAGCAGATGGCAAAGCTCTTTGCCATCTGCTGGCAGACGGCAAAGCATGTAGCCTTTGCCATCAGCTGGCAGATGGCAAAGCCACAGGCTCTTTGCCATCAGCCGGCAGATGGCAAAGCCACAGGCTCTTTGCCATCAGCCAACAGATGGCAAAGCCACATGCTCTTTGCCATCAGCCAGCAGATGGCAAAGAAGCCTTTACCGGCAGGGTTTCGGACGACTGGTTTGCCATCTGCTGGCAGATGGCAAAGCCTTTGCCATCCGCCGATCATGCCTTTGCCATCTGCCATGGCAGATGGCAAACCGCCAATTCCAAAGAGTGTTATTGATGTGTACCTTACTAGAGCTCGCAGAGCACTGGTATTTGATATGGTTCATTGCTAATATTTGCAACTCAAACAGGGACTACGGATTGCTTAACACCGCAAAGGACGAGGTGACGATGCGGCGTGGGAAATGGTTCCAAAGTCGATGTGATCGCGGTCGGCACGCTACCTCTACATCTACCTTCGGGATTAGTTTTAGACCTAAATAATTGTTATTTGGTGCTGCGTTGAGCATGAACATTATATCTGGATCTTGTTTAATGCGAAACGGTTATTCATTTAAATCGAGAGAATAATGGTTGTTCTATTTATATGAGTAATATCTTTTATGGTCATGCACCCTTGAGGAATGGTCTATTTTGATGAATCTCGATAGTAGTGATACACATATTCATAATGTTGAAACCAAAAGATGCAGAGTTGATAATGATAGTGCAACTTATTTGTGGCACTTGCCGTTTAGGTCATATCGGTGTAAAGCGCATGAAGAAACTCCATATTGATGGACTTTTGGAGTCACTTGATTATGAATCACTTGGCACTTATGAACCGTGCCTCATGGGCAAGATGACTAGAACCCGCTTCTCGGTACTATGGAGAGAGCAACAGATTTGTTGGAAATCATACATACAGATGTATGTGGTCCAATGAATGTTGAGGCTCGTGGCGGATATCGTTATTTTCTCACCTTCACAGATGACTTAAGCAGATATGGGTATATCTACTTAATGAAACATAAGTCTGAAACATTTGAAAAGTTCAAAGAATTTCAGAGTGAAGTTGAAAATCATCGTAATAAGAAAATTAAATTTCTACGATCTGATCGTGGAGGTGAATATTTGAGTTACGAGTTTGGTCTACATTTGAAACAATGTGGAATAGTTTCACAACTCACGCCACCCGGAACACCACAGCGTAATGGTGTGTCCGAACATCGTAATCGCACTTTACTAGATATGGTGCGATCTATGATGTCTCTTATAGATTTACCGCTATCGTTTTGGGGTTATGCTCTAGAGACAGCCGCATTCACACTGAATAGAACACCGTCGAAATCCATTGAGACGACACCTTATGAACTGTGGTTTGGCAAGAAACCAAAGTTGTCGTTTCTTAAAGTTTGGGGATGCGATGCTTATGTGAAAAAGCTTCAACCTGATAAGCTCGAACCCAAATCGGAGAAATGTGTCTTCATAGGATACCCAAAGGAGACAGTTGGGTACACCTTCTATCACAGATCCGAAGGCAAGACATTCGTTGCTAAAAATGGATCCTTTCTAGAGAAGGAGTTTCTCTCGAAAGAAGTGAGTGGGAGGAAAGTGGAACTTGATGAGGTAATAGTACCTTCTCCCTTACTTGAAAGTAGTTCGTCGCAGAAACCGGTTTCTGAGACATCTACACCAAGTAGTGAGGAAGTTGATGATGATGATCATGAAACTTCAGATCAAGTTACTGCAGAACCTCGTAGATCAACCAGAGTAAGATCCGCACCATAGTGGTACGGTAATCCTGTTCTGGAAATCATGCTACTAGATCATGATGAACCTACGAACTATGAAGAAGCGATGGTGAGCCCACATTCCGCAAAATGGCTTGAGGCCATGAAATCTGAGATGGGATCCATGTATGAAAACAAAGTATGGACTTTGGTTGACTTGCCCGAGGGTAGGCAAGCAATAGAAAACAAGTGGATCTTCAAGAAGAAGACTGACGCTGACGGTAATGTTACTGTCTATAAAGCTCGACTTGTCGCAAAAGGTTTTCGACAAGTTCAAGGGATTGACTACGATGAGACCTTCTCACCCGTAGCGATGCTTAAGTCTGTCCGAATCATGTTAGCAATTGCCGCATTTTATGATTATGAAATTTGGCAAATGGATGTAAAGACCGCATTCTGAATGGATTTACGGAAGAAGAGTTGTATATGATGCAACCGAAGGTTTTATCGATCCAAAGGAAGCTAACAAAGTGTGCAAGCTCCAGCGATCCATTTATGGACTGGTGCAAGCATCTCGAGTTGGAATAAACGCTTTGATAGTGTGATCAAAGCATTTGGGTTTGTACAGCACTTTTGGAGAAGCCTGTATTTACAAGAAAGTGAGTGGGAGCTCAGAGCATTTCGATATTATATGTAGATGACATATTGCTAATCGGAAATGATATAGAATTTCTGGATAGCATAAAGGGATACTTGAATAAGAGTTTTTCAATGAAAGACCTCGGTGAAGCTGCTTACATATTGGGCATTAGGATCTATAGAGATAGATCAAGACGCTTAATTGGACTTTTACAAAGCACATACCTTGACAAAATTTTGAAGAAGTTCAAAATGGATCAAGCAAAGAAAGGGTTCTTGCCTGTGTTACAAGGTGTGAAGTTGAGTAAGACTCAATGCCCGACCACTGCAGAAGATAGAGAGAAAATGAAAGATGTTCCCTATGCTTCAGCCATAGGCTCTATCATGTATGCAATGCTGTGTACCAGACCTGATGTGTGCCTTGCTATAAGCCTAGCAGGAGGTACCAAAGTAATCCAGAGTGGATCATCGGACAGCGGTCAAGAACATCCCGAAATACGAAAAGGACTAAGGATATGTTTCTCGATATGGAGGTGACAAAGAGCTCATCGTGGCGGTTACGTTGATGCAAGCTTTGACACTGATCCGGACGATTCTAAATCGCAGACCGGATACGTATTTACACTAAACGGGGGAGCTGTCAGTTGGTGCAGTTCTAAACAAAGCGTCGTAGCGGGATCTACATGTGAAGCGGAGTACATAGCAGCTTCGGAAGCAGCTAATGAAGGAGTCTGGATGAAGGAGTTCATATCCGATCTAGGTGTCATACCTAGTGCATCGGGTCCAATGAAAATCTTCTGTGACAATACTGGAGCAATTGCCTTAAGAAAGGAATCCAGATTTCACAAGAGGACCAAGCACATCAAGAGACGCTTCAATTCCATCCGGGACTTAGTCCAGGTGGGAGACATAGAGATTTGCAAGATACATACGGATCTGAATGTCGCAGACCCGTTGACTAAGCCTCTTCCACGAGCAAAACATGATCAGCACCAAGACTCCATGGGTGTTAGAATCATTACTATGTAATCTAGATTATTGACTCTAGTGCAAGTGGGAGACTGAAGGAAATATGCCCTAGAGGCAATAATAAAGTTATTATTTATTTCCTTATTTCATGATAAATGTTTATCATTCATGCTAGAATTGTATTAACCGGAAACATGATACATGTGTGTGAATGAATAAACAAACAACATGTCACTAGTATGCCTCTACTAGACTAGCTTGTTAATCAAAGATGGTTATGTTTCCTAACCATGAACAAAGAGTTGTTATTTGATTAACAAGGTCACATCATTAGTAGAATGATCTGATTGACATGACCCATTCCATTAGCTTAGCACACGATCGTTTAGTATGTTGCTACTGCTTTTATCCATGACATATACATGTTCCCGTAACTATGAGATTATGCAACTCCGTTTACGGAGGAGCACTTTGGTGCTACCAAACGTCACAACGAATCGGGTGATTATAAAGGAGTACTACAGGTGTCTCCAAAGGCAGATGTTGGGTTGGCGATTTCGAGATTAGGTTTTGTCACTCCGATTGTCGGAGAGGTATCTCTGGCCCTCTCGGCAATGCACATCACTGAAGCCTTGCAAGCACTACAGCTAATGAGTTAGTTGTGAGATGATGTATTACGGAACGAGTAAAGAGACTTGCCGGTAACGAGATTGAACTAGGTATTGGATACCGACGATCGAATCTCGGGCAAGTAACATACCGATGACAAAGGAACAACGTATGTTGTTATGCGGTCTGACCGATAAAGATCTTCAGAGAATATGTAGGAACCAATATGGGCATCCAGGTCCCGCTGTTGGTTATTGACCGAGAATAGTTCTAGGTCATGTCTACATTGTTCTCGAACCGTAGGGTCCGCACGCTTAAGGTTTCGATGGCGATGCTTATTATAAGTTTATGTATTTTGATGTACCAAGAAGTTCGAGTCCCGGATGTGATCACGGACATGACGAGGAGTCTCGAAATGGTCGAGACATAAAGATTGATATATTGGAAGCCTATGTTTGGAGTTCGAATGGTTCCGGTGAAAACAGGAATTTACCGAGTACCGGAGGTTACGGAACCCCGGGGGTAAATGGGCCTCATGGGCCTCGAGGGAGAAGAGGAGGGGCGGCCAGGGGTGGCCGCGCCCCCCCCAGTCCGAATAGGACAAGGAGGGGGCGCCCCTTTCCTCTTTCCCTCCCCAATCCTATTCCAACTAGGAAGGGGGAGTCCTACTCCCTGGGAGTAGGACTCCTCAGCCGCCCCTTGGGCCGGCCGCACCTCCCCCTCCCTCCTTTATATACGGGAGCAGGAGGCACCCTAGAACACACAAGTTTGATCTACGGATCGTTCCTTAGCCGTGTGCGTGCCCCCTCCACCATATTCCACCTCGGTCATACTGTCATGAAGCTTAGGCGAAGCCCTGCGCCGTGAAACATCAAGATCGCCGCCACGCTGTCGTCTTGTGACGAACTCTCCTCGACACTCGGCTGGATCGAGTACGAGGGACGCCATCGAGCTGTACGTGTGTCAAGAACTCGGGGCGCCGAGTAACGGCGCCGGATCGGTCGGATCGCGAGGAGAACGTCGACTACTTCCTCTACGCCAGATCGCTTCGCCGGGTCTACAAGGGTATGTGGACAACACTCTCCCCTCTCGTTGCTATTCATCACCATGATCTTGTGTGTGCGTAGGAAAATTTTGTAATTACTACGTTCCCCAACAGTGTTGTGGATGAACTCGCACACGTAGTATCTACAGAAATCATTCCCTTGTTCCTGCCACAAGCACTTTACGAGAAATAGAGGTCAATTAAACTGATAATGGAGCATTATAAATGGCATTGATGAAAGTATAGCTATAGAATCAATGAGAGATGCGCACAACTAGCTAGCCAGTAGTACTTATTTTTGGTTATGTATATCGCAGCTCCTTCGGCAGTCCCGGAGCTTGTGTGGTGAACTGTTTCCAAACCCTGCAAGACAAAGAAAATAATCATTATTACTTGAGATATCTGGAAATGAACAAAAAGTTGCCAATATGGTGCAATAATGATCGATTGAACTTACTTGCTGAGCATTTCAGTTATGTCCGCATAGGTGCTGGGATCTTTCCGTCTCGAGTCTAAGACGGTTACTAGTCCACGCTCAAGCTTAATCTCCAGAAGAATATAGTGGAAACTGCACATGCATGCATAACTCATCAATTACATTACTATAACCTCGCTCGAGTAATAAGGGAAACCGAATATGCAAACAATCAGTAACACTCACTTGCCGTTGTAAGGAAGGAGTATGGTATCTTTGTTTTGATTTTTGATCAACGATTGTAGCAAGTTGTCCTCGGCCTCTTTGACGTGCTTTTCAACCAGAAATACATCTATGATATTTGTGTTAATGAACCCAATATCATAGATTTCATTTTTTTGCACTCGACGATCTTCAATCTGCATAATATATTGACGATAATTAACTATAATTACATGCAATGAAAGAGCCGAGCTATATATAGAGACTTAATGACAGAAATAGTACTTACAGGTAGTAGCAAAAGACCGTTAATTTATCGAGGGCCTTTTGATTGAAGAACGCGAAGAACTCCTCAAATGGAACACACAACAGATCAATTCCAACAAGGTTGTGCTCCTCTTTAATGTGCAGATACAAACTATTCGCCCCCTCAGACTCTCTGCAGGTTTTCATATACCAAGTATGGAACCTTCGCATCAACGTTGTTAGAGATTTTCCATCTTTGATGAGAGGCTTCCCGTACTCGTATCTGTGTTCTTCCACCATCATGTAATCAGGAAGTGCATCGTCTTGCAGGTAATCTTGTAGATTGCCATAACCGGCCACCATCCCCGGAACATTAGCGACGATGTTGCCGCTAGACACATTGAGCGGGGGGCACGATTGGTTTGCTTGTTTGCCGAGCTGGTCAATTTTTTTCGCGGCTGCTCGTTCTTTTGCTCTTTGATGTCTGACAGTACTTCCCGACCGCTCCGCTTGGAGATATGTCTGTTCAGTAATGCGCTCATAGTTGGTTCTCGGCGGAGACTTTGCCGGTTTCCTCAGGGCATCGAGAGTGCGCTTTGCTTTCACCGGATCTACCTTCTCCTCCGGAGGTGGATGTCTCTTTGCTTTCACCCCTTCAAAGAACTCCTTCATGTGGGCCTGCACGATCGTATTGCTCTCCTCCTTGGTCCTCTCGTACGGTAACTTCTCTAGAGGCTTTAGAGGTGGATTGTATCTATATTGCCTCTGTCCTGTTCTTTTGTTGCTAGACGCTGGAGCAGACGGAGCGGTTGTGGCGTCTGTCTTCTTTCGTGCTTGCTTACGAGGCGGAGGAGAAGGACTACGACGCCCGGAGCAGGCGGGGCGGCGACGGGTCTCTTCCGCCCTTGCTCGTGAGGTGGAGAAGGAGGAGGCGGAGTGCCGGCACGCGCCGGAGAAGGAGGCGGAGTGCCGCCACACGCCGGAGAAGGAGGCAGAGTGCCGTCACGCGTGCCCTGATCATCACTCGCCGGAGGAGGATGGGGTGCAGGAGGCGGAGTGCCGCCACGCGTGCCCTGATCATCACTCACCGAAGGAGGAGGCGGAGTGCCCTGACTCGTCGGAGGAGGAGGAGGAGGCGGAGGCATCCAGTTCAAAAGGTTGATGAGCTCCTTCCGCCATAGGCATGGAGTCTTCAGAGCAGAACCCAGCCTAGTCTCCCCTTCACCGGTAGGGTGCTCAAGCACAAGGTCCTCAAATCCCTCCGTTATTTCATCCACCATCACCTTAGCATATCCTTCTGGAATCGGCTGCAGTGATAAGTTGTGCCGGGTCCACTAGGATAAACTTGGCCAACAGCCGCCTTGACCGTCAAATTCTTCCATCGCGCCATAATGTGGCAATTTTGAGACTCCGTGATACCATCCACAGGATAGCTGGCAGGAGCCGTCAAGACATGCTCCGGCTGAAGCAGCTCGGTAGAAGCCATGCTGCTTCTCCGCTGATATGGCGGGTAGCTTCGGGGGAAGCTTTGGCAGGTCGTTTGTTGCGATCTGCTGCTTCTCGTACCTCTTCTCATTCCTCTAGCCCCATTACCCTTTCGTGCAGCGCCTGCAGTTGGTCCTGCTCCAGTTTCTTCCTCCTCTCGTGGGCTTTCTAACCCCCTGCGTCCGGAAAACCAACCTTCCACGGAATGGAGCCTGGCGTGCCTCGTGTCCGTCCGTGGTGCTCGGATTCCCAAGGGCCATTGTGAGCTCGTCCTTCTCCCTGTTTGAAGGAACGCCCTCGCTGCGCTGCATCGATATAGTGTCGAAGGTTCTTGATGGTGTTTGCAGTTGCTCGTCCGTCCATCGACACTTCCTCATTATAGGTCCAAGGTTCTGCCAGCCCCGAAGAACCAAGTCCGGCAAAGGTCTGGCCAGTACATTATCTCTGGTTCGATCCCTTTTTCAAGCAGATCATGCTCAGCCTTGGACTACTTAGGCCGGGCTTTGACGTAGCCACCTGACCCCATGCGATGGTGAAGCTTCTTCTTCGCAGCATTTTGCTTGTTTGTCACAGACATCTTCTGACGCTTTCCGATGTCTTGTGGGCCACAAATGCGGGCCAATGATCTTTGATCTTCTCATATTTGCCGATGAATTTTGGTGTCTTTTTTTTCTCGACAAACTGGTTCAGCTCTTTCCTCCACCTCCTCATTAGGGTTGCCATCTTCTAAAAAGCACAAGACTTGATTAATTGCTCTTTAACTGGCTTCTCCGGATCCTCCTCTGGTGGTAGGGTGAAATTTGCCTTCAGCTCAGTCCAAAGATCTTCTTTCTGCATATCATTGACATAAGACACCTCAGGGTCTTCCTCCTTAGCAGGCTTATACCATTGCTGGATGCTGATCGGGATCTTGTCCCTAACAAGAACCCCGCAGAAAATGCCTTCCTTGTCCGGATGGGTTCAATCGGTTCGCCGTCGGGCGCGATTTCTATGATCTCAAACTTTTCATCCGAGCTCAACTTTTTCTTCGGGCCTCGTCTCCTTACCGAAGTTGTGCTCGATCCGGAGGGCTAGAAATTATAAGGAAGAAAGACGAGAGTAATTAATATGTGTACATATACCAAAACAATGGATGCATCAATTAACTAGTCAGCACAGGCTTAACTAATATATATATATACCTGGCCGGACTCGGTTCGGTGACCGGAGCTGTCAGCACGGTCTCCTTCTTGTACCTCCATTGTGTCACCGGAGCCATCATGAACATAGTCCTCTTCTTGTACCGGCATTAATGGGTCGGCCATCATGAACATAGCCCTCTTCTTCACCCAGTCCTTCCTGACCATCGGTCTCATTGAGAAATGCCGCAACTTCATCAATTCCTTGTGCGATTATGTCCCCCAACATCGCTTCTGTTTCTTCGTCTCAGGAGTGCTCCATAGTTTCTGCAAATATTTACAACATGTCGATTATTATTCAAACATGGTACAGATGGATATATATATATATATTAGTGGCAACTCTCTTTTAACTTGATAAATTTGGGTGGCCTCGAGAGAGTTAATTTGTCGGGTAGGGGCGCGGCGGGAGGGGGTAGGAGACCAACATCGTTTTCTCTCTAGGGTTTGGGTGTCCTCGAGAGTTTTGGTCGAGCGAGAGGGCCGAGGGGGGTGCTGCCGTTGTATAAGTTATCACGGTCGAGAGGGGGTATATATATCGACCGCCCCTCATGTCGAAGTTATCTCGAGAGGGTTATATCGACAACGACTACATGGGAAAATAATGTTATCGGGGAGGGGGTATCGATACCCCCCCTCGTGTTGAAGTTTCTTCTTTCTCCTCTATTCCTTTCTTTCTTCTTCTCCTCTTCTTTTTCTTCTTCTCCCTCGAGAAAGGAAAATAATTAAGGAAAAGGAAGAAAAGAGGAAGAAGGAAGAAGCAAAAAAAAGAAGAGGAGAAGAAGAAAGGAATAGAAAATTTCTAAATTCTTCTTTCTATTTTCTTCTTTCCTTCTTCTTCTTCTTTTTTTCTTCTTTTTCCTCTTATTTATTTCTCCTCTTCTGCCTCTCCTCTCCTTCTCCTTTCTTCCTCTTCTTATTTTCCTTTTCCTCTCATTCTTTTAGTATTGTTTGTTTAAAAAAATGTTCAAATAGAAAATTTCAAAAAAACAAAGGTTTTGCCTAATGCATTGTTCATATGAATATACAAACATTTGCATATTCTACAATAATTAATATCACCAAAAAAATCTATGAATAGAAAAAAACCTAACTTTTCTAAAAATCTATCTTTTGCATATATGAAAACATTAATACGATATGAACAAAAAATACATATATGAACAAAAACATGGTCTGAACAATTTTTGAACATCTACATACACATAGCCACATACATACACATATACATTATATATATATATATATATAAACAAAAAACTAAACTAATAAAAATGAAAAAAAAACAGAGCCGCATATATATATATATAGCCACATACATACACATATACATTGAACAAAAAAACGAAACTAATAAAAATGAAATAAAATAGAGCCGGTCTTGTGTGGCAGCTGCTCACAACGGTGGCGGCTAGATGACGATGGCGACGGTGGGGGGCGAGGGCGCCGGCTGGCGGGGGACGGGCAGGGGCTCGGGCGTGGCGCTGCTGGGCGGGCGACGCCGACGGGCAGCTGGCGGCGACGACGGCGGGCGCTGGCTCGGGAGGCAGCGCTGGCTCGGGAGGCCGCCGACGACGACGGGCGCGGCGACGGCGACGGCGACGGCAGGGGCGGCGGGCGGCGTCGGGGCAGCCTGGCGGCGACGATGTGCTCGGCGTCGTCGGGGGCAACTAGTAGCGATGAACTCTGCAAAACTGCGAAGTGCTACTTATATACAAGGAGCATTGGTCCCGGTTCGTGGCACCAACCGGGACCAATGCCCCCTTTAGTCCAAAGGCCTCTTTTTCGGCTGTCCAAAGGGCGGGAAGCGGCGACCTTTGGTACCGGTTGGTGCCACCAACCGGGACCAAAGCCCGCCCCTTTGTCCCGGTTGGTGCCACCAACCAGGACCAAAGGTCCCTGTGCTGCCCGCGTCAGGGCCAAAGTTTAGTCCCACCTCGCTAGTTGAGAGGGGCGCGCAGTGGTTTATAAGCCCCAATGCCGTACCCCTCTCGAACTCCTCTCGACCGCAGGCTTTCGGGCCTACTTGCTAAACTTTGCCTGATGGGCCTTCTGGGCCTACCGCGGGCCTGAATCCTGGCCCATAGTAGGGTTTCATGTCGTATTCAGGCCGTGGCGGCCCATTAGAGGCATTTTTTTTTACTTATTATTGCTATTTTTAATTTTTTTCCCGTTTTTTTGTTTTGTTTTCTGCATTATTTATTTTCTTTTGTTTTTTGCTTTATTTTTTTTATTCTTTTTGCATTTAGTTTTAGGAAAATTATAAACTTTCTGTTAGTGCCACTACTTTTCAAATTTGAAAACACTTTTTTTTGTTTTTTGTTTTCTTTCTTGCTTTATTTATTTTATTTTGTTTCTACTTTCAACAAAATACTTATAGTTGCTATTTTTAATTATTACGAGGGCCGAACCATAAGACATTAAAGCATTACAAATGAACTCTCAAAAATTTGAAAGTTGGCATGGTATCATAAATTGACCCACACATAGCATGTGCATGTACAAAACGGACAATGGTATCATACTCGCTGGCCACAAAGTTGGCATGGTATCATCATAATAGTTATGGAGAAAGTCTTCACTTTTTCTTCGCTTGTGTCATTTGCTTATTGCGCCATAACCATGGATAATCTTCATCGCTTATCGGGATGTTTGGGTCAGCCGTGACTTTAAAGGAGGAATTTCATGAAACTTTTCATAATCTTGAGACATGTCATCTTGTCCTCCACTCCCTCGATGTCCCTTTTTCCTGAAAGAACTATGTGGCGCTTTGGCTCATCGTATGATGTGTTCGCTTCCTTATCTTTTCTCTTTCTCAGTCTGGTAGACATGTCCTTCACATAGATAACCTGTGCCACATCATTGGCTAGGACGAAAGGTTCGTCAGTGTACCCAAGATTTTTCAGATCCACTGTTGTCATTCCGTACTGTGGGTCTACCTGTACCCCGCCTCCTGACAGATTGACCCATTTGCACATAAACAAAGGGACCTTAAAATCATGTCCCTAGTCAAGTTCCCATATGTCCACTATGTAACCATAATATGTGTCCTTTTCCCCTCTCGGTTGTTGCATCAAAGCGGACACCGCTGTTTTGGTGAGTGCTCTTTTGATCTTGGTCAATCGTGTAAAATGTATTCCCATTTATCTCGTAATCTTTCCAAATCAATACAGTTAAAGATGCCCCCTGGACACAAGTACAGGTCATCACAAACAGTGTTGTCACCTCTGATACGTGCTTCCAACCAACTGCTGAAAGTCCTGATGTGTTCACATGTAATCCAGTCGTCGCACTGCTCCGGGTGTTTGGAGCGCAGACTGTTCTTTTGTTCATCGACATACGGGGTTACCAAGGTAGAGTTCTGTAGAACTGTGTAGTGTGCTTGAGACCAGGAATATCCGTCCCTGCATATTATTGAGTCTCTTCCAAGCGTGCCTTTTCCAGTCAGTCTCCCCTCATACCGCTATTCAGGCCAGGTATGAAGTCAACACAAAACCTGATGACATCCTCTGTTTGATGGCCCATGGAGATGCTTCCTTATGGCCTAGAGCGGTTACGGACATATTTCTTTAGGACTCCCATGAACCTCTCAAAGGGGTACATATTGTGTAGAAATACGGGGCCCAGAATGACAATCTCGTCAACTAGATGAACTAGGACGTGCGTCATGATATTGAAGAAGGATGGTGGGAACACCAGCTCGAAACTGACAAGACATTGCACCACATCACTCCTTAGCCTTGGTATGATTTCTGGATCGATCACCTTTTGAGAGATTGCATTGAGGAATGCACATAGCTTCACAATGGCTAATCGGACGTTTTCCGGTAGAAGCCCCCTCAATGCAACCGGAAGCAGTTGCGTCATTATCACGTGGCAGTCATGAGACTTTAGGTTCTGAAACTTTTTCTCTGCCATATTTATTATTCCTTTTATATTCGACGAGAAGCCTGTCGGGACCTTCATACTAAGCAGGCATTCAAAGAAGATTTCCTTCTCTTCTTTGGTAAGAGCATAGCTGGCGGGACCTTCATACTTGCTTTGGAGGCATGCCGTCTTTTTCGTGCAAGCGTTGCAGGTCCTCCGTGCCTCATCTGTATCTTTTGTCTTCCCATACACGCCCAAGAAGCCTAGCGGTTCATGCAAAGGTTCTTCGTCACGTGCATCACGTCGATCAAGAGCGGACCTCTAGGTCTTTCGGTGAGGGTAGGTCCCAAAATATAGATTTCTTCTTCCACATGGGTGCGTGTCCCCAGCGTCACTCGGAACAGCTAGTCCGCGGGACCCTTTCCAAAGATTACGTGTAAATCATTGACCATAGCAAATGCGTGATCACCGATGCGCATGGCGGGCTTCTTCGGTGATCTGCCTCGCCTATGAAATGCTTGCCTTTCTTTCGACATTGATGGTCGGTCGGGGAAATCAACGATGGCCCGGTACACATTCTTCCCGCAGCTTGCGGTATATACTATCGGTGTCAAGTAAACAGTGCGTGCATGCGTGGTATCCCTTGTTTGTCTGTCTCGAAGGTTCTTTGAAAGCGGCCAATCGTTGATGGTCACGAACAGCAACGCCTTTAGGTTAAATTCCTCCTGTTCGTGCTCATCCCACGTACGTACACCGTTTAAATTCCACAGCTGTAAAAGTTCTTCAACTAATGGCCTTAGGTACACATCAATGTCGTTGCCGGGTTGCTTAGGGCCTTGGATGAGAACTGGCATCATAATGAACTTCCGCTTCATGCACATCCAAGGGGGAAGGTTATACATACATAGAGTCATGGGCCAGGTGCTGTGATTGCTGCTCTGCTCCCCGAAAGGATTAATGCCATCCGCGCTTAAAGCAAACCATACGTTCCTTGGCTCACTTGCAAACTCATCCCAGTACTTTCTCTCGATTTTTCTCCACTTCGACCCGTCAGCGGGTGCTCTCAACTTCCCGTCTTTCTTACGGTCCTCACTGTGCCATCGCATCAACTTGGCATGCTCTCCGTTTCTGAACAGACGTTTCAACCGTGGTATTATAGGAGCATACCACATCACCTTCGCAGAACCCTCTTCTGGGGGCTCGCTGTCAACATCACCGGGTCATCTCGTCGATCTTATACCATAATGCACCGCATACCGGGCATGCGTTCAGATTCTTATACGCACCGCGTAGAGGATGCAATCATTAGGGCATGCATGTATCTTCGCACCTCCAATCCTAGAGGGCATCGACCTTCTTTGCTGCGTATGTACTTTGTCGGGCAATTAGTTATCCTTTGGAAGCTTCTTCTTCAATATTTTCAGTAGCTTCTCAAATCCGTTTGTCGAGCACAGATTCTCTGCCTTCCACCGCCGCAATTCGATCTGATGCCGAGCTTTGTGTTGCCATTTTCGCAATTGGGGTACAACCCTTTTTTGTGGTCCTCTAGCATGCGATCGAACTTCAGCTTCTCCTTTTGACTTTCACATTGCGTCCTTGCATCGACAATGACCCGACGGAGATCATCATCATCGGGCACATCGTCTGGTTCCTCTTGACCTTCAGCAGCTTCGCCCGTTGCAGCATCATCGTGCACATCATCTGGTTCCTCTTGATCTTCAGTAGCATCACCGTATTCAGGGGGCACATAGTTGTCATCCTACTCTTCTTCTTCGCCGTCTTCCATCATAACCCCTATTTCTCCGTGCCTCATCCAAACATTATAGTGTGGCATGAAACCCTTGTAAAGCAGGTGGGTGTGGAGGATTTTCCGGTCAGAGTAAGACTTCGTATTCCCACATATAAGGCATGGACAACACATAAAACCATTCTGCTTGTTTACCTCCGCCACTTCGAGAAAATCATGCACGCCCTTAATGTACTCAGAGGTGTGTCTTGAACCGTACATCCATTGCCGGTTCATCTGCGTGCATTATATATAATTAAGTGTGTCAAAAATCATTACAGAACATCATGAATAAATAATTAAGTGAACAAATTAATAGAAGTTCATCATCACATTAAAACCAAAAGTACATACATAGTTCTCATCTAACAACATAAAGCTCTGCAGAGCATCTAAATTAATTAAACCATACACTGAAACTATGTAAAACATTTCAATGCGAAAACAAATGCGATCATAATCGCAACCAATGTAACAACTGATCCAACGGCATAATGATACCAAGCCTCGGTATGAATGGCATATTTTCTAATCTTTCTAATCTTTAAGCGCATTGCATCCATCTTGATCTTGTGATCATCGACGACATCCGCAACATGCAACTCCAATATCATCTTCTCCTCCTCAATTTTTCTAATTTTTTCCTTGAACAAATTGTTTTCTTCTTCAACTAAATTTAACCTCTCGACAATAGGTTGGTTGGAATTTCCGGTTCAACAACCTCCTAGATAAATAAAATCTATGTCACGTTGGTCGGCATAATTGTCATAAACAATAAATGAACCAATAGTTATGAAAAGATAATATATACCACATCCGCATCATAGACAGGACGAGGGCCGACGGGGGCAGATACCAAAACCATCGCACTATATAAGATGCAATAATAAAAGTAAGAAAATAATACAAGTATCTATCTAAACATACAATTAAGAATATTTTTCCTTTCAGAAAGAAGATAAGAATAAGAGGCTCACCACGGTGGTGCCGGCGATGAGATCGGCGCGGGTGATCGACGATGGTGAAGACGGGAACGGGGCGTGACGGACCGCTAAACCTAGACAAATATTGAGGAAAATGGAGCTTGGCGGTCGAGCTTGGAGAGGAGAAACCTTAAGTAGTGTGGCTCGGGTATTCCATCGAACACCTTGTGTGCATACGAGGTGAGCTAGAGCACCACCAAGCCCTCTCCCCCTCGGCCAGAAAAAACAGAGCAGTGTGCTCTGCTCTTGCACGAGGGGGTATATATAGGCACCACCATTGGTCCCGGTTGGTTGCATGAACCGGGACTAAAGGGTGGCCTTTGGTCCCGGTTCATGCCACCAACCGGGACCAATGGTGGTGGGCCAGGAGCGAGGCCCATTGGTCCCGGTTCGTCCCACCAACCGGGACCAAAAGGTCCAGACGAATCGGGACCAATGGCCCACGTGGCCCGGCCGGCCCCCGGGGCTCACGAACCGGGTCCAATGCCCCCATTGGTCCCGGTTCTGGGTTGAACCGGGACTAATGGGCTGGACCGGCCTGGACCATTGGCCCCTTTTCTACTAGTGTTAGCCCCCTCCCTCACCGCCCCAACTCCCACCACCATTCTCCCTCCCATCGAGCTCCCTGCCGGCGCGCATAGGCACCGATGGGAAGGTAAGCCGTGCATCTTCATCAGTCGGCGGTCAACGTCAGCGCTCCTTCACCGTCCGGCGGTGATCTTCTGCAGCCGTGGCCTCTATGAGTTTAATCCCCCTTTCTCTCTGTTCCTTCTAGCTAGATCTGAGCTGCAGCTAGGTTTTGATCTAGATCCATGGTTGATTAGTGGTCTGACCTGTGAGCTCATATGGTTGATTGCTATGATGCGGTTGTAATTTGTGGTAGGGCTAGATGTTGAAGCATGTGGTAGGCTAGATTTGTAGTAGAGTTTGAAGTTGAACCGTGTGCTTGTGTTGATTTGTGCTTATATATATGATTTATAGCTATTGGTGGTCCTTTTGTAGCATGTTATCTGTTGTAGATGTATGTTCGTGCTCATAGATTGTCTGGTATGCTTAGTATGATAGCGATGAACCATGTGCTTAGTATGATAGTGATGAAACATATGCTTGCTATGATAGTGAACCATGTACATGTGTGCTTCTGCTTTCATGGATTGTCTAGTATGTTGTGTGCTATGCTTACTGTCAATGCGTGCTACGATTGTAGGACATGGTCACGCAGACGCAAGATATTAGTCAGGCCCTTGTCCATTCCAACAGCCAGTTCCCACCATCATTTGTCGAGGACTCGCAGCCTATGTCCGAGATGGCACCTGATTCAGAGGTGTTTGCATCTGATTCCCTCTATGTGCCAGTAGTGCTCGTTGAGCCAACTCCTACTACCGCTGCACTCAAGATAGCAACATCAAAGGCAAAGAAGGATGGTAGGTCGAACAACATGAAGTGGTAGCCATTCATGTCCACGTTCGTGCTGAACAAGATGTGTGAGCTCATCTCTAATGTAGTTAGGACTGACAAGGGCTTTAAGGAAATGCACTTGAACACCGTTGCGAAGCAGGTGTTCGAGTTCTGTTGGCAGGAGGTGTCTGCCACCCAGGTGTACAACCACCTAAGGAAGTGCAAAGGTCGATGGATCCAAGTGTCCAAGCTGAGAGACCTTAGCGGAGCCTCATGGGATGAGAACACTTGATCCATACTTCTGGAGGCAAAGCACTACGCTGGCCATGTCGTGGTTAGCTCACAACCCTCTTCCTTTTCATACTGTCCACCATTGCCTACTCCTAATTGCAACTAACAACACTTGTGTTTCATTCTTAGGACCACTCAAGGAACGTTGAGTTCCTCAACACACCCATATAGAACTACAGCCAGATGCAACACATCTTCTCCTTCGGGATGGCAACTGGGAAGCATGCCATGGGCTCGGGGGAGCCTCTTGGTTCTCCCATGCCAGACTTCCCTGGGACCCCGGACGTCGAGGTCCTTGATGGCCCTGACAGGCCCTTCATGAAGCCCTTCGACAAGCCATTTGACCCCGTCCATCATAGGAGGAGGAAGAGAGGAGGCCTGATGGAGGAGGAGATCAATGTCTTTTGCAGCATGACCGAGGTGGTGAAGGAGGTGACAACAACCATCAGGGAGTGCAAGCCCCTCGACGTCTACCCTAACCTCTATGATGATATCATGACCCAGGGTGGCTTCAGCGACGAGGCTCTCATGGAAGCTCTCAGCCACCTTCTTGACAACAAGGCCTAGGGTGTTGGGTTCATTGCCATGGCAGACGCTCACAGGGTGCTATGGCTCAGGAGCCGGTTGGGTAAGCACTACTACTAGAGTAGTGCTGCATGTGGGCGTGCATTATCCCCGACGGCGATGGTGGTGGCGACACCGACGACAATGACGATGACGATGTACATTTTGTATAGCTAGGGCTGAAAAATTATTTGATGGTATGTATATTTTGGTGAGGTGGTATATACTAACCCCTCACGCTGATGGTGAACTTGCAGTGGTAGGACGACACCCTCTTTTGGATGTGGTGGTAGGTTAACAACAATGTAGTGCTAGGTAGAACTTGCTATGTCGTATGATCATGCATGTTTTACTTCTTCTTCTCTGCTCCATTGTTGTTTGTGTGCTGCTTTGCTTGCTACTTGTGTGGTCCATTGATTTTCTGCTTCACCTCTTGCTCTTGTGCATTGCTAGGGCAAGTGGAATGTCGTGTTCATCAGTAAGGCTCTAGGAGTTTATAGCTCATGGGAAGAATCTACCGCACAAGTGACGTCGTATAGCAACAGCAGCCATAAAGGGTTCAAGACTAGCCAGACAGTAGAACAAGCTTACTCCGACTGGGTGCGAAAGCACGGAGTCAGCAGTGTTGACAGTGGCAAGGTTGGAGGTGTCAAAGTGGAAGGCGCTAAGGTGGATCGTCAGTTTGGGCTGAAGCTGAAGAACTTCATCATTTTCTCCCAGTTCATCGGCATTGCTGTGTTGTGGCGTTGGTGTGCTAGGTGTGATCATTGTGGGTTAGCTCACCAACTAGGGTACAAGGTAAGCACACTATGTATGTTGTATGCAACCAAACGCCGTGTTCATGTGCCGCTTGGGCCAATGTAGGCAATCAAAAAAAGTGCACCTGCATATTACCTAATGCAGGGACCCTACATGCAGACAACCAAACAATTTGCAGATGACGCATTTTGGGCTATTTTTGCTCAACCAAGCTGAGTTGAGATGTGTATGCAATGCAGTTACTGTTCACTACTGCAATCAAACATACTTGTACTGTTTAGTGCTGCTACGTGGGTGGAAACAGTTGTAGTTTCTGTTCAACAACTCGGATACACCTACTCATATATATTGCCAGCACTCGTCTTCCCCGTACGTGTCTTTGCACCATGTTCATACAACTGGCCCGTGGTTCTACAATGTATTGTGTTAGAGACAATTTAACGACGACACCGACGACTGCTTGCGTAACAATCTCAGTGCGTTCACTGGCGATTCAGATAACTTGACCCAAAGCAGCCATGCTCAGAAAATCCGCTTCGGTCTGAGTAACTCGTACCTTCTTACCTCGCATGATAAAAGAGGAGGTAAGAGGGACCATATTAAACCTAATGAAACAATTATGTGATTCTTCAAAAATCTAAGGAACATCATGTGATACTTGAAAATAAGGCAAATTTTGACAAAAATCAGAATGTGCCACGAATCTCAAAATATTGGGAGGGTGGATACAAGCATGGTATATCCATGCATGATAGAATAATGACTCTCTCATGCAGTCTGACTAAGCTTAACAGCTTTGTACAAGTGCACCCTTATCCTAGATATTTTTGAATGAGCGTAATTCAAATATATGGCTCGACGTCTTGCTTTCTAGATCGGAGGGGGAGTAATTATCTAATTAAATTAAATGGCTAGCTAGTAGCGGGCTTCTTTCTGCTCCTTGCCGCTTAACTTTAATTTCTTTTTTTTAGAAAAGAAGGATATACCTCCGGCCTGTGCATCTGGATGATGCATGCACTTATTTTATTAATTATTCAAAATGACCTTACAAAGTTGTACATTAGTAAGTCTGAATCCACCATCTTGGCAACAACTGTCGGCACAGAACTCTCCGGACGCTATGTCTTGGCACCTGTCCCTATCGGACCTTTTCTTTCGTGCGCCTTCTCGATCCAGCAAGATGGGTGAAGTAGTAGATGAGTTCCGGCAGCACGACGGCGTGGTGACGGTGTGGGTGAAGAACAATCTCCGCAGGGCTTCGCCTGAGCACTATGGAAACTATGACGGAGAATAAACTAGAGGGGACGGGGTTGCCGGCACATGGCTTGGTGTTTCTTGATGTGTCTTGGGTGCTAGCCCTACCCCTCTATTTATATGTTGAGCCTTGGGGACGAAACTTCGAGTAAAAGCCTCCACAAAGTCGGTTTCACCCGAAAGGCAAGAGTCCTTCTCGGACTCGGGGCGACGCCAGATTCGGCGTCTGGCCTGGACTCATAAAACTTCCTTTAAGCTTTCCAAAAACCTCGTGGGCTTTCCCCTTTGGCCCAGTTCAAAAACTAGTGATTCACACAAATTTCAAAAATTCAAATTTAAACTATTCAAATTGGAAAACAAATGGCACTAATAGAAAGTTTGTAATTTTTATTACCTAAAAGCAAAAAGAACTAAAAATAAAGCACAAAACAAAAGAAAATAAGTAATGCAAAAAACAAAAAAAAACTATAAAAAATTAAAAAAATGCCACCTACTGGGCCACCACGGCCTGAATACGGCTAGAAACCCAACCATGGGCCAGGATTTAGGCCCGCACAAGGCCCAGTAGGACCATCAGGCATAGCAGTGTCTGATTAGGCCCGTAAGCCTGCAATGGAGAGGAGCTCGAGAGGGGTGCGGTAGTGGGGCTTATAAACCACTACGCGCCCCTCTCAACTAGCGAGGTGGGACTAAAGATTTTGGGCATGGGCAGCATGAGGCATTTGGTCCCGATTGGTGCCACCAACCGGGACCAAATGCCTCTATTTCCTGCCCTTCGGGCTGCTGAAAAGAGACCTTTGGTACCAGTTGGTGGCACCAACCGGTACCAAAGGGGGGTATTGGTACCCGTTGGTACCACGAACCTGTACCAATGCCCAGGGTATATAAGAAAACACTTAGCAGTTTCGACAAAATCCACCACTTCTTCTCCCTGACGCCCCCTGCTCCTCCTCGTCACTGTTGCCACCCAACACCCCTGCTCCACCCTGCCGTCGCCGCTGCCACCGACGATGTCAGGCTTCTCGGCATCGTCGTCGTCGCCGCCACCGACACCCCTACCCCCTGCTCCTCCTCGTCGCCGTCGCCGCCACCACCGACGTCGTCAGGCTGCTCACCGTCGCTGTCGCCACCGCCTCCGACGCCCCAACGCGCCCCCCATGTGCCCCGCTGCCCCCTGTGAGCACCAGCCTGCTCCCGCGCCCCTTCCCTACCCCGCCGGCACCGGCGCCGCCGCCGCCGCCGTGCCCCTCCGTCATGCCCCTGCTCAATTTTTAGATGTTTTTAGATGCTATTTGTAGATGTTGTTAGATGCTATTTTTAGATGTTTTTATTAGATGCTAGTTTTAGATGTTTTTACATCTTTCTTAGATGTACTTGGTTAATTTTCTGTAGTATATATACAAATATAGATGTTGTTAGATGTGTTTGTATATATATGAAAACTTGGTCAATTTTTGGTACTAGATGATGATGATGATGATATATGAAAACTTTTTTATATGTATATATATGATGATGATGATGTAATTCTGTTCGATGATATATGATGATGTAATTTTTCTCAATATATATACCCTCTCCCTGATAACTTCGACATGAGGGGGGGGTCGATATACCCCCTCCCCGATAACAATTTTTTCTATGTATATATCGTTGTTGTCGATATACCCCCTCCCCGATAACTTCGACATGAGGGGGGCCGATATGCCCCCTCCCCGATAACATTTTTTTCTATGTATATGCCGTCGTTGTCGATATACCCCCTCCCCGATAACTTCGACATCAGGAGAAGAAGAAGGAGAAGAAGAGGAGAGGAAGAAGAGGAGAAAAAATAAGAACAGGAAGAAAAAAAAGAGGAGAAGAAGAAGGAATAACGGAAAAGAAAAAAAAAATCTATTTTTACTTATTCTCATCTATTCCTTCTTCTTCTCCTCTTTTTTTTCTTTTTTTCTTCTATTGTTTCCTCTACTTCTCCTCTATTTTTTCTTCTTCCTCCTCTTCTTATTTTTTTATCAAGAACGAGGGTGTCGGGAACTAGGGTGTCGGAAACTAGGGTAGAGGCTCGAGGGTCGCCGAGGGGTCGAGGGTCGTCGAGGGGTCGAGGGTCAAGGGTCGTCTAGGGTCGTTGAGAGGTCGAAGGTCGTCGAGGGTCGATGGTCGTCGAGAGTCGAGGGTCGAGGGTCTAGGGTCATCGAGGGGTCAAGGGTCTAGGTTCGAGGCGTAGAGGGGTCGAGGGTCGAGGATCGCCGAGGGGTCTATGTTTGCCACTATTAATATATCCATCTCTCATGTTTGTATATTAATTTTCATGTTGTAATATTTGCAGAAACTATGGATGAACAAAGAGACATTGAACAAGAAGAGATATTGGGGGACATAATCTGCGACAGAGGTGATGTCTTGTTGTTTCTCAACGACCTCGAAGAAGGTCAGGAAGGAGAGAAAGCAGGCTACGGTGATCAAACAATGGAGGAGGAAAGTCATGATCATGATGGTGCTCCGGCGACCGTGATGACGGCTCCGGCGACTGAACGGAGTCAGGATCAGCTGTTGCAAAGTCCGGCGAGGTATATATATATATTAATTAAGCTTGTGCTGACTAGCTAATTGAAGTATTAATTCTTTTGGTATGTACATATATTAACTTTTCTTTCTTCTTTCATAGCCCTCCAGATGAAGCAAAACTTCGGTAACGAGACGAGGCCCGAAGAAAAAGTTGCGCCCGGATGAAAGGTTCACGATCACAGAAATCGCGCGCGATGGCCAACCGATTAAACCCCTCCGGACCAAGGAAGCATTTTGTGCTCAGTGCGGGGTTCTTATTAGGGACATGATCCCGATCAGCATCGAGCTATGGAATCAGCCTAAGAAGGAAGAGCTTCAAGTTTATTTTGTCAAAGATAGAGAGAAAGCTGATCTTTGGACCATGCTGAATGTAAATTTAAGCCTATCGGAATAGGAGCATCTGGAGAAGCTAGTTATAGAGCCATTGATCAAGTCTCATGCTATCAAGAAGATGGCAGGTCTATTCAGGAGGTGGAAGAATGAGTTGCAATCAACGTATGTCGACCAAGACAAGACTCCAGAATTCAACGGCTGATTTGAGAAGATAAGAGATCACTGACCCGCATTTGTGGCCAACAAGACATCGGAGTGGAGTAACAAGATGTCAGCGATTAACAAGATAAATGCTGCCAAGAAGGAGCACCACCATCACACGGAGTCGGGTGGCTACCTCAAAGACCGACCATTGTGGGACCAGCCTGAGCGGGACCTGATTGGTAAAGGGGTCGAAGTAGAGACATTGCACTTGTCGGATATCAGGTTCCGGCAAAACCCTTAAGGTTTGAACTTTGAGGTGCGCACGAAGATTTCCCCCTACCGAATCTCGTTCTCAGCCTCGCCGTGATCCCTAAGGTTACCTAGACGAAATCACAGCACATGAGACACGAGATTTATACTGGTTAAGGCCACCATTGTGGTGTAATACCCTACTCCAGTGTGGTGTGGTCGATTGCCTCTTGGGCTGATGATGAATAGTACAAGGGAAAGAACAACCTCCAGAGGCGAGGTGTTCTTGTGCTAGCACTACTAGGGAAAACCCTAGTAGTAGCGTGGGTTTAAAGCCCACTAGTAGCACGTGCTGCCGCGCTACTAATAAGGCATTGTAGCTATCACTTAGCAGTAGCGCGTGTGACACGCGCTATTGCTAAGACACATAACGGCGGTGCTTCTTCTCTCCCGCGCTGCTGCTAATCTATCTAGTTGCAGCGTGTTTACTATCCATCACTACTAGTATTCTTTTTATTTTTTATTTTTAGTGTATTTATCCGCCGTTATACAAATTTTGGTACAATACCAATTATGAGGTTTATATCATTATGTCCATAACAGTGTGTCAAATGAAGGTGGATTAGGTTTAAGTGGAGGCAATATGTGGTGCATGTCAAAAGTATACTACTAATCCAAATTTGATCTAGTTTGTACTAGTAGTACTTTCGATGTGCACCACATGTTGCCTCCACTTGAATCTAATCCGCCAACACAAGCTATTTAATTATCATCATAGTCATTAGCACCAACACTAGCTCATAATAATCATCATAGTCATTACCACCAACACTAGCTATTTAATCATCATAGTCATAGTGTAGCACATCAGCATCTTTAAACTCATTTCTAGCTAGCTAATCACTCATGCTGCTCTCTCTCAGGTAAAATAACATAGAACATGTCTAGCTCTCCTACTTCATCAAGTCGGAGCATGCAGATGAACATGTCTCTTAATCGTGGGTCGCGCTTCTGATTGCTGCCCCCTAGTACTTGTCTGCGCTCCTCCATCACAGATTTGGCCCAGTCTTTCACTATTAAGAATTCGTCGCTAATCCTGAATGCGCTATAGTGATTTGTAGGATATCTTGGCCGTAAGATAACAATACTCATGGTACCTTTAGTCTAGATCCCATAAGGCACAACATTCATCGGAAGTCCCTGTTGAAGAACATTGTATGGTAACATACTTAGCAATGAAGTTTAGCTTAAAAAATAATGTATGGAAAAGATGCACTGAGGACAAATAGTAAAAATCTTACCATCTTTCCTAAATATATGTGACCATAGTTCATTACTTGGTCGCACGTTTTCATTACTAACATTTATAAATCCAGGAAGAAAATTTGTCTTAACAGTATCAAGATCCGCAAGCCATGAAACATAATGACTTAGCTCCTCGCAGTTTAGTTCAACCCCGGGACAGTAGTAGGTTCTGTCTACCAAGCGCTAGACATGTTTGCTTGAACGGAAATAAGTTGACAATAGAAATTAGTTGTCAACTATTTTTGAATAAACAATATCAAAGACATAAATATGGTTGAGAAACTCACATAATGGTATAGTTGGAGGCGTTTGCACATCGACCCAGATGTCGGTATTACCTTCAATATGATCTTCCAGACAAATATCAAAGGCGATAACCATATCAGGCTCAAATGCATAAGTCTTGCATAGTGCTTGCCATGTTTTGCATCCAAAATAGGTGTAGTCGTCTGAATTGTATAATTTTGCGTGGAAAATATTACCATGCTCGGTCTTAAAGTAAACTTTCTTTACCTCCATAGTACGAATGAAACCTATCTTATCCAATACAAAAACTTTTGCATGGCAGGGGATACGCTAGTAGAATAGTAAAAAAAATTATAAGTTGAAGCAAATGAAGAAAATGTCATGCTTAATTACGAAAAAAGACTTGTCGTTGTGACTTACTGTATCCACTTCGAAGTTCTTGTCCAGCTTGATGCTGAAGCGCCTATCATCATCTAGGAAGATTCCGTCGCACAGGCCGCGCTCGTCTTTGCAGTATTTGCAAATACCGAAATCCTTTTCATTGTCAGACATTTCCTATGTTCATAGTTAAATCATTAATTGAAAATCGATCGAAGAAAACTACCAGGATACTCAACACACAAATCCAGGGCACTCGATATTTCCTACATATTCTGGCACAAGTCATGCCAAAATTCACAGAAAAATCCAGCATGACCTTTGCTAAAATAGGACATATCGAGCGCCTGAAATTTGCGGAACGGAAATGAATCAACACTCCGGCAAAACATAGGACACTTGGAGGTGTAACCTGCAAACATGACTGTTCACTTGAGCAAGCACATATCCTCTTTGAGAAACACAAGATATACATTTCAAAATATCTTATAGTACTCAAATTAGCATGCATTCAATAAGCAAAAGTAAATCATCTCATGCATCCATACATCATCAAATATTATCACTAATACATCCCGAATAGTATCATACATATAACATCACTAATACAACTAAAACCCTAGCACACAACGGGTATCGGTGCGGGCAGTGGACACCCACAGAGAAGGAACCATCACGGGATCATAGCTCCAGTGAGATCCCTGGAGAACCTGCCAGGTATTGGAGAACCTGTGCTCCAACGCAATCAAATAGCAACGGACGTGCGCGTCCTCCTCACTGACATGGTGACGCACCACCTCCGCGGGGTCCTCGAGCCTCTGGACCATCACTGGCCCACACAACTGCCACCAAAGAAGATTCGGGTCAACGACAGGCTGGGTCCTCACCAACCTGCGCCCCCCGGTAGGTAGCGCCTCCCAGTACCACCCCGGCAGAGCCCAGTCCCAGACATGGCCCATCTGGTCATGCAGGTGTCGTCCTCCGCCGACTCGACGACACGGATGCGGGATAGGCATCGTCCACGTCGATGCGGGAAAAATTTCTTTAACTAAAAAAATAGCACCAAATTCTTACTAACTAGTTCTATTAATTCAACTAGTTCTTACTAAAAATAAACTTACTATAAATAAAAAAACTAGTACCTAATTAGTACCTAGTTCTTACTAACTAATTAGTACCTAGGAACTACTGCCCTAATTACCATATAAGTATCCATTTTTTTAACTAGGGTTCGTACGACCTAATTAAATAGAGTTAATACTTATTGTAATTAACTAACTAGCACTAAAAATAGCCTAGGGTTCATACTAACTAGCACTAAATAGCTTGGGTTCATACTACCAGAGAGTGGAGAAGAGGGAAGGGGAGAGTGCTTATAGAGGGCGGGGAGAGAGATGGGGTCGGGGGAGACGGCGGCACCGAGGCGCGGCGAGGCGGGGTCGGGGGAGACGGCGGTGTGGCGGGGTCGGGGGAGACGGCGGCAATGCGGGTCGAGGGAGACAGCAACGGAGAGCGAGGGCAGGGGCTTCGGCAAGGTCGAGGTTGAGGAGGAGGAGGCATAGGCGCGTGACGACGTCGAGGGGCACACTCCGGCGGAGAGCGAGGGCAGGGCCTCCGACGAGAGCGAGGGCAGGGGCTCCGGCGGAGGCGAGGAGGGGGAGAAGAGAGAGTGGGGAAAATGGGGAGGAAGCAGAGGAGAGGGAAGCCTGCGTGGGGGGTTAAGTGAAAATAGCTTTAACAGTAGTGTGGGGAGCGAAAACGCGCTGCTACTAAAATTTGTAGTAGTAGCGCGGTTTTTAGAAGGGCGCTACTACTATTCCTAGCATGTCGGGAACGGTGTGGCAATTATAGTAGTAGCACATTTTATTCCTGCCGCGCTACTGCTAAGTGGATAACAGTAGTGCCCTTTAAGCCAATGCGCTACCGCTTAGTAGCAGTAGCGCCTCATTTTAAAAAGCGCTACTGGTAAGATTCTGTGTATAAGGTTTTCCCTAATGGTGTAGGTGGGTGGTTCTGCTCAAGGTGAGATTGGTCTCCCTTGCCTTGGTGGTGGCTAGCCCTATTTATAGAGGCCCTGGTGCTCTTCCCAAATATTGAGCGGGGAGGGATCCAACAATGGCAATTTTGAAAGGGGACAGCTAGTACAAACTATCCTGACTAAAGGTGGTCTTCTCCTGCCAAACACTCTGGTGATGATGTCGTCTTGGGTTCCACGATGACCTCTGTCTTGCCGTGCTGCTGGTCTTGGTCTTGTTCCACTGATATGGAAACCTTTGCCTAATGCCTTGGTACTCCGCACCTGCGCTTGCCCCCTTAGCACTAAAGTGGAAACGAGGACACTGCGCGCGCTGGCGCCCGCTTGGCGCCTGCCTGGCCTTGGTCGTCATGGCTTGCGTCACGGGAACCTCGCAAGGTGCCTCTTGCCTTGATCTCTCTACCTCCCTCATGAGCCTTCCTGATGAAGCCGCCCCTAAGGAGGCCTCGTGCCGTACGCCCCGCGAGGGTCTTGAGTGTTTGGCCGATGAAGATGGGCCGCACTGGGCCGCTGGTAGAGCCACGCCGTGGGCCGCAGGCAGGCAAGTCTGGGGACCCCCGTTCCCAGACCGCCGACAGTAGCCCCCGGGCCCAAGGCTCGCTCGGACTTGGCTTAGCAACGAAGCCAAAGGGCAAGTGCGGAGCGCCGCGGGCCCCAATAGCCTGCAACCTTGGTTGACGCATGGCGACTGATTGGAAGTGGGCGTCTCCGCTTCCCCATGCTCCCTTGGTAACTTCTCGACTTGAAGAGTCCCTGCTATCGTGGAGGTCGACGGTTGGCCTCTTTGGGCTATAGATGAGGAGGGGTGAAAGCCCCCGTTGCCCATCTCTTCCCATCCTGCTCGCTTCTTCTCCCCTACTCCACCTCCAGTCTCGATACCAATGGCGCCGATCCATAGATTCTCGACCGAGGAGAAGGGAAAGGCCCCCCGGGAGGGGCCTGATCTGCTCCCGCCGAAGAAAAGGCCGATTCACCCCCGTGGCGGGGTCGTGAAGCTAGATATGACGAGGCCTTGGTACGAGAGGCCGCCTCCTGTGTACCTGCTACCCCTGCATGCCCAAGCCGGGGGCTCAGGAGAATGGAGCGGCGAGTGGCGCCGCCTGCACCACGGCCATGGTCGGCGCGCCGTGGTGCGCACTGTCGCCCATGGAGTCCACGCCGCCGACTCCTCTCGCGAGCTTGTGCTTCATGTGGCGATGCCTCCGAGCACCTGGATCCGCTTCCCATAGTTCTTCTCCACCGAGACGCCGCCGAGGGGGCCTCTCGAGCGTTGGCTGCAGCATGCCAATTGCGGCACTCCGGCAATTGGAGGTGAGGTTGAAGTCGTTTGTCCGGGCAAGATATTCATGACCCGGGGTTGGGGTGAGGTCGCCCTGGTCTGCCGAACGGAAGGCGCCTTCGCGATCCATTTTGAATACGATGGCTCCTCCATGTTGTTCTTCAAGGTCTTCAACACAGAAGGCCGCCGCTTGGAGTGCTGCCCGGGAGGGGGCAATCAGGACGTCGATGCGGCGAGGGCCGGGCCTGCCGTCCGCTCCTCCAGCGGCTCCTCTGGCAACAGCAGTGGCGCTCGGGAGTCCAGCGGCTCCCCCGAGCTCTGAGAGACTCCGGAGACGAGCGACGACAACTACGCTCCCCTGAGCTCACGACGAGCGACGACAACTACGCTCCCCTGAGCTCACGTCGTCGTCTCTAATCTGGATGGGGTTGGCGCTGGTCCTTCGTGGCACACTGTTGATGATGGCGTCGGCCATGAAGGCGTCCGTAGTTAGGGTTCCTTGAAGCTCTCTTCTTTTGTTCCCTGCGAGGAATCGAGCAATCCCCCGCGCGGGCGTGTAAAGGGTCTGTGATGTCTTTTGTTGATGTTATCCTTATCGTGAAATCATGTGAGCGCTTGCCCTGCTTCGTCTTGGTTTCCCCTTTCTAACCTCGCGACAACTTGATGCTCTACGCTGACAGGTCCCGGTCCCCAGGCAGGCTGCAGCCATCGCTGGTATGCCAGGTCGCGATGTCGTGGTCAAGGCCAGGAGGTGAGCGGCCCGAGGTCTAGTAAGAGCCCTCAAGTCGCGATGCTCGGGAGGTCCCCTTTAGCGCGCCAGCAGTCGCCGAGTGGTGAGAAAGGAAGGTAACGTTGCCATAATAGGGCCGCACCAAGTGAGAATTCCGCGTTGTAGCGATGAGTTTTTCCAGGCGTGAAACTTATCTTAGTTATGTGGAGTTGTTCCCTTGTGTTGCGCCAGACTTGAGTGTCGGCAGCGGCAGCGCAGCTAGGTTGGGCCCGTGCGAGCCTTCCCTTTCCTCCCCGCACTCTCCTTCGTGCTCTACGTCCTCAGGTACCGGCCCTCGAGCGAGCTCAGCCACCGCTGGTATGCCAGGTCGCAATGTCGTGGTCATGGCCAGGGGGCACTACTAGGAAAACGGCTATAGATGAAATGGACACTAATGGCGCACCACATGTGTGGTGCGCCATTAGTATATAGCAAGGCGCACCTGGTGTGTGGTGCGCCATTAGAAGTTTTGAAACAAATAATAATAATAAAAAATTACTAACGGCGCACCATGGGATAGTGCGCCATTACTAGTTGACATAGTAATGGCGCATCACACCCACCGTACGCCATTAGTAGTTTTGAAAAAAAAGTAAAAAAAATTGTTAGTAATGGCGCACATGTGGACAGTGCGCCATTACTAATGGCGCACTGTCCACTGGTGCGCCATTACTAAGTTTTTTCAATTTTTTTATTTTTTTTTCAAAACTAGTAATGGCGCACCGTGGGTGTGGTGCGCCATTACTAACTTGGCCCAACACCGAATGCACCCTCCCCCCTGTGGACCGCCTTTTCAGTTTTAAAAAAATAAAAGGAAATGATGGAACTGTCAAAAAAAACAAAATAAGTTTCTCATGTGATATGTGGTCTAGTTGTTGGAAAAATTTACAAATATGACTTTCGACTTTATTTGCAAAATATCTCTGGAAATTTGTAAAATGGGCATATACTTTGCATACGAACTCGGATTAAAAAGTTTTTTATATGAAAAATCATCAACTCGAAAAGTTACATCCGAATTTAACTGGGGAAATCCCGTTTAACATTTTTAAAATCCCCAAAAACCTAACAGAAAAAAGTTACGGGGCTTTCAAGATCTAGAGGCAAAAAAATCAAAAAATTTCAAACTTACTAGTGGCGCACAGTGGATGTGGTGCGCCACTAGTAACAGAAAAAAAATTGGTTTTGAATTTTTATTATTAATTTTTTTTTCAAAAAATGATACGTAATATGACCAGGAAGTTTGAAATATTTTTCAAAATTTCATCATAGTCATGAACATGAACAAAGTCCTAGACATCAACAAGGTATAATAGGATTGATATGCTAGATATATCAACAAGTGCTTGTGAAGTGAGCTATTGCTGGGGTTGGATAGAACTCTGAAGTTAAGCATGCTTGGGCTGGAGTAGTGTGAGGATGGATGACCTTTCGGGAAGTTTGACCACGGAGTGCGATTTGACCTGAGATTAAGCATATTGCCCCGAGATTAAGCCATAGTGACCTGAGATTCAGAAAAAACGATAAAAAAAAGTTTGAAAAAATTAAAAAAAATCTGAAAATAAATTGAAAAAAATTTGTTACTAATGGCGCACTTCTATGTGCACTACTAGGGAAAAGAATATACACAGAATCTTACCAGCAGCGCTCCTCAAAATACGACGCTACTACTATTTAGCAGTAGCGCGTGATAGCAAAACGCGCTGCTGAAAGGAAAATAGCAGTAGCGCGTCCGCACTAAACCGCGCTACTGCTCTAATTGCCATGACCTCGCCACCCAGCTAGTTATAGCAGTGGCGCCCTATCTTGAACCGCTCTCGCTATAGAAGTTAGCAGCAGCGCTTCTAAGAAAATCGCTCTTGCTAAGATCAGCCCACAAGTTTAGTCCCACCTCGCTCCGCGAACAGCGTGTTTATCACCTTAAATATGTTACTTCTGAAACTATCACAACCAGTTGGTCTTCACTGAACTCTATGTGTAGAATTTGTGGCCGCAATATGAGTCCTCTCCGGTTCCTACTGGAAAGGACACATATTGACAATTCAGATTTTACACAAAAAGATCATTGATGGCCAATGTATTTTTGCAGTGACGTATTTTTGTATACTTACACTTAGCAGTAGCGCTGTATCTGCAAAGCGCTACTGGTAGTCCAACTTAGCAGTAGCGCGTAATAGTGCAGAGCACTACTGCTATTCAGATTAGCGGTAGGGCGTTTTGGCAAAAGCGCTACAACTATCCCTACCTTATCCCCACGCGCGCGACCGACCCTCTCTCCCACTCACACTCTCACTCTCGCCCGCGCGCCGATAACCATCGTCGTGCGTCGTCGCCGCTGCCGAGGTATTCCCCTCCTTCCGTCCCTCCTCCCTCCTCCTCGGACATCCTCCCTCCGCCAACGGCTGCCCCTTCCTCCTCCGCCGCCACCCTCCTCCCTCCGCCTACGGCCGCCCCTCCTCCCTCCTCCGCCGGCGGCCCTCCTCCCACCGCCCTCGACCTCACCGCCGCCACCCGAGCGCACCCAGCACCGCCGCCTCCCAATCCCGATCCCGCCCTCGCCGCCCCTACCTCTCCGTTGCCCCCACCCCTTTCTCTCTGCTTAGTTAGTACTAGATGTTGTTTAGTAGTAGTAGATGTTAATTTAGGGTTCATAGATAATGATTTTTAGTAGTAGTAGATGTTAATTACTAGTAGTGATGGTACTAGTTAACTAGGGCAGTATGATTAATAGTAGTTGTAGTTGAACTACTTTAGTTGTAGTTGAACTAGTTTAGTAAGTAAATTAATAAACTAGTTGAACTAGTCGAATTAATAGAACTAATGTATTTTTAGTAAGATAATCAATATAACTAGTTGAACTACTTTATTTTTAGAAAGAACTAGTTTTTTTCTATTTATAGTAAGCTTATATTTAGTAAGAACTAGTTGAATTAATAAACTAGTTGAACATGTCATATTTGTTGTTTTTTTTAGTTTAAGCAATTATTCGGAATGTATTAGTGATAACTTATACGGTTTTTGCTTTTACAGAAATCAAGGAGCCCCTCCATCATCCCCGCCGTCGTCCACGTCACCGACCCCCTCCGACATCGAGGTGAGACCAGCCAAATATCCATGTATATCTTGTGTTCCTCAATTAGGATATGTGGTTGCCCAAGTGGCCGTTCATGTTTAGTTTACACCTCCGAGTGGCCTATGTTTTGCCGGAGTGTTGATTAATTTCCGTTCCGGCAAATTTCAGGCGCTCGATATGTCCTTTTTTAGCAAAGGTCATGCCGGATTTTTCCATGAATTCTGGCATGACTTGTGCTAGAATATTTAGGAAATATCGAGTGGCCTGGATTTTCTCGAAAAATAATGTGCTAGAATATGTAGGAAATGTCGTACTCGGACAACGACAGTCTCCCGGGGGAGTGCAGCTTGTGCCACGACGATCGAGGTATGTGAGACAGGTTCGTTGAGCTGGATGAAGATCGGTGCTTCAGCATTAAGCTCGAGGAGACCTTCGATGTTGAAACGGTACGCAACAATGACAAGTGTTTTTTTCGTAATTAAGCATGACTTCAACTATTTCAGCGTCTAATTTTCATCTTTTACAATTCGACTAGCTTATCCCATGCCATGCAAGACGCTATGTCTTGGAGAGGATGGGTTTTGAAGACCATGAAAATTTTGAAACAAAGAAAATACACCTAAGGACCCATCATGATATGGATTTTGAAGTAAATCTGTGCAATGCTCAGAGCCTAACTCATTTTGGTTGCCAAAATTGGGAAGCACTTTGCAAAATGTATGGTTTTTATGAGGGTATGATTGTCACCATGGATCTTGGTGATCCTGACATCGAGCAAGACAATATGGACATTTGGGTCCTTGTTGATACGCTTCCAATTGTACCGGTATGTGAGTTTCTCAAACATAGTTATTAACTAATTTATATTGTTTATTTCAAAATAGTTGACAACTTATTTCCATTGACAGCTTATTTTGATTCTTCAAAGACTGTGCAGAAGATGGTAGACAAAACTCACTACACCGATGGCTCTGAATTAACTTATAAGGAGAAAAATTATCTGATTGCATTTTGTACTCTTCTTGAGGATTACAATAACTATTATCAAACTCCTCCAAATTATGGTGAATATGTGCCACTAGTGCATGTGTTGAACCACGGTAACTTCTCTGGAGATACCCTTGTAAGATTTTTTACTATTACGACATCCGTGCATCTTTTGCATACTTCTAAAACTAGTATATCATTGCTAACTACAAAGTTATTACTGTGTTTTTCAACAGAAACTCCCGATGGATTGTGTGCCTCATCTGATGTCTCAGAATGGTCGCCTTATAGTTCTGAACATACTGCCAGGTAAATCTAGGGAGCTAACCTGTGCATATCGGATTTCTAAAACCGGTGAACACATGTTCATCGAAGAATGGAAGAAATGTATGGACATTCGCAAGGAAGTTCTTGGAAGTAACATTCAGCGAGAGGCAAGAATTGGAGACAGGCTAATCTCCATTCTCCATAATGGAGAGTCAGGGGCCTATCTTGTTTTTTGCTATTTTACCTTAGAAAATGTAGTAGGTCTTAATTGAATGTAGTAGGTCTTATGAGGTACAATATGTTTATTATGTGGTAATGTGCTAGAGTTGATAATGAGGAGTACTTGTGATTACGACTAGTGACCAATTTGCTATGTGATGTCATTGATGAAACCGATGATCTTGAGGAGGTGTTATATGACAATGATGTATTATGATGATAAGTTGTTAATGATATGATGATGATGATGATATTATTATATCATTGGGTGAAAGAACCGCGGATTAGTTTCAATTGGATGGACATACACTTGAAACTAGTCCACGGTTCTTTCACCCCATGATGTAATAACTCATTATGATGTAAAAACAATCTCTAAATTCCTGTTGTATGAAAACTTGTGTAAAGGTGTATGAATACAACATGAAATAAAAAAGAAATAAAATACTAAATAATAGTAGCAGCACGGGAAAGGAGAAGTGCTACTACTAATTACCAGTAGCGCTGTTCTGGAGAAGCGCTACTACTAAGTCAATTTAGCAGTAGTGTGGGTCTAGGCGCGCTATTGCTAAACTTTAGCTGTAGCGCCTTACCAGTAGCGCTCCTGCCCGCGCCACTGATAGGCCTAAAACCCGCGCTGCTGCTAGGCTTTTCCCTAGTAGTGGTGGTGCGCCGTTAGTATACCAGATACTAATGGCGCACCGTGGGCTATTCTAATGGCGCACCAGCGGTGCGCCATTAGTATACCAGATACTAATGGCGTACCACAGGTGCGCCATTAGAAAAAAAATCTAACGGCGTGGTGCTAGTGGCGCACCTGTAGTGCGCCATTAGTAGCGAAAATAGATGCGCCACTAGCAGCCCTTTTTCTGGTAGTGGGGTGAGGGTTGGAGAGCCAGTAAGAGCTCCTGAGTCGCGATGCTCAGGGGCCCCCTTTTAACGCGCAAGCAGATCGCATGGGAAAGAGAGGGAGCTCGCAGTGCCGCCTGCTGTAGTCCTCAGGAGGTTCCTGCAAATCAGCACAAGAAAGGCACGGGTTGCCATTATGATTGTCGGCTGGCCATCGGTTGCTCCGAGAGAGAGGGTGAGAGCACTAAGGGCCTGGTGAGGTGACGCGCGGGGCTGCCGCGGGCCAGAGCTCGACCTCTCAGAATTTTCGGTGTTGCAGGGACGGACCCGTTCGCAAGCGCCGTGCTAGCGTGAGCGGCTCCCGTGGTGGATGGCAAGCGAACAGGTGATAATCACAGGTAGATTAGGCATGAAAGGCAAACCAGCTTAGGTAAAAGCAGAACGGATACATGCCATTGGGACAGACCCAAGCGGCTTGGGGACGATGCAGCCCGAGGGGCGCCCCAGCAAGGTAAGCTAAAAACATAGGAAAGGGGGATACATGCCACAGGAACGAACCCACGCGGCCTAGGAATGATGCAGCCCTCAGGGCGCTCCCAGCTGAAATGAACTTGGAAGATGTCACCAAGTTCCGTTGTAGAGGGCCGGGGTGCTGGAGCAGCTGAACATGCGCGGTGAGGAGACCGTTCCTCACGAGCCACCTCCATCTCCGCTAGGACTGCGTGGTGCCTGGCCTCCTGAACCGCCAGAATGCTCCGCAGGTGTCGCTGGTGGATGGCAGCCGTGTTCGGCAGGCCGTAAGGCATGCGAACGTAGCTGTGCGGCGGACCCTCGCAACGTCCCACGTGCGAAAGCTAGAAGCGCTCCTGAGATGCATAGCCCGCCATCCTCGCCTGGATGGGGAGCCATGCCAGGCATGTGGCGATCGCCGCGCATGGCCCTTGCTTCCTGAACCTCCTGAGCGGTCTCGGTGATGAATTCCTGAACGTTGGGCCTTCCTTGCCCTGTGCCTTTCTGAGGGAAATGTGCCGTGAAGCACGCCTCCAAGTGGTGCCCGAGCACCTCCCTCGTGATGTTGGCAAGGCCTGAGGCCCTCCAGAAGAGAGCCCATGAGTCCTGCCCGAGGAGGGCGCTAGGCGCGCCTTCCTATGCGATGGAAGGAGGCGCCCTGTGCACGGGCGCTGATCCTGACGCGACTCCAGCCGAGATGCCGACCTCCCGAGGCCTTGGGCGAAGCGGTTGCTTCTTCTTCTTGGGGATGGCCTCCGGAGGGTTCTCGCCTTTGCTGCCTGGATCCTCGATTGATGCCACTTGGAAGGCACGCTCGAGGGAGCACACCACATCTTTCTCTTTGCAGGGAACCGTGATGATTCCGCCGCTTCCTGGCATCTTGAGGACGTTGTAGCCGTGGTGGGTCACTGCCATGAAGTTGGCCAGGGCTGGATACCCTAGGATGGCATTGTATGGCAGGTGCATGTGAGCGACGTTGAAGTCGATGAGCTCGGTGCGGTAGTTGTCGTGTGTGGAGGCGATCAGGGGGACGCGGTGAGCGATATGTCTGAATGACCCCGCATTTCTCCGTTGTTTATCCTGCATATAGAATCTTGGGCGGGCCCCAAAGGTTGTAAGAGCATTTTGGGGAGGGGATGCCCCTCATGTAAAAATATTGCTATTTTTATGCCCCTAGGGCCAAGCTAAATATATGCTTCTATGGGCCTACGTGTTCAACGGAGAGCTTGCCTTTGTAGTTTACCGTTAGCTGGGTAAGGTCCTGTACCACCTTGCGAGTTCATGAGCTTCCGAGGATCCCCTGAGGGACCTGCCGACCTTGTCGAGAGGGCCTCCGAGAGCGAATGCCAGCCATAGTACGGCATGCGTGCTTAGCCCAGCCTCACCCGCAAGGAGCTCGCGAGTGGGAGGCAGCCGGCGTGAACTCCGAATTAAATCAAGAACCAGAATGCGAGAAATCACACGAGCGAGAAAAGTCACCCTCCCCACACACAAGTGAAAATACAACTCCAACTTAAATCCCAAGCGAGGAAGCACAACTATAGAAAGGGAATCCAAAAGCAAATGGTCGTGATACGTCTCCAACGTATCTATAATTTTTGATTGTTCGATGCTATTAGATTACCCCTTTTGGATGTTTATGGGCTTTATTTTACACATTTATATCATTTTTGGGACTAACCTTTTAACCGGAGGCCAAGCCCATATTGCTATTTTTTTGCCTATTTAAAAGTATTTCGAAGAAAAGGAATATCGAACAGAGTCCGAAAGGAATGAAACCTTTGTGAGCGTGATTTTTGGAACGAACGTGATCCAGAGGACTTGGAGTGCAAGTCAAGAAGCAGCCGAGGCTCCCACGAGATAGGAGGCCGCGCCCCCTGTAGGGCATGCCCCCTGTCTCTTGGGCCCCTCCGGCGGCCACCGACGTACATCTTCCTCCTATATATACCTACATACCCCGAAAACATCCAGGGGCACCACGAAACACAATTTCCACCACCTTAACCTTATGTATCCGCGAGATCTCATCTTGGAGCCTTCGTCGGCACTCTGCCGGAGGGGGAATCGACCACGGAGGGCCTCTACATCAACATCCTTGCCCCTCCGATGAGTGGTGAGTAGTTTACCACAGACCTACGGGTCCATAGTTATTAGCTAGATGGCTTCTTCTCTCTTTTTGGATCTCAATACAATGTTCTCCCCCTCTCTTGTGGAGATCTATTCGATGTAAACTCTTTTTGTGGTGTGTTTGTCGAGATCCGATTAATTGTGCGTTTATGATCAAGTTTATCTATGAATAATATTTGAATCTTCTCTAAATTCTTTTATGTATGATTGAGTTATCTTGCGGTGTCATTACCCAGTGATAGAAAGGGTTGCAAGGCACGTATTGTATTGTTCCCATCGAGGATAACAAGATGGGGTTTATATCATATTGCTTGAGTTTATCCCTCTACATGATGTCATCTTGCCTAATGCGTTACTCTGTTCTTATGAACTTAAGACTCTAGATGCAGGCAAGAGTCGGTCGATGTGTGGAGTAATAGTAGTAGATGCAGGCAGGAGTCGGTCTACTTGTTATGGATGTGATGCCTATATACGTGATCATGCCTAAATAATCTCATAACTTGTTATGGAAATACTTATGCTACTATCGCTGCATCACCCTCTCCTCTTCGGGGAAACCAACACAAGCCCAAGATGTAACAAGAAGGATTTCTGGCGCCGTTGTCGGGGAGGTCTTCACTCAAGTCAAGACATACCAAGTACCCATCACAAACCCATCTCCCTCGCTTTTATATTATTTGCCATTTGCCTCTCGTTTTCCTCTCCCCCACTTCACCCTTGCTGTTTTATTCGCCCACTCTTTCCGAATCTCCTCCTCTCTCTTTCGCTTGCCTTTCTCCGTTTGCTTGTGTGTTGGATTACTTGTTGCCATGGCTCAAGATAATACCAAATTGTGTGATTTCTCGAATACCAATAATAATGATTTCCTTAGTGCTCCAATTGCTCCTCTTAATGATGTTGAGTCTTGTGAAATCAATACTGCTTTGTTGAATCTTGTTATGAAAGATCTATTCGCCGGCCTTCCCAGTGAAGATGCTGCTACTCATCTAAACAACTTTGTTGATTTGTGTGATATGCAAAAGAAGAAAGATACGGATAGCAATATTGTCAAATTGAAGTTATTTCCGTTTTCACTTAGAGATCGTGCTAAAGTTTGGTTTTCATCTCTACCTAAAAATAGTATTGATTCCTAGAACAAGTGCACAGATGCTTTTATCTCTAATATTTTCCTCCCGCTTAGATTATCACTCTTAGGAACGATATTATGAATTTTAGACAACTTGATCATGAGCATATTGCCCAATCTTGGGAAAGAATGAAATTGATGCTTCACAATTTCCCTACTCATGGTTTGAATTTATGGATGATTATACAAAAATTTTATGCCGGTTTGAACTTTGCTTCTAGAAATCTCTTAGATTCGGCCGCGGGAGGCACGTTTATTTAAATCACGTTAGGAGATGCTACAAAACTTCTTGATAATATTATGACTCATTATTCTCAATGGCACACCAAAAGATCATCTAGTAAAAAAGTGCATGCTATAGAAGAAATCAATGTTTTGGGTGGAAAGATGGATGAACTTATGAAATTGTTTGCTACTAAAAATACTCCTCTTGATCCCAATGATATGCCTTTGTCTTCTTTGATTGAGAATAATAATGAATCTATGGATGTGAATTAAGTTGGTAGGAATAGTTTTGGAATAATGCTTATAGAGGAAACTTTAATGCTAGACCGTTCCCTAGTAATTCCCCTAATAATTATGGAAATTCTTACAACAATTCTTATGGTAATTTTAATAAGATGCCCTCTGATTTTGAGAATAGTGTGAAAGAATTTATGATTTCTCAAAAGAATTTTAATGCTTTGCTTGAAGAAAAATTGCTCAAAGTTGATGATTTCGCTAGGAACGTCGATAAACTTTCGCTTGATGTTGATTCTCCTAAACTTAGATCTTCTTCTCCCAAGCATGATATCAATGAGTCTCTCAAAGTAATGAGAATTTACATTGATGAGTGTAAGGAAAGAACCGCTAGATTGCGTGCTAAGAAAGATAGCTTTATAAAAGCGTGTTCTTCTAGTTTCCATGAAAATAATGATGAGGATCTTAGAGTTATTGATGCGTCTCCTTTTAGATCTATGTTTTGCAATATGAATTTTGATGATTATGGGACTGATGATGAATTAACTTTGCCTAGAAGGCGTCCCAATAATTTGGAATCTTTAGATCTTAATGCTAAATTTGGTAAAAGTGAGATTGGAGAATGCTTGACTGCTAATAATATTGAACCTACTATCTCGGATTTCAAGGAATTTGATTATGATAATTGCTCTTTAAAAGGTTGTATTTCCTTGTTGCGATCCGTTGTTAATTGTCCTCATGCTTATAGTCAAAATAAATCTTTTACCAAACATATCGTTGATGCCTTGATGCAATCTTATGATGAAAAACTTAATTTGGAAGTTTCTATACCTAGAAAAATTAATGATGATTGGGAACCTACGATAAATATTAGAATTAAAGATTATGAGTGTTTTGCTTTGTGTGATTTGGGTGCTAGTGTTTCCACGATTCCGAAAACTTTATGTGATATCCTAGGTTTCCATGATCTTGATGATTGTTCTTTAAATTTGCACCTTGCGGATTCCACCATTAAAAAGCCTATGTGAAGAATCAATTATTTTCTTATTGTTGCAAATAGAAATTTGGTGCGTTTAGATTTTATCGCTCTTGATATAGATTGCAATCTTTCTTGCCCTATTATTCTTGGTAGACCTTTCCTTAGAACGATTGGTGCGATTATTGATATGAAGGAAGGGAATATTAGATTCCAATTTCCATTAAAGAAAGGCATGGAGCACTTTCCAAGAAAGAAAGTCAAATTACCTTATGAATCTATCATGCGGGCTACTTATAAATTTAGTGCCAAAGATGGCACTCGTCAGATCTATCTTTGCTTTTATGCCTAGCTAGGGGCGTTAAACGATAGCGCTAGTTGGGAGGAAACCCAATTTTTCTTTATGTTTTTTGTTTTTTCTCCTGTTTAGTAATAAATCTTGCATATACCTTCTGTTTAGATGCGTTTTTATCGTTTAATTAGTGTTTGTGCCAAGTAGAACCTATAGGATAACCTACGATGATAGTTGATTTGATTCTGCTGAAAAACAGAAACTTTGCACGCACGAATATAATTTTGTTAACTCACAGGAACTTGCTTTTGCGTTGATTCGTTTTGCTGCTGTTCAATAAACAAGTTGTCCAGGACGTCCTATTTTCGTAGGATTTTTAGAGTTCCAGAAGTTTGCGTTAGTTACATATTGCTACAGACTGTTCTGTTTTTGACAGATTCTGTTTTTCGTGTGTTGTTTGCTTATTCCAATGCATATATGGCTAGTAAAATAGTTTATAAACCATAGAGAAGTTGGATTACAGTAGATTTAACACCAAAATAAATAAATAATGAGTTCATTGCAGTACCTTATGTTGTGGTTTTGTTTTCTTTCACTAACGGAGCTTATAAGATTTCCTTTTGAGTTTTGTGTTGTGAAGTTTTCAAGTTTTGGGTAAAGCTTTTATGGAGTATGGAATAAAGGCTGGCAAGAGCCTAAGCTTGGGGATGCATAAGGCACCCCAAGATATTCAAGAATAGCCAAAATCCTAATCTTGGGGATGCCCCGGGAAGGCATCCCCTCTTTCGTCTTCGTTCATTGGTAACTTTACTTGGAGCTATATTTTTATTCGCCACATGATATGTGTTTTTGCTTGGAGCGTCGTTTATTATATTAGTATTTTCTTTTTAGTTTACCACAATCATCCTTGCTGTACACACCTCTTGGGAGAAGCCTATTTGATTGGAATTTGCTAGAATACTCTATGTGCTTTACTTATACCTTTTGAGCTTGATAGTTTTTGCTCTAGTGCTTCATTTATATCTTTTAGAGTGCGGTGGTGTCTTAATTTTGAAGAAATTTTTAGTATCTCATGCTTCACTTATATTATTTTGGGAGTCTTTTAAAACAGCATGGTATTTGCTATGGTCATAAAGTTGGTCCTAGAATGGTAGGCATCCAAGTTGGGTATAATAAAAACTATCATAGGAAGTGAATTGGATGCCATGATCAATTTGGTACTTGATAATTGTTTTGAGGTATGGAGGTAGTGATATTAAAGTCATGCTAGTTGGGTGATTATGAATTTGAAAGATGCTTGTGTTGAAGTTAGCAAGTCCCTTAGCATGCACGTATGGTTACAGTTGTGTAACAAATTTGAAACATGAAGTGTACCTGGCTTGTGCATCCTTATGAATGGCGGTCGGGGACGATCGATGGTCTTTTCCTACAAATCTATCCCCCTAGGAGCATGCGTGTAGTACTTGGTTTTTGATGACTTCTAAATTTTTGCAATAAGTATATGGGTTCTTTTGACTAATGTTGAGTCCATGGATTATATGCACTTTTACCTTTCCACCATTGCTAGCCTCTTTGGTACCGTGCATTGCCCTTTCTCACCTTGAGAGTTGGTGCAAACTTCGCCCGTGCATCCAAACCCTGTGATGCGATACGCTCTATCACACATAAACCTCCCTATATCTTCCTCAAAACAGCCACCATACCTACCTATTATGGCCGCTATCATGGTTGCATCCATATCCGTCCAATAGGCTTTAACGCGGGTGAGAGCCATCTGTGCACCCTCTATACACGCCGATCTCCTCATGGCATCGATCCAAGGCACAGCCCCAAGGAACTGTTCCACCAAACCAAAGTAGCTGTCCGGCTTAGGCCCCTTCTGCCAAAGATGGTATATCACAGACCGCATTGCAAGCCCAGACATCCTGTGAAGCTCCGCTACAGCAGCCATCTTGTCACTCAACGGCAGCGGGCGAGTGGGAGCATGGAATTTCGACCAGAAAAGCTTCTCCACTTCCTTGTCACCTTGACCTTTGAAGAAGTCGGCAGCATCAGCCGTACTCTTCGCCAAATCCGCATATGCATCCGCCGGACTCCAGCGTCCATCCAGGGGAGCGTACTTCGGATCGAAAATTTTCGTCCGCAGTAAATAGGAGCCCCCAGCCGCGATTTCACCGGCCTGCCGAAGCTCCTCCCGCACACCCCTGAGCTCGGTCCGGATTTCCTTGGTGGCATTCAGCGCCTTGTTCAGTTCGGCCGAATTACCCTCACACTCCTTTTTAAGGAGCTCATACCGGTCAGCGGTATCTTTTAACTCAATAGCCATTTCGGCTATCTTTTCCTTGCTTCGGCGATGAGCAGCCTATTCGGCCCTCAGTTCCTCGGCCGCCTTTAGGGCAGCCGCATTGCTCACCCGAACTTGTTCCATGGCTTCAACTAGTTCCACCCTCAGGGCCTCTACGGCAGCAACACTATCTGCAGTCCAAACATACTACATCAATATCATGCCATCTTCATATTTTCCCTATACAAGGAAGGCATGACACATATCTTGTGATTGTCCAGCCGCTCATTCACCAGCGTGATATCGGCATCAATCGATCCAATTTGCCTCCTTAGTTTGGCAACTTCGATGGACTAGCCGGCGTCCGGACCCACAGGTAGCTGCACACATTTACAGCACTATCATTGGTTTATGATCCCCCGTTTGCCGCCTAGGGCGGGCAACCAGAGTCTCAGGGGCTACTATCTATATGGAGCACACCTAGCGCGTGCCTTACAACCAAAGAAATAGTGAGTTCTCCATTACATACCTCAAAGCCTCTGAGCAGGCTTGTGAATGCTTCATTCAAAATGCTTGTAGCGGATGAAATCTTCTTGAGCACCGCGCTCATTAATGAGTGGTGCTCCTCCAAGAGCGCAGCTCGCTCCAGCAAGCCTGTCAGTACGTCATACCAGACATCGAACTGCGCGGACTCTTCCCATCGCCCCCTGTTGTAGCCAAATGCTCCGGGTATAGGGCGGTTGACGGATTGACTTCCGGTGTCGCCCGCTTCATGAGTCGGAGAAGGGGGTGGGGTCTCGCTCTCCATCATCTCCGGAGGAAGGTCCCCCGAAGACGTACCCTGTTGAGAGGAGCTGCTGGCCAGACTGCAAAAAGTTGAATCATGGTTATTGATCTAGGAGAAACATAGTACCTTCGGATTGTAGATTGACTTACATCTCGGTGGAGGGCTGGCCCGTTGGAGGGCTGGCCCGTTGGAGGGCATGTTGCGGTGAGGGTGCCCGTCAGGGCAAGGCCCCTGGGGATGTCTTTTTCCCTAATTTGGGCATCTCCGCCTCCAAATCTTTGGAGGCGACCCTCTTCTTCCCGCGCGGGGAGGAGTCTTTTAGCCTCCCCTCCCCAACTATCCTCCTTGGGGGAGGCAACAATTCCCCCGATTCGTATGCGTAGCATGTGCGGTTCGGTTTCTTCGTTCCTCCCCTTGTCTTTCCCCGAGGGCATTCTGCTGAGTACCCGGTCGAGCATCTTGGCCATGGTGGGGGCGGGCGAGCCTTCGGGAAGTGGCGCTGGACACCTGATTCTCTCCGCCTTGTTGAGCCATTCCTGGACGTGGATGATTTTCAGAATAAACAATCATGACAAATACAAAACAGGGTGTCCGGTATCAAGGCTACTTACTTGAGTATCTAGGCAATTGCAGCTTAGGCCCGCATCCTCAGTGGTATCCGGACACACTACTTTCCGTCCAAAGAATAATTTGCACATCTCTTCGAGCTTCAAGCCGAAGAAGTGCTTCACAGTCTGCAGACCCTCCGGATTGAACTCCCACATTCGAAGAGGCCGGCGTTGGCACGGCAACATCCGCCAGATTAACATCACTTGCATTACGCTAACAAGGTTGATATCCCTCTCGAGAAGCTCCCGGATACGGTTCTGCAGTATTGGTACATCACCTGTGGGCCCCCAATTACGTCCTACGTCTGTCCAGGACGCCAACTGCGACGGAGGGCCCGAGCGGAACTCAGGGGTGGCTACCCACTTTGTGCCCCTTGGGGCCGTAGCATAAAACCACCTCCGCTGCCATACGTCAGATACTTCTGGGAAAGAACCCTCCGGCCATGGGGCATCGGCGTTTCTGCTTATTACAGCACCTCCACACTCCACATGTCGCCCCCCGATCATCTTCGGCTTCACATTGAAGGTCTTGAGCCATAAGCCGAAGTGCGGGGTGATGTGGAGAAAAGCCTCGCACACGATAATGAATGATGAGATATGGAGGATGGCGTCTGGGGCCAGATCATGAAAATCCAACCCATAATATAACATGAGCCCCCTCATGAAGGGATCGAGGGTGAAACCCAAATCACGGAGGAAGTGTGGGATGAAAACAACACACTCATTGGGCTCCGGCGTAGGGATGACCTGCCCTGGAGCAGGGAGCCGGTGCTGGATATCTGCGGTCAGGTATCCGACCTCCCTAAGTTCTGCAATGTCCTTCTCTTCGATCGAGGAGGCCACCCACCGGCATTGAGCGAAGATGATATGACTTCTTCCATTTAATTAAATGAAAGTGTATTTGAAAATATTTGAATTTCATTCGGAAATATTTCCAATTCGTAAACTTCAAGCAACTCAATGACCTGAGAGAAGATAAAATGACTTCTTCAAAACATATGAAATATGAGTTGGGAGTTTAAAAGAATTAAATTCAAAGTTCTTTTGAATTTATTTTTCAATTTGGAGTTATTTGGGTTTTATTCAAATTACTTTTCTCCAAAAATAAAATATACAGAAATTAGGGTAACATGATTCCCTACATCATAAAATTGGAGAGAAATAAATTTGAATTAATTTTGGTATTTTTAAAATGATTTTTATTGGATTTTACTAGGGCAGAAGCACTCATTGCTTTATTTCAATTTGTGAGTATTTTATTTGATCTTAGAAAAATGTTCAGCTTGTAGGAAATATTTTTCTGAAGATTTTGATATATTATATGCCTATATAATATATTTATTTATTTGGTTTTATTATTTTAATTTCGCCGGGAAAATGTTTAAAAAAAAAACCCTTCCCACCGACTGGGCCGGCCCAGCTCCCACGCCAGGCCGCAGGCCCAGCCCACCTCCGCGCCGTCCCGAGCTCCTTGACTCCGCCGCCCGCCAGACGACTCACTGCCGCTGCCGTGGTCGCCTGCCTCCTCCAGCCCCCTCGCCCAAGGAAGGCCTCGGCCCCGTGCCCTTATAAGGCCAGCCCCGACGCCGCCGCCCCTCTTTTCCCCCTCTCCCTCCCTCATCTCGCCGAGCCGCCCTTGACTGTGGGATCTGCCGCCATTGCCAGCTTTGCCTCAACCTCCGACTCCGCCGCCAGCGCCCCACGCCTGCCTCTGCCCTCACCGACAAGCCCGAGCCGTCGTCCGTCCATGACCGGCCGCCCGCCGCCGCCGTCTTCCTCGCTGGAGAACACCGTCACCGCCGCCGCCGGTTTCCCCTCTCCCGAACCGGTACAAAATCGCCCAGTCTGTTTTTTTTAGGTTTAGATTTACCTCGGTTTTTCTTAAAAAACGGTTAATTATTTTTAGATTAATTTATTTTGCGAGCGTTCATTAGATAGGGTTCGGTAGCAAATGATTTTCGTTCGTTAGCGATCGGTAACGAACGTTCACTATTTAGTCTTTTTCTTTTATTTTAGGTTTCGGCCAGGGACCCGTCTGTGAATATTTTATTTACAGATTAGCCCCTGGACTTCAAACACTCACAACTTTTTGTCTGTTTGTCCAAATCCAACAAAACCAATGCCCACTTCTTCATTATGATCCCCTCTATCCAGTAATCCAACTCAAACATGTTTTTGAAAGTTTAAAATTTGAATTAGGTCAGAGTTAAATTCAAACTTCGTTTGTTCATAACTTGAGTTTCGTAATTCCGATTTATTTGATTCTTTTTGCAAATCAAAGCTCTTGACCTAAACTTTCTGATAAGGCCAAATTCACATAATTTTGGTACTGTTAGAAATTGTTTTATGTTGCAAGAGTTATTTGATTGGTTTTGATGTTTTCCTAATCGTCTTCTTCGTTCTTTCCGATCTTTTGAGTGATTGCTGATGTGTGGTTACTATTGCTTGCTCACGATAGATTGACCGGAGTGTGACGAGTAGAACTATCAAGAGTTTTGAGTGCGAATCATCTTCTTCAACATTGCAAGCAAGTTCACACTTTGATCATACCTTTTCTCATACCCAGTTTTTATGCATTAGATCTATCCTCAAACAATTGCATGATTAGGATCTGAATTAAATTGTGGGTTTTGGGAAGTAGATTGAGGTAGCACCTATTACCTATTTTATTTTCAAACCCTTGGGAGTTACTTCTATGTTTGCTTATTATGCCATGCTATGCTAGTAGACGTGGATTGGGTGAGTGAATTTCCATGACCGATGTGAGATTGTTAATTAATGGTTTATTTAAGGTGGCAACTTAAACACACATCTGGGTGGATTGAGGCACCTGGTTACGCCAGGACTTGCCTGTCTAGGCACCTTGGTTTCCAGGACTTGCCTGTTTTTTCTTCGGACCGCCACCTAGGCTCAAAGGAATCATAAGATAATTCATGCTAGTAACTTCCGTGTGCAGCCACAAGCCATTATGGGCTCTGGCATAGTTGACTAATTCGGCGAACTCCTATAGTGGTAGACTAGCAGATGTAGGGGATGTAGGTGTATCGGTCTACCCATCGTAAGGTGCTAGCGCTTCTGAAAGACTATGTCTCGGTCATCCATTTCTCAAACACCATGTAGTGCGAGAAACCAAACGGAGGTGATCGAGTCTTGTGGGGAAAAGTGCGCAAACCTCTGCAGAGTGTACAGACTAATCATGATTAGCCGTGTCCCCGATTATGGACATCTTGAGTATCTAGTACTTGAATATCATGTGAATCTCAACATGTTACTCTAATTTAATATTGTTGGGTTTGTTAATGATTACTTTTAATTGGTATTGAGGATGCTGTCAACCACCATGATGGTTAAATAAATTTATTCCTTTGAAGTAGGGGAAAATTGGCTTTTCGCAAAACTGTAACCATAGAGCTTTTCCACCAGCCAAATATGCAGGTAGTGATAGCTTTTATTCATCATTGCTCTATGGTGTGAATTTGCCAGTACATTCAATGTACTGATCCTTTGTGGCTGCAACGTCTCATGTTGCAGGATCTTACGACGAGTAAGTGATACGTTAGGGTTACGATTTCCTATACTCAACTTTGCCGTTGGTGTTGATGGGAATCCACAACCTTGTTGCTTCCGCTATTTTGGATTGAGGTAATAGTATTTACGTTATTTTATACATGTGATTTACCTCTGTTATAAATCCTTGAGTACTGTGTGTGTCAGCATACCGATTTGGGGATGACACTTACGCACAGAGACTTGACCGTCTGAGGTCGGGTCGCTACAAGATGGAATCAGAGCACATGTTGACTATAGGACGTGACCCTAGAAACTGGCAAGCCCATAGTAAAGATTTTTCTCTACAACTTTCTTCTCAAAAGAATCTTTTACCTCTCTTCTCTTCTGAGCCTATTCAAAAATTCCTTTTAGTGAGACTATACCCCTTTCCCCTTTTGACCCCATGGAGATTCGACTGATGAGACCACTCCAAGGAGTACAAGATATCGGACAACTAAGACCATTTGGAATAAAGAGGATTTTTACCGTACATTACAATGAAGGAAACCACAACGGTGAAGACTCCGAAGAGTAGGAGAATATGAAGAATTTCCAGATTTGGTATGACCAAGGAAGGCTACACTTATGGAACTTGATAGACTATGGAAGCTGTCAATACCCGAGATCAAGGTGTATCGGAGAAAGACCGGAACATGGAGCATTAGAACTCAAAATTTTGTGTCATCATGCGGAGTTAAGCATGCATATGCATGGAAGGATTGGATGGTAGAAGGCTGATGGATCATCTGTCAGCAAAGGATGCAGCTTTAACCTTAGCTGGTGTATCACTAGGATCTGGAGTGTTACATCAAGAAGTTTAGGGTGGATCTGCAGGAATGCCGTATTTGACAAGGAGGCAATTCATGAAGAACTCGGGATCCAGAAACTGAAAGTAGCCCAGCTGGAGGAACAAAACCTCGAGAAACTGGAGATTTGTCAGGAGCTGAAGAATAGGAGGACATGGTTCATGCAAAGGATGTTGAAACCGGAAGTTTGGAATGCAACCCCAGAAATATTAAAGGACGTCATGAGAGACTTCATGTCAATAGAGATGATCTGGCAAAAGAACTTGAGAATGACAAGCATGATCAGAAGGAGCCATCGGAGACATAACCAAGACTTGAAGAGTTTGATGACGTTGAAGATTTATTGACCAATAGAAGACCAAACCCCGTTGTACTTACGTTAGATGCGACGATTGTGAGCTGTCTTTTGTTTGTTGATTTTCTGACAGCCACAATAAAATCTGTATTTTCAAAATCATTGTTTGTATTGTGTATATCCCTCTCGATCTCTCTTATCCCACCCCAAACCCATGGACCCAATAGAGGATGAATGGAGATGAGCTTTTTTTTTCTTTTTGGGCCGATGAGTCAGTTGGAGATGGACCAATGGATTCAGAACATGGAGGATCACATGGAGAATAACCCTATAGCCGGAAAGGATATGACCCAGCATGATCTTGAGTGCTTTGAAAGAGGTGCTGCTACTTGGTGGAGGATGTACCAAAACATCAATGGATGGCAAAGAGTAACCACTTGGAAGGAATTTAAGTTGACTTTGCTAAAGTGTCGGCTTGTGTCCCAGAAGTTGAAGCCTTATGGAAGTGATATGAAGAAACCTTGTGCATGCAAGCTTTGTGGAGAAATAGGACACAACCATAAAGAACACCAGGATGAATACCCTCATGAGTGGAGGATTACCAAAGGAGTTAGTCGAGGATTTTCAGGGAACTTCGGTTGGAGATTGTTCCCAAAGGTTTTGTTGCAACAATGGAAGTTCAGTCTACATTGTTGGGAAAGATTCGTGAAGCTCAGAAGTATGCAAAAAGATTGCTGAGATAAAAGAGAGGATGAGCAAAGGAAAGACCAAAGGTTTTCGTAAGAATAAGAACGACACTTTATGCTTCGAGGACCGTGTATATGTTCCCAATAATGCAAAGATTAGGAAGTAAATACTTCAGGAGGCTCATGACTCGCCATACTTGATTCGCCTTGGAAACACCAAGATGAATTTGGATTGAAGGAGTGTTTCTGGTAGACTGGTATGAAGAAGGATATTGCAGAGTATGTAGTCGTAGGTGATGTATGCCAGAGAGAGTAAAAGCAGAGCATCAGAAGCCAGCAGGATTAATACAGCCAATGCCAAAACCCGAATGGAAGTGGGATAAGCTTGGCATGGATTTCAATACCTGATTTCCCAGAACCCGATTGGGATATGATTCTATCTAGGTAGTAGTTGATTCGCTTGACCAAAGTGGCTCACTTTATCCCAGTGAAAACCACCTATACAAGTGCGAAGTTGGCCAAGATATATTTAACCAAGATGTATGTCTACATGGAGTTCCGAGGACCATCGATAGAGGAACACGGTTTACCTCAAAGTTTTGGAATCAGCTACACCACACTTTGGGTACTAGGCTAGAGTTCAGTACAACCTTTCATCCGCAGTCAGATGGATAGACCGAGAGAGTCAATCAGATTCTGGAGGACATGTTGAGATCGTGTGCGCTAAATTATGGATCTAGTAGGGATGATAATCTACCTTACGCAGAGTTCTCATACAACAACAGTTACCAAGCCAGTTTGAAGATGGCCCCTTTTTAAGCTTTGTATGGGAGAAGGAGCCAGACACCGTTGATTTGGGATGAAGTTGGAGACCGTCAGTTGTTTGGATCAAATGTGAACAAGGATTCAGAAGAGAATGTTAAGTTGCTTCGAAATAGACTGAAGGTAGCTCAGTCCTGGAAGAAAAGTTATGCAGACTCAAAACCGCAAGGAGGTAGTCTATGAAATTGGAGTCAGAGCATGTCTCCGTGTGTCCCCTCTGCAAGGAGTTAAACGATTTGGAGTTAAGGGAAAGTTAGCCCCGAGATTTGTAGAACCATACCGAGTCTTGGAGCGTATGGGAGAAGTGTCCAACAAGTTGGAGTCACCCGAAGGACTGTCAGGAGTTCATGATGTGTTTCACGTATCCCAGTTGAAGAAGTGCCATGCAGAGATGGCCAATATTCCCCTGTAAGGACGCTTGGCCCTGGAAAGGATAATGATGTTCCACGAAGTGGAGTATGGACTTAATAAGTAAGTTTTTATCTTGATATGTGGGACATCCCACGAGGATGAAGAGATGAATTACTATTGGATATAAAGGAGGTATGATGTTGGAAATAAGGATCAATAGAAATTCCATGATGAGTCTGAGTAATCACGTCTTAGTTTGGTGCCAATAGAAGGAAGGAAGACAGTACAATGAGATGGATTTAAGAATGCTCGGAAACTGGATGTTGGAATAATGATCAGTTGCTCGATGATGAGTTCAAGGTATACAAGTGATGAGATGGGCCATAACCCACAGGCCCCAGGACCTACCAAGAAGCAAGAACGCTCTTGCTGAAGGAAAACCCTTGGAAGAGGATATGCCTTTATCAACCGACGATTTTATAGGAGCAACGCAAAACCCGAGAGTTGTGAAGGAACGATAGATGTTTGTTTGGCTTGCAGAATCAATGGATTTACCTGAACTTGGTTCGTTGACAAGAGAAATTCCGCAATGCTTGTGAGGATGACCTAGTGTTAGCATGCGAGATTCGCTAAACCATATACAAGATAATGATTTGGGTGCGGGATGGATTCATCACCATACCGACTTACTCTTATTATTCGCCTTGCTATATGGGATGGTAAATGTGAGTGACTTACCTATAGTAGAGAGACGACGATCAAAACCTTGTTTAAACCTTAGAATGGTATAAGTATTTTCCTTTGTACAAGGCCGTTGTTGCCAAACGAAGGTCATACGGTGAGATTCAACCCAGACCCGTTTTCTGCAGGAGAAACCATAAATTGTTGACCACCATGAGATATCGATATTTGTTTAGTACTGGCGCCAGACCCGTCAACTAAGAAGACCCAGTCTCAGAATAACCTTACCAATATGAAAGGACAGAAGAATTGAGGAAAAAGGTTATGCCGCTACCGGAAGAGCCCAGAGAAGGAATTTTTTCCGAGATCTGAGAAGACCGACACTATCAGGATTAAGGATGGAGTATATGAGTTTTGATGGAACTGTAACGATGTTTCTAAGGGTGGTAGCACCCCAGACCCCTGAGATGATCGATGGATTTTGAGGAGACCCCCAAACCTAACCTATTTCTTTCTAGCCTCTCCGAATCTCGAGGACGAGATTCATTTTAAGGGTTGTAGGTTTGTAACATCGCAAAATTCTAAATTTTGGAATGTTATAAACAAATAGATAGATTTGATTGTTTGTTTGATTGTTGTGTGATTGATTGACTGAAAGTGAGTGAATTCGAACCTTTTTGAAAGTTAAATGAGAGGGAATAAAAGGACTTTCCCAAACTTTCATTTTCTTTTCTGATCTTCATCAATTCAAATTCTTTTCAAATACAAAACCCTTGAGCGAAGATGATATGACTTCTTCCATTTTATTAAATGAAAGGGTATTTGAAAATATTTGAATTTCATTTGGAAATATTTCCAATTCATAAACTTGAAGCAACTCAATGATTTTCATGAGAGAAGATAAAATGACTTCTTCAAAACATATGAAATATGAGTTGGGAGTTTAAAAGAATTAAATTCAAAGTTCTTTTGAATTTATTATTCAATTGGAGTTATCTGGTTTTATTCAAAATATTTTTCTCCAAAAATAAAATATACGGTAATTAGGGTAACATGATTCCCTACATCATAAAATTGGAGAGAAATAAATTTGAATTAATTTTGGTATTTTTAAAATGATTTTTATTGGATTTTACTAGGGCAGAAGCACTCATTGCTTTATTTAAATTTGTGTGTATTTTATTTGATCTTAGAAAAATGTTCAGCTTGTAGGAAATATTTTTTCTGAAGATTTTGATATATTATATGCCTATATAATATATTTATTTATTTGGTTTTATTATTTTTATTTCGCCGGGAAAATGTTTTAAAAAAACCCTTCCCGCCGACTGGGCCGGCCCAGCTCCCACGCCAGGCCGCAGGCCCAGCCCACCTCCGCGCCGTCCCGAGCTCCTCATGACTCCGCCGCCACCTGACGACTCGCCGCCGCTTGCCGTGGTCGCCCCGGCCTCCTCCTGCCCCCTCGCCCAAGGAAGGCCTCGGCCCCGTGCCCTTGTAAGGCCAGCCCCGACGCCTCGCCCTCTTTTCCCCTCTCCCTCCGCATCTCGTTGAGCCACCGCCGCCGCGACTTGTCGGGATCCTCCGCCATGCCGTCGCCTTGCCCACCTCTCCGACCGACCGCCCAGCGCCAAGGCTGCACGCTCGCTGCCTCGCTGCCGAGCCCGAGCCGCCGTCCGTCCGCAAGCCGCCGCCGCCGCGCCGTCTTCCTCGCCGAGAACACCATCACCGCCGCCGGTTTCCCCTCTCCCGAACCGGTACAAAACCGCCCGGTCTGGTTTTTTTAGGTTTAGATTTACCTCGGTTTTTCTAAAAAAACGGTTTATTATTTTTAGATTAATTTATTTTGCGAGTGTTCATTAGATAGGGTTCGGTAGCGAACGATTTTCGTTCGTTAGCGATCGGTAACGAACGTTCACTATTTAGTCTTTTTCTTTTATTTTAGTTTTCGGCCAGGGACCCGTCTATGAATATTTTATTTACAGATTAGCCCCTGGACTTCAAACACTCACAACTTTGTGTCCGTTTGTCCAAATCCAAACCAACGCCCACTTCTTCATTTTGATCCCCTCTATCCAGTAATCCAACTCAAACATGTTTTTGAAAGTTTAAAATTTGAATTAGGTCAGATTTAAATTCAAACTTCGTTTGTTCATAACTTGAGTTTCGTAACTCCGATTTATTTGATTCTTTTTGCAAATCAAAGCTCTTGACCTAAAATTTCTGATAAGGCCAAATTCACATAATTTTGGTACTGTTAGAAATTGTTTTATGTTGTAAGAGTTATTTGATTGGTTTTGATGTTTTCCTAATCGTCTTCTTCGTTCTTTCCAATCTTTTGAGTGATTGTTGATGTGTGGTTACTATTGCTTGCTCACGATAGATTGACCGTAGTGTGACGAGTAGAACTATCAAGAGTTTTGAGTGCGAATCATCTTCTTCAACATTGCAGGCAAGTTCACACTTTGATCATACCTTTTCTCATACCCAGTTTTTATGCATTAGATCTATCCTCAAACAATTGCATGATTAGGATCTGAATTAAATTGTGGGTTTTGGGAAGTAGATTGAGGTAGCACCTATTACCTGTTTTATTTTCAAACCCTTGGGAGTTACTTCTACGTTTGCTTATTGTGCCATGCTATGCAAGTAGACGTGGATTGGGTGAGTGAATTTCCAAGACAGATGTGAGATTGTTAATTAATGGTTTATTTAAGGTGGCAACTTAAACACACATCTGGGTGGATTGAGGCACCTGGTTACGCCAGGACTTGCCTGTCTAGGCACCTGGGTTTCCAGGACTTGCCTGTTTTTTCTTCGGACCGCCACCCAGGCTCAAAGGGATCATAAGATAATTCATGCTAGTAACTTCCGTGTGCAGCCACAAGCCATTATGGGCTCTGGCATAGTTGACTAAGTCGTGCGAACTCTTATAGTAGTAGACTAGCAGATGTAGGGGATGAAGGTGTATCGGTCTACCCATCGTAAGGTGCTAGCGCTTCTGAAAGACTATGTCTCGATCATCCGTTTCTCAAACACCATGTAGTGTGAGAAACCAAACGGAGGCGATCGAGTCTTGTGGGGAAAAGTGCGCAAACCTCTGCAGAGTGTACAAACTAATCATGATTAGTCGTGTCCCCGGTTATGGACATCTTGAGTATCTAGTACTTGAATATCATGTGAATCTCAACATGTTACTCTAATTTAATATTGTTGGGTTTGTTCATGATTACTTTTAGTTGGGATTGAGGATGCTGTCAACCATTCTCAATGTTTAACAACCAACATGATAGTTAAATAAATTTATTCCTTTGCAGTAGGGAAAAATTGACTTTTCGCAAAACTGTAACCATAGAGCTTTTCCACCAGCCAAATATGCATGTAGTGATAGCTTTTATTCATCATTGCTCTATGGTGTGAATTTGCCAGTACATTCAATGTACTGACCCTTTGTGGCTGCAACGTCTCATGTTGCAGGATCTTACGACGAGTAAGTGATACGTTAGGGTTACGATTTCCTATACTCAACTTTGCCATTGGTGTTGATGGGAATCCACAACCTTGTTGCTTCCGCTAATTTGGATTGAGGTAATAGTATTTACGTTATTTTATACATGTGATTTACCTCTGTTATAAATCCTCGAGTACTGTGTGTGTCAGCATACCGATCCAGGGATGACACTTACGCACAGAGACTTGACCGTCTGAGGTCAGGTCGCTACACTCGCGAGGTGCCCCTTGCCTTGATCTCTCCGCCTCCCTCGTGAGCCTGCCTGATGAGGCCGCCCCTGAGGAGGCCTCGTGTTGTCCGCCCCGCGAGGCTTGGCCCCTTGCGAAGGTCTTGAGTGTTTGGCCGATGAAGACAGGCCGCACTGGGCCACTGATAGAGCCACGCCACGGGCCGTAGGAAGGCTAGTCTGGGGACCCCCGTTCCCGGAATGCCGACAGCACTGGCCAGACCGTTCAAGGACTTGGTTCTTCGGGGTTGGGGGAACTTTGGACCCGGAAACAAGGAAGTGCTATTGGACGGACTAGGAACTTGCAACACCCATCACGAAGCTTCAGAAAGCAATCATGGAAGTGCAGGAAGGGACATTTATTTCCGACAGAGAGAATGATGAGCTCACAAGGGCCCTCGGGAATCCTGAGCACTCTAGACGAACACGAGGCACGCCAGGCTCCGTTGCACGGAAGGTTGGGTTTCCCAACGTAGGAGGTTACAAGACCCAAGAGAGAAGGAGGAAAGTGGAGCAGAGAGAACTGCAGCAGCTTAAGGCAAGGGTACGAAAGGCAGAGGAACGACAAGATGTTGAGAACCAGCTGCGAGATCGTGCCCAAGAAGCGACCCCGCCATCTCAGCGGAGAAGCAGTGTGGCTTCCACCGAGCTTGTTCAGCAGCCTAACTTGATGAGCTGCCCCAGAAGCTACCCTGTGGATTTTATCACGGATTCACACTAGTGCCACCTTATAATGCAATGGCTTCAGCTGAAAGTCAAGACGGCTGTCGGCTCTGTGTTCAACTTTTCACTATCATCATGTTCCACAGGGCTATGTTGTTTTGATGGTGGACGAAATAATGGAGGGATTTCAGGAGCTCCAACTTGAGCACCCTACAGCTGATGGGGAGACTCAGCTAGGTGTTGCTATGAAGACTCCATGTCTACAGCGGAAGGAGCACATCAACTTTCTGAACTTCACGCCTCCTGCGAGTCAGCTGGGCACTCCGCCTCCTTCGCCTCCTCCTCCTCCGATGACGAGTGATCAGGGCAATCCGCCTCCTGCTCCGGCGCGTGAGGGCAGCAGTACTGCACCTCGTTCTCCGCCCACTCCAGCGCGTCCGAGCAGCCCGCCTCCTCCTTCGTTGCCTCGTAAGCGACGGCAGAACACAGATGCCGCCGCTCCGGCTGCTCCGGCGCGTCGTAGCAGTCCGCCTCCGGCTACTCTGCCTCTTAAGTAACGAAAGAAGACAACCGCACCCGCTCCAGCTACTTCGGCGTTTAGAAGTACAGCCAGAGGTGGGAGGCAATACAGATTCAGTCCATCGTCTCTCAAGCCTCTAGACAAGTTACCATACGAGATGACGGTGGAGGAAAACGAGCAGATCGTTCAGGCCCAAGTCAAGGACTTCTTTGAAACGAAAAGAGCTAAGAAACATCCACCTTCGGAGGAGAAGATTGATCCGATGAAAGCGAAGCGCACTCTCAATGCCCTGAAGCGAGCACCACCATGTTCGCCGGATAACAACAATCTCCGTTGTCTTTAAAAAGATAGTGCAAGAAGCGCGCCAGTCGGGAACTACTTCAACTGACAAAAGGTTAAAAGAACGGAGAAGTGGGAAGAAAATTCCCTAGCTCGGAGAACAGGAGAACCAATTACCCCCCCCCCACCCTCAAGGTGTCTAGCGATATCGTCGCAAATCAGCCGCTGCTTTCAGGTTTCACTATTGATGATTACCTGCACGACGATTTTGAATTTGAAACAATGGAGGTGGACGAATTCAAATACCATTACGGGAAGCCTCTCGTCAAAGATACTCTTGCTCTAACAATGCTGATGCAAAGATTCTATGACTGGTACATGAAAACCTGCAGAGAGCCTGGGAAGGATGCTTTGTTATCGCCTCCTCCTTTGTTAATGCTTTGTTAACTGTTAACTGTTGATTTTGACGAGTTTTTCCAGTTCTACAATCAAAAGGCCCTCGACAAATCACTTGTGGCTTGCTACTGTCTATAAGTACTACTTTTTGTAATTAAGTCTCTATATGTATAGCTCAGCTCTTTCATTACATGTATATATAATTATCCTCACTATATTATGCAGATTGAAGATCGTTGAATGCAGAAAAACACAAATCTATGACATTGGGTTCATTAACCCAAATGTCATACATGAATACATGGTCAAAAAAAAGCCTAAGAGACCGAGGACAACTTGCTCAGATCGTTTCTCAAAAATCAAACCAAAGATAAAACACTCTTTCCTAACAACTTTAGGCGAGTGTTACTGTCTTGTGCATATTCGGTTTCCCTTATTACTCGAGGTTATAGTCATGTAACTGATGAGTTGTGCTTGCATGCACAGCTTCCACTTTATTCTCCTAGTGATTAAGCTTGAGAAGGGAGAAGTAACCGTCTTAGACTCGAGAAGAAAAGATCCCAAGGACTATGCGGACATGACTGGAATGCTCTAGAAGTAAGTTCAATTGATCATTATCGCACCATATGGGCAACTTTGTTCATTTCCTGATATCAAGTATTTATTTTCTTTGTCTGGCAGAGTTTGGAAAAAGTTCACCGCAATTTATCCGGGACTGCCGACCCAGCTGGCATTTAAACAACTGAAAGTTAGTACTACTACCTAGTTCCGTGCATCTCCCATTGATTGTAGCCAGTTTCATCAATAGCATTTAGCATGCTTGCTTATCAGTTTGATTGACCTCTATTTCTTGTAAAGTGCTTGTGGCAGGAACAAGGAAATAATTTATGTGGATAATACATTTGCGAGTTCATCTAGAACGAGATGGCCAAGAATAAGCGGGGCTACACTGAAAAACAATATCAGGTGCGTAAGTAAAAATATTCACAATAGTATTTTATTACCATCATTTGTGTTGAGTTTCATTCATACACATGTATTGACACTATTCTTCGATATAGATCTGGCAGCTGCGGGATGAGCTCCTACCACAAGATCGCACAAAAGCAGTTCAAGAGGAATTGGCGGGATTCTTTCTTAACCATGTCATCAGGAAAGCCGGAGAATACCATGTGGCATTTGACTTCGGACTCTAAGGATTGTAATAGATCTAACATTGTATATATGTAGCTAGTAGCATCGGATAGATATACGACAACTTGTTGTTCGACCAATCTCTCATAGAAGGAGATGTCGGTCACTTCTCTATGTATATGTTCATGACGATCTTCTCTACTTAATGGTTTTCTTCATTTGCTTACTAGATAGCTAGCGTGTCGAGTCCTCTATATACTTATAGTACATAGCGTTGACCAAGGCCAGATAGAAGAGAGGACACTTCTCTCTATTAGCTAGCTAACACAATATATGAAACCCCTAAATTAACTCAACAAAACCCCCGAAACCCCAAACCACCCCCCCCTTAAAAAAACCCCAGCCCCTGAACTGCTGACGCGTGGAAACCTTTTGGTTCCGATTGGTGGCACCAACCGGGACAAAAGGCCCTCCTGCCTGGGCAAGCCGCAGCGCCCACGTGGAGCCCCATCTGTCCCGGGACTAAAGGTATTGGGCTTTAGTACCGACCCTTTAATCCCGGTTCGGCAACCGGGACAAATGGGCCGCATGAACCGGGACAAATGGGTCGAACGAGAAGCAGATGGCCGAGTCCAGCGAGCCGTGTCTTTGTGTGTATTTTCTCCTCGGCCCAGTGTTTAAATCTTCGATTCGCAGCATGTTCTCACCGCTGGCCTACGGTGGCCAGCTTGCAGCATCTCCAATTTTCAAGGTTTCTCCTCGCCGCTGACGCTGCAACTGGACGATAGTCAACCTACCTTCCCTGCAAGATTTGGAGGTGTTTTTCAAAGTCGCCTAAAAAACTCTATCAATCCGAGGCATTGCTGAAAAACGCCGCCAAAGCGGCTTCAATCTAAGGCGTTTTCCTGTAGTGCCTCCAAAGCTGCATCAATCCGAGGCGTTTTTTCTATAATGCCACCTTAATGCATGATTTTGATGCATTTACAAAGTGTCGTTACAAAAGCGCCTTTAATTAACCACCGTGGTGTAGTGAGCTATGCCTTCCAGACACTCCGGAAAAAAAAACCGTGCAGTGTCTTTGATGTATAATGACTTTTAGTGCTCCCTCCATTACTCAAAATGAGGCTCTACATTTGTCGCATGTCAAACATTGGTAGCTTTGAGCAATATCTTGATCTAAATATTTAGAGTTGTTGAAAGTGTGTATATTCATTTTTTATATTTTGAAATACTTTCAGAATACTAATACTTTGCTGCTCCACTGGGATGACTTTTTTTGTCTTTTTTTCGAAAAGGGGGGTGTCGGTGTCAAAACCGGCGGATCTCGGGTAGGGGGTCCAGAACTGTGCGTCTAGGCGGATGGTAACAGGAGACAAGGGACACGATGTTTTTACCCAGGTTCGGGCCCTCTCGATGGAGGTAAAACCCTACTCCTGCTTGATTGATATTCATGATATGGGTAGTACAAGAGTAGATCTACCACGAGATCAAGGAGGCTAAACCCTAGAAGCTAACCTATGGTATGATTGTTGTTCTGTCTTATGGACTAAAACCCTCCTGTTTATATAGACACCGGAGAGGCCTAGGGTTACACAGAGTCGGTTACAATGGTAGGAGATCTACATATCTGTATCGCCAAGCTTGCCTTCCACGCCAAGGAAAGTCCCATCCAGACACGGGACGAAGTCTTCAATCTTGGATCTTCATAGTCTTGGAGTCCGACCGATGATGATAGTTCGGCTATCCGGACACCCCCTAGTCCAGGACTCCCTCAGTAGCCCCCGAACCTGCCATCAATGATGACGATTCCTACGCGTATATTGTCTTCAGCGTTGCAAGGCGGGTTCTCCTCCAAGTTCCATGTGCTTGCCGAATAGTGTCCGGCCTCCTTATAAATGTTGCGCTCCTTGGCTTCCACGTCAAATAATGGCCATCTTCCACGTGTCGTATGAATGCGAAAAGCCTGGGTATTTTTACGTTTTACCCCCAAGCTGCACGAATAAGCTGCCTATAAGAGAGGCAAGGATCTAGATCCAAATCACACCATCCTCTTTCCGCGAGTACTCATCGGAGTGCCTCTGACAAAAATCCACTCCATCATGGACAGTCGACGCGGCTCCTCCTCTCGCGCTCCCAGCCCTTCGCCAGGAGATTGGAAGAGATGTTTAGTCCCGCACAGCGAGCTGGTGACGCTCCAAGCGGAGGGATACCTTCCTCCGGCCTTCATGGTCCCGGTTCGAGCCGGACTGGCCACCTACACAAGGTGGAAAGCAGGCGGAGAACACCCATAATCCCTCCAAAGGAGAGCGGGTGTGCTTCGTCCCTTATTTAATAAGGGGGCTCGGATTTCCCATACATCCGTTTCTCCGGGGCTCCTGGAGTTCTACAGACTCCAGCTTCATCACCTTACACCCGCCTCCATTTTGCATATTGCGGGTTTTGTAGCTCTTTGCGAGCTATTCTTGGGCATCGAGCCTCATTTTGCGCTGTGGAAGAGATTGTTTTGCCTCGTACCCATTCTCACGAGGGGTCGATATATCTAGTGGGCGGAGCCGAAATATGGCGCATCGCCGGGACCGGATATCTATCCGGAACCCCGAAGAAGGCGTCCGAAGACTGGCCTTTGGAATGGTTTTATATGGAAGATTCCCCACTGCCGGACCCAGTTTGGATCGGCCTCCCGGAGTTCAGCAACGCTCCTCTGAAGAAACGCCTGAGTTGGCGCCCGCGGGGCCCTCACCGGGAAGATGATAGGAGTGTCCAATATCTGAAGGGCCGGATAAGGTTACTGGCCATTCCCGATTGACCATGATTGGAGTCATGGCCACGTGCATTATGCGAGGGGTGCAGCCGCTCCAATATAGGGGCCACCCCATGTGGGATTTCAATAGGGAGAATGACGCCACCCGTCATGGCCGGAAGGGGCCGGGATCGGCTGCCGATCTGGTGAAGATCTTGTCCGACTTGTACAAGGGGGAGAAGGAGGACTTCCTCCACACGAGTCCATTGAATGGATTCTCCATGAATAACCCTCGGAGCTGGGTAAGCGCACGTTTATCTATCCGATCCGTGCTTTCAAAGTTAAGTGTCTTACTTTATGATTTCGACGCAGGAACTGTGCCGGGATGTGGAGGGCATACATAGCCCGACTCCAGAACCCGAGGATCCGGGAAGATCCCTTGATCCGGCCTCCGGAGAGGATCCGGACATAGAGATGGAGCTGATTGACGGGGTGTTCCACCAACTTAGCATGGACAATGCTCTAGTCGCCATTACGGCTGACTACCCGGTTTATCTCCGGCTTCCCAGGTAACTATGACCGGAGTCCTGACACCATTACTTCATCCGTGCTTATTTCTGACCACCGTATACCAACGGTGTCTCGCAGGAGGTGCCCCCAAGGCGGGAAGCCGAACCCGTGGCGGCTGACCAACAAGGGTTAGTTCGGCCCAGCAGGCGGAAGAGGGGTGCGGTGTGAATCGAAACGTCGCCGCAATGGTATAGCACGCCACCGTTTTTAAGGGAAAGATTCCTGGGAGGTATATTAATGCTCATGACTTTTCCAGGAGAAAGAGCGCTCGCCGGACTGTGCCCGGAGAGGTTGCCAACCAAGCCTCCTCCGGCCAAGCTCCAACACCTGGCCCGAAGGGGGAGGCGAGTGCAGGGCGCGAGCCGGATGCTCCTCCAACGGAGGATGCCGACAGGCTGTCCGCCACCAGGTCTGAGGTGGAGAGCGCCATGAATCACAGGCGCCGACGGACAGTTCTTCGTGATGCGTGTTTCTCGCCGGAGGCGTTGAATGCCTTTAATGCGGGAGACACACACCTCCGTGCTGCTCAAGATGGTTTAACCAGATCCATGAAGCAGTATGTGAAAGACATACGGGTAAGGAATTTTAATAGTTATATATGCCAGTAGCCCCCGAGACTTAAAGTAGTTAAAATAACTGATTTAAGGATCATTTGATATGCAGGATCTTACAGAGAAGAATACCCACCTGTCCCAGGAGCTTCAAGAGTGCAAGGCCCAACTTGAGGGCGCACTAGCCGCCGCAGGAGGAGCCACAGAGACCCCCTCTGGTACATATTTCAAAAAGATAAGCGGTTTATGAAGTGCGGCTTGCGTATAAGTCTGACAATAATATTGCAGATGTTGCCGGACTTGATCCGGACAAGCAGCAGCTACTGCGCCAGCTGAAGGCCGGCGAGAGGGTGCTTATGAAGGTGCAGCAGGAGAGGAACAAACTCCAAGATGCCCACACCCAGCTGGGCGAAGAGCTAAAAGGTGTTCGGGCCCAGCTGTCTGGCTCCGTGAAGGAGAATCAGCGGCTTCATCGCGGCATTTATAGTAAGTGCTTGAGCAAACTCTTTTGAAAAGAAGAGTTCGGCGAGGGAGTCGATTGACAGAAATATGTCTGTAGGTGTGCTCACGGGTCGTCCTGCGGAGGAAATGCCCGGTTCAATGGGTGATCTGCTTCCCGAGCTGCTGCAGCTGCACAAACGTGTTCGGCAGGCGATGAGCAGCGTCGTCCAGGCCTTATGGCCGTCCGTCTCCCTGCCCGAGGGTCTTGGAGGGCTTGCGGAGAAGCTTCAGGGAGCACGGCAGCGCTTCCGTCTATGGAAGATATCGGCCTGCCGTCAAGGCGCCTGGGAGGCCTGGGCCATGGTGAAGACGCGGTACACGAAGGCTGATCCGAACCACATGGCCGAGGTCGGACCTATGGGGCCCGATGGGAAGGAGATTCCTTTGAACTTAATGTACGGACAAGTAGAGTTGGCCGCTAAGTATTCCGAACGGAACTGTAAGCTAGACAGCCTGTTAGATGGGATTGAAGAGGAGTACAATCAGTCAATTTGACGATGTAATCTAAACTGACATGTAAAATGCCTTCTAGCCGGATTGTAGATCGTTTGTCTTTGCGGACCTTTTCGCTTCAACCTCGGGACCCTAGAGTCCGGAGTGTGTCCGAATACCCTCACGGTTATGAAAAAACCGGGGCATGCATGGAGACCAGACGTAGGGGTCATTAGTGCTTTATCAGACAAGTGCCCAACTAGTTATGTTATATTACATGGTTAGTAAGAAACATCTTCCAGGGAGAATAGTTCTGTTAGGGGTTCCTTTCCGTGGGAGGCATGCCCTAAAGTACATGTCCGGACTGCGAAAAGAGCAGAAAAGCATCTGGGGGCAGATAAATAAATAAATAAGAAATCATCTTTCAAGTCACCGACCGAATATTCCCTTAAGAACACTAGCTTTCGGCTTCACCCTGTCTGAGGTACACATCCGGCTGACCCGGCAATAACCATCGCAGATGTGCTCCCTTTACCTCCTAGCCGAACAATCGGGAACATAGGGTTAAGCACAGGAGCCAGGCAACCCAGCTTGGCCAAAACTTAAGTCATATCGATGCATATAATGGTGAGTAAAAGGTACATGCGGAAGTGTGACGCATGTGTTGGGCATGAAGCCCGTATAAATAAGCTTCTGTTAAAGAAGCCCCTAGGTATAATGAGTGCGAGCAGCACGTCAAGTGTGTGCGAACAATGCGCAGGTCAGCCACAAAGGCTTTACGAAAAGAAGGGAGGAAGGAAGAGAAAAAACAAAAGACAGCTAACGTTTAAAATTTGGACGGAGGAAGGAGACGAACTCTGAGTCCGGCGCTAGGCGTAGAATCTTCAGAGGCGTGCTGCATTCCATGGGTTCGACTCGAGTCGATTGTTCGATGCGTTTCATAGACGGTATGCTCCGCCGGTCAGGACTTGATCGATGACGAAGGGACCTTCCCACTTGGGCTTGAGTTTGTCCTTTTTCTTGTCCGGCAGACGTAGAACTAGTTCGCCAACATTATAAGTTTTGGCCCGTACTTCTCTGCTTTGATATCTTCGAGCCTACTGCTGATAGGGTGCGGAACGAGCCTTTGCCACGTCGCGCTCCTCCTGCAATGCGTCCAAACTGTCCTGCCGATCCAACTCGGCTTCTCTTTCTTCGTACATGCGCACTCGAGGTGAGTCATGAATTATATCGCAGGGCAAAACTGCCTCTGCGCCGTATACCATAAAGAATGGCGTGAATCCGGTAGTACGATTTGGCGTGGTCCGCAGCCCCCAGAGTATGGAGTCGAGCTCCTCCACCCAGTGTGTGTTAGATTCCGTGAGGGACCGCACTAACCTGGGTTTAATGCCGCTCATGATTAGACCATTTGCTCGTTCGACTTGACCGTTAGTTTGAGGGTGATAGACTGAAGCGTAGTCGAGCTTGATGCCAATGTTTTTGCACCAGAGTTTATCCTCGTCGGCCGTGAAGTTCGTGCTGTTATCAGTGATGATGCTGTGGGGGACGCCATAACGGTGTACTACCCTAGATATGAAGTCTATCACAGGTCCGGATTCGGCCGTTGGTGAATTTATCCACCATGACCAATAGGTACTTTTGCTTGTGGGTTCCCCCTTTAAGGGGTCCAACCATGTCAAGCCCCGCACATGAACGGCGGTGATGGGTATACTTTTCAGGGCGGTGGGTGGCATGTGGCTTTGATTAGCAAAGAGCTGGCAACCGACGCATCGTTGGACTAAGTCCTGAGCATCTGCCCGGGCAGTCGGCCAATAAAATCCTGTACGGAAGGCCTTGCCCCACAAGGGCCCGGGCTGCGACGTGGTGCCCGCCGAGTCCGGCGTGAATTTCAGCCAGGAGATTTCGCCCTTCCTCTTCGGAGATGCACCTTTGAAGGAGTCCGGTTGTGCTTTTCTTATAAAGTTCTCCCTCATGGACCTTGTAGGCTTTAGATCGCTGAACTATGCAGCGGGCCTCATTTTGGTCTTCGGGAAGTTCCTGCCTAATTAAGTAGGCTAGGAATGGTTGCATCCAGGGGGCAATTACTGCCATTATTTCATGGGCTGAAGGTGTTATTTCATTGCCTAAGCTTCCGATTGTGTCAGAATGTTCCATGTTGGGTGGTGCGGTTGGTTCCGGGTTGTTATTTCTGGACTCCTCTTCCCATAATACGGATGGCTTAAAGAGTCGCTCCAGGAAGATGTTTGGAGGGACGGCATCGCGTTTTGTGCCGATGCGTGCCAATACGTCGGCTGCGTGGTTTTTATCCCGAGCTACATGGTGGAATTCGAGTCCTTCGAACCGAGCTGACATTTTTAAGACGGCGTTACGATAGGCTGCCATTTTCAGATCCTTGGCGTCAAAGTCTCCATTTACTTGGGATATTGCGAGGTTTGAATCCCCGCGCACCTCTAGGCGTTGAATACCCATGGAGATTGCCATCCGGAGACCATGTAGAAGGGCCTCATATTCGGCAGCATTGTTGGAGTCCGTGTACATTATCTGAAGTACGTATTGGACTGTGTCTCCAGTTGGGGACGTCAATACGACGCCAGCCCCCAAGCCGGCCAACATTTTGGAGCCGTCGAAATGCATGATCCAATTGGAGTATGCGTCGTACTCTTTAGGGAGTTCGGCTTCGGTCCATTCGGCTATGAACTCAGCCAAAACTTGCGACTTTATAGCTCGCCGTGGTTTGTAGGTTATGTCCAATGGTAAGAGCTCAATGGCCCATTTTGCAATCCTTCTCGTCGCGTCGCGGTTGTTTATAATGTCGTTGAGAGGTACTTCGGAGGCCACTGTTATCGAACACTCTTGAAAGTAGTGTCGCAGCTTCCGGGATGCCATGAACACCGCGTACACTATCTTTTGATAATGTGGATACCGGGACTTGCATGTAGTTAAGACAGTGGATACGTAGTACACTGGTTTTTGAAGAGAGAATTTGTGTCCTTCTGTTTCTCGTTCGACGACGAGTACCGCGCTGACAACTTGATGTGTTGCTGCGATATATAATAACATCGGTTCGCCCAGGTTGGGCGCGGCCAGGACCGGATTTGTTGCCAATATGGCCTTTATTTCATCGAGTCCGGCCGTGGCAGCATCCATCCATTCGAAGTGTTCGGTGCGCCGGAGGAGGCGATAGAGGGGCAATGCCTTTTCTCCCAAACGGGAGATGAAGCGGCTTAGAGCTGCCACGCATCCAGTCAGTTTTTGTATTTGTTTGAGGTTTTTTGGGATATCCAATTGTGACAGAGCTCGGATCTTGGCTGGGTTTGCTTCAATTCCTCTACCGGATACAGTGAAGCCCAAGAGCTTTCCGGCTGGTACGCCGAAAACGCATTTTTCCGGGTTGAGCTTAATGTCATATGCTCGGAGGTTGTCGAATGTAAGCCTCAAATCGTCTACTAGAGTTTCGATGTGTTTGGTCTTAACGACCACATCGTCTACGTATGCCTCCACTGTTTTGCCGATTTGGGTAGCCAGGCATGTCTCGAATCATCTTGCCGATATGTTCTTGCCGCATTTTTGAGTCCGAAGGGCATTGTGTTGAAGCAGAATGGTCCGTATGGAGTAATGAATGCCGTTGCGGCCTGGTCTGTTTCCGCCATCTTGATTTGATGGTATCCGGAGTATGCGTCGAGGAAGCACAATGAATCGTGCCCTGAGGTAGCATCGATGAATTGGTCGATGCGGGGAAGGGGGAAAGGATCCTTTGGACAGGCCTTGTTAAGGTCTTTAAAATCGACACATAGGCGCCAGGATTTGAACTTTTTTGGTACCATTACTAGGTTTGCTAGCCAGTACGGATGTTTTATATCTCTGATGAATCCGGCTTCTAATAGTTTAGCTAGCTCCTCTCCCATTGCCTGTCTTTTGGGTTCGGAAAATCGCCGAAGAGCCTGTTTGACTGGCTTGAATCCTTTTAGGATGTTTAGGCTGTGTTCTGCCAACCTGCGTGGGATTCCTGGCATATCTGAAGGGTGCCAGGCAAAAATGTCCCAATTTTCCCGAAGGAATTCTCGTAGTGCGGCGTCTACATCAGGGTTTAATTGTGCCCCAATGAAGGCCGTCTTTGTGGGGTCCGTTGGATGGACCTGGAATTTGACTATTTCGTCTGCTGGTTTAAAAGAGGTGGACTTAGATCTCTTATCGAGTATCACATCGTCCCTATTCACCGTGGAGCGCAGCGCAGTGAGTTCCTCTACCGCAAGGGCTTCGGATAGTGCGTCTAGGGCTAGTGCAGCTGTCTTATTTTCAGCGCGGAGTGCTATGTCCGGATCACTGACAAGAGTGATGATTCCATTGGGCCCGGGCATTTTAAGCTTCATGTACCCGTAATGGTGTATAGCTTGGAAAATTGTGAATGCCTCTCGCCCTAATAAGGCGTGATATCCGCTGCTGAACGGGGCCACTTGGAACGTGACCTCCTCGGACCTGTAATTGTCCGGCGAGCCGAACACCACATCTAGTGTGATTTTTCCTATGCAGCGTGCTTCCCGACTAGGGATTATTCCTCTAAAGGTTGTGCTGCTTCGCTCAATGCGGCTCCGGTCTATTTCCATTTTTTGAAGGGTTTCCTCGTAGATGAGGTTTAATCCACTGCCGCCATCCATGAGTACCTTGGTAAGACAAAATTCGTCCACTATTGGACTGAGGACCAATGCGGCTGGTGCTCGGGCTGTTCGGAATTTAGCTTCATCGCTGGCGTTGAATGTGATGGCCGTGTCACTCCATGGATTTATTGTTGCTACTTGGTAGAATTTGGTAAGGATGCGGAGTGTTCATTTTCGCATGTTGTTTGATGCGGAAGTCTCGAAGACTGTTAATACCGTACTGGTACTATTGGGTTGGTTCTCCGGGGCTAGAAGCTCTTCGCCACATTTGGCCACCTGCCGTAGTATCCAACATGCTCGAAGGCTATGTGTTGGAGTGACGCCATCTGTACTGTGGATTTTACAGGGTCCGCTGAGCCATCCCTCCAGTACGGTTCCGTGCCATTTATGGGGTTTTTGCTTTTTGGTTTTTGTCCCGGGTGCCTGAGCGTGATGCACCCTTTTGTTTTGGACTAGGGTTGTGTTCGGAGCCGAATTTTCCCAAAACTTAGTTTCAGTTTTCCAGGTACTCTCCGTCGCACAGTACTTTCGTACTATGGATGCCAGGTCGGCGAAGCGTGTAATTTCACGGTGACTTATGGCGTTCGTGATTCCCTTGTCCGTGCAATTGTTGCAGAAAATTGAGATTGCGCTTTCCTCATGGCAGTCCTTTATCCTGTCCATAACTAGGAGGAATCTAGCCTAGTAATGATGTACTATTTCCATGGGCTCTTGCCGGATTTGAGATAAATCGCTTATGTTTGGGTGGGCGGGTGGAATTAAGTCCGGAACCCTGCCAAACTTGAGGCTCAAGGGCCGAAAAGTTTCCGAATTTGGAAGCTTGGATCGCTGGATGTTGTTCAACGAATCTGGTCCGCTGCCTGACTTTAGGTTTAGTACTTGATTGACGCCCGTCCTTCGGCGGGAATCCGTCATGGAGGGATCAGGAATCCGGACATAACTGGTCTTTAATATAGAAGAAGAGTCGCCGCGTTGTTCTTCTACCACCGCAACGTGGTGGGTAACCTGGGGAGAGTTAATCTCTCTCAGATCGGTTTTAAGCCCAATCTGATCGTAGTGATGCATGGCGACTCCCGAGCGGCGATGCGATCCGAGATCTCGTTTACGGAAGAGAGCTCCGTCGGATCCAGCTGCTCGGTGAATTCCAAGTTGACGTGAAGATCGCTTTTGATGACCCGAGAGGTCATCGTTGAAGCGGCGGCCGAACAGGCGGTCATAAGAAAACCACCTAGCCGGATAGTTTGGCCGGCGGCCGAAGCTCCTTTGGTAATGGTACCGTCTTTAAAGACGGGAAGAGGCATCCTTCCTGATTGTGACGGCACAGAGGAACTCTCAATGAAAGCACCAATGTCGGTGTCAAAACCGGTGGATCTCGGGTAGGGGGTCCCGAACTGTGCGTCTAGGCGGATGATAACAGGAGACAAGGGACACGATGTTTTTACCCAGGTTTGGGCCCTCTCGATGGAGGTAAAACCCTGCTCCTGCTTGATTGATATTGATGATATGGGTAGTACAAGAGTGGATCTACCACGAGATCAAGGAGGCTAAACCCTAGAACCTAGCCTATGGTATTATTATTGTTCTGTCCTATGGACTAAAACCCTCCGGTTTATATAGACACTGGAGAGGGCTAGGGTTACACAGAGTCGGTTACAATGGTAGGAGATCTACATATCCGTATCGCCAAGCTTGCCTTCCACGCCAAGGAAAGTCCCATCCGGACACGGGACGAAGTCTTCAATCTTGTATCTTCATAGTCTTCGAGTCTGGCCGACGATGATAGTTCGGCTATCCGGAAACCCCCTAGTCCAGGACTCCCTCAGGGGGACTCCCCGGCCTCTGCATCTGAACGATGCATACGGCCACTTAAATAAATAAAATAGGTCCAACAATGTCATAGAGTCTTGAAACAAAATAAAGGCGAGCTCACATAGAGCCTCGACGCTAAAACAAGAAAAGGCCATAAAGCCAAAACCGGCTGGCAAAACATAGGAAAACTAATTGCCTATTCTATTACATGACCGCCATCCAAACCGGTTGAAGATATCCCGCGCTACCATCTCCTACCGGACAGATCCAGTAACCAAATGCTCCCTGTCCTCCGTCGGAGTGAGTAAGGACCACATACGGATCAGCGTCGTAGCACGGAATACAACCTACAAAAAATGAATAGTAGTTATTCTGTTAAAAGTCAAATCATTTCTGCAGTTCCAAATTGCCCATAACAACGCACAAACTCGTACACGAATATGTCTAGCTGTATCGGACTCTATCCCATCTAGCCACGTTCCAAATAATGACCCGACCGAACTCGCAGGAGTAATGTTAAAGGCAATTTGCATGGAGCGCCACAGAATTCTCACCAACGGACACTCTAAGAAGAGATGCTTAATGGTCTCGTCGTGATCACAGAAACTACACCTAGTAGATCCTGTCCAATTGCACTTAACTAAGTTGTCCTTTGTTAAAATAACCTGTTTATGGACAAACCACATAAACACTTTAATTTTCAAAGGAACTTTTACTTTCCAAACATGTTTGGAACTAGGAAAGACAGTCGAGTTAATGACATCAATGTACATCGACTTAACAGTAAATTGTCCAGACCTAGTAAGTTTCCAACACAACTGATCGGGCTGATGAGCTAGCTGGACCTCCATCAGTCTACGCACCAGATGAAGCCAAGCTTCTCATCTATCACCAACAAGCACCCTCCGAAATTGAATATTAAGGGGAATCGACTGCATGATCGTTGCAACTAACGCATCATGTCGCTGGACAATACGATACAAGGTTGGGTACCATAGTGCCAATGGTGTATCACCCAGCCAAGTATCCTCCCAGAACCGAGTATCATTGCCATAACCGACAATAAACTTTGTTCTATTAAAGAAGGCTGCCTTAACTCTCATAAGCCCCTTCCAAAACGGCGAATCAGTTGGTCTCACTGTCACCTGTGACAAAGTTTTGGAATGCAGATACTTGTTGCGGAGAATCTGCGCCCAAGTTGCGTCAGTCTGAACTGATAGCTTATACAGCCACTTGCTAAGTAGGCATCTGTTCTTGACCTCAAGATTCTCGATAACCAAACCCCCTTGGTCCTTTGGTCGACAAATAACATCCCACTTGGCGAGTCTATACTTTGTCTTAAGTTCATCACTCTCCCAAAAATATCTCGATCGGTAGAAGTCTAGTCTTTTCCTAACCCCAACTGAACCCTCAAAGAAAGATAGTAGGAACATCGGCATACTCGTAAGCACCGAATTAATAAGAATTAACCGGCCTCCATATGGCATAAGTTTGCCCTTCCAGCAACTAAGTTTCTTTTCAAACCGATCTTCGCATTTCCACTCTCTATTCGTTAGCTTACGATGATGAATGGGTATACCTAGGGATGACAGTACCAACTAATAATACATTCAAGAATCAAGTCAAGGAGAAAAGAATTACGACAACAAACTACATGATTGCTAGACAATATAGTGCTCTAAGAAGGATGGAACAACCCGTCGCAATTTTGCATTCAGGACAGCTGCCATTGAGAACTTGGAATGCATGACGACAAAATTATTCATGCCCAATCATTAAGCGCAAGAGCAACTACACACGTGTTTGGTCATCCATGGTTGCCTTCGATCGAATGCTTGCCATGTTCTAAAGTTGTATGAATTGAATAAAGAATACAGGAGAGAAGATATTTTATCTAATTTGGAAAGACGACGGATGCTAATTATTTGCATGGAAGTGGAGTGCTTTTATTCAACAATGCAATGCAAGCTTTGGATGTTAAATTTTATCTGATATGCTCAAAGGGGTCGCTTCACTTAATACATCGGCATCAAGTTAGCCCGATTGGTCATCTCGTGAATCACATAAAGATTTTTCTTTATATATACAAAGTTATACTAAGGTTGAGACATTTATTTTGAGACGGAGGGAGTAAATAGCATCAGCCAGGAATGTAACTCTTCCCATGCCAATTTGGGCACATATTTTTGAGAGGTCCACACACTTTAGCTTGAAAGGTGTCTACCAATCTGAACATTAATTACTAGCTGCCGCTTTAAATTTGTGAGGCGTGCGTACGTGCACTCCCCCTAAATTTCTTTCAAAAGGGCAATTTCGTCCATACATCCACATAAATCCTCAATAATGCCATGGGACGACGGTTATGCGCTGTCACAGGCATGACAGCTACATTTACAGAAAGCCGGTGTGTCCGGCAGCCTACGGCGTCCGCCTCCGCGTGCACGTCTATGCTCCTCGAGACGTTCACCGGCCAATCATCCCAGTTAGGTGACGCCGGCTCCCAGATCTTGCATGAACCAACGCACTGCTAGGTGATGATCTCGTTCCGGTCTGCACCGTGCGTCCACCCTGACGGCGGCGTCACCATGGAGGACATATTGAACCAGACCGATCCCGTGGACGCAACGTTGAGGAATGCCACGTCCGGCTCCAATATGCTATCGCAAGGGACGCATGGCAGGACATCTTGATCTTGGCACCGTACTTGTCGGCGTGCCGGAGACGGCACCATTAACACACGGCGGTGGCATCCAGTACCCGACGACGACATGCATTAGGGACAGTTAGAGCAACTCTAATGGACCGATCCAAATAGACGGTGTATTTGTCCGCTTTATGTCCGTTTGGGTCGGCCGCCCGCCCGGCCTCCGCCCTATTTTGCATTTGGATCGGCAGTGCGTCAAATTCGCCAACCATTTTCACGCCCGCACTCAAATTTTTAAAAAGGCCCGCGGTCATAGATCATGCCGGCGGTGATGTCTCATGCCAGGGCCGGCATACGTTGCCGGCTTCAAAAAATGCACCACACAATTCATGCTGGCGCACTCGCCAGTGGTCGGCACACATGCCAGCACACAAAAAGGGGTGTGACTTGAGTTCGACCATGCCATCACGGCCCCGTGGTCATGCCAACGCACAAGCGAGCATAAAAAAAAGAAGGCGCTCGCGGCCACGAGATCATTCGTCGGTGAACTTGAACATGTCAGCCCGCATTTTCTCGAAACATGGCCTCTTCCTTGGCGACACGGTGTTGAGATCCACCTTCATGATCTCCACAATGGTCATCATGCTTGCGAGAGCCACTTCTTTGGCCTTGGTTTTGGCGTTGGCGGCCTCGATCTCGAGCATCTTCGCTTGCTTCTCCGCCTCCAACTCAAGCATCTTGGCTTGCTTCTCCGCATCCATCTCTAGCCTCCTCCTTTGGATCTCAATGACGGCGTTCATTTGCTCCTTTGGCATCCATGAGCTCGTCCTCAAACAAAGGCTCCACTTCAATGTCCCACTCGTCTTCTTCCTCTTGCCCGTACGTAGTCATCCGGAAACTCGTGGTCAAGTGGGAAGCCGTCCAGATCCATGCCGACCTGATCACGCATGAAGGCCGACTGATCATAGCCAGCGCCCGGCGTGAACACCCTGCGGCCGTCCTGGCTTTGTGTCTCGTCGGGGTCATCGACAGCGGCCGGCGCACCACCCTCGAGGATGAGCTTCTGCATGTAGGCCTCGTAGCCGGCGACCAGCATTTCATCGAACAGGTTGCGGGCGTCCGGTAGCACGTCGGACGGCATCGTCCGCGCGCGTGTCCTCGCGCCTCCAGATGACGAGTCGCCGGCTGCCGGCGTGGCGTTGAGGTCGATGGGCGCGGGCGCGGGCGTGGAAGGCGCCACCACGCTCACGTCGGGCGAGCACTCCCCGGAGAGGCACGACGCCTGCGGATACATGTGGAAGCCGGGAATCGTGGTGCATGCTGACACGCGTGGTGAGTCTGGCAACACCATCAGAGGGAACGCGGACGAGCCGGTGCTTGCCGCGGCGGACACGGCGTTGACGAGGCCGTGCTGGCTAGGGTTTAACCCTAGCATGTAGAGTGTCTCCCTCCTTGCCGCCGCGACGCGGGCGTTGGTAACCTCCAGCTGCGCGGCGGCGGCGGCGGCTTCACCCCTCACGTCTGCGGCGTGCCTCCGGCTCTTCCTCTTGGCAGACTCCGCCACCCGCTATTCGGGCGTCAGTGCCTTCTTTGGCTTGGCCGCGGCAGTGCTTTTGCGCGGGGCACGGGGCTTGCCTTTGCCGGAGGGGGCAGTCTTCATGCCGGACGATGAGAGGGAGGCGAGGCTAGCGGCGGCATCGAGGTCGAGGTCGTCGTCCATGGCGGGTGCGGGGCGGGAGCGCGCGCGGGCGGGAGGGTTTTGAGGAAATTGAGGGAAAATGGTGCTTGCTACCACCGATCGGCGGGCCTAGGAAGAGGAGTATGCGCGCGCGCGTCCGTCACATGTCCGCGCCGACGCAAATCCGGCTCAAAATTTTGCCGGGAATGGGCCGCCCGCGGACGAAAAGCGGACGCGTGTCCGTTCGGGTTGGCGCGTTGGGCCGACTTTTATGTCCACGCCGACCCAAACGGACGCCATCGGACGAAATGGGTCGCCCCGTTGCAGTTGCTCTTACACGTTCATAGAGCCTCACGTGAGCAACAATCCAAAGATTACAGGGACCTTGACGGCTCAAACGGTCAAACCTCGACTAGAACATGACCCGTCGGAACCATCACGAGCTAGCAGGCAGCCAGGTTCGCGGAGGCTGCCATGGCCAAAACCGTCACATGCATAGATAGGTCACGACGAGGGTTTTTATTTTGAAGCACACCTTTTTAATTATTTCTTAATGCCTAGGGGTATGATTTCGACGGTCCATGTGTTTAGTGGGTGTAGCAAAGCAGAAGTCTAAATTTGTTATCCTCCAAGCATACCCTTCACTAGTTGTCATCTACATAAATAAGCCCCTCGGCAATACTATGTCGGGCCATTGGTTACAACTAGTTTCCTGCTTTCCTCTCTGTTCTAAACATTGATCTTTGTGCTTTTTTTTTGAAACAAGGCAAAAGGTTTGCCATCTCATTAATTAAAAGAGAGAGTTTTAAACATGGCCCAACAAAGGGCGAGAAATAGAAAGGCCATCACTCTCGCGGCATAACAAAACCCAACTGCTTAGCACCCGCTAAAACCCACAAATTGATTTCATCTTTAATGTTGCGCACAATGATTGTTCAAGGAGTCGGGGTGTTGCGGAAGACCTCGCATTGCGTTCCTTCCAAAGCTCCCAGGAGATCAGCATTAGCATGGAGGACATGGCCTTCCTTGAATGACCTCTAGCTTGCGAGACACCGATCCACCACTCGTCGACGCTACCCATCGTGCTCCAGTCTCGGGGTTTGACATCCGGTAGGCCAAGCCAATCAACAATAGCACACCAAACTCTCACCGAGAAGCGGCAGTGACAGAGGAGATGTGTCGACGTCTCTTGAACTTGCTTGCAGATAGGGCAAACACCGCAGTTGGGCCATCCGCGACGAACAAGCCTATCTGCAGTCCAAACTCTCTTCTGAATCACAAGCCACACGAAGACTTTCCATTTTGGGGGTGCCCAAGCTCTCCAAACAGCAGCGTACATAGGCGAAATGGTGTGCCCCTCGAATTGCGCTTTGTAGGCTGAGGACGTGGAGAACACTCCATCAACAGTGAACTTCCAAGATATCTTGTCGGAGACGTCTGGGGTTAAATGGATGTTGCTAAGCTTCTCCCAGAGGCAAACAAACTGCTGGATGTGCTCAAGGGAGAGTCCCTGTTGGGTGCGAATCTGGGTCACCCAGAAATTGTTGTGCAAAGCCGTTTGAACCAAGGAATTTTTCTTATTGGAGCAGTCGAAAATCTTGGGAGCAATATCTTTAGGCCGCAGCCCATTCAACCAAGAGGACTCCCAAAATAGGGCCTTCATGCCATTGCCGATGCTGACTATGGTGGCAGCAGCAAAAATGTCTTTGTCACGCTTATTACAAGGCAAATCAAGCCCGAACCAAGCCTTTGGTGGATCAGACCAAGCAGGGAGCTCAGCAGGTAATACGGTTCCCAATTAACTTTGCCTCCCAATTAACTTTGCACTTGCCTCCCGAAACCTTATCACAGCCCACCCAAAGATAGGCACGGCGAAGCTTGTCAATATATTCCAGAACCTCAGCAGGGAGCTCAAGTGATGTCATGTGGTAAATGGCGATTGCAGTGAGCATGGCTTTTACCAAAACTCCGCGTCCTGCAGAGGCAACATGCTTTCCAAGCCAAGGGTGAGCTTGGCAGCAACTTTATCTTTCAGAGGCTGAAAATGAATCGCCCGAAGGCGACTAACCGAAAGGGGCAGCCCAAGGTATTTCATTGGGAAAGTCGTTCTGCTGGCCGGAAAAGCTTGATGGATGTCGTCAAGGTCCACACCCCTGCAGCAGATTGGCGCGACGCTACTATTTTGATAATTGGTGATCAAGCCGGTGACCTCGCCGAAGGAGTGTAAGGTGGAAGCCAGAAACTGAACGTCATCCTTGACCGGGGCCACAAAAATGGCTGCATCAGCCGCATACAGCAATGCTCGGGTAGTGGGGGATCTTATCCCAATCGGGTGCAACTTTCCTTGTGAAGTGGCCTTGGCGAGAATATGATGTGGCGGGTCAATGGTGAGAACAAAGAGCAACAGGGAGAGAGAATACCCTTGCCTCAATCCCTTCCCATGCTTGATCGGGTCTGCAGCCATCCCATTTAGCAGCACCCTTGAGGAGGCTGAGGAGAGAAGGATCGAAACCCACTCTCGAAAGCGAGAAGGGAAGCCATTGTGACAGAGCATGTCCATGAGGAAGTCCCATCTAACCAAATCGAACGCCTTTTTGATGTCAAGTTTGAAAAGCAAGGTAGGTGTCTTGCTTCGATGCAGTCTCCTGGCAACACTAGTAGAAAAGGGGGAATTTGTCCCGGTTCGTGAGGGCCTTTAGTCCCGGTTCATGAACCAGGACTAATGGGTCGTTACTAATACCTCCCCCCTTTAGTCCCGGTTCAAACATGAACCGGGACAGATGTGCCTCCACGTGGCGGTCGCCGAGCCAAGCGAGGGCTTTGGTCCTGGTTGGTGGCACCAACCGGGACCAAAAACATCCACGTCGGCATTTCGATGGCTGGGGTTTTGTTATTTCTTTGAAGGGGGGTTGGGGGTTTTGGGGGGTTAATTTAGGTGTTTCATATATTGTGTTAGCTAGCTAATTAATAGAGAGAAGTGTCCTCTCTTATGTCCGTGCTTGGTCGACGCTACGTACTATATACATAGAGAGGCCCTCGACACGCTAGCTAGTAAGAAAATGAAGGAAACCTTTGAGTACAGAAGTTCATCATGCATACCGAGAGAAGTGATCGATCGACCTGTCATTCTTCAAGAGATTGGTCGAACAACAAGTTTTCCTATCATGTATCCGACGCTACTGGCTACATACATGTATAATATGTAAGATCTCTTAATTACAATCCCCCAGCAATTGAAATCAACTTCTACATGGTATTCTCCGGCTTTATTGATGACGTGGTCAAGAAAGAATCCCGCCAATTCCTCTTGAATTGCTTTCATGCGATCTTGTTCTAGGAGTTCATTCCGCATCAGACACGTCTAATTTGAAGAAGGAGGTTAATTAATACATATATATGAATGAAACTCAACAGAAATGATGGTGTAATAAAATGAAATTGCGAATATTATTGCTTACGCTCTTCAAATTGTCTTTTAGAGTAGCCCCGCTTATTTTTCAAAGTCGCGTTGTGGATGAACTCACACACGTAGTATCCACAGAAATCATTCCCTTGTTCCTGCCACAAGCACTTTACGAGAAATAGAGGTCAATCAAACTGATAATGAAGCATTATAAGTGGCATTGATGAAAGTATAGCTATAGAATCAGCGGAGATCTTGTGAACTAGCTAGCCGGTTAATAAGTGGTTCTAAGTCTGACAATAGAAGTAGGGGTAGGTTAAGGAGGCGATGTTCTAGTTATGGAGTAGTTGTAGAGACAAGGGATGTGCGAGTTCAGGCCCTTCTCGGAAGAAGTAACAGCCCTCGTCTCGGAGCCCCGAGGCGGTCGAGTGGATTATGAGTATGAGTATTACAAGAATCTGAACCCTTCTATCTGTGGAGGGTGGCTTATATAGAGTCGCCAGGGACCCCACCAGCCCACATAATGGAGGGAGTAAAGTACATTAAGCCAGGAGGGTTACTGGTAACGCCCCTCATAAGGCGCTTTAACTATCATTAAGTCTATTTAATTACAAGCCGTTGCACTGCAGAGTGCCTTCTGACCTTCTGGTGGTCGAGTGAGTCTTCATGGTCGAGTGAGTCTTCCATGGTCGAGTCCTTCCAGTCTGGTCGAGTGGATTCCTCTTTGGTCGACTGGAAGATGATCTCTTCTATGAGTGCCCTTGGATAGGATGTTTAGGTCAGGCCTATAACCCTACCCTAGGTACATGAATCCATCATTAGCCCCCGAATGGATTGAGGCTTGAGTGAAGGAGGAGTTGACGTTGTTTCCGACTGCCTTTTGTATTCTGGCTACGTGTTGTCTTGGACCAAGATCTTCTCTGTTGATAACAAGAAACTTCTCTTGATCGACTTGATCCATTCTTGTTCTTTAGTCGAGTGACTTCCTTCGCTATTCGGCGACGGATCGCGGAGATCTCGCATTTGAGGACTGATCATCGCTCGCGGATCTCACGGGATCTGAAATTTGGGGCAGCGTCGAACGGAGCAATGCATCAAGCGGCGCTAGGATGGGGCGTTATGAGACGCCTCGATCTCCGCGCCGCTTTTTCCGCCCGTATCACGCAAAGTCGGCTACTCGGGATATGATTGGCTTGCTTGGGTCCACCTGTCATCCACTCGGAAGGGACGCTATAAATGCAACTCCCGGAGGCTCGTGCACAGTACCTTGTTCTTCCTCCTTAGCTCTCTCTGTCTCCGCTCTCCACCCCCTCTGCCGCTTCCTCGCAATCTCTCCCCTTGCGCATTCCGCCGGCGGCCATGGGCAAGGAGAAGACGACGATGTTGGAGCGCGCGAAGAAGGCGTCGGTGGCGGAGAAAGCGCCAGCGGCGAGAAAGCGAAGGGAGATCCACCGTCGCGGTGGTTCTTCGTCGAGATCTAAGCTGCCGAAAGGCTGGGTCGAGGAGACGGATCGGTCGACGATCGAGGAGAAGGATCTCCTCGACATGGTCGACGACGGATTGATTCCCCACGGCGCCCTTGAGACTTCTGGCGAGTGGCAGCCTCAACCGGAAGAGGGTGAGTCGTGCTTTTGGCCACCCATGTCGACCGAGGTTTCGTTGCCGCGAGTGTCTTCTTTCGAGGTTTTCTGAATTTCTTGAACCCAGCTCCACCACTTCTCCAAACTCCATCGCATACCTTGCCGCGTTTGTGTCTATGTGCGAAAACTTCTGGGTTGTCGACCGCCTGGGGTTTGTTCAAGTACATCTTCACATGTCGCTCTCGGTGTGAAGAAGGCAAGCCCCCAGAGCGAGAAGACCCAAGTAGTCCAGATGTGTGGTGGTTTAGGAGTCCAGTTGAGGAGCAAAAGCACTTTCCCAGCTATGCATTTTCCCGAGTCGGTCAGGGGTTGGCGATCGACCTGGTTCTATTGCGGAATGAGGCGGCCTTGGGCGGTCGGTAGCCTCCCGAATTTACCATGAGTCGAGTGAATAAACCCTCCTCCCTAAAGGTTGTTCTGAAGAGAGGCTGAAGTGAAGATGCTGATGGACCGCGTGGTGCAGCTGGTTAGGGACGGAGTGGTGGCATGGACCTCCTGGAGGTTTTTCTTGGGCCGAATCCAGCCCCTTCGAGTTCGAGTCATCAGATGTGGTTGTATTGCGGCACGAAGGCGAGACTCGCGTCCACCGGAGGCGATCGGCGATGCCGTAGTGGAAAGATGGATGGCTTCAATCACTGGAAACAAGGACAATCCTCGCGGATCCGGAGGATTTCTCCGCTTGATCGTGACAGCGTTCGGATAAGGTACACTTGTTCTATTTTCCGTTGTATGTGCATCGAGTGTGCTACAGTAGCTTGGTCGATGAACTCTGCTTTGATACTTCCGGCCCTCACGAGCTATACTCAATGCCCAACGGCACCCAGATTCCGGCGAGGAGGGAAGCGGTGGAGGTGAGAGCCGGAGGAGTGGGATTCAGATGCTGCAGAAACGCATTTAATTACGAGGATGGCGATGATGAGGGCGATGATGGCGAGGATGAAGAGGAGGAAGTCGCACCACCGCGCTTGGAAAGCGGTCAAAGCTTGTGCACGATCCTTGGTGAACCGGTAAGGAGTTGCGGCTGCTTGATCGACCAAACGCCTCGGACCGCTTCTCCGGTGCCGACGAGAAGGCGCCAAGCAACGAAGGTAGCTCCGCCGAGGACAACCAAGCCTCTGCCGAAAATGAAGGTGTCCATCCCCACCATCTCAGGGTAAGCATATTGCTTAAATCTTCTTGTTCTATATAGATTTTGTCTCTGATTGATACTTGAATCGGTCGACTGATTCTTTGGATTTTCAGTGCTGCGACTTCTGAAACTTCAGCTAAGGCTGACGACCATGAGATGGAAGACGCCGCCACCTCAAATCCTGGTACTATATCCTTAATTCTTGTTCTTATTCGGTGACTCAAGATTTCGACTTTAACTCTTTTACAAGCTCAACCAATAACATCATCACTCTTCTGGACGGCGATGATGAGGATGAGAAACCACCGAGGGCTAGGAGGAGCAGGAAAGCATCTTGGCAGAGAAGCCCAAGGTGCAACGACGCCGAGACCGTCATGGCGGAAGGAGAGGTCGGCACTTCGACACACCGTGTCCTTGCGGTGCCGCCGACCAGTGTTCGCCCACTTCCGTCAGTGCTGGACAACCTTCGATCTTCACCACGCACCACGTCCGGAGGACCAGGCCGATGCTGCTAAGGAAGCAATCCGTCAGCGGGGATCATGATGGAGCAAGTGAAGATCGTCCGGGATGCGAGCCAAGCCGCTTACGATGCCAGCTCGCCCTTGAGCAATGTTAGGTCGATCGACCACCACATTACTGTTAGGATATGCTATCAAAACTTTTCTTTCTGGAATTCATAGCAGTCACCCACTAGGTGTGTTGGTAAAAAAACTCCATGTTGGCGGGGCACGCTGAGTGCACCCGCTGGTGTAATCCCCAAGGCTAAGGTCGATCACTGGCGATCGGTCTTAGGCTTACTAAGTAGATGTTGATCATTATCCGAATGGAGCGACAATGTTTACGAGGCCGGTGGGGCACGCTGAGTGCACCCAGGTGGTGTAATCCCCGAGGCTGTGGTCGATCTGGCGGCGATTGATTACAGTCTGAAGAAGATTCGATCGATGGTGCATTCGCTCTTTATATATATATATATATTTTTTTGGTCGACTGGTCGACTATGTCTTGAGTAACACCAGTGGGGGCACGCTGAGTGCACCCACTGGGTGTAGTCCCCGAGACTACGGTCGAATGCTTGCATTCGACTGTAGTCTTAGAAACGCACCATTCTTTTTTATTCACTCGGAAGTGGATTATCTCTGATACTTTTGCAACTGACCCTTCGTAGAAATCTTGTGATCTTGCGACACGCTATACTGAACTGGAGCAGAAGCATATTCAGCTCGAGTTGGACTTGAAGCTAGTGCAAGAGAATCGACGAAGCGAAGGAGGAGACCAAAGGTATGTTTGGTGAGATTTCGCGACTCCTTTCTCCTCTCATTTGCTTCATGTTTGACTTTGCTGCGATTCACAGACAAGGTGAAGGAGGCCCAAAGGAAGAAAGAGCTTGAGCTGTCTGAGAAGATCAAGCTTGCTGACGACAAACTGGCCTCAGTCGCCAAGCTCGAACAGGATAACGCCAATCTGAAGGTTGCTCTGGCCGCTGCCGGCAAGGATGTTGAGCGAATGAAGGCCGACAAGAAGAATCGATGAGAAGATCCTCCTAATGGCTGGAAAGAAGAACGAGCTGGAAAGCTTCTTGGGCGATCTTGCTAAGAAATTGTTCCTTAAGCTTGAAGGTAACCTTCTTCACTCGACCAATTCTTCCAACCGTTATGTTTCCATTCGATTGCTTTTCCTGATTCGGGTTTTGTCTTTGCGAGTTCTGCCGCAACTTTGAAGAAGAAACCAGCTAGCTGGAGACGAAACCTTGACCTGCCCAATTCCCGGTGAACGATGAAACTGCCATGAACATCTTCCGACTGGAATCCCGTGTTGCTGCTGTCGTGGACTATCTCGCAAGACTGAAGGCTGCTACGTCCCGCATCGACTCGACGCTCTGGCCCGGTGAGACACTCCAAAATGACCTCGAGTCATTGATGGCTCGACTGAACGCCGTCCCTGACCGAGTGCAAGAGTGGAAGAAATCTTCGGCTCGGTGCGGTGCGGACGTTGCCCTGTGTCTGGCGCGAGTCCATTGCAAGGAAGCCCGAGAAGACAAGCTGGCGGCTCTCCGAGTGGCCAACACTAAAAAGCATGACTTCAGGACCTTCATGGAGACTTTCATTGCAGCTGCCACGCGGATCGCCGACGGGATTGACCTTGACGAGTTCGTTGCTCCGTCCAGCCCTCCACAGGAGGGGTAAAAAACTTTGCTTGACCTTAAATTTGCCTCGGAATGCCGAGTGGAACTGTAACCGATAAAACCTTAACAGGCTTAGCGCCTGAGCACTCTCGGTTATTTTAGGTATCGACCTAAATTTGGATTGGATGTTTGGAAATAATTGCTCTTGGCTTGAATTGCTCTTTGCAGGTTAACAGCGAGATGCCTACTGCAGTCGACTTATTCCTTAGGCGAGCACTGAGCTGCAGCTAAGCCCCCGAGTGGGAGGTTTGCTCTCCACTCGGTAGGATTTCTTTTATCTTAGGCGAGCACTGGGCTGCAACTAAGCCCCCGAGTGGGAGGTTTGCTCTCCACTCGGTAGGATTTCTTTTATCTTAGGCGAGCACCTGGCTGCAACTAAGCCCCAGTGGGAGGTTTGCTCTCCACTCGGTAGGATTTCTTTTATCTTAGGCGAGCACTTGGGCTGCAGCTAAGCCCCAGTGGGAGGTTTGCTCTCCACTTGGTAGGGTTTCTTTTATCTTAGGCGAGCACTGGCTGCAGCTAAGCCCCGAGTGGGAGGTTTGCTCTCCACTCGGTAGGATTTCTTTATCTTAGGCGAGCACTGGGCTGCAGCTAAGCCCCAGTGGGAGGTTTGCTCTCCACTCGGTAGGATTTCTTTTATCTTAGGCGAGCACTTTGGGCTGCAACTAAGCCCCAGTGGGAGGTTTGCTCTCCACTCGGTAGGATTTCTTTTATCTTAGGCGAGCACCGGCTGCAGCTAAGCCCCGAGTGGGAGGTTTGCTCTCCACTTGGTAGGGTTTCTTTTATCTTAGGCGAGCACTGGGCTGCACTAAGCCCCGAGTGGGAGGTTTGCTCTCCACTCGGTGGGATTTCTTTTATCTTAGGCGAGCACTGGGCTGCCGCTAAGCCCCAGTGGGAGGTTTGCTCTCCACTCGGTAGGATTCTTTTATCTTAGGCGAGCACGGGCTGCAGCTAAGCCCCAGTGGGAGGTTTGCTCTCCACTCGGTAGGATTTCTTTTATCTTAGGCGAGCAGGGGCTGCAGCTAAGCCCCAGTGGGAGGTTTGCTCTCCACTCGGTAGGATTTCTTTTATCTTAGGCGAGCACTGGGCTGCAGCTAAGCCCCAGTGGGAGGTTTGCTCTCCACTCGGTGGGGTTCTTTTATCTTAGGCGAGCACTGGGCTGCAACTAAGCCCCAGTGGGAGGTTTGCTCTCCACTCGGTGGGATTTCTTTTATCTTAGGCGAGCAGCTGGGCTGCAGCTAAGCCTCAGGTGGAAGTATGGCTTACCACTCGGTGGGATTTTAATATCTTAGGCGAGCAGCGAGCTGCAGCTAAGCCTCCGAGTGGAAGTCCGACTTACCACTCGGTGGGATTTTAATATCTTAGGCGAGCACCGAGCTGCAGCTAAGCCTCCGAGTGGAAGTCGGCTTACCACTCGGTGGGATTTTAATATCTTAGGCGAGCACCGAGCTGCAGCTAAGCCTCCGAGTGGAAGTCGGCTTACCACTCGGTGGGATTTTAATATCTTAGGCGAGCAGAGCTGCAGCTAAGCCTCCCAGTGGAAGTCGGCTTACCACTCGGTGGGATTTTTAATATCTTAGGCGAGCACTGAGCTGCAGCTAAGCCTCCGAGTGGAAGTCTGGCTTACCACTCGGTAGGATTTTAAAAACTTAGGCGGAACGGATTCGCGCCACCCACTGGGTGTGGGAAAAATTTTACTCGACGAAAAATAAAGAGTGACAAAAATTATGAAGGAATTATGACACTATTACTTCAAAGCTCGTGAGCTACAGGAGTACTTTATTACAACTCTTCCGAGTGAAAAACTCTAAGTGTAAAACGGGCGGAGCAGATCCGCATTCCAAGCTCGGGGCTCATCGATATCGTGTTCGACATTGTAGAGACGATATGCCCCATTGTGGAGAACCTTTGTGACGATGAAGGGACCTTCCCATGAGGGAGCAAGCTTATGTTGCTTCTGCTGATCCACCCGAAGGACCAGATCTCCTTCCTGGAAGGCTCGACCTCTCACGTTTCTGGCGTATAGGTGGCGCAAGTCTTGCTGGTAAATGGTCGAGCGGATCAGAGCCATTTCCCTTTCTTCTTCCAGGAGGTCGACTGCATCCTGACGCGCTTGCTCAGCTTCTGCTTCATTATAAAGTTCAATTCGTGGAGCATTGTGAAGGAGATCACTCGGTAAAACTGCTTCTGCCCCATAGACCAGGAAAAAAGGAGTTCTCCCAGTCGACCGATTAGGCGTGGTCCGCAAACCCCAGAGCACCGAAGGAAGTTCGTCGACCCAAGCTCCAGCCGCGTGCTTGAGATCTCGCATCAAACGGGGCTTGGACCCTTGAGGATCAATCCATTGGCTCGTTCGCTGTCCATTCATTGTGGATGGCGATCAAGCGTAGTCGACTTCGTGTGCCTTGGGAGTTGCGAAATCCTTGAATTCTTCGAGTCAAAATTCGACCCATTGTCCGTGATAATCTTGTGCGGGACTCCATACCGAGCGTCAACCCTCGACAAAGGAAACAGCGATACCAGCATCAAGTTTTTGATTGGCTTAGCCTCAATCCACTTGGTGAACTTGTCATTGCTACGGTACATCGTGAAACCGCTCCGACCCGTTCGCAAGGGACCGATCATGTCCAACCCCATACTGCGAAAGGCGGGCAGAGTGGAATGGTCTTCAAGGTGGCGCAGCTTGTGTGACATATTGGAATAGAACGGCACCCTTCGCACTTGTCCACTATTTCTTTCGCCATCTCATTTGCTTTTGGCGGTAAAATCCAGCTCGGTATGCTTTGGCTACAATGGTCAGAAGGGCGCATAGTGACCACAGGTCCCAGTGGATATCATTGAGTATGACTCGACCTTCTTACGGCGTTATGCATTTTTGTCCGACTCCGTTGGGCTTTCTCTATATAGCATCCATTGATAGCGGTAAAAGCTTTGGATCGACGGACGATCTGCCGAGCCTCTTCCTCATCCTCTGGGAGTTCCTTTCTCGAATATATGCAATGTATGGAATCGTCAATCGGGAGTGACAACTAAAACTTCCATGACCAAGTCGACCCTGCGGGACCTCAACCTCGGTCGAGTCCGTGGCACTCTTGGGTCATGGAGCTTCCTCTGTGAAGGATCTTCTTTGGTGACGGAGTGTGTATATGTTCCAAAAACACGCCACTCGGAATGGCTTCTCTCTTGGACCCTATCTTCGCGGATCATCTGCTGCTTGATTTTTCAGTCGGGGATGTGATGGAGTTCAACCCCTCAAACTTCTTTTCCAGCTTCCTCCTTTGCATTGCAAGATATCCAGTCATAGCCGGGCTTCTCGTCCCACTCCTTCATTACTTGATTGACCACTAGATCCGAGTCGCCATAAACCATCGGTGACGGACGCCGAAAGAGATGGCCATCGCAATCCATATAAAAGGGCCTCATACTCTGCCTCATTGTTGGAGGAATCAAAGTGAATCTGGAGCACATACCTAAGCTTATCTCCTCAGGGGAAACGAACAACCCGACACTGAACCATTCAGCATCTTGGAGCCGTCAAAGAACATGGTCCAATGCTCGAGTGAACTTCGATCGGCTGCTGTTGTTCAATCCACTCGGCAAGGAAATCAGCTATAGCATGGGACTTAATGGCTTTCTTTGCCTCGAATTTGATATCAAGGGAAGAAGTTCAATCGCCCATTTCACCACTCGACCGGTTGCGTCTCTGTTATGCAAGATCTCTCGATAAAGGGCGTCGTCACAGCGTGATAGAATGATCGGAGAAATAATGAGCAACTTTCTTTGTGGTCATGTATATACCATACACAAGCTTCGATAATGAGGATATCTCTGCTTGGACGGAGTCAAGACTTGGACAAATAATACACCGGCGCTGAACTTTGAAGGCCTTTCCTTCCTCTTCCGCTCGACCGTAAGCCTGAGGCCGACAACTTGTCCGTGGCTGCAATGTAAAACAACAGAGGCTCTTTGCTGATTGGAGCAGCAAGCACCGGCTGGGTGGAGAGCGAGCTTTTAGCTCGGCAAGCGCTGCATCGACTTCCGAGTCCACTCGAACTTGTCGGCCTTCTTCATCGATCGGTAAAGAGGTAATGCCTTTTCACCGAGTCGTGAGATGAATCGATTTAAGCGGCCAAGCATCCATAGAAGCTCGGGCGTCGTGCACTTTCGCCGCAGGCGTTTCATTCGGAGAATAGTGCCGATCTTCTCTGGGTTAGCGTCGATCCCTCGTTCGGAAACGAGAAAACCGAGTAATTTTCCACCAGGAACTCCGAATGTGCACTTTGACGGATTGAGCTTGATATCGTACCTTCTGAGGTTGGCAAATGTTTCGGCGAGGTCGGCAAGCAGGTCGGAACCTTTTCGCGACTTAACGACGATATCATCCATATACGCTTCCACATTCCGACTGATTTGAGTGAGAAGACACTTCTGAATCATTCGCATAAATGTGGCTCCGGCATTCTTGAGGCCGAATGGCATGGTGATATAGCAGAAGCACCCGAATGGAGTGATGAAAGCTGTTTTTATTTCATCGGGTCCATCTGAGCGGATCGATGATACCGGAATATGCATCTAGAAAAGACAACCTCTCGCACCCCGCGGTCGAGTCAACAATTTGATCGATGCGGGGGAGAGGAAAATGATCCTTCGGGCAGGCCCGATTAATGTGCTTAAAATCAATGCACATGCGGAGGGAGTTATCCTTCTTGGGGACCATGACAACATTAGCGAGCCACTCGGAGTGGTAAATCTCACGGATAAATCCTGCTGTCAACAGTCGAGCCACTTCTTCACCAATAGCTTTTCTCTTCTGGACGGCGGACCGCCGAAGATGCTCTTTGACTGGTTTCGCTGACTTGTCGACTCGGAGGCGATGCTCAGCCAGTTCCCTGGGAACACCTGGCATGTCAGCTGGCTTCCATGCAAAATGTCGATTCTCACGAAGGAACTGGATGGCGCTTCTTCCTATTTGAGTCGAGTGTTGTGGATATGTGGGTCGGAGCCGCGCCGGGTCGGTCGGATGAATATGGGCGGGCTTTGTCTCGCGAGACGATTTGAATCTGGACTCGTGGCTGGCCTCTTAGACCGTAGCAAATCACTCGGATCTGCGTTTTGCATGTACTCATCGAATTCAACCGCTGACACTTGCGAGTCGGCAATCTTGAGCCCTTAAAAGCACTCTTACGCCTTTTCCGATCGCGATGGCGGTGATCACTCCTTTGGGTCTGGCATTTTCAGTTTGAGGTACACGTAGCATGGTCGAGCCATGAATGCGTGCGTAGGCGAGCCTCCCAAAATGGCGTGGTATGCACTCTGAAAATCCACCACCTCAAAGGTCAACTTTTCTTTCTTGGAAGTGCTTGGAATCACCAAAACCACGTCCGGGCTATTTGGCGAGTGAATTGGCCTTCTTCCTGGTATGACACGTGAAACTCATATTCTTTGGCGCTTAATCGGGACATCGGAATGCCCATCCCTTTCAAAGTATCCGCATATAACAAATTCAGCCCACTACCACCATCCATAAGCACTTTTGTCGATCGAGTGCCTTCGACAAGCTGGATCGACCACTAACGCTTGCCGCCCGGGGGTGGCAATGTGAGTCGGGTGATCAGATTGGTCGAATGTGATGGGTGTCTGGGACCACTTCACATAACTTGGCTTAGCTGGGCAACCATATTCACCTCCGGTTGATAACTTTCGATCGACTTTTGCTTTCCACATCGCGAAGATCATCAGTGGAGTTGACATCTGGTATTCTTCCTCACTGTCCTCTTTGTCTCCGGTCTTGTCTGGCTCCTTCTCCTTGTCCTTAGACTGTTTGCCTGGCTAACTGGGATCGAGAGTCGACACCTTTGGCAGTGGTGTGCCGGGTAAATAATGTTGCCCTCTTCATCCTTCTTCGTGTGAATATGGCATGGCATATCCATCACGTCATTTCCTTCTTTGTCTTTCACTTTTTGATTCGGGATCCTTTGGGCTTTCCTTGAACTTCCCTGAGTCACGGCGAGGGCCTCTCCAGGAGCTGCTGGTTCGGCTTTCCGTTTCTGCTTCCGATTGGAATTTCCCTTCTCCGACTGGCTTGGCTTGTACTTGCCGCTTCGGAGTCGGTCTTCTTCCTCGCCATTGGCGTACTTGCTAGCAATCTCCATCATTCGACTCAGGGTCATGTCCCCGGTTCGACCGAACTTCAAACTCAATTCTCTGTTTTTGACGCCGTCCTTGAAGGCGCAAACCGCCTGATGGTCAGACACATTTTCCACAGATATTGTGCAAGGTAATCCATCTCTGAATATACTCTCGGAGAGTTTCATTGGTCTTACGCACACAAACTTGCAGCTCTGTCAAACCAGCGGTTAAACGCAAGTCCCTTCAAAAGTCCTGACGAACACTCGGGACAAATCTTCCCAAGTATATATGCTGCTGTGAGGTAATTGACTCAGCCACGCTCTGGCAGAACCTTCCAACATGAGGGGCAAATGTTTCATGGCCACCTCGTCATTCCCACCACCAATCTGAACAGCCACTCGGTAATCCTCGAGCCAAGTTTCAGGCTTAGATTCCCCAGTGAACTTGCAGACTCCTGCTGCCAATCTGAAATTGGGGGGAATCACTGCGGCTCTAATAGCCCTGCTAAAACACTCCGGACCAGAGACATGCACTCGACTGCTGGTGGGTGCATCCCTCTCGGGCCCTCCTCGATGGGCTCTGTTCCGGTCGACCAAGCCTTGAACGATAATGGATCGCGCATCAAAGCCTGGTTCCCTGGGGTCGACTGGAATCCTTCGCCCCGTACTGAACTGTCGTCTGTCATCGTGCCGCCGAGGAGCGTGTGACCCTTCCCTCGGAGGAAAGGGCATTCGGCGCTGTCATCTCGGTCGAATCGGTCTCGAGCTGCTCTCGCGGTTATCGCGCCCTTCCGCCCGCGGAGGCGATCTGGGGCTGTGAGCTGGTCGGCCGGTGTTAGCGGCGACGGATCGTTGTGAATCTGTTCTTGGGCTGTGACACGGCTGAGTTCTGGTCACCTGCCGCTTTCGGAGCAAATCTACGATCTGCTGTAAGCCTCTTCCGGCTTCCGACCGAGGCGGCTGGATAGACTACTGCTATCGAGTTCTGGTTGCTAAATTCTGAATTGGCGTCTGCGGTATACGAGTCGGCGGGAAGGGCCGGCGTCGATTGGATTCAGGGAGTCGTTGCCGCGGCGTTAAATCGAGTGCTCGCTGAAGATTCTCGAGCGAAGCGTTCAGCCACATTAGCTAAGCGTGCTTCCTCAAGGCACGAGCCTCGAGGGTCTCTCGGCGATAGGAGTATGTAGTGCATCCACGTTCTGCGGCGAAGCTCTTCTCTCTGCAGAGTCGAGTGTCTCGGGCTAGTACTCCTCGTGTTCTTGCACGGGGTCACCTCCTCCAGCGGCCCCACCACCGTGGGCGAAACCGGGAGGACTGCGAGGGCCGTCGACCATGAGGATCTCCGCCGCTGGATCACTGCTATCACACTCGGATCACGTCTCTGAGCCGGTCGGCGATCGAGCAGGCCGTGGGGATTCGTCGGGCTCGATTACGCGACTGGCGGTGGCTGTCTGGCGAGCCACGCGTGCTTCACCCACCGCTGAAGCCTCGACCGACCAGGCGCTTGCGCTGGTGGGAGAGCTGGTGAGCGGCCGATAAAGGAGTCGACCGGTGCTGGTCGGCGGTTGCCGCAGCAGAATGCAGCGAACACATGCACGGAAGTCACGTTGCCCATGAGACGGGGCGCCTCGATGTCAAGAGGGGCTTCTTGGAACCATCTTGGTCGTCGGCGACAAAAGTGAGAGCACCAAGGCGGATCTCGTGCCCTTCACCAAAAACTCCAGCAGTCATCATGATGAGCGTGCTGAAGTACAGCAACTCCTCCACAAACCACTAAAACACACTGCCCCAAGGTGGGCGCCAACTATCGTGGTTCTAAGTCGTGATGAGAAGTAGGGGTAGGTTAAGGAGAGGCGATGTTCTAGTTATGGAGTAGTTGTAGAGACAAGGGATGTCTGAGTTCGGGCCCTTCTCGGAAGAAGTAACAGCCCTCGTCTCGGAGCCACGAGGCGGTCGAGTGGATTATGAGTATGAGTATTACAAGAATCTGAACCCTTCTATCTGTGGAGGGTGGCTTATATAGTGCGCCAGACCCCAGCCAGCCCACATAATGGAGGGAGTAAAGTACATTAAGCCGGGGGTTCTTGGTAGCGCCCTCATAAAAGGCGCTTTAACTATCATTAAGTCTATTTAATTACAAGCTGTTGCACTGCAGAGTGCCTTCTGACCTTCTGGTGGTCGAGTGAGTCTTCATGGTCGAGTGAGTCTTCCATGGTCGAGTCCTTCCAGTCTGGTCGAGTGGATTCCTCTTTGGTCGACTGGAAGATGATCTCTTCTATGAGTGCCCTTGGATAGGATGTTTAGGTCAGGCCTATAACCCTACCCTAGGTACATGAATCCATCACCAGTAGTACTTACTTTCAGGTATGTATATCGCAGCTCCTTCGGTAGTCCCGGAGCTTCTGCGGTGAACTATTTCCAAACCCTGCAAGACAAAGAAAATAATAATTATTACTTGAGATATCAGAAAATGAACAAAAAGTTGCCGATATGGTGCGATAATGATCGATTGAACTTACTTGTTGAGCAATTCAGTCATGTCCGCATAGGTTCGGGATCTTTTCGTCTCGAGTCTAAGACAGTTACTAGTCCCCGCTCAAGCTTAATCTCCAGAAGAACATAGTGGTACCTGCGCACGCATGCATAACTCATCAATTACATTACTATAACCTCGCTCGAGTAATAAGGGAAACCGAATATGCACACGACAATAACACTCACTTGCCATTGTAAGGAAAGAGTATGGTATCTTTGTTTTCATTTTTGATCAACGATTGCATCAAGTTGTCCTCGGCCTCTTTGGCGTGCTTTTTAACCAGAAATTCATCTATGATATTTGTGTTAATGAACCCAAGATCATAAATTTCTTGTTTTTTGCACTCGACGATCTTCAATCTGCATAATATATTGAAGATAATTAATTATAAATACATGCAATGAAAGAGCCGAGCTATATATACATGCAATGAAATAGTACTTATAGGCAGTAGCAAAACACCGTTAATTTATCGAGGGCCTTTTGATTGAAGAACGTGAAGAACTCCTCAAATGGAACACACAACAGATCACTGGCAACGAGGTCCTGCTCCTCTTTAATGTTCAGATACAAACTATTCGTCCCCGCAGACTCTTTGCAGGTTTTCATGTACCAACTATGGACTCTTCGCATCATCGTTGTTAGAGATTTTTCATCTTTGACGAGAGGCTTACCATACTCGTATCTGTGTTCGTCCACCTCCATGAAATCAGGAAGTTGATCGTCAGACAGGTAATATTGTATGTTGCCATAACTGGCCACCATCCCTGGAGCATTAGCGACGATGTTGCCGCTAGACACATTGATCGGGGGCCACGAATGGTTTGCTTGTTCGCCGAGCTGGTCAATTTTTTTCGCAGCTGCTCGTTCTCTTGACCTTTGATGTCTGACAGTACTTCCCGACCGCTCCGCTTAGAGATATGTACATTCGATGTCGCTCATAGTTGGTTCTCGGCGGAGACTTTGCGGTTTCCTCGGGGCATCGGCAGTGCGCTTTGCTTTCACGGATCTACCTTCTCCTCCGGAGGTGGATGTATCTTTGCTTTCACCCCTTCAAAGAACTCCTTCACGTGGGTCCGCACGATCGTCGCGTTTTCCTCCTCGGTCCACTCGTACGGTAACTTCTCTAGAGGCTTGAGAGGTGGACCGTATCTGTATTGCCTCCCGCCTCTGGTTGTGCTGCTAGATGCCTGAGCAGACGGAGCGGCTGCGGCGCCTGTCTTCTTTCGTGCTTGCTTACGAGGCGGAGGAGAAGGACTACGACGCACCGGAGCAGCCGGGGCGGCGGCGGGTCTCTTCCGCCCTTGCTGGCGAGGCGGAGAAGGAGGAGGCTGCTGGCTGCTCGGGAGCGCCGGCGCAGGCGGAGAAGGAGGTGGAGTGCCGCCACGTGCCAGAGAAGGAGGTGGACTGCCGCCACGCGTGCCCTGATCATCACTCGCCAGAGGAGGACGCGGTGGAGGAGGCGGAGTGCGCTGACTCGCCGGAGGAGGAGGAGGAGGCAGAGGCGTCCAGTTCGGAAGGATGATGAGCTCCTTCCGCCATAGGCATGGAGTCTTCAAAGAAGAACCCAGCCTAGTCTCCCTTTCACCGATAGGGTGGTCAAGCAGGAGGTCCTCAAATCCCTCCGTTATTTCATCCACCATCACCCTAGCATATCCTTCTGGAATCGGCCGGCAGTGATAAGTTGCGCCGGGTCAAGTAGGATAAACAGAGCCAACAGCCGCCTTGACCTTCAAATTCATCCATCGTGTCATTATGTGGCAATTTTGAGACTCCGTGATAGCATCCACGGGATAGCTGGCAGGAGCCGTCAAGACATGCTCCGGCTGAAGCAGCTTGGTGGAAGCCACACTGCTTCTCCGCTGAGATGGCGGGGTAGCTTCGGGGGAAGGTTCGGCATGTCATTTGCTGCAATCTGCTGCTTCTCGTTCCTCTTCTCGTACCTCTAGCCCCATTACCCTTTCGTGCAGCTCATGCAGTTTGCCCTGCTCCAGTTTCTTCCTCCTCTCGTGGGTTTTGTAACCCCCTGCATCCGGAAAACCAACCTTCCACGGAATGGAGCCTGGCGTGCCTCGTGTCCGTCGTGGGTGCTCAGATTCCCGAGGGCCATTGTGAGCTCGTCCTTCACCTTGTCTGGAACGAACGTCCCTCGCTGCGCTGCATTGATATAGTGTCGAAGGTTCTTGACTGGTATTTGTAGTTGCTTGTCCGTCCAATGGCACTTCCCTGATACAGGGTCCAAGGTTCCGCCAGCCCCGAAAAACCAAGTCCGGCAACGGTCTGGCCAGTACATTTTCTCTGGTTCGGTCCCTTTTTCAAGAAGATCATTCTCAGCGTTGGACCACTTAGGCCGGGCTTTGAGGTAGACACCTGACACCGTGTGATGATGAAGCTTCTTCTTCGCCGCATTTTGCTTGTTTGTCACTGACATCTTCTTACTCTTTTCCGATGTCTTGTGGGCCACAAATGCGGGCCAGTGATCTTTGATGTTCTCATATTTGCCGATGAATTCTGGTGTCTTTTTTTTTGTCGACAAACTTGTTCAGCTCTTTCCTCCACCTCCTGAATATGGTTGCCATATTCTTAAGAGCACAAGACTTGATTAATTACTCTTTAACTGGCTTCTTTGGATCCTCCTCCTGCGGTAGGGTGAAATTTGCCTTCAGCTGAGTCCGAATTTCTTCTTTCTGCATATCATTGACATAAGACACCTCAGGGTCTTCCTCCTTAGGCTTATACCATTGCTGGATGCTGATCGGGATCTTGTCCCTAACAAGAACCCCGCACTGAGCAGAAAATGTGTTCTTTGTCCGGATGGGTTCAATCGGTTCGCCGTCGGGCGCGATTTTCTTCGGGCCTCGTCTCCTTACCGATGTTGTGCTCGATCCGGAGGGCTAGAAAAAGGAAGAAAGACGAGAGTTAATTAATATGTGTACATATACCAAAACAATGAATGCATCAATTAACTAGTAAGCATGGGCTTAACTAATATATATATACCTGGCCGGACTCGGTTCGGTCCTTTGGAAGCGATCGACGGTGATGCGCTTCTTGTACCTCCATTGGGTCACCGGAGCTATCATGAACATAGGCCTCTTCTTGTACCAGCATTAATGGGTCGAAGCCATCATGAACATAGCCCTCTTCTTCACCCAGTCCTTCCTGACCATCGCTGTCGTTGAGAAATGGCCTTGGCGACATCACTTCCTTGTGCGATTATGTCCCCAACATATAACCACATTTCTTCGTCTCGGAGTGCTCCATAGTTTACGCAAATATTTACAACATGTCAATTATTATTCAAACAAAGGTACAGATGGATATATATATATATATATATATATATATATATATATATATATATATATATATATATATATATATATATATATATTGGCAAACGTAGAACTAGCTAGCTAATCACAATAAGGAATCATGTTAGTGGCCTCGACGCTGCTTCTCTAGGGTTTGGGGTCGCCTCGACACAACGCTTCAAGGGTTTGGGGTGGCCTCGACGACAACACTCTTTTAACTTGGTAAATTTCGGTGGCCTTGAGAGAGTTAATTTGTCGGGTAGGGGCGCGGAGGGAGGGGGTAGGAGACCAACATCATTTTCTCTCTAGGGTTTGGGTGTCCTCGAGAGTTTTGGTCGAGCGAGAGGGCCGAGGGGGGTGCTGCCGTTGTATAAGTTATCGCGGTCGAGAGGGGGTATATATCTCGACCGCCCCTCATGTCGAAGTTATCTCGAGGGGGTTATATCGACAACGACGCGACATACATATACATGGGAAAATAATGTTATCGGAGAGGGGGTATCGGTACCCCCCCCCCTCGTGTTGAATTTTCTTCTTTCTCCTCTATTCCTTTCTTTCTTCTTCTCCTCTTCTTTTTCTTCTTCTCCCTCGAGAAAGGAAAATAATTAAGGAAAAGGAAGAAAAGAGGAAGAATGAAGAAGGAAGAAGAAGAAGAAAATAAAGAAGAAAAAAAAGAGGAGAAGACGAAAGGAATAGAGGAGAAGAAGAAAAAATAGAATTTTTTTTCCTATTTTTGCTTCTTCTCCTTTATTCCTTTCTTCTTCTCCTCTTCTTTTTCTTCTTTTTTCCTCTTCTTATTTTTTTCTCCTCTTCTTCCTCTACTCTTCTTCTCCTTTCTTCCTCTTCTTATTTTCCTTTTTCCTCTCATTCTTTTTCTTCTTCTTCTTCTTCCTTCTTCCTTCTTCTTCTTTTCTTCCTTTTCCTTATTTAACTTTTTCCTCTACACTAACCTAATTAAAATGCACTAACCTTAAATCGATATCTACAAACAACCTAAATAAAAAATTAATACATATATGAAAAAACATATCTAAACAAAAAATGCTATGAAAATTATATTCATACATACATAGCCACATCCATTCATCATATAGCTACCACATACATATATACATTAATTATATATATGAAAAAATGCAATGAACAAAAAATACACATGTATGTATGAAAAAAAGCACTGAACACAGAGCCTCGACGGCAGCGGCTCATAACGGGGGCGGCCGGCGAGGGCGACGGTGGCGGCGGCGAGGGCGTCGACGACGACCACGGCGGGGCCGGAAGGGGCGTGGCCGGCGGCACGGGCGATGGTGGGGACGGTCGTGGGGCAGGGCACGACCGGGCGTGCTTTCGGGCGGCAGCGACGATGATGACGATGGCGATATGGCGACGACGGGGTCGTGGGGCAAGCCGGCGGGCGGCGTCGAAGCAGCGCTGGCGGCGACGGGCAGGGGCGACAACGGCGGCGCGAGGACGGCGTCGGGGCGCGCGAAGACGGTGTCTGGGCGGCGGCGGCGTCGGGGCAGCGGACAGCGTCGATCTGGGCAGCCTGGCGGCGTCGATGAGCTCGGTGTCGTCGGGCGGGCCGGGGGGCAACTGGAGATGTATATATAGCAAGAGAATTGGTCCCAGTTCGTGAGTCCAACCGGGACTAATGCTATAACGCCCTCGATGCGGCTATATCTCCCACGTGTCGAAGCACGACTTAGAGGCATAACAGCAATGAAAGCAATGTCGCAAGTGAGGTAATCTTCGCACAATCCATGTAATACATAAGGGAAAGAGATACATAGTTGGCTTACAGTCGCCGCTTCACACAATACATAAATAAACACCCATCATTCAGCTTACACTCAAGGTCCGACTACAGAACCAAAATAAAAGAAGAATACCCCAAATGCAACACGGATCCCGATCGCTAACTGGCTCCACTACTAATCGTCTGGAAATGAAACATAGTATCGACCAAGGACCTCATCAAATTCCCACTTCAGCTCGGTTCGCCATCTGCTTTGGCATCACCGGTACTGCATCTGTTTTGGTAGAATCTGTGAGCCACGGGGACTCAGCAATCTCACACCAGCGAGATCAAGACTATTTAAGCAAGGGAAGGCTGGTGTAATGAGGTGCAGCTGCAGCAGCGACTAGCATATATGGTGGCTACGATCGCAAAAGAGCGAGAAGAGAAGCAAAACGCGATCGTGAAGCTAGTAGTGATCAAGAAGTGATCCTAAAGCAACCTCGTCAAACATAACTCCAACACCGTGTTCACTTCCCGGACTCCGCCGAGAAGAGACCATCACGGTTACATACACGGTTGATGTATTTTAATTAAGGTCAACTTCGGGTTTTCTACAACCGGACATTAACAAATTCCCATCTGCCTCATAACTGCGAGCACGGCTTTCGAAAGATAATACCCTGCAGGGGTGTCCCAACTTAGCCCATCACAAGCTCTCACGGTCAACGAAGGATTAAACCTTCACCCGAGACACTCCGATCAGACTCGGTATCTCGGCACATCAAGACATTTCGACAATGGTAAAACAAGACCAACAAAGCCTCCCGAATGTGCCGACAAATCCCAATAGGAGCTGCACATATCTCTTTCTCAGGGCACACCGGATTGTCCAAACTTCCGATAGGCCATCCCAGAGTTGCCCCTGGTGGCCACCGGCGGCTGACAGGTTGGACCAACACTCACGATGAGCACTAGCCCGAGGGGGTAAATAAAGATGACCCTCGGGCTCGCGAAAACCCAAGGGAAAAAGGCTTAGGTGGCAAATGGTAAAACCAAGGTTGGGCCTTCTTTGGAGGAGTTTTATTCAAAGCGAACTGTCAAGGGGTCCCATAAATCACCCGACCGTGTAAGGAACGCATAAAATCAAGGAACATAACACCGGTATGACGGAAAACTAGGGTGGCAAGAGTGGAACAAAACACCAGGCATAAGGCCGAGCCTTCCACCCTTTACCAAGTATATAGGTGCATTAATTAAAACAGTAGATATTGTGATATCCCAAAATATCCGTGTTCCAACAAGGAACAAACTTCATCTTCACCTGCAACTAGCAACGCTATAAGAGGGGCTGAGCAAAGCAGTAACATAGCCAATCAACGGTTTGCTAGGAAAGGATGGTTAGAGGCTTGACATGGCAATATGGGTGGCATGATATAGCAAGTGGTAGGAATCGCAGCATAGGCATAACAAAAGAGCGAGCATCTAGCAAGCAAACATAGAAGTGATATCGAAGGTATGGTCATCTTGCCTGCAAGGTTCTAAGAGTTGTCGAAGGCTTGATCCTCGTGGCGTTCTCAACAGGTTCCTCGTTCACGTACTTTCGTCTCCGGCTCTACCCAAAGCAAGAACACAAGCAACGGAACCACAATCAAACAAGGAGCAATGCACAAGCAATATGATGCAATACATGACATGCTATGCGAGATGTGATATGCAATGCATATGTGTGCTCCGGAAGGAAAATGATGAACAAGGCATCATCTTGGCAAACCAAGTATGCCGCTGGAAAGATGAGATGATTTCGGGTGAAGTCGATATAAAGATCACCGGAATCGGATGCACGGTTTGCAAATGACAAGCAAAACAAGAATGACGCAAATCTGCGTTTAACAGCACGATGCTACTTAGCACGCAACAAGAAACTATGATACTGCACCCCAACATAAAAACAAAGCATATGGCAGCGATCTACAGGAGATGCTTAACAAAAGAGGAACACTGAGCTACGGCTAAATCACATCATAACATGTTCAAACAAGCATCACTAGTAGAAAAGGGGGCAATGGTCCAGGCCGGTCCAGCGCATTAGTCCCGGTTCAGTCCAGAACCGGGACCAATGAAACATCGGACCGGTTCGTGAGCCGGGGCGGCCGGGCCACGTGGGCCATTGGTCCCGGTTCGTCTGGACCTTTTGGTCCCGGTTGGTAGGATGAACCGGGACCAATGATCCCGCTCTGGCCAACAACCATTCGTCCGGTTCTTGGCACGAACCGGGACCAAAGGAACCCATTAGTCGGTTAAATGCGACCAACCGGGACCAATGGTGGTGCCTATATATACCCCCAGCGCAAAGCGAGCACACTTTGCTCTGTTTTTTTTAACCGAGGGAGAGGGCTTGGTGGTGCTCTAGCTCACCTCATATGCACACAAGGTGTTCGATGGAATGCCGAGCCACACTACTTAAGGTTTCTCCTCTCCAAGCTCGACCGCCAAGCTCCATTTTCCTCCATATTTGTCTAGGTTTAGCGGTCCGTCACGCCCCATCCCGTCTTCAACGTCGTCGATCACCCGCACCGATCTCATCGGCGGCACCACCGTGGTGAGCCTCTTGTTCTTATCTTCTTTCCGAAAGGAAAAATATTCTTATTTGTATGTTTAGATAGATATATACTTGTATAATTTTCTTACTTTTATTATTGCATCTTATATAGTGCGATGGTTTTGGTATCCGCCCCCGTCGGCCCTCGTCCCATGTCTATGATTCGGATGTGGTATATATTATCTTTTCATAACTATTGGTTCATTTATTGTTTATGACAATTATGCCGACCAACGTGACATAGATTTTATTCATCTAGGAGGTTGTTGAACCGGAAATTCCAACCGACCCTATTGTCGAGAGGTTAAATTTAGTTGAAGAAGAAAACAATTTGTTGAAGGAAAAATTAGAAAAATTGAGGAGGAGAAGATGATATTGGAGTTGCATGTTGCGGATGTAAATCGATGATCACAAGATCAAGATGGATGCAATGCGCTTGAAGATTAGAAAGATTAGAAAATATGCCATTCATACCGAGGCTTGGTATCATTATGTCGTTGGATCGGTTGTTACATTGGTTGCGATTATGATCGCATTTGTTTCGCATTGAAATGTTTTACATAGTTTGAGTGTATGGTTTAATTAATTTAGATGCTCTGCGAGCTTTATGTTGTTAGATGAGAACTATGTATGTACTTTGGTTTTAATGTGATGATGAACTTCTATTAATTTGGTCACTTAATTAATTATCTATTCATGATCTCTCTAATGATTTTGACACATAATTATATATAATGCACACAGATGAACCGCAATGGATATACGGTTCAAGACACACCTCCGAGTACATTAAGGCGTGCATAATTTTCTCGAAGTGGCTGAGGCAAACAAGCGAAATGGTTTTATGTGTTGTCCATGCCCTATATGTGGGAATATGAAGTCTTACTCGACGGAAAATCCTGCACACCCACCTTTACAAGGGTTTCATGCCACACTATAATGTTTGGGCGAGGCACGGAGAAATAGGGGTTATGATGGAAGGCGGCGAAGAAGAAGAGTACGATGACAACTATGTGCCCCTGAATACGGTGATGCTCGGAAGATCAAGAGGAACGAGACGATGTGCGATGATGATGCTGCAACGGGAGAAGCTGCTGAAGATCAAGAGGAACCGGATGATGTGCCCGATGATGATGATCTCCGCCGGGTCATTGTCGATGCAAGGGCGCTTAATCGAAAGTCAAAAGAGAAGATGAAGTTCGATCGCATGCTAGAGGACCACAAAAAGGGTTGTACCCCAATTGCGAAGATGGCAACACAAAGCTAGGTACCGTCTTGGAATTGCTGCGATGGAAGGCGAGAATCTTGTGCTGATAAAGGATTTGAAAGCTACTTAAAATATTGAAGAAGAAGCTTCCAAGGATAACGAATTGCCCGACAAGACATACGCAGCAAAGAAGGTCGTATGCCCTCTAGGATTGGAGGTGCGAAGATACATGCATGCCCTAATGATCGCATCCTCTACATGGTGCGTACAAGGATCTGAGCGCATGCCGGTATCGGTGCATTACGGTATAAGATCGACGAGATGACCACGGTGATGTTGACGGCGAGCCCCGGAAGAGGGTTCTGCGAAGGTGATGTGGTATGCTCCTATAATACCACGGTTGAAACGTCTGTTGAAGCGGAGAGCATGCCAAGTTGATGCGATGGCACAGTGAGGACCGTAAGAAAGGCGGAAGTTGAGAGCACCGGTGACGGGTCGCAGATGGAGAAAAATCGAGAGAAATCTTGGGATGAGTTTGCAAGTGAGCCAAGGAACGTATGGTTTGCTTTAAGCGCGGATGGCATTAATCCTTTCGGGAGCGAGCAGCAATCACAGCACTGGCCCGTGACTCTATGTATGTATAACCTTCCTCCTTGGATGTGCATGAAGCGGAAGTTCATTATGATGCCGTTCTCATCCAAGGCCCTAAGCAACCCGGCAATGACATTGATGTGTACCTAAGGCCATTAGTTGAAGAACTTTTACAGCTGTGGAATGGAAGCGGTGTACGTCGTGGGATGAGCACAAACAGGAGAATTTAACCTAAAGGCGTTGCTGTTCGTGACCATCAACGATTGGCCCGCTCTCGGTAACCTTCGGGACAGACAAACAAGGGATACCACGCATACACGCACTTTGTTTACTTGACACCGATAGTATATACGGCAAGCTGCGGGAAGAATGTGTACATGGGCCATCGTCGATTTCTTCCGACCAACCATCAATGTCGAAAGAAAGGCAAGCATTTCAAAAGCGAGGCAGATCACGGAAGAAGCCGCCATGCGTCCGGTGATCACGTACTTGCTATGGTCAATGATTTACGTAATCTTTGGAAAGGGTCGGCGGACTAGCTGTTCCGAGTGACGCCGAGGACACGCACCCATGTGGAAGAAGAAATCTATATTTTGGGACCTACCCTCTGGAAAGACCTAGAGGTCCGCTCTTGATCGGCGTGATGCACGTGACGAAGAACCTTTGCGTGAACCTGCTAGGCTTCTTGGGCGTGTATGGGAAGACAAAAGATACAATGAGGCACGAGAGGACACGCAACGTTTGCACGAAAAAAGGCGGCATGCCTCCAAAGCGAGATGAAGGTCCTGCCAGCTATGCTCTTACCAAAGAAGAGAAGGAAATCTTCTTTGAATGCCTGCTTAGTATGAAGGTCGGACGGCTTCTCGTCGAATATAAAAGGAATAATAAATATGGCGAGAAAAAGTTTGAACCTAAAGTCTCATGACGCCACGTGATTATGGCGCAATCGCTTCCGGTTGCATTGAGGGGCTTCTACGGAAAACGTCCGATTAGCCATTGTGAAGCTATGTGCATTCCTCAATGCAATATCTCGAAGGTGATCGATCCGAAACCATACCAAGGCTAAGGAGTGATGTGGTGCAATGTCTTGTCGGTTTGAGCTGGTGTTCCCACCATCCTTCTTCAATATCATGGCGCACGTTCTTGTTCATCTAGTTGACGAGATTGTCATTACGGGACCCGTATTTCTACACAATATGTACCCCTTTGAGAGGTTCATGGGAGTCCTAAAGAAATATGTCCGTGTCGCTAGGCCGAAGGAAGCATCTCCATGGGCCATCAAGCGAGAGGATGTCATCGGGTTTTGTGTTGACTTCATTCCTGGCCTTAAGAAGATAGGTCTCCCTAAATCGCGGTATGAGGGGAGATTGACCGAAAAACACGCTTGGAAAGGACTCAATAATATGCAGGGGCGGATATTCTTGGTCTCAAGCCCACTACAGTTCTAGAACTCTACCTTGGTGACCCGTATGTCGATGAACACAAGAACGATCTGCGCTTCAAACACCGGAGCGGTCGACGATGGATTATGTGAACACATTAGGACTTTCAGCAGTTGGTTGGAAGCACGTGTCGAGGTGACAGCACTGTTTGTGAGGAGCTGTACTTGTTATCCAGGGACCATCTTTGACCGTATTGATTTGGAAAGGATCTGAGATAAATGGGAATACATTTTACGATTGACCAAGATCAAAAGAGCACCAACCAAAACAGCGGTGTCGCTTTGATGCAACAACCGAGAGGAAAGGACACATATTATGGTTACATAGTGGACATATGGGAACTTGACTACGGACATGATTTTAAGGTCCCTTTGTTTAAGTGCAAATGGGTCAATCTGTCGGAGGCGAAGTGCAGGTAGACCCACGATGCGGAATGACAACAGTGGATCTGAAAAATCTTGGGTACAGCGACGAACCGTTCGTACTAGCCAATGATGTGGCACAGGTTATCTATGTGAAGGACATGTCCATGAGACCGAGAAAGAGAAAAGATAAGGAAGCAAATACATCATACGATGAGCCAAAGCGCCACATAGTTCTTTCGGGAAAAAGGGACATCGTGGGAGTGGAGGACAAGATGGACATGTCTCGAAGATTATGAAAAGTTTCATGAAATTCCTCCTTTAAAGTCAAGGCTGACCCCACATCACGATAAGCGATGAAGATTATCCATGGTTACGGCGCAATAAGCAAATGACACAAGCGAAGAAAAAGTGAAGACTTTCTCCATAACTATTGTTCGTTTATGATACCATTATATTATGGCTGATGAGTATGATACCATTTTTCGTTTTGTACATGCACATGCTATGTGTGGGTCAATTTATGATATACCATGCCAACTTTCAACTTTTTCAGAGTTCATTTGAAATGTCTTATGGTTCGCCCTCGTAATAATTAAAAATAGCAACAATAAGTATTTTGTTGTAAGTAGAAACAAAATAAATTAAATAAAGCAAGAAAGAAAACAAAAAAGTGTTTTCAAATTTGAAAATTAGTAATGGCACTAACAGAAAGTTTATAATTTTCCTAAAACTAGAAGCAAAAAGATTTAAAAATAGAGCAAAAACAAAAGAAAATAAATAATGCAGAAAACAAAACAAAAAACAACAATAAGTATTTTGTTGTAAGTAGAAACAAAATAAATTAAATAAAGCAAGAAAGAAAACAAAAAAAAGTGTTTTCAAATTTGAAAATTAGTAATGGCACTAACAGAAAGTTTATAATTTTCCTAAAACTAGAAGCAAAAAGATTTTAAAAATAGAGCAAAAAACAAAAGAAAATAAATAATGCAGAAAACAAAACAAAAAACAACAATAAGTATTTTGTTGTAAGTAGAAACAAAATAAATTAAATAAAGCAAGAAAGAAAACAAAAAAAGTGTTTTCAAATTTGAAAATTAGTAATGGCACTAACAGAAAGTTTATAATTTTCCTAAAACTAGAAGCAAAAAGATTTAAAAATAGAGCAAAAAACAAAAGAAAATAAATAATGCAGAAAACAAAACAAAAAACAACAATAAGTATTTTGTTGTAAGTAGAAACAAAATAAATTAAATAAAGCAAGAAAGAAAACAAAAAAAAGTGTTTTCAAATTTGAAAATTAGTAATGGCACTAACAGAAAGTTTATAATTTTCCTAAAACTAGAAGCAAAAAGATTTAAAAATAGAGCAAAAACAAAAGAAAATAAATAATGCAGAAAACAAAACAAAAAACAACAATAAGTATTTTGTTGTAAGTAGAAACAAAATAAATTAAATAAAGCAAGAAAGAAAACAAAAAAAAGTGTTTTCAAATTTGAAAATTAGTAATGGCACTAACAGAAAGTTTATAATTTTCCTAAAACTAGAAGCAAAAGATTTAAAAATAGAGCAAAAAACAAAAGAAAATAAATAATGCAGAAAACAAAACAAAAAACAACAATAAGTATTTTGTTGTAAGTAGAAACAATATAAATTAAATAAAGCAAGAAAAAAAATGCCACCTCTTTGGGCATACACGGCTGAATCGATCGGTATCCCTATTTGGGCCAGATTCAGGCCCAGAGATGGCCCGAAGGTCCAACAGCAACGAAGGAGCAAATAGGCCCGTAAGCTGCAGTTAAAGGAGTTCAAGAGGGAGCGGCAGGGCTTATAAACCACTGCGCCCTCTCAACTAGCGAGTGGGACTAAACTTTGGCCCCGGCGCAGGCAGCGAGAGGCCTTTGGTCCCGGTTGGTGGCTCAACCGGGACTAAAGAGACTTTAGTCGGTTGTAGCCACCAACCGGGACCAAAGGTCGCAGCTTCCCGCCTTTGGGCTGCCGAAAAAAGAGGCCTTTGGTCCCGGTTGGTGGCACCAACCGGGACTAAAGATTAGTCCCGTTGGTGCCACCAACCGGACTAAGATGTGCTATATAAGCAGCACTTGGCGCTTCCGCCAAATCGCCACTTCTCCCCGACGCCCCTGCTCCTCCTCGTCATTGCCGCCGCCCGACGCCCTCTCCACCTTGCCGTCGCCGCCGCCCGCCGGCCGTCGTCAGTTACTACGCCTTCGCCGTCGCCGCCGCCCTGTGAGCATAGCCTGCTCCGCGCCCTCCGTCCGCGCCTGCGCGTCCACATCGCCGCCGCCCTGCAGCCGGCCGCCCAGCCGCCGCCCTGTCTGTCGTCCACACGCGCGCCCACATCTCTGTGCGGCGGTCGCGCGCCGCCGCCCTGCCTGCTTGTGCTTGCCTTGCCTGTATCCCACCCCCCTGCCCTGCCTGCATTTTTTGTTCATTGCATTTTTTCATATGTATAATGTATATATGTATGTGGTATACCTATATATATATGTGATGAATGGTCGATGTGGCTATATATGTATGTATGAATATAATGTTCATAGCATTTTTTTTTGTTTATATATGTTTTTTCATATATGTATTAATTTTATATTTAGGTTGTTAGTAGATATCGATCGATTTTAGGTTAGTGCATTTTAGGTTAGTGTAGAGGAGAAAGTAAAATAAGGAAAAGGAAGAAAAGAGGAAGAAGGAAGAAGGAAGAAGAAGAAGAAGAAGAAAAAGAAGAAAAAAAAGAGGAGAAGAAGTGTGTTATATGTGTTTGTATGTATATATATGTGTACATATTCATAGTATTTTTTTCGTAAGTGTATTTTTTTTGTTCATTGCATTTTTTTTCATATGTATAATGTATATATGTATGTGGTAGCTATATATATATGTGATGAATGGATGTGGCTATATATGTATGCATGTATGAATATAATGTTCATATAGCATTTTTTTGTTTATATATGTTTTTTCATATATGTATTAATTTTATATTTAGGTTGTTAGTAGATATCGATCGATTTTAGGTTAGTGCATTTTAGGTTAGTGTAGAGGAGAAAGTAAAATAAGGAAAAGGAAGAAAAGAGGAAGAAGGAAGAAGGAAGAAGAAGAAGAAAAGAATGAGAGGAAGTAAAATAAGAAGAGGAAGAAAGGAGAAAAGAGGAGAGGAAGAAGAGGAGAAATAAATAAGAAGAGGAAAAAGAAGAAAAGAAGAGGAGAAGAAGAAAGGAATAGAGGAGAAGAAGAAAAATAGAAGAAAAAATTCTATTTTTCTTCTTCTCCTCTATTCCTTTCTTCTTCTTCTTCTTTACTTCTTCTTCTTCTTCCTTCTTCCTTCTTCCTTTTTCTTCCTTTTCCTTAATTATTTTCCTTTCTCGAGGGAGAAGAAGAAAAGAAGAGGAGAAGAAGAAAGAAAGGAAAGGAGAAAGAAGAAACTTAAACACGAGGGGTGGTACCGATACCCCTCCCGATATGTATATGTATGTCGCGTGGTTGTCGATATAATTAACCCCTCTAGATACAACTGCAGCAGCCCCTCGGCCCTCTCGCTCGACCAAAACTCTCGAGGACACCCAAACCCTAGAGAAAAAACGATGTTGAATAATAATTGACATGTTGTCAATATTTGCGAAACTATGGAGCACTCCGAGGCGAAGAAAGCGAAGCGATGTTGGAAATAATCGCAAATGGAAGTGATGATGTTGCGTCATTTCTCATCGACACCGTTGGTCGATGGATGAAGAAGAGGGCTATGATTATGATGGCTTCGACCCTGCATTAATGCGGTACAAGAGGAGGACTATGTTCATGATGGCTCGGTGACACAATGGAGGTACAAGACGAAGGAGACCGTGTTGAGCCGAAGTCACCGAACCGAGTCCGCCAGGTATATATATATTAGTTAAGCCCGTGTTGACAAGTTAATTGATGCATCCATTGTTTTGGTATATGTACACATATTAAGTATCTGTCGTCTTTCTTCCTTATAATTTCTAGCCCTCCGGATCGAGCACAACTTGACGGAGACGAGGCCCAAGAAAAGTTGAGCTCGGATGAAAAGTTTGAGATCATAGAAATCGCGCCCGACGGCGAACCGATTGAACCCATCCGGACAAAGAAGGCATTTTCTGCTCGGTCACGGGGTTCTTGTTAGGAAAGGATCCCGATCAGCATCCAGAATGGTATAAGCTGCTAAGGATGAAGACCACGAGGTGTCTTATGTCAATGATTTGCGAAAGAAGATCTTTGGAATGAGCTGAAGGCAAATTTCACCCTACCGCCAGAGGAGGATCCGGAGAAGCCGTTAAAGAGCAATTAATCAAGTCTTGTGCTCTTAAGAAGATGGCTGGCCTAATGAGGAGGTGGAGGAAAGAGCTGAACCAGTTTGTCCGGAAAAAGAGACACCAGAATTCATCGGCAAATATGAGAAGATCAAAGATCATCGCCCGCATTTGTGGCCCACAAGACATCGGAAAAGAGTAAGAAGATGTCGGAGACAAACAAGAAAAATGCTGCGAAGAAGACGCTTCACCATCGCACGGGTCGGTGGCTACCTCAAAGCCCGCCTAAGTGGTCCAAGGCTGAGCATGATCTGCTTGAAAAAGGGATCGAACCAGAGACGATCGCTGGCGGACCGTTGCGGACTTGGTTCTTCGGGCTGGCGGAACCTTGGACCTATGAATGAGGCGTGTCGATGGGCGAACGAGCAACTGCAAACACCACCAAGAAACTTCGACAATATATTGTTGCTGCAAGCAGCGAGGGACGTTCCTTCCAAACAGGAGAAGGACGAGCTCACAATGGCCCTTGGGAATCCCGAGCACCTGGGCGGACACGAGGCACGCCAGGCTCGCTTCCGTGGAAGGTTGGTTTTCCGGACGCAGGGGTTACAAAACCCACGAGAGGAGGAAGAAAGTGGAGCATGACCAAATGCAGCGCTGCTTGGAAGGGTAATGGGGCTAGAGGATCGAGAAGAGGACCGAGAAGCGGCAGATCGCAACAAACGACATGCAAGCTTCCCGGTTACCCGCCATCTCAGCGAAGCAGCGTTGCTTCCACCGAGCTGCTTCAGCCGGAGCATGTCTTGACGGCTCTGCCAGCTATCCGTGGATGGTATCACGAGTCTCAAAATTGCCACATTATGGCGCGATGCATGAATTTGAAGGTCAAGGCTGCTGTTGGCCAAGTTTATCCTAGTGGACCCGCACAACTTATCACTGCCACCGATTCGGAAGGATTTGCTAAGGTGATGGTTGATGAAATAACGGAGGATTTGAGGACCTCGCGCAGAGCACCCTACCGGTGAAGGGGAGACTAGGCTGGGTTCTCTCTCAAGACTCCATGCCTATGGCGGAAGGAGCTCATCGACCTTCTGAACTGGGCGCCTCCGCCTCCTCCTCCTCATCCGCGAGTCAGGCACTCCGCCTCCTCCACCGCCTCCTCCTCCGTGAGTGAAGATCGAGGCACGCGTGGCGGCACTCCGCCCCTTCTCCGCGCGTGGCGGCACTCCGCCTCCTCCTTCTCCGCCTCGCCCGAAAAGGCGGAAGAGACCCGCCCGCCCGGCTGCTCCGACGCGTCGTAGTCCTTCTCCTCCGCCTCGTAAGCAAGCACGAAGGAAGACAGACGCCAGCCGCTCCGTCTGCTCCGGCCTAGCAGCACAAGAAGAGAGAGGCAATCAGATCGGTCCACCTCTAAAGCACAGAGAGAAGTTACCGTATGAGAGGAGCAAGGAGGAAAACGATACGATCGTGCAGAGCCAAGTGAAGGAGTTCTTTGAAGGGGTTAAAGCAAAGATACATCCACCTCCGGAGGAGAAGGTCGATCCGGTGAAAGCAAAGCGCACTCTCGATGCCCTGAGGAAACCACCAAAGTCTCCGCCGAGAACCAACTATGAGCGATTCTTCGCAGACATATCTCCAAGCCAAGCGGTGGGAACTACTGTTAGGGATAAAAGGTCAAAAGAACAACGGGCAAAGGGAAAAAATTGCCCAGCTCGGCGAACAAGCACAGCAATCGTGCCCCCGCTGAATGTGTCTAATCCTCCGGGGCGGTGGCGGTTATGGCAATCTTGAAGATTACCTGCCGACGATGCACTTCCTGATTTCATGGAGGTGGACTTATTCAGATCTGATCTGGAAGCCTCTCGTCAAAGATGAAAAGTCTCGACAACAATGATGCGAAGATTCCACAGTTGGTACATGAAAACCTGCAGAGAGTCCGAGGGGACGAACACTTTGTATCTGAATATTAAAGAGGAGCACGACCTCGCCTCAAATGATCTGTTGTCTATTCCATTTGAGGAGTTCTTGAGTTCTTCAATCAAAAGGCCCTCGATAAATTAATGGTCTTTTGCTACTGCTGTAAGTACTATTTCATCATTAGTCTTTATATATAGCTCGGCTCTTTCATTGCATGTATTTATAATTAATTATCCTCAATATATTATGCAGATTGAAGATCGTCGAGTGCAAAAAGAATGAAATCTATGATATTGGGTTCATTAACACAAATATCATAGATGTTTTTCTGGTTGAAAAGGACGCCCAAGAGGCCGAGGACAACTTGCTACAATCATTGATCAAAAATCAAAACAAAGATACCATACTCTTTCCTTACCACGGCCCGTGAGTGTTACTATCGTGTGCATATTCGGTTTTCCTTATTACTCGAGCGAGGTTAATGTAATTGATGAGTTATGCTTGCGTGTAGGTACCACTATATTCTTCTGGAGATTAAGCTTGAGCGTGGACTAGTAACCGTCTTAGACTCCAGACGGAAAGATCCCAAACCTATGCGGACTTGACCGACATGCTCAGCAAGTAAGTTCAATCGATCATTATCGCACCATATCGGCAACTTTTTATTCATTTCTTGATATCTCAAGTAATAACAAATATTTTCTTTGTCTTGCAGGGTTTGGAAACAGTTCACCGCACAAGCTCGGGATGCCAAGGAGCTGCGATATACATACCCGAAAGTAAGTACTCTTGCCGCGCATCTCCGTTGATTCTATAGCTATACTTTCATCAATGCCATTTATATAATGCTTCATTATCAGTTTGATTGACCTCTATTTCTCGTAAAGTGCTTGTGGCAGGAGGAAGGAATGATTTACGTGGATACTACGTGTGCGAGTTCATCCACAACGCGACATTGAAAAACAAGCGGGCTACTCTAGAAGACAATATGAAGTGCGTAAGCAATAATATTCGCAATTTCATTTTATTACACCATCATTTCTGTTGAGTTTCATTCATATATATGTATTAATTAACCCCTTCTTCAAATTAATTAGACTTGGCAGATGCGGATGAACTCCTACCACCGGATCGCATGAAAGCAATTCAAGAGGAATTGGCGGGATTCTTTCTTGATCACGTCATCGGTAAAGCGGAGAATACCATGTGGAACTTGAATTCAAATCCTAGTGGTTTGTAATTAAGAGATCTTATATAGATTGTACATGTATGTAGCCAAGAAAACTTGTTGTTCGACCAATCTCTCGTAGAAGGAGAGGTCGATCGATCACTTCTCTCGGTATGCATGACTTAACTTCAGATGAATGGTTCTCTCGATCACTTATGTATATTTACTACGTGGCGTCGAGCAAGCACGGACATAATTAAGAGAGGACACTTCTCTCTATTAATTAGCTAGCTAACGAAACACCTAAATTAACCCCCCAAAACCCCCAACCCCCTCCTTTCAAAAAAAAACAAAAACCAGGCCATTTGGAATGCAGAACACGTGGGCGCCTTTTGGTCCCGGTTGGAGCCTCAACCGGGACCAAAGGCCCCCGACTCGGCGCCTGAGGGCCACGTGGAGGCTCATTGGTCCCGGTTCGTTTGAACCGGGACTAATGGGTTAAGGTATTAGTAACGACCCATTAGTCCCGGTTCCCGAACCGGGACTAAAGGCCCTTACGAACCGGGACTGATTGGTGGTTTTCTACTAGTGCATGGTGAAAGTGCAAATAATATCAGGTTCACAGACTTAGTGAAAATACTAGCATGCCAGGAATTAACATCAGGAAGGCATGTTTAGAGCAAGCAAACAACAAGCTACAGGAACTTATAATAGCCAAACAAGGCATGACATGATTCTACTCAAAGCATATATCAATAGTCCCTTACTTACCATAAGCCAAAAAGGACTAGAGGATATGATGGCACCCATGTAAACATAGCAAGTTTTATTACAGATTTCAGACTTAGCAGAAAAACTGGACATGGCAAAAACAGATTCAACATGGCATCTTCGTGAGCTCGATGCAATCACTACCGAGCATCTCATGATAAACTAGGCATACACCCATCAAGAAGACATGGCATAGAAGCTATACATGGCAAGAACAACATCATAGCATACACGGATCAACTACAACGACCTCGTGAAAATTGAATCTCATGCAAACAATCTGCTAGGAAACATTTTCAAGCCAAAGTAGAGCACGAAAATGACATGCTAGACTACTCCATAAATGCCAACAAAGCCATGGATGGATAGAGCATATCCATATGTTCAAAACACCCTTACTGATCATGATCAAAAAGGGCATAGATCTCTCTGTAACAACATGAACATATGGCATAAAAATAACAGCAGGACAAGACTTAGTGAAAACACGAAGTTCCTGAAATCAGCAACATCATCATCCCTACTTTGCATGCTTGTTCTAGTCACCACATAACTCACAAAAATACATGGCATACACCCTTGGAAAGATGGCATGGCATAGTTCAACACACATGTAGGGCTCAAGTTCATAAGGTGCACACATTAATCATGGCAAAAATGATAAAAGTGCAAGTTCTGTTAAGAAACAGAAACTAACATCACGAAGCCCTCTTCCAACAGCATTTCGGGCATCAAGATGAGCTCAAATGAAAATGGTGCAATGAGATGAAATGATCTACTCTTCGAGGCGAACAATTTGATATATTATATGCCCAAAACAGAGACACGGTTGCGGAGACGTGATGCGATGAAAATGCAACAAAATTAACACAGAAATAGGACTTAGTGGATTTGGGGAAGAATTCAACCGCTAGGGTTTCCTGTAGATCGGATCTCGCCGGGGTTGTCCGAGGTTCGCCGGCCGAAGCGGAGTTCGGGCCGGAGGAGGACGATCGCCGGCGGGGAGCTCCGCGGAGGAGGAGAGGCGGGCGGCGGCATGGGGCCGGATCCGGCGGGCGGCGGCGGCGACGGAGGCGCGCGGCGAGGAGGACGGGCGGGAGGAGTTTCCGCCGTGGCGGGCGCGGACGGCGGCCGGGCGGAGCGGCGGTGGCGACGGCGATGGCGGCAGCGGCGCAAGGAGGGAGCGGGAGCGCGGCGCGCGCGCGCGGAGCGGGCCGGCGGCCGGCGGCGGGCATGGGGCCCCTGCACGGCCGAGCGGGCAGGGCGGCCTGCGGCGGCTGGGACCACGTGGCGCTGCCTGATTCGTCCGGCGGCGCTGGCGGGCGTGTCCGCCGCCTGGATTTCGTCCGCGGCGCGAGAGGAGCGGGAGACAAGGGTTTGCGGTTTCGGGGAAGGAGTCTATATTTATAGGTAGAGGGAGCTAGGAGACTCCAAATGGGGTGCGGTTTTCGCCCACACGATCGTGATCGAACGACCGAGAGCATGGAAGGGAGTTAGATGGGTTATTGGGCTGTTTTGGAGGGGTGTTGGGCTGCAACTTAAAAGAGGACTTTGCGAGAGTGCGGTTAACCGTTGGAGTACCAAACGAACTCCAAATGACCCGAAACTTGACAGGTGGTCTACGGTGCTATACCAGGGCCACTTGGCAAGGCTCGGTCCATTCCGAGAATGTTCAACACCCTCACACGGAAAAATGTAAAAGGGAGCGCCGGGGAACATAGGAGTGTCGGAATGCAAAACGGACAACGGGGAAAATGCTCGGATGCATGAGACGAACACGTATGCATATGAGATACACATGATGACATGATATGAGATGCATGACATGGACAAAATGCAAAACGAAAACAAAACCCAACCACGGAGGGAATATCATAGCACATATCCGAAAATGGCAAGAGTTGGAGTTACAAATATGGAAAGTTATATCCGGGGTGTTACAAATGCCCCCTTTAGTCCTGGTTGGTGCCACCAACCGGGACCAGCGGCCTCTTTTTAGCAGCCCAAAGGGCGGGAAGTGGCGGCCTTTGGTCCCGGTTGGTTGCACCAACCGGGACTAAAGGGGGGCATTGGTACCAATGCCCACCCTTTAGTCCCGGTTGGTGCCACCAACCGGGACCAAAGGCCCATGTGATGTCCGCGTTGGGGCCAAAGTTTAGTCCCACCTCGCTAGTTGAGAGGGGCACGCAGTGGTTTATAAGCCCCACTGCCACACCCCTCTCGAGCTCCTCTCCACCACAGGCTTGCGGGCCTACTTGCTACTGCTTTGCCTGATGGGCCTTCTGGGCCTACTGCGGGCCTGAATCCTGGCCCATGGTAGGGTTTCTAGTCGTATTCACGCCATGGGGGGCCAGTAGGAGGCATTTTTTTTGTTTTTTTGTTTTCTTTACTTATTGTTGCTATTTTTATTTTTTTCCATTTTTTATTTTCTTTTCTGCATTATTTATTTTCTTTTATTTTTTGCTTTATTTTTTAATTCTTTTTGCTTTTAGTTTTAGAAAAATTATAAACTTTCTGTTAGTGCCATTAGTTTTCAAATTTGAAAACACTTTTTTTATTTTTTATTTTCTTTCTTGCTTTATTTATTTTATTTTGTTTCTACTTACAACAAAATACTTACCGTTGCTATTTTCAATTATTACGAGGGTCGAACCATAAGACATTAAAGCATTTCAAATAAACTCTAAAAAAGTTGAAAGTTGGCATGGTATCATAAATTCACCCACATAGCATGTGCATGTACAAAACGGACAATGGTTCATACTCGTCTGTTACAAAGTTGTCATGGTATCATTATAATAGTTGCGGGAGAAAGTCTTCACTTTTTCTTCGCTTGTGTCATTTGCTTATTGCGTCGTAACCATGGATAATCTTCATCGTTTATCAGGATGCTGGGGTCAGCCTTGACTTTGAAGGGAGGAATTTCATGAAACTTTTCATAATCTTCAGGCATGTCTGTCTTGCCCTCCACTCCCACGATGTCCCTTTTTCCCGAAAGAACTATGTGGAGCTTTGGCTCATCTTATGATGTATTCGCTTCCTTATCTTTTCTCTTTCTCGGTCTGGTAGACATGTCCTTCACATAGATAACCTATGCCACATCATTGGCTAGGATGAACGGTTCGTCAGTGTACCCAAGATTTTTCAGATCCAATGTTGTCATTCTGTACTGTGGGTCTACCTGTACCGCGCCACCTGACAGATTTGACCCATTTGCACCTAAACAAAGGGACCTTAAAATCATGTCCGTAGTCAAGTTCCCATATGTCCACTATGTAACCATAATATGTGTCCTTTCCCCTCTCGGTTGTTGCATCAAAGCGGACACCGCTGTTTTGGTTGGTGCTCTTTTGATCTTCGTCAATCGTGTAAAATGTATTCCCATTTATCTCGTATCCTTTCCAAATCAATACAGTCAATGATGGTCCCCTGGAAAACAAGTACAACTCATCACAAATAGTGTTGTCACCTCTAAGATGGGCTTCCAACCAACTGCTGAAAGTCCTGATGTGTTCACATGTAATCTAGTCGTCGCACTGCTCCGGGTGTTTGGAGCGAAGACTGTTCTTGTGTTTATCGACATACGGGGTCACCAAGGTAGAGTTCTGTAGAACTGTGTAGTGTGCTTGAGACCAAGAATATCCGCCCCTGCATATTATTGAGTCCCTTCCAGGCATGCCTTTTCTAGTCAGTCTTCCCTCATACCGCGATTTAGGGAGACCTATCTTCTTAAGGCCAGGAATGAAGTCAATACAAAACCCGATGACATCCTCTGTTTGATGGCCCATGGAGATGCTTCCTTCTGGCCTAGTGCGGTTAAGGACATATTTCTTTAGGACTCCCATGAACCTCTCAAAGGGGTACATATTATGTAGAAATACGGGGCCCAGAATGACAATCTCGTCAACTAGATGAACTATGACGTGCGTCATGATATTGAAGAAGGATGGTGAGAACACCAGCCCGAAACTGACAAGACATTGCACCACATCACTCCTTAGCCTTGGTATGATTTCTGGATCGATCACCTTCTGAGAGATTGCATTGAGGAATGCACATAGCTTCACAATGGCTAATCGGACGTTTTCGAAGAGAAGCCCCTCAATGCAATCGGAAGCAGTTGCGTCATAATCACGTGGCAGTCATGAGACTTTAGGTTCTGAAACTTTTTCTCTGCCATATTTATTATTCCCTTTATATTCGACGAGAAGCCAGTCGGGACCTTCATACTAAGGAAGCATTCAAAGAAGATTTCCTTCTCTTCTTTGGTAAGAGCATAGCTTTCTGCAGCTTCCCAAGTATATACTATCGGTGTCAAGTAAACAGTGCGTGCATGCGTGGTATCCCTTGTTTGTCTGTCCTGAAAGGTTACTGAGAGCGGGCCAATCGTTGATGGTCACGAACAGCAACGCCTTTAGGTCAAATTCCTCCTGTTTGTGCTCATCCCACGTACGTACACCATTTTCATTCCACAGCTGTAAAATTTCTTCAACTAATGGCCTTAGGTACACATCAATGTCGTTGCCGGGTTGCTTAGGGCCTTGGATGAGAACTGGCATCATAATGAACTTCCGCTTCATGCACATCCAAGGAGTAAGGTTATACATACATAGAGTCATGGGCCAAGTGCTGTGATTGCTGCTCTGCTCCCCGAAAGGATTAATGCCATCCGCGCTTAAAGCAAACCATACGTTCCTTGGGTCACTTGCAAACTCATCCCAGTACTTTCTCTCGATTTTTCTCTCTCATGACCCGTCGTGGTGCTCTCAACTTCCCATCTTTCTTACGGTCCTCACTGTGCCATCACATCAACTTGGCATGCTCTCCGTTTCTGAATAGACGTTTCAACCATGGTATTATAGGAGCATACCACATCACCTTCGCAGGAACCCTCTTCCTGGGGGCTCGCCGTCAACATCACTATGGTCATCTCGTCTGATCTTATACCGTAATGCACCGCATACCGGGCATGCGTTCAGATCCTTGTACGCACCGCGGTAGAGGATGCAGTCATTAGAGCATGCATGTATCTTCTGCACCTCCAATCCTAGAGGGCATACGACCTTCTTTGTTGCGTATGTACTGTCGGGCAATTTGTTATCCTTTGGAAGCTTCTTCTTCAATATTTTCAGTAGCTTCTCAAATCCTTTGTCAGGCACAACATTCTCTGCCTTCCACTGCAGCAATTCCAGTACGGTAACGAGCTTTGTGTTGCCATCTTCGCAATTGGGATACAACCCTTTTTTGTGGTCCTCTAACATGCGATCGAACTTCAGCTTCTCCTTTTGACTTTCGCGTTGCGTCCTTGCATCGACAATGACCTGGCGGAGATCATCATCATCGGGCACATCGTCTGGTTCCTCTTGATCTTCAGCAACTTCGCCCATTGCAGCATCATCGCGCACATCATCTGGTTCCTCTTGATGTTCAGTAGCATCACCATATTCAGGGGGCACATAGTTGTCATCGTACTCTTCTTCTTCGCCGTCATCCATCATAACCCCTATTTCTTCGTGCCTCGTCCAAACATTATAGTGTGGCATGAAACCCTTGTAAAGCAGGTGGGTGTGAAGGATTTTCCGGTCAGAGTAAGACTTCATATTCCCACATATAGGGCATGGACAACACATAAAACCATTCTGCTTGTTTGCCTCAGCCACTTCGAGAAAATCATGCACGTCCTTAATGTACTCAGATGTGTGTCTTGAACCGTACATCCATTGCCGGTTCATCTGCGTGCATCATATATAATTAAGTGTGTCAAAAATCATTACAGAACATCATGAATAGATAATTAAGTGTCCAAATTAATAGAAGTTCATCATCACATTAAAACCAAAGTACATACATAGTTCTCATCTAACAATATAAAGCTCTACAGAGCATCTAAATTAATTAAACCATATATTGAAACTATGTAAAACATTTCAATGCGACAACAAATGCGATCATAATCGCAACCAATGTAACAACTGATCCAACGGCATAATGATACCAAGCCTCGTATGAATGGGATATTTTCTAATCTTTCTAATCTTCAAGCGCATTGCATCCATCTTGATCTTGTGATCATCGACGACATCCGCAACATGCAACTCCAATATCATCTTCTCCTCCTCAATTTTTCTAATTTTTTCCTTCAAGAAATTGTTTTCTTCTTAAACTAAATTTAACCTCTCGACAATAGGGTCGGTTGGAATTTTCGGTTCAACAACCTCCTAGATAAATAAAATCTATGTCACGTTGGTCGGCATAATTGTCATAGACAATAAATGAACCAATAGTTATGAAAAGATAATATATACCACATCCGAATCATAGACCGAAACAGGGCCGACGGGGGCGGATACCAAAACCATCGCACTATATAAGATGCAATAATAAAAGTAAGAAAATTAAACAAGTATCTATATAAGAACAAGAGGCTCACCACGGTGGTGCCGGCGACGAGATCGGCGCGGGCGATCGACGGCGGTGAAGACGGGGACGAGACGTGACGGACCACTAAAACTAGACAAATATTGAGGAAAATGGAGCTTGGAGGTTGAGCTTGGATAGGAGAAAGCTTAAGTAGTGTGGCTCAGGCATTCCATCGAACACCTCGTGTGCATAGGAGGTGAGCTAGAGCATCACAAAGCTCTCCCCTCGCCGGCCACAAAAAACAGAGCAGTGGGAGTGCTCTGCTTGCGGGCGAGGGGTATATATAGGCAATTAATTGGTCCCGGTTCGTGGCAAGAACCGGGACTAAAGGGCAGCCTTTGGTCCCGGTTCAGGCCACGAACCGGGACCAATGGTGGTGGGCCAGAAGCGAGGCACATTGGTCCCGGTTCATCCCACCAACCGGGAACAAAAGGTCCAGACGAACCGGGACCAATGGCCCACGTGGCCCGGCCGCCCCCCGGGGCTAATGAACCGGGTCAAATGCTCCCATTGGTCGCGGTTCTGGATTTAACCGGGACTAATGGGCTGACCTGGCATGGACCATTTCCCCCTTTTCTACTAGTGCAAGGCTCCGGACATATAAGAAATTGTCATGGATACTTTCCTCCTTGCTGTAAATATTGATCTTCGCTTGCATTATGCACCGAACATTGTGGTGGCAGACACCACTATTGGAGTTGTGGCCCACCAGCTAGTCTTGTATAGTTGATGCAGAGGCCTTTCCTTGTATATGATATGCATGCCCCAGCACCCCAATCAATATATCGTATTGCAAATTATCTGTCTACATGGTATCATCCTCTCCGGTCTAACCCTAGGGTCAGCCGCCGCCGCTGCCGCGCCTCCCCGCGGCGCCGCCCCTCTCTTCCTGCTAACCCGCGCCGCGCCGCCTGCGCCTCGCTTCCGCCCGCGCATCCCGAGCCGATGTCGCCCGTGTGTCCCGTGTCGCTGCAGTCTTCGCGCCGCCGCCGCTGTAGTCTTCAAATCCGCGCGCCGAGCCATACATCGCGTCTTCGCACCGCGCGCAGCTCTCTTCAGCCGTCGCGTCCGCCTCTCGCTGCAGCCGCATCTGCTGCTGCTGCCACCCCCCTCCCACCCCTAACTCAAGCCGCTACTCCGCATGCCCGCCATCTCTTGGCACTCCTCCCCTGGCTCCTTCACCACCCAATCGTCCAACCCATTCGCTGGTCCCGAGCCCTCCGTTGCCGGCATCCGTCACCTCAATATTGAGGCCCGGGTCCCCATCCGTCTCGACAGCTCCAGCACGTTGTACTACTCGTGGAAGACCTACTTCAACCTCGTCTTCCGTGAGTATTATCTCACCGAGCATATCGACGGTTCTGTGGGCAGCGCGTACATGCGTGGCGAGCCGGAGTGGTCCGCCATCGAGGCCACGATGATCCGTTGGTTCTACCAGACGGTCTCGAAGGACATCTTCCACACGGTCGTCGCCGAGGACGACGACGCCTGCACCGTGTGGGCCAAGATCAATGCGCTCTTCACCGACAACAAACTCCAGCACCTTGTTTTCTCGCAGCAAGAGTCCTTCGGCTTTCACCAGGACAGCTCCACCATCGATGAGTACTGCATGAGACTCAAGATGCTCGCCGACGAGCTTCGTGACATCGGCGCTAAGGTCTCTGACGACCCCCCAATCAATATATCATATTGCAAATTATCTGTCTACAACCACCACTGCGGAATATAATGCTGAGCACAGTACATAGAAGATATATGGACTTGGAAGGTTTTAGGAATACGGGTGTGCCGATATATTCGCCTTGAGGTCAGTCTGCTTCCTATACAATCGCCCATGTCTGCCTGCTATTACTGCATCTCCTGTTCCATCATAAGATTTGTCTCGTTTCTTTTTGTGGCTCCAGCTTCTGTGACGAATTTGCAAGGCAACTGTCCTCGTCGTACGCCAGCAATGGTCCTGGATAGTACGAGGACAGTGACAATAAAACTAGGCTCCCAAAAATAGGAACATATAGATGGCATGCATAGTTCAGTAATGAGTTACGCCTTCTACTATCTCTTGTTTATGTAGAGCAAGCTCACAACCCCGTCAATACAGTTGCTTCCTTGCGACATGTATGCCTATGGCTTGGTTCGATTTCCAGTTTTTGGGATTATGTTTGGATTACCAAGGAACCATGTGAGGAATACCCCCGGCCTCCTGCATCTCTTGATGCACACAATCATATTATTAAAAATCCAGATTCAGAACAAAGTCTCAAACAGTATAGTGCGGAATTCATAAAAAATAATCTGCCACAGCCGGCAAAAATAGGAAGAGATGACTAAACACCTATCCAATTGTAGGACCGCCATCCAAACCGGTTGTAGGTATCCCGTGCAACCATCTCCCATCGGTTGCACCCAATATCTATAAGCTTCCCGTGGTCCCCATTGCTGAGTAAGGACCACATACGCATCGAAGCTGAAGCCCTGAGGATAATCTGCAAAAAAATCGTGATGGTTTGTTTGTTAAAGGTAATGTCATTCCGACAATTTCATATGGCCCAAAGTAATGAACACACTCATACGCGAATATGTGCTGCAGTTTTAGGCTCTATCCCTATTAACCAAGTCCCAAATAGATGCGAAATCGAGACAGGCAGTGCAACGTTAAATGACACGTTTGGTCTGCCACAGTAACTTAGCAAGTGGGCAATGAAGAAAAAGATGTTCTAATGTTTCGTCTTGATTACAAAAGCAACACCGTTTATTACCTTGCGAGTTACACTTTGCCAAGTTATCCTTTGTCAGAATGACTTCCTTATGTACATACCATATAAAGACCTTGATTTTCATCGGCATCTTAATTTTCCAAATGTGAATGGACCTTGTTATAGGCCCGGTATTTATAAAGTCTGTACACATAGACATAGCCGAGAAGACTGCTGACATGGAAAACTTCCAATGTAAAGAATCCGTTGCGTCCGAAAGGTTAATCTTCATTAACCAGCGCACGATGTAACCATCTATACCAACGTTCACCCATTAGCGATCTTCTGAACTGAATATTAAGTGTAACATACCCCACACTGTACTAACGAGAACCTCTTTTCGTTGTGCCATGTTATATAAGCATAGATACTGCAAAGCTAATCGGGTTTCCTCCAACCAAGTGTCTTCCCAGAACCTTATTACCCTATTCATTCCCTGCAATAAATTTGCTCCTGTCAAAGAAGACAGTCTTTGTCCTCATAAGCCCCTTCCGGAAGGAGTGTCAGACGGATATGCCGGGAGTTGTGCCAGTGTTTTAGAGTGTAAGTATTTATTTTGCAACACCTGTATCCACACCCCATCCCCTCTCTACCGCTAGTCTGTAGATCCATTTCCTAAGTAAGCACCTATTTTTTTACTTCCAGATTCTCAATACCCAAGCCACCTTGGTCCCTCGGTCTACAAATAATGTTCCATTTGGCCAACCTATACATAGTTTTTTCATGGATTTGCAGAAAAATCGAGATCGATAGAAATGTGTAGCGACTCGTCCCAAAATCGGACAAGTGTCTGTGTAACTGTACCATCCCAAGATCATGCGGGCACATACAATACATTGATGAAAATGTCAAAGTTCAATCACACCAGATTTATTCATCGTATCTCATATCGAGTCTTTATTACAATAGAATAAATTCGGCCGAAGACCAACTCATGAGAGAAACTAATAATGTGGAAGCATAGACGATAAGCGAGTCCGTCCGACTCCAAAGGGCACTCACCGAGCGCAGATTGTAGCCTCACTCCTGGTCGAAAACCCCTCTGCAACATGAGATGTTGCAACCATGTAGGTCAGCATTTCGAATATGCTGGCAAGTCATAGAGAGAAAACACTAATAAATATGCTATCACAATATGCAATTTTGGTTGTGGGGCTCTAAGTTTAAGTTTAAGTTTGAGTTTGCTTGCAATTACTACAAAATATTGGTTGTTATTGAGATGGTTCCGCCAACCAGTGTCTCTTACCCAAAATCATTATAACCCATCAATTTATTTTGTTTGGTGTTGAGAGTTCCGAATAAGTAGAATTCGAGAGGCTCAGTTGTCTGTAACTAGGGACACAACTAATCGAGTAGATTTCCACTCTCCAGAGTCTTGCGCACTTTTCCCACAAATAATCGTTCCCTCCTTTGAGTCCTTGCACTTCATCGTGTTTGAAGACGGGGCGAATGAAATAGGGTCTTCCGTAGAGATCCTCTGGGCCACTGCCGGTGTCCATCCATAACCTACCATTCTTCTACATCTGCTGCCACTGTCCGTCCAGAGTCACGCCTAGGGTCGACCAAGCCAGAGCCCATAATGGCTTGCGGCTGCACGGGTAAGCTTCCGGTCAAGGTATATAACCATCCATCTCTTCGTGGCTGGGTGAAGCTTTCCGCAAGATGTAATGGCACTTCTCCATGCATCGTTGGGTCAACCAGTGGGTGCTCCAGGGTGCCCTTCCATCCATCCTCGACCCAGTAGTGAATTGGAGTCCGTCTTGAGCTTCATGAAGTCTTGAAGTTGTCATCATCTTTACTCTCACATCTCCTAAGGGAATCACTCAACCAATCTCGTCTACGTAGCATAGCAATGAAATCTTGAAGTCTTGAAGTTGTCATCATCTTGACTCTTACATCTAGCTCGGCCTCCTCTCTAGAAGCATCTCTGTCACTACTCGTCTTCTTGCAAAGCAGGTCTTTAACATGAGGGTACCACACAATTGAACTTAGTAGAGACAAAGGCCATGACGTGTCCATGGCTTCTCCACCACCATTTCTGGCCCCTTTTCCGCTGCCATTTCTGGCCTCTTCTCCGACGCCATGTTCGGCCTCCTCTCCGCAGCCATGTCTGACCTCTTCTCCGCGGCCATTATTGGTCATCTCTTCGTCTGGCCCTGTGTCGTCATTGGCTGCCCCATCAACATCCTAATCATCATCATCTAAACATATCCATCGAGTATAGCCATCCATGAAACTAGTCATGAGCAGGTGCGCTTTCAAACAACCATCCATAAGGGGGTCGAGTGAGACTCCTCCTTTCCATATCTTCAACACGGACATAAAATCTATGTCTGGTTATTTTCATACATATCCTGCACCGGCGACCGCAAGCATTTTTCCACCATCGTTTGACCGACCATCATGATCGCCTGCGCGGCAATAAGTAGCAAACCGATTATAAAAATACATGCATGCATCATAGTCATACAAAAATTGCATGACCTTCCCTAAAATAGGACATATAGAGTTTGCCCAAAATTAGCTGAAACGAAAATAAATTGACATTTCGGCAAAACAAAGGCAACTCAAGCACAATTCAGCCGCAACTCATGCCACATGCACTATTTCCATCTTATCGCCCGATTAGGTCAATATATCGCAGACACACAAATAATTCCATTCTTGCAAAGCACAATCTTTTACTCACCTATCTCGAGTAGAGATCGGGCACGGTGATGAGGTCAATCCGTGTCTCCACACACCTAGCTAGCTAGTGATCAAAACTAGACAAAGATTACTTCTTGACATGCCTAGATATAGGTATGGTGGTAGATATGTCACTTCATTAAATGGGTAGATCTACCTAGCTAGTTGGGGAAGGAGATGGCTCTAACTAGTGGAGGGGAAGGAAAAGTTAGGAAAAAAAGAATGGAGTTGGATTAATGGAGGTGGTGTAGTTAATTAGATAAGAGCATTAAAGAGAGAGAAAGAGAGGTAGAAGAAAGAGAGTAATGGGGGAGAAGAAGTAGTGAGGAAGAAGCAAAGTGAGGAAGAGAGGAGGGGGGACGAAAAAGTGAAGGGAGAGAGGAAGGGGATGCAAAAGGTGGCTGCTGTGCCTTAGCAGCAGCGCGGGTAGGGAAACGGCGCTACTGCTAAATAGTTATTAGTAGTGCTTTTTTGCCACCAGCGCTGCTGCTAAGTGAGGCCCGCCATGTGGCATAGTAAAAACTTAGTTGCAGTGATGCTCCTGAAAAACGCGCTAGTCGTAATTTTTTAGCAGTAGCGTGGCATGTTTGGGCCACGCTGCTACTATACGTAGCCTGTTGACTAAGGGGTGGTTCTCATAGCTGTAGCGCCCTTCAGTAGGGCCGCGCTACCGCTAGTAAGATAGCAATAGCGTCCCTGGTACACCCGCGCTACTGTAAAGTAGTAGTAGCGCCGTGAACAAAGGTGCATTACTGATAAGCCTTCACGTATAAGGTTTTTACTAGTAGTGGTGGATTATAGGACCTAGGGCCCAAATGCTCTGGAGCTAATTGGGATGACGAGGGTGCCGGGAACTCGCCGGTATGCGTGGAGGATGATGTCGGGCGCAGCCAGTGGATAGGATAGCACACCGGCAAAGTTAGTCTCACGGCTTCGCCGGGGATGGCTAGTTCAAACAGGAGAGATCCGGGGCGGCGTGGGTAGTGGTGAGCTCGGCAATGCAGATGAATGGCGAGTAGGAGAGATGGGGACGAGTGATGGGTTGGTCTGGAGCGGGCGAAATTAATGCCGGAGGGATTATAGGTGTGGCACCTGGCGAGAAAATCTGTCTGGTTTGGAAACACATCAGTGAATGTCTTTTTCTTTGAGCATTAGTACAGACACAAGCGACCATATACACGCGCATCCACTCATCCCTATGAACGCATACAAGCACATCCTACGAATATGAGCACCTCCGAGAGACTGAGCCGGCATATCATCTTGAGATTTACGAAGCCATCATAGGCGCCTCGTCGTCGACGGGAACGTCTCCTCCCACTAAAAGCGCATCGCCAGAAATCCTGAAATAAATCCAGGAATAATGCGAGCACCAGGATTTGAACCCTGGTGGGTTGGGATACCAGTGTCCACCTAACCATCTCAACCACATGTTGGTTTGCCATCACTGAGGAATGTCTATTGTAGGACATCTGCTGGGACGAGTTTACCAATTAATTAATTAAACCCATTAAGCATCGCCATAACGGCGGCCAACCAGCTATGCCATGTGGTGCAAGTTGGTTGGCCGCAATGAGAAGGCTTTTGAAAAAATATTGATGAAGATAAGGAATTTTTTAAAATATTTTTTTTGTTCTTTTTAGATGAAGGTGAGGACTCGCGTGTTTTTCTTAAATGGAGGGGTATGCAAAGTGGCACTCGCTGGTAGGCTGCCGTGGTATTTTTTTCTTTTCTACTTCTTTTTATGATGGAGGTGAGCATTTTTTTCTAAGATTATTTTCTAGATGGAGACGAGGACCCCATGTATTTTTTTTAAACGAAAACGTACGCACAATTTCCTCTCAAGCGGCGCCACAGGGTGACGCCCCAACACTAGTAATAAATATGGGTCACTCTTTATGGTGTACAATGGAAGGTTTCAGGCCATACTGATCAATGTATACACGGCTTGAAATAGTATTTTGCCTAGTTCTATATGTAAAGCCAAACATGCGAATATAAGGTGTTGAGAAGATCCTCAAACAATCTGATCACAAAAACCTAGACAAAGCAAAGGCACCCATAACTAGCAACAACCACGGCGACCAAGGGGTCTAGGAATAGCAAGAACTATATCAGTGGTGTTGCATCTGCAACATGTTCCAGGCCGCCTTTCTCCCAGTTGTCATAGTCCTCTCTTCATGCTTGTGGGCATCCCGACAGATAGACACCCACACTAATACACCACTATAAGCACATGCATTCCCAGTTGCGGGAAGAGTGCCTCTTTCATGTGTCTCATGACGGTGGGACCAAGATAATTATTTTGACCACAATTGGAATTATCGATCAATGATGCCACCCAATGTATTACCCGTTTTCTCACTAGTGTTGTACACTGATGAGGTTCATATGGACCTTAGAAGAAGTATCTTTGCTGGTCCAAATACTTTTCAGAAGATACCACAAAGTTTTATAGTTTTATGGTCACTCAAAATTTTGGAGTAAAATCTAGGAGTGTCACTTTAAGTTTGTGCACGTTTCGAATTAATATCGCACCGCTGCTAGTTGACTGCCAGGAGGCTTCTCAAAAGATAATTTTTCTTTTGTGCTGAATTTCATATACTCCCTCCTTCCATCTATATAGGGCCTAATGCATTTTTCGAGGCTAACTTTGACCAAATATTAGAGCAATAATATATGACATGCAACTTACACAAAGCACACCGTTAAATTCGTGTGTGAAAGAAGCTTTCAATGATATAATTTTTACATTGTGCATGTCATGTACTATTAATCTTGTCAATAGTCAAAGGCGGTCTTAAAAAACGCATTAGGCCCTATATAGATGGAAGGAGGGAGTACAATTGTATGTAGCCATGTTTTTGCATTTGTTATAGAACACTTTTGGCTGCAATTCTGGGACGCCATTGGGTTCCCCCCATGCACCTCTCCCTTTGCAGCACTTTGGTCGCCACCTGGCCATGCGGGGCTCCCAGGGTTTGTTTGGCCCTTCTTTCTTATTATCATCATCTAGAAAATTTGGGACGCGCGAACCGCAAAAACTTTTCGCCAGGTCGATGTCTCGCCCAATGATGTAATTAAGGGAATCATTGCGGATCTCACTCTGTGGTCTCACCGCCTTCGAAAGGCCGAGGACAAGTCCCATGCCAGTCCGTGGCAGGACTTCTTTTCGTCTCGCCTTATTTAGTCTGTAAACTCCTTCAACGCTTTTTGAAATATATTCAGGTGGGGAGCCTTCACAGCCAATTCGACCGGTGACAGTTTCAAATTTTTTTAAAAAAACTTTAGTTGATTTGGGTGTGCATTAGGGATAAGACCTGTCAAACTTCCAACAATGGGTATTAGCCTAGAGTTGCCTGGTTTTTTTAAGGAAAAACGGTTGATCTATTCATCAACTGTCAAGGAAGAAAAGAACAACAGAACTAAACATTAATCCATGCGCGTAGATGCGATGAATACAAGCAGTAGAGCAAGCCGAATGCGCGCTATCGTCATCATCGCTCCCTCATCGGATCAAGACAAACTTTGTTCTAGTAAAGGGCTCGAAAGTTATCGTGCCCAGGTCCTACAGGACCAAGGCACCTGACCAACAACCGCCACCGATGAAGAGAAGTTTAAATTGAAAGGATCCAACCTATAGACACACGAACACGGATGAACGAAGACCAAATCCACGTGAATCTACCAAATACAAACACCAACTGAATCCCGCAAGATTTGTCAGAGACAAACCTCCGCACGCCATCGAACGATGCTAGAAGCACCACTGTGACTGGGACTAGGTGGGCATAACCTTATTTCATCTTCATAGACCTGATGCCACCTAGCCTCAACGAAATCAGTCTGCCACCTTGCTCTTTTCGTGCATGACAGGTGCTGAACATCCAAAAATAGAGTCCTCCCGCCAGCAAGGGCCTAGATCAACCGTCCCTCCTTGGCACGGAGGCCACAAGAGACAAGGTAAACTAGTGTCGGTGCTGGCGCGAGTCACGGGAAACTCTAGTGGCTAGATGCCCTTGTGTACCAGGGACTGGAAAAGTTCGATGTGATCTACTCCCTCCGTCTCATAATATAGGATCTTATGTTATGGGATGGAGGGAGTATCTGATATACCGTAGTAGTACAATGAGCTGTCCTTTCGGGAATGGTACGACAGCACTTGCCATCTAGATAGAACACTATTTCACACTTTTGCAAGCTTTCGCCATCATTTTATAACGGAGAGGCTTGGCGAGTATGAGTGAACCATTGAATTGAATAAATGATTGGGAGGACGAGTGAGACACCCATTTAAAACGAGCAGGCAAGCTGGTTCTTTCTCGTGGCCACTGATCGACTGCACACTTCTTTACTCGTTATGTTCTGCACCTTCTAACAAGATATACATAGTACTATTCTTTTGTGAAGGCATCACCAGCCTTTCCTTTTGACGGGTGTCTACCTTTTCCAAAGAGAAATTTTGAAGGGGTGTACTACTGGATGCGTAGGATTGGGAGGTATCCAGGAGTTGCGGATGCAGATGTGGCGACACATCGATTTCCATGTTATGGCTGGGCCATGAACTTTCCTCTCAGGTGACGCTGCACATCATCCCATTGCTGAACTTCATTGCTGCTCGAAGGAGTGGAGGTCCAGGACCCAGTGAATTTTCAGTTGTACTTCTGGGTGCTTGCTACTATTCTGCAGGGCCCAAGCCGGGCTAGTACACTCTCTTTTGTTCTTTTACAATGTACGATGGCAAGGTGTCCCGATTTGACGAAGATATTGCTTCTTTTTTATTGAAACAAGAGCAATTTTTTATTAGTGAATAGGAGTACAATCCGTGGCCAGCACGCTAATCCGAGCACCTGGAGCACCTTGTAACCACAAATCGGTTTGGTGTTCATCTATGATCCATAGCTATGGATCTTCTCCAAGGTCGAGAGTTCAAGACCATATCACATGACAATTTTGTGAACATGCGTGTTAATTTTTGGGTAGTCTGGCATGCAGGACGGAAAGGCATTCATGACGGGGGAAATCAGAACCAGTTGTTTGTTCATGCATTCACAGTGCATTTTCTCGAGGATCTCAAAGCGATGCCTATTCTGAAGCGGTGTGTGATTCCTCCTGTTCCTTCTTGTTAGCCAGAGGAAATGGATTCCACCACCGGATAGTTTTGTTGGTAGTCAACATGGATGGTGAAGTTGCAACAGAATGTAACAAATGGACAGCTGGGGCGCTCTGTAGGGATGCTCTGTCAGTTTTGGGGGCTTTGGCTAGGTTTTTTTGCTGCGATGCATGACCCCACGAACTCAAACCTTTTTGTGTGCATTGAGAAGATTCCTAATAGCCTCAAACTATGCAAAAGTTTTGCTTTATCAAATGGCAAATCAAATTTGAAAAAGTTGCTTTCAAGCACGAAACTCTGAGTCTAGTTATGCATCACATGATTTAGCTAAGGCGCTACAGCAATGAGAGTTACTTTGTTTAACACACCAGAGTGGATAGCTGGCCACCTGAATTTAGCTAAGGAGACATAAACGTATTGTTTAACATGGGGGATAGCTGCCCACCTGAATTTGATCTCATTCAAAGAAAATATGATTTAATTTATAAGGAAACTGGATCAAACATCTGAATAAGTTGACCCCGTTTACGAGGAAAACCGCCCCGAAAACCGTACAAGCAATGCGTGTAAAAGAAGATGTTAAAAAGGAAAATGGACGCCCAGGACAAGTCATGACATAGATAGCAGACAGAAATACCATCACCATGAGAGACACAAGTAGATGTAAGGTGCCCTCGAGGGATCACAATGCAAAAAATTTGCAAACAACCTAACGCACTGCACCGACATGCGTACCGAACCCCACAATGCAGCACATAAGCATCTACAATCAACAAGTGCAATAGCTAAACACGAACCTTGACTAAGAACTCCGCCAAAAAAATCGGACAATTAGCACGTTGGGGAGGCATCTTGCACCATCATTGAACAAAGATTAATTGAGAGATCACTAAAAGCACACATCCCGCAACAACACAACAACAGTTCTGGGAGGGTCTCAAGCATGCACACCAACAGGGACGACACACCATACAAGGGGGCATGCAGATGGATAGAAGTGTAGGACTCGTAAATGACACCTTCAGGAAGGTAATTGACATTCGTGGATGACAAAGCCAATCACTAGTGGAAAACGGGACTTTACTCTCGGTTGGCAACGGCCTTTAGTTCCGGGTCACCAACCGGGACATCGAAATTCGGACTAAAGGTCCCCACCTTTTAGTCCCGGTTGACCACAACCCGAGACTAAAGTACCTCTACGTGGTCGTGAGCGCGCAGTGGGGGCTGGAGGATCTTTAGTCCCGGTTTGTGACACCAATTCGGACTAAGGCCCTCCACGTGGCCACGAGCTAGCGCCGGGGGCTGGAGGACCTTCAGTCCTGGTTGGTGACACCAACCGGGACTAAGGATTTTGTGTTGGGGTTTAGGGTTTTAGTGTTTAGGATTTATGGTTCATTTTTCCTTTTCATTTTTTGTTATTCATTCAATTCTTTTTCATTTCAAACATATTTTACGCTACTACATATTGTACATGTTATGCATATATAATATAATTTCTCGTATTTAACATATATATATATACATACATACATACATACATACATACATATATATGAATATATTAGTTGTGTGTGTGTGTGTCTATATATATATATATATATATATATATATATATATATATATATATATATATATATATATATATATATATATATATATATATAGGACAAATGTTTCCTACAAGCAGTGGTAGTTACCACCACTTGCGTTTTGTATGTTGTATGTAGTATCTGTCGAAGTCAAGAGTATGTACGTGTAGTATGTAGTATATAACAATGATTAGGTAGTATATATACTAATTTTTAGGTAGTATATACCATGTTTTGAGTATGCTCTTTTTTACGTACAAATATATACGTATTTTACAAATATAGCAAAAACTATGGACTCATATGCAATTTTTCCATGTAACTTGTTTTAAAATATCTTCTATATATATATATTACATGAATATATTTAAAATAATAAAGTAGTATATATAGTACCACATGGTAGTATATGAGACATATGGGGTAACTACCACCAGGTGGTAGGATGGATTTCCCTATATATATATAATTTGCTATATACAATTTCTCCCCCAATTTGAAGATCATTACATGCAGGCATTAGCGGCAATGGTATTCTCCGCTTTCAAAAACCCCGTAATTTCCTCTTGAATTGCTCGTGTGCGGTTCTCTGGTAGGAGCTTCTCCCGCATGTCTTCCATCTTTAAAGAAGGAGATCAATATGAATATATTAGTTGTGTCTATATATATTAGATTATCATAAAAAACTGTGAATAGTGTTTACGTACTTGAAGTTGTCTTACATCTCTGCGCCACTCGGTCGTCATGCGAATGTTCTTGCAAACGTAGTATGCACATAAATTAGTCATTTGTTTCTGCCTCATGCACTTTGTGACAATATAATTCAATCAGATAATAATGAAGCATGATAATAGTATTGAAAGTAGAATTAAAGAGGTGCGCCGACCTATCTAGTACTACTTAATTACCTTGGGCCGCCGCCAACGCAGCTTCGGTTTCCATTCACAGACAACATCTTTGATGAACCATTTCCAAACCTTGCCCAGGAAAGAAAATGAATAAATGAGTCATTAATTTCTGGATATTAGGAAATGAATGAAAGAGACCGATAGAGTGCGGTAATGATTGAAATTACCTGTCGAGCATCAAAAACATGCTGGTGTATTCTCGAGGGTCTTTACCTAGTGAGTCCAGGGTTTCAACAATTCCAGCGTCAACTTTAATAATTAGCAGGATCCAGTGGTACCTATGCACGTTTATATAAGCAGGCATGCATAACTCATCAACTACACTTAACATCGACTAAGCAAAAAAAATAATTTGTAGTACAAGACAGGAACATTCACTTGAAATTGCAACAAAATATTATTTCTATTCTGGTATTTTGTGCATTCATAAACCTTAGGAACTTAGCGTGTGAATCTAGGGGATGGTCTGGTATCATTTTTTCGTTAATGATATATGGGTCAACGAACCCAATGCCATAGCTTCCATCTCTTTTGCATTCGAGAATCTTCATTCTACATAATAGCATACACAATATAGGGAGGATAATTACAGGCAATTAACGAGCTGAGTTAGAGATTAAATTACAGAAATAAATCACTTACAGACAATAGCAACTGACGATAGATTTATCGATTGAATCTTGATTGTATAACTGAAAAAAATTTGGAAACTCAATGCATAGCTCGTTTTCGTAGAAGTAATGCTCTTCCTTGACTTTCACCATGAGCATCTCTCACCCGTTCTTTACTTCTTTCTTGTACCACTCATGCAATCTTCGCATTTGTCTTGATGGACACCGGACCTGCTCAGGTCTGACCAGAGTATTCCCGGGGGCAATTTTCATGCTACACCAGCCACGGGGACTTCCTCGATGCCTAGGAGTTGATCAACACTGATACCATTGTCTCTAGCAGCGTCGGTTACCTTATCGGTAATCACCTTGAGAGGGGGGATTGATTGCATTGCTTGTTCTCCGAGCTAGGGAACTGTTTTCCTGCTTTTATTACTATTTCTGCGTCTTGACTGCTTCATTTGTTCCTCATATGACTTCCTAATAGAGCAGTCACAGTCTGATGACCTATTTTCCACATGTGTCGGGGTCGCTCAAGAAAGTCCACAAAGTACTTTACAGTTTTCGTAGGTATTATCTCTTTTGGCGGCGGGGGCGGTTTCGGTTCAAAATGGGACTTCGCTAGAAACCACGACCGTTTTAGTTTTTCATCAGTCATATCATAAGCTAACTTATTTTTGGCGGGATGCTCGTCGTTGGCGTTCTTCTTTGCACCTTTCTTCTGCTTTTGGCCCTGCTGGGACATAGGGGGTAAATCGGCTGAGGCGGAGGAGATCGATATGGACTCGCGCTGGGCTCCCTCTCGAGGTGGGGTGGACTTAGAGGTGTATTGCTACTCGGAAGAGTCGGAGGCCTAGGCGCTAAGTTTGGAAACACGATGCATTCCTTTCTCCATACAATGACACCATGTATGACTTCTCCCAGTGCCGGCTCCCCTTCACCTCAAGGAATGTCAAGCTCTAGTGAGTCATATCCCGGCAGAACATCATCCACCCCGACACGAGCATAGCCAGCTGGAATCGGATTGCCATGGATGGTTGCTTCAGGTGCATTCAGTAAAGCAACGCCGCCCACCACCTTCATGGATATGTTCTTCATTTTCTGGTGTAGCTCAAAATTTTGTCCTCTCTTTGATATCATCCATGGGTAGCGAGCCAACAGTGCATCATCGGCCCGGGCCCCCATGGAACCCACGCTGCTTTTCCGCATGGATGGTTGGTAATATCCAATGTTGGATCTGCTTGCTCCTACCGAGGAGATGCCCTTTGCTGGCTAATTGTGTCTAGTTTCTCCTGCTTCTACTTTAACATGCATTCTAACTCCTCATTCCTTGTTTCTGTCTTTTGAAGCCGGTCTGCATCCTGCTTCTTTTTTTTCTGACGGCTTCTATAAGTGTCGTTCCAATCCGAAAACCCCTGAACCCACGGAACAACGCCTTTGCCTCGTGTTCTTCCTCCATGTTAAGGATTCTTGAGGGCGCGTGTAAGCTCGACGTTCTCTCTATCAGGCTGGAATAACCCGTTTCGAGCATGTTCTATTGCTTGAAGTAAAGCGTCCGAGGCTGTTTTAAGATTTGCCTTTTCAATAATCTGCCATGTCGTTGGGTCCAACTGTCCCCCATGCTCATAAAACCAATGCTTGGACCTCTGGGGCCAATCCGCTGTAGCTGGAAAGACCCCTTCAGGAAGCATCTTGGCATCATCTGCTTCCCACTTAGGCACAACTCTCTTGTAGCCACCTGTCCCAGAACATGGTGATAGTCTTTTTTCTCAGCATTTATCTTATTTATTCTCGACCTTTGTAGGGCTTCATCTGACTCCTTGTACTTCACAAATGCATCCCAGTGATCTTTTATCTTCTCTAGTGCTCCAGTGAATTCTACAGTCTTCTGTTTTGCCTTGATGTAGTCATTGTATAATCTTTTCTTCCAGCTCAGGAATTGTGTGACCATCTTCTGAAGAGCAAACTACTTGACTTTCAATCGTCTTCCATCTGTGAGACCCTTTGGTAGGTTGAAATGTGACATGAGCGTTTTCCAAAGAAATTATTTGATCTTTCGTCGACATAACTAACTCCTCGATCTACCTTTGGATTATTCCATTCTCGAATGGTGATTGGGATGTTGTCCCTAACAATAACTCTGTCCCATCAAACCAGGTGGTGCCAAGAACATGCAATGTCCCTACACATGAATTGGTGGGGCCTGCTAGATCATAAGGGAACGAACCTCTGATTGCAGACGACCCGGATTGCCTGAGGCGTGATTTGCTCTCTGATTGTAATGATTCTATCTGACTGTCTCTACTCAGGTATTCTAAAGAAAACATTGAGTAATTCACAAAAAGTCAATCTGCGCTAATGATTTAGGGGATCTGTTAGCTGATGTTTAATTCCCTAAAACAAAAACTTTCTCCTCAAATTTACCTTTTGATGCATCTGCTAGAGATTCTCTAATAATCTCAACTCCGCTTTCTTGAACTGAAAACATGATGCGTACATTTTGAGATACTAGGTATTTTCTGCAAGTGTGAATTTCTTCACTAGGATTTCGTATCAATAACCATGTTTTATTTCTTCAGCCATATGTCTGATGAAAGTGTTTTTTTACTTTGCCATCATTTTTTAGTTTTCATCAATCTTGTGGGTGTTAGCACACTTCTCAAACAACATCGACGTTTGTTTGCCTATAAGAGAATTTTTTATATTCAGATGTATTTTCGATTGTTTGTGGGTGTCAGGACAAAATTCTATTTTTCCATTAATAACTATATAGATGTTTTTCTCGCGAGATAAATTTCCAATCTATACATCAATCATACCACTACAAAGAACACTGGAGGTAATAAACATTACAACCAGGTTCATGGACTACATAGCAACGACTACAAGCACTGAAGCGAGCTGATGGTGCGCTGCTATCATCGCGCCACCCTGATCGGAGCCTAGCAAACTATATTGTAGTAGACAGTTGAGAAGTCTTCATGCTAGGACCCCAAAGGACCAGCACACCAGTGTAGCGACCATCACTAATGAAGAGAGTTGTAGATCAGAAAGATCAAACAAGTAACCAAACGAACAAAGTCGAACAAAAGTTGGATCCAAATATATCCACCAAATATAAGCACCAACTAAATCACACGACATCAGACGGAGACGCACCTCCACAATACCTCCGACGATGATATTCGCGCCTTCGCACCATAAAGATGGGGATCGGACGTGGGAGACATTATTCCTACTGAGGGACAAAGCCACGGCCACACAATCCCAACTAAGACTTTGAACCTAGCAAAAAACAAGAACGGGGTCCCTCCCGCTGGCCGGGGGGGGGGGGGGCAAGATCCTCTGAATCTCCACGGCCCAAAGGCCATCGGAGGTGGGACGGATCGGCGGCGGTGCCGGCCGGAGGAGGAAGGAGACTTTTCTTGAGGAGTAGGAAAGACACCCACGTATTGCCGTTGAAAAAATCCAACTGTTAGAGTTTATTATATGGGTTCTAATACACACATTTTAGGTCATTGAACAGTTTTTAAGTAATACACACAATACATTGTCCTGAGAGCAACAACGGAATGGGAAACTGTTTTGTCCAACAAGTCCTCTTGAACTCAACCACCTTTTGGCACAAAGATCTTAACAAATTAAAAGTGTCACTCAAGTATATTATCTTGGAAGGGGGGGTAGTTTTTGCAAAATACAATCGCATTAAGCGACCATGTAGCAAAACATGTTGTTTTTGTGACAAAGATGAGATTATTCAACTTCTATTTCAGTTGCAATATTGCTTTCATGGCCTAGTATCGTAATGAATCTAATGTAAATGTCCACCCGCAAAACGAAGTATCTAATGTAAATGTCATTTGAACAAACTCCATTTTTGTATGGTTTGAAACTTAAGGCTACTACAGTGACTAACATGGATATAGTTTCCAGAAACACGCCTCACCAACTTTAACGAAAAAGTGTTTCCCCGGGCTTTATATTATAAAGCATACCACCAAGCATCCAACATCAAGCATCCAACAGGAAGTTACAGTACAATAAGTCATAGAATCATGCTGAGGGCACAGCAAGACAAACCCCAAAAGAGTACTCGGAGGCGCTAATCTGGCTCAGGAGGGGGCGGTGGAGGTGGCGTAGGAGGAGCAAAGGACGCCGCCGAGGCACGAAGACCCGCCATGATGCTGTCGATGACGGCGTGATCGCTCCGCTTACTAAGCGGTCTCCAAAGCGGCAAGAGGCCACACATTTTGTAGATCACATCAGTCACACGGGACAGAATCACTCGTTCGACGACTAATTTATTGCGGGTACACCAAAGGGACCAGGCAAGGGTGCCTAGCGCGACCCAAATAGGGGCGCACCTAGACCCGGGAAGCCGGAGGGCTTCCCCGAACAAATCCGGTAGGTTGTCATGGCACCATGTGCCTCCAACTACCTCCCGAAAGCAGCTCCATAAAAACTGCGCCGCCGGGAACCGGAAGAAGATGTGGTTGCAGTCTTCCGGAACCAGACAAATGGGGCAAAGACCGTCCCCAGGTCCATTACGCTTACGGACCTCAGTGCCCGAGGGGAGGCGTCCTCTAACCCATTGCCATAAGAATATACAGATCTTTAGGGGGAGTTTGATCTCCCAGAGCACCGTGAGCTCCACTGGACCAGGCGTAGGCACAATCGCCTGGTACAGGGATCTAGTCGAAAATCTACCGCTTGGCTCAAGGTGCCAGGATAGCGAATCCGGTTCCAGGGAAGGAGGATGAAGGGCAATGCATTCCAGTAACTCGTCCCATTGCGCAAGTTCGGTCGCCCCGAAGGTGCGACGAAAGGCAATCGCACTTAGGTTCTCTAATGCCGCAGCCATAGAGATCTGTGGGCGAACACAGATAGAAAATAACGCGTAAAAATGCTCTGCAAAGGGGCGGGGTCCCGCCCATCGGTCCAGCCAAAAGAGGGTGGCAGACCCAGAGCCTATCTCGATGGAGGTCCCAATGCGTAGGACCGGTAGCAAAGATATCACCGATTGCCAGAATTGGGATCCTCCAGACCTAGAGGCAAACGCGAGTGGTTGCCCACGAAGGTACTTCCTACGAATAATCTGAAGCCACAGGCCACCCTCCTCCGTCTGGATCCGCCAAAGCCATTTGGACAGGAGGGCAATGTTCATACGCTTGGAGGAGATGACTCCCAAGCCTCCCTGGTCCTTAGGTTTGCAGATCTCAGACCATTTGACCATATGGTACTTCTGCTTATTGTTCTCTCCCGCCCAAACACCTCACCAACTTTCTAACAGCACTATAACTATTCACTACGTACCTATGTAGCACGACCCCGAATTTGTTTTTCTTGTCAGGGTTACTAGTACCCTTGGATATGAGCGCATGGAGCTGTCCAAAGGGGATGGCCTTTATAAATCTTCCAGTTTTTACCGTTGACACGTACTCTTGGGATATGAGCACATGTCGCCCTTCTGTGTGCGGATTAGCTTTCCATCTTAGCTTGATGCGGTTAATTGTCTGGCTTCACTACACGCTACATGATCAACCGAGTCTTCCTTAAACTAGATGTTCAATTGTTCATTACTCATGTAGCATTATGTTTGAGTATGTGTGGGACTAGGAGGTGGGCGGAATCAGGATGTGCAGAGCAGTGAACCAATCAGCACGAAGGATCTCTCGCTTGCTGCTTATATACAGCCTTGAGCGGGTGAAGAATAGCATGAATGGTGCAAACAACCAACATCACGGTATTACTGGATTAACCTGAAGTAGGAGTAAGCAGTCCATACTTTCTGCTATTAGATTCCACACAGTGGTTTCCTCTTCTATCATTTGTGTTCTTCAATCGTTTAATCATCTGGCCCTCCTCGGCTGCTCTTTTGGTGGCAATATATGTTCTTGGTTGGAATGTTATTTTCTTAGTTTTGATTATATATACTGTTCAGTGTAGCTCACAAAATCTTAGGTACTCACGTTTCTCGTGCGAGATGGCGTTTCAGTAGGACTACCATCTTGGCTTTTATGAAACTGCACGAGCCACAGAGTACGGTAGTGAAACATTACTGTGGGTCCAATAAAGCAGCATGCAGAGTGTCTGACGAGCTCCACGCCAATAAAAATGTACATGCTAGTGTGCTGATTTGCTGGCATTTTACTTGACTTCAGCAAACTTTTGCTTATAAACACGGCGTAGCGCATTTGGTTTTACTGCTTTCATTGCGTTTTTTCGACGAAGGGAAAATTTTATTAACTTAAAATTAAGCATTAAGAGGATACAAACACAAAGAGCACACACCAGGCATCTACATTTAGTATGCCCAAAACCAACTCGAACACACACAAAAACACCGACAAACGACAAATAAGAAAGTCATACAAGAAAAAAACTATGACTAAGCAAGAAAAAAGAAAAGACCCTGAAGCGATCAACAACGTTCGAACAAACTACTACAACAACCATATCCACACCACCATCTATCGACACCACAAGAGCAACGACCTTCTTCAACAACGTCGCCTTCATGAAGGAGACTACGATCAAGCGCCGTCGTTACCGGAACCAACCAGCGAAGGCCATTCTAGGACATCGACATGGTGAACCGAGAAGGACACAAAATTAAAGGCTATATCATCTAGTCTATTCTTGTATCCGGCTTTGTGTGAGCTCCAGCAAAATTTTGAAAGTTGCGGCTAGTACGTACGCACAAAGGCGAGTTGCATACGCCCAGTTGAGCTGCCTCCTGACTATGTGTTCGATCCTTGGGAAAGTTAACAAGTGGTAACATAGGCCATAGCTAACTGGTAGAACCTTCTTCTGCATTGATCTGCACCACGGTGGGGTTGGAGGATTCTCTGTCACCGTTTTGTTGCTTCACATTTGAAGGGAAATCAAAGAAGTGGTAATGTAGATATTGAAGGATGTAATACCCTGATGCTCGATGACGATAATTAAGGGGCGTGTGCTGCGGAGATGAACATCCCCATGCATGCACATGGTGTTTGGGCGACGGTGTAAGGGAAGGCGGTTGACGAGATAATGGACCTCCATATCCTAACACTAGTAAAAAAAGGGCTTTGGTTCGGCCAGAAAAAAGCATTAATCACGGTTGCATTACGAACCGGGACTAATGTGAGCATTAGTCCTGGTTCGAGCGGTTAGGGCACCGTACAGACATTAGTCCCGGTTCGAATGGGACCTTTAGTCTCGGTTGGTGTCACGAACCGGGACTAAAGGATGCGATGCCCATTAGTACCGGTTCGTGGCACCAACCGGTACTAAAGGTTAGACTTTTAGTCCCGGTTCGAGCCACCAACCTGTACTAATAGGTGTTGAGGCATTAGTACCGGTTCGTGGCACGAACCGGTACTAACCCCCCGATCACCTTCTCAGTTTTGTATAAAGCAAAAGAAAATAATAAAAACTTCAAAAATTAAAATCATTCCAGATGTAGTTATGTTACTACATGTACTAGTTAGGAAAATTTAAAAACTTAAATTTGGACATGTTTTGCAAAAAATGTAGAGAAAATGTAAAACGGCTATAACTTTTGCATACGATGTTAGGAAAAAATGTATAATATATCAAAATGTTTAGCACGAAAATCCGCGTCCGATTTTGACGGCGTACGACCTGTTTGCAAATTTTAGAATCCTCAAATTCTAAAAGGAAAAAAAGTTATGCTCAAATTTCAGTTTTTTTAAAATTTTCGTTAAATCTGGTCAAACTATGGTCAAACTACTTATTCAAGAAGTATTAGTGCTAATAAATAATTATTTAAGAATATTAGTGTTACTAAATAATTATTACAGCTTTTTTGAATTTTGGTCAAATCTGGTCAAACTGTGGTCAAACTATGGTCAAACTACTTATTCAAGAAGTATTAGTGTTACTAAATAATTATTCAAGAATATTAGTGTTACTAAATAATTATTTCAGTTTTTTTGAATTTTGGTCCAATCTGGTCAAACTGTGGCCAAACTATGGTCAAACTACTTATTCAAGAAGTATTAGTGTTACTAAATAATTATTCAATAATATTTGTGTTACTAAATAATTATTTCGGTTTTCTTGAATATTGGTCAAATCTGGTCAAACTGTGGTCAAACTACTTATTCAAGAAATATTAGTGTTACTAAATAATTATTGTTTTTTAGAACAATAGTTTCAAACTCAAACAGTGAAATGTGTGACTTCATGCTCAAGCTAAATTCCTGAGGGTTAATAGGATTGACATCTTACTATTGTCAGGAAACAACAAGTGCAGACTTGGAAACGAGGGAGAATAGAACCCAGAAGTTAAACGTGCTCAGGCTGGAGTAGTGAGAGGATGGGTGACAGTCCGGAAAGTTAGATGATTTAGAATGATGAGGGGTGATTAGAGATTAGAGGATAAATTGAGCAGTGATGAGGGGTGATTAGAGATTATAGGTTAAAATAATTCAGAAATTTGAAAACCAAGAAAAAAATCAAAAAAAAATTCAAAAAAAATCATAAAATTTCCTTTAGTACCGGTTGGTGTTACCAATCGGGACTAAAGGTGGACCTCTAGGCAACGGCCATGTGGAGGGCCTTTAGTCCCGGTTCGTATAAGAACCGGGACTAAAGAGGGGGCTTTAGTAACGACTAAAGGCCCTCACCAACCGAGACAATAGGCCCTTTTTCTACTAGTATAATTTGCCCGGTGCTGTTTTTATGACCATATCAGAGAAAAACACGACAAAGGAAGCTTGAGAGGCTCTATACGAGATGAACCTCGGTCCTTGAACATGCGAAGAAGGTGTGTATACACGCTCTAAGGAGATTGCCGAGAGGATGAGAATGGAAGTATCTGAATGTGTTCATGAACCGAGTTCACGGCCGCATCAACACAATTCTTTATTGGCATATGCATTCTGTGACTAGAATACTACATTCGGTCTTTAATTTTAGGGCTTCTGCTTTATAATCTAGGAGTCCTCTGCCCACGGTGATGGCCTATTTGGACATTTTATTAATGAATGGACTATTGAACAACTCACACCTGTTCAAATGAGCGAGAGAAAATACACACACACATGCCCTTGTTGTTTCCATGTCTGACTGCATATCTATAGCCGCCTTGCGAGGAGCAAACACTCATTTCTCTATGCATGGTTACACAGATGGTGCCATTTCTTTATACTAGATAGAGATTTTGGCATCAAGCTGCTCCTGTTTTGCCATGCCATGGACAAACAGAGAGTTGGCCTCGGGTCTCGTGAATCAACCACGACTGTGACTCTTCCAATGCCAACTTGGATGCTTATATTTCGACCCAAAACATTGTATATATCTTCACAGTTTAAGTCATAGATAAGTAGACATGCGATGAGCTTGAGAAGCATTCTGCACGTTGTGAAGATTAATTGTTGGCAGCCACCATTACTTGCTTTTCCTCTGACCATTCTTCACAATTCTTAGCTGGCTATGCCATCTCCATAAATCCCTTTGTGCATGCAAAAGACCAAATAGTGGTTGCGTGCCAAAACCACAACTACTTTTTCTAGGTAGGGTCCATAGGAATTGATAACCAATTCGACACAAAAAAGAAAGAGCAGTGAGAAACCTCGCATATATTGAGGTCCATCGCCACCAACAACTCTTATGAAGTGTGCTCTAAAGTCTTGCCTCCTTCCCTACTTTCAATATTGTTCCTTAAGTGTGCAGCACAGGGGCATGGTGCACCAAACGTGATGCTAGCTTGCATCACAGAGGTTGAGAATGTCACCTAACAATCTGGGCTTGGGAAGCATTAGAAAGACATGTGTACGACGGTTCCGGCTATATAGCCTGGCTAGTTTTTCGGTATATAGTTATATTCGCACTGCAGCCCATCCAAAATATACGCCTGTAGAGGGTTGAAACACCAACAGGTCACAACTACATAGTACTGCAATTAGTGCACATACTGCAGTTGTCATTTGTTGCATCTCCAATTTGTTGGAAATAACCATGAGTGGAAGTCCGGATTGAGAAAGAATCAATCACTGATTTGCACTTGTAGTTAGCTAGTGTAGCTGCCATTTATGCACTTGTAACCAGCGTGTACCAAACTCAGATCAGGCAAGAAAAATAACACAGGGCCGACAAGATCCTTTGAGGCTGTGACCATCAATCGTTGTGCCCCCGTGTTCTGTCGGGTGGGTGTTTTGGTGTAGCTACTCCTGTACTGTAATAGGTAGCTCTCCCCTACGTGTTTGTGTTCTGGGGCAAAACCAGTGTATCTTCCCTACACACGTGTAGTTTGCTTATGGAATCGTCCGGGTCACAGGCCACTACAAGAAAACTAGTTTTTGACAACGATGTATGGGTATGTTAGAAGTTAGATTGTGGTCCCTAAAGATCAATAACGACCATTATCTGATGGTTCTTTGCCGCTGTTAAAGACTCCATTGTTTAAACTAATAATGATTGCATACATTTGCTGGTGTCACGACGCAATGGTTTGTCGTTGTCAATATTGATGCAATAACGGGCGCAATTGTACTATTCACGACCACTTTTTCGTCAATAATAATTTGTCCATAGTTGATTGAAGTATCATTACAGACCACTTTGTATTAGTAATGATCATTCTCTTTACCATTTTGTTATCCTTCAACGACCACCTGTAGAATCGCTAACAACCACTTTATATATACAGTGATTATTGAAATCCACATTAATTTAGAAACAAAAGAATGTGAATAATGAAAGGATTATAGCCTCCTTTATCAATAAAAATAAGGTACATTAACAAAAATGTGAACATACTATTACAGAACGAAAACACCGCTTAGGAAATTTGAGGCAAAAGCACACCTTAGGCACTCATCATAATTGAAAGTGAGACAGCTACAAAAGACAATATTAATTAATCTTCAATCGATGGACATCACCATTGTTCGAATGAATATCATTCTTCATAGGCAATTACAGTGCCTCCTCATGCTTCTATATAATAATGTCGACCATCAGCCTACAAAACATTGAGTGATTTATAATAGTTAGTCCATGTAAATAATTTGGCACAAAGTATAATAGCATATAAAATCAGTGTATGAGAACATCTTACTTGATCATGCTTGTTTTCATGAGGACTATTACCCAGAGATCTACCAGACATAAGATGCTTTATTTCCGACACTTCTTGCGCCATGCCATTCAGCATTTCTTCAAGTATTTTGTTTCCATTACGCAGATAATTCCAGGTGTGAATACAATTCCCTTGACCATGGAATGAGCTGAAACGGCTGCTGCCCAATTTTAAAAAATTCCTCGCGACCGACGTGATTCCGGCACCTACTTGGGTCGTCGAAGGTGCTAGGTCAGTTTGGGGGGTGCAATTTCTCAGTTAACACGGCGACGGCCGGACGGTGCAGGTTCCGGCGGAGGCAGAGGATGGGAACCCAATGTTTTGAGAATGCACTCCTTTGGACCATTAGGGGAATGAGGCAATGTTTTGAGAGACAAAAGTAAAAAAATGCGCTAATGATTTAGGGGATCTGATAGCTTACGTTTAATTCCCTAAGGGCCTCTCCAACTGCGACCTGAAAATTTCCTCCTACGTCTGTCTGCTGACAGGGGGGACCAGTCCACGGACACGGATGTGGAAGGCGGCCATCCAATGCTGCCCGCATACATTTCAACTACCATCCAAACTAACCGGATGAAATTCATGCAAACATGACCAGATCTCATCCAAGTTCAGATATAATTTACATAAACAAACGACATTCATGCAAACATGGCAGATTTTTATTACATTTCAAACTTTTGAACAAAAAAAAGACTACGGCTGCCACCGGCGTCAAACCCCTTGTGTTTTCCCTTCCTAGGACCGCCTCCTACATCCATCGACTCCATGAGCACCGGCGATAAGACCCTGAAGTGAAGTTGTGTCTCCGGCCTCCGGCGAGGAAGAGTAGAACGTGGGAGATGGACCAGGCCACATGGGACACCAAGCCCTACCGCCTCCCGTTCCCTACTCATCCTCCAAGAAGTCTATGCCATGTTCGTCGCTGGTGGCATGGAGTTAGCATAGGGTGGCGTGGAGTTAGCGTAGGGTGGTCAGAAGAGGGTGTAGTTGTTGTCCGGACGCCCGCATAGCCCCCCGCGTTTGTCTCTAGTTTGCGGGAGAAAGTGCGTTCGGACCGCCCTGCGGAATGATACAGGGCCATGTTGGGTGACTTCTGCGGTCCGAACCGCGCGGTCCAGACATATGCGGGCGGTTTCAGAGTCATCGTTGGAGATGCCCTGAAGTAAAAGTTTTATCCTCAAATGTGACTTTTGAGGCATCTACTAGAGATGCTCTAACAATATCAGCTCATGTTGCATACATTTTGTGATACTATGTAATTTCCGCAGGTGTGAATTTCTTCACTGCGATTCGATTTCAGTAACTTCTAATTTTTACTAACCGGTATGAGGATACAGTATTTTATGTCTCCGCCATATCTCGGATGAAATTGTTTTTTACTTGCCCTCGTTTTCTTAATTTTTACAAATCTTGTGGGTGTTAGCGCACTTCTCAAAGAACATTGAAATTTCTTTGCCTCTAAGAGATTTCCTTAATCTTCGGATGTCATTACAATATATTTTGGTGTGAGGACAAAATTAAAATTTTCCATTTATTATTATATGCGTGTTAATAGTAATACACACATTTTATGCTGTTGAACAGTTTTTAAGTATAATACACATGATACATTATCTTGAGAGCAACAATAGAATGGGGAACAATTTTGTCCAACAAGTCCTCTCGAACTCGACCACATTTCAGCACAAACATCCTAGCAAACTAAAATTGTCACTCAGGAACAAGGTTTTCATGTAGTAACATGGAAGTGGAGTAGTTTTTACAAAAACAAATCTCATTAAATGACCATGCAGCAAATTATGTCATTTCATGACAAAGATGAGATGATTCAACTATTTTTTTAGTTGGAATATTGGTTTCATGTCCCGGTATAGTAATTAATCCAATGTATGGTGATCTGTATCCTAAGATATTAGCACATGGACCTGTCCGAAGAGGAGGGCCTTTATAAACCTTCCCGTTTTTCCGTCGACACATACTATTGGGACATTAGCACACATCGCCCTTCTTCGAATGGATTAGCTTCCCAGCTTACCTTGATGCAGTTACTTGTCTTGCTTCACTGTAAACAACAGGATCAACCCGGTCTTTCATATACGAGACGTTCAATTGTTTGTTACTATAGCATCATGTTTGAGCATGTGTGGGACTGGGAGGTCGAGGAAATTGGAATGTGTGGGGCAGCGAACTAATCTACACGACGAGTGGGCCTTGTGCTTGCTTCTCAGGTACACCGTGGAGCTGATCAAGAGTAGCTTAAACTTTGAAACCAGCTAGTGTCACGGTGTTATCAGATTGATAAGAAGTAGGAACAAGCAATTCACACTTCCTTATTTGAAGTTCCACAAGAGCGGTACATCTTCTGTAGTTTGTGTTCTTCAATCGTTATCGGATCATGAGCTACATTAGTAGCTTGCGGCCTTAAATTTAACTTGTTCCTATTTTTTTGCAAGTAAGAAGTAATCAGCTTATGCTACCATTTGAAAGACCGTTGAACACGGAAATTACACTACCATTTGACATCAACGCCAAAACAGAAAATAGTACACGTGTAGTGTTCGTTTAGTTCACATTTGCTAGGTATCAACCAAGAGGGAACACACTGGCATGAAAAATATTAGAAAGTAAAAGCAAAAATAGCTTCTTAAGCATAAGGAAATCAATATAAAAATGTCATTTATCATGTGCTTGTTACAAATTTCTACATGTAAGAAAAGCATTTGCACATGACACCACTACATCGTGGTACAGGGGACATGATACAGTTGAAATCAATGGGTTCCAAGTCCCTGCCCAACTGCCCCTACCAACCAAACATTTTACAATATACTATTGCTTATAAACACGGGGCAGCTAGTTTGAGTTTACCACTTTCATTATGTATCAAACAAAGGGCCACACATCATGAGCATATCAAAAGTAAGGGACAAGAATTAGCTTCTTAGGCATTTGGAAATCAACATGACAGTTCTTCTAGTGTAATCATACTATGTTGCATGCTACAAAACTATTGTCGAGATAGGAAAATAGTGCACGTAACATATTTTCTGTTCGGGGGGAATCTGCGCCTAACATCTAACACCACTACAAAGAGAGATAATGAAAATAATGCACCTATAACAGTACTACAAAGATAACAAAGCAAAGCCTACTTATAGTTGATATTAATGGTACCCACCCCCACCCCCACCTCCTTCAGGCTAACCTCCTGAACCCATTCACCGTTGTAGGCAATCATGAGAAGAGCTGTCCTTTACCGCCGACTCTGTTATTAGCTTAGAGTAAAATGATATTCACATTTATGGAACATTCCTTGATAACAGGATAAGAATTGCTCAGACCTAAGCATTTTGATTTATCTACAACGGCGGGAGGCCTCGAATTTTAGGAATGGGTGACTTTTTCTTCTTTATCTTACCAAACATCATTGCTTGGGTCATTAGAATAAGCCCTGCAATAGAAGCTGAGTTCTAGAGCACGCATCCTACAATCCGGCACGGATCAACCACGCCGGCCTCAACAAGGTCTTTGAACTTGTCAGTCATCGCATTGTGCCCCACTCGCCACTCTCTTTCAAGAATCTTCTCTATCATAGCTGAACCATCTGCACCAGCATTGCGAGCTATTCATCATAGCTGGGACAAGGAGTGCCTGGAACATCATTTCACAAATTTCAGAGTTAGCTGGATATGCAATTAATACATGAAATTTGTGCAGGAAAAAAAAAACAGTTACGAATGCTCTAATAACTGAGCACTTCGAACACATGCTTCTTTACGCTTGTCAGACACCATAACTGATTAGGAAATTATATATTTTAGGTATAATATGTTTACATGCGCAAAAGTGGTCATTTTACAAACAATCAGCGGTGAATACAATGATGGAGCAACCATACTACAGAAAAGATATAAGAATAATTTCACGGATAACCTCCCATACCCATACTATTCACACCACAGTATAGGGATAATTGCAATGGATAACCTACATTCCCCATGATATGTACACCAATCTTCTCTTCTGGGTCATCCACGAGATCCATGATACTGGGAACATGCTTTCATAGTTCAACATACCTGGTGTGATGCCTTCGCTAATGGCTACAAAAGCTGCATTCTTTGCATCCTCCACTCTCAGCTTTCTGTCCTCAAGTTCAGCTTCAGTGGTTTCCCCTACCTGAATAATCCCTAAAACTCCTCAGACGCCCGCAAAGAGAGGACCATGGGAGAAACTTAATACCAAAATTAAAATGATTTCTGTCATATGCACTTCTCGATCCTGAAACTCTCTGTAAATCATGGGAGAAGTGATTTCTTCATAGTTTAAGTCATACATAAGAAGACATGCGATGAGCTTGAGAAGCATTGTGCACGTTCTGAAGATTAATTGTTGTCAGCCACCATTACTTGCTTTTCCTCTGACCATTCTTCACAATTCTTAGCTGGCTATGCCATCTCCATAAATTACTTCAGGCGTACCAAAACCACAACCACTTTTATTAGGTACGGTCCGTAGGACTTGATGTACAATTCAACAAAAAAAGAAAGAGCGAGAAACCTCGCATATATAGAGGTCCATCGACACCAACATCTCTTATGAAATTTGCTTCAATGTCTTGCCTCCTCCCCGCTCTTTAGTCTTGTTCCTTGCGTGGCATGGTGCCAAACGTGATGCCAGCTTGCATTGCAGAGGTGGAGAATGTCACCTAACAATCTGGGCTTGGGAAGCGTTCGAAAGACATGTGTACGACGGTTCCGGCTATATTGCAGTAGCCTGGTTAGTTTTTCAGTATATAGTTATATTGGCACTGCAGCCCATCCAAAATATACGCCTGTAGATGGTTGAAGCACCAACAGGTCACAACTACATATTACTGCAATTAGTGCACAGACTGCATTTGTCATTTGCTGCATCTCCAATTTGTTGCAAATAACCATGAGTGGAAGTCTGTATTGGGAAAGAATCAATCTTTGAGTTACACTTGTTGTTAGCTAGTATAGTTGCCATTTATGCACATGTAACCAGCGTGTAACAAACTCAGATCAAGCAAGGAAAATAACACATGGCCTACACGGTCCTTTGAGGCTGTGACCATCAATCGTTCTGCCCCCGTGTTGTGTCGGGTGTGTGTTTCGGTGTAGCTAAGCATGTACTGTAATAGGTAGCTCTCCCGTACGTGTTTGTGTACTCGCGGAAAACCAGCGTATCTTCCCTACACACGTGTAGTTTGCACACGGAATCATCCGAATCTCAAGCCACTACAAAAGAACATGTTTTTGACAACGATGTACGGGGTTGTTAGAAGTTAGATTGTCGTCGCTAAAGATCAATAACGACCATAATCTGATGGTTCTTTGCTTCTGTTAAAGAATCCATTATTTAAAGTAATAATGATTGCATAAATTTGCTGGTCGTTATTGTTGTCACGACAGCATGGTTTGTCATTGTCAATCTTGAGGCAATAACGACCGAAATTGTACTATTCATTACCACTTTTTTCGTCACTAATAATTTGTCCATAGTTGATCGAAGTATCATTACAGACCACTTTGTATTAGTAATGATCATTCTCTTTACGATTTTGTTATCCTTCAATGACCACCTATAGAATCGCTAACAACCACTTTAGATATACAGCGAGTATTGAAATCCACATTAATTTAGAAACAAAAGAATGTGAATAATGAAAGTATTATAGCCTCCTTTATCAATAAAAATAAGGTAAATTAACAAATATGTGAACATACTATTACAGAACTAAAACACAGCTTAGGAAATTTGAGTCAAAAGCACACCTTAGGCACTCATCATAACTGAGAGTGAGACAACTACAAAAGACAATATTAATTAATCTTCAATCGATGGAGATCATCATTGTTTGAATGAATATCATTCTTCATAGGCGATTACAGTGCCTCCTCATGCTTCTATATAATAATGCCGACCATCAGCCTACAAAACATTGAGTGATTTATAAAACTTAGTCCATGTAAATAATTTGGCACAAAGTATAATAGCATATAAAATCAGTGTATGAGAACATCTTCCTTGATCATGCTTGCTTTCATCAAGACTATTACCCACAGATCTACCAGACATAAGATGCTTTATTTCTGACACTTCTTGCGCCAGGCCATTCAGCTTTCTTCGAGTATTTTGTTTCCGCTACGCAGATAATTCCAAGTCTGAATACAGTTCCCTTGACCATGGAACCAGCTGAAATGGCTGGTGCCCAATTTTATAAAATTCCTCGTGGCCGACGTGATTCTGGCGCCTGGTTGGGTCGCCGAAGGTGCGACGTCAGTTTGGGGAGGGGGTCCAACTTCTCAGTTAAGAGGGCGACGGCCGGATGGTGAAGGTTCCGACGGAAGCAGAGGATAGGAACCCAATGTATTCCTACTTGTGTTGAGAGTGCACTCCTTTGGACCATTAGGGGAATGAGGCAATGTCTTGAGAGACAAAAGTAAAAAAATGCGCTAATGATTTAGGGGATATGATAGCTTACGCTTAATTCCCTAAGGGCATCTCCAATAGCGACCCGCAAATTTCCTCCCGCGTCTGTCTGCTGACAGGGGGGACCAGTCCGCGGACATGGATGTGGAAGGCACCATTCAATGTTGCCCGCATACATTTCAACTACCATCCGAACTAACCGGACGAAATTCATGCAAACATGACCGGATTTCATCCAAGTTCAGATATAATTTACATAAACAGACGACATTCATGCAAACACAGCAGATTTTTATTACATTTCGAACATGGGAAATGGACTGGGCCACATGGGACACCAGGCCCTGCCGCCTCCCGTTCCCTACTCATCCTCCCAGAGAAGTCTGTGCCATGTTCGTCGTCGGTGGACATGAGGCCCGCGGTGGAAATGGTGGAGACCCCCGTGTCATTGTCCAATCGGGTCATTGAATAGTTTGTTGGCAGCGCGAAGGAGGCACAACTGGCGTTATTCCCATCCGAGATTGCCTGGAGTTGCGCCTCTGGCCGCTTCCTAGCAAGCGGTGGTTTGAGTGCGGATGGTCTAGCAAATCGCATGCTACTCCGTGACAAAGTTGGGGTTCACCGCAGTCATGGCCTCCTCGCTCACGCGCTCGCCGTCGATCTGGCCCTCCGCCAATCAGTGCTGCTCCAGGAGGAACATTGTGTACCTTTTTCCTCCAGCGTTGCTGGAATGCCAACATAGGCGCCGACGCGGGCTGCACCTCCACCATGGCGGCATTGTAGTGCAGATGCGCCTGCTCCACGGTGAAGCCAGCGTGCACTACGCAGGCACCCGTGCGGTGTCGTCGGAGCCCGTCTCCATCACGGGGTCGTCCTCGTCATCGGAGACCTCGGGCAAGCTGACCGTCAAGCCAACATCGATATGCCTGGTACGGCGACTCTCCCAGGCGGCCGGAAGGGCGGCCACCTCCTGCTTCATCTCCATTGAAAGGCTCTTCCACAGAGCTTCATCGCCTGCAGTCATAGCGAATGTGGTGCAAGGGAGGAAGATGTGGGGTGGCTTACGTTGTGGCGTGGAGTTAGCATAGTGTGGACGCTTTTAAATAAAGGAATCCAGTAGGAATCTGGTTGTGTCAATGCGCAGCGCTGGAGTGGGTTTCTCGGCCAGCGAGCCTACTTAATGGCTGCATACTGACGGATGTGGCATTGAACGGGCATGGTAGATATCTGTCACATCTTGTCCAGTAACCTTTCTCCAGCATTGAACAGGTGTAGACACCAGGGATACATCACTGGCGGTGCCCTCGGTCGGCACGTCTCTTCAATGGCGTAGGTAGTGAGATGCCGTATCTGCTCTGTGTCGGCTTCAATGTGGAGCGACCACTCTAAAGCGGCATGAATGCGGGCGGCTCGCACAAGGTGGGAACGCACGCAGGCGAGGGAGGAGGGGCTTTGCATGGGCCAGGGTGGTCAAAAGAGGGTGTAGTTGTTGTCCGGATGCCCGCAAAGCCCTCCGCGTTTGTCTCTGGTTTGCGGGAGAAAGTCCATCCGGACCACCCTGCGGAGTGATACAGGGCCCTGTTGGATGACTTCTGCGGTCCAGACCACGCGGTCCGGACATATGCGGGCGGTTTGAGAGTCCTCAATGGAGATACCATAAAGCAAAAGTTTTATCCTCAAATGTGACTTTTGGGGCATCTACTAGAGATGCTCTAACAATATCAGCTCATGCTGCATACATTTTGAGATTCTATGTACTTTCCGCAGGTGTGAATTTTTCACTGCAATTTTATTTCAGTAACTTCTAATTTTTACCAACTGGTATGAGGATACATGTTTTTATATCTCCGCCATATCTCGGATGAAAGTGTTTTTTACTTGCCCTCGTTTTCTTCATTTTTACAAATCTTGTGGGTGTTAGCGCACTTTTCAAAGAACATTGAAATTTCTTTGCCTCTAAGATATTTCCTTAATCTTCGGATGTCATTACAATATATTTTGGTGTGAGGACAAAATTAAAATTTTCCATTTATTATTATATGTGTGTTAATAGTAATACACACATTTTATGTTATTGAACAGTTTTTAAGTATAATACACATGATACGTTATCTTTGGAGCAACAACCGAATGGGGAACAATTTTGACCAACAAGTCCTCTCGAACTCGATCACATTTCAGCACAAACATCTTAGCAAACTAAAATTGTCACTCAGGAACAAGGTTTTCATATAGTATCATGGAAGCGGAGTAGTTTTTACAAAAAGAAATCTCATTAAATGACCATGTACCAAATTATGTCATTTCATGACAAAGATGAGATGATTCAATTTTTTTGAGTTGTATTGGTTGCATGTCCAGGTATAGTAACGAATCCAATGTATGGTGATGATTCAACTTCTTGTATGGTTCAAAACTTTAGGCTCCCATTGCGACTAACATGGATATGGTTTATAAAGACACAACTCACCAACTTTCTAACAACACTATCAGTATTCACTACCTAAGTAGCACTACTCAGCATTTGTTTTTCTTGTCAGGGTGACCTATATCCTTAGATATTAGCACATGGACCTGTCCGAAGAGGAGGGACTTTATAAATCTTCCTGTTTTTTCGTCGACACATACTATTGGGACATCAGCACACATCACCCTTCTTCGAACCGATTAGCTTTCCAGCTTACCTTGATGCAGTTACTTGTCTGGCTTCAATATAAACAACAGGATCAACCCGGTATTTCATACACTAGATGTTCAATTGTTTGTTACTGTAGCATCATGTCTGAGCACGTGTGGGACTGGGAGGTCGAGGGAATTGGAATGCGTGGGGCAGCGAACTAATCTACACGACGAATGGGGCTTGTGCTTGCTGCTTAGATACACCATGGAGCTGGTCAAGAGTAGCTTAAACTGTGCAACCAGCTAGCATCGCGGTGTTATCAGATTGATCAGAAGTAGGAACAAGCAGTTCACACTTCCTTCTATGAAATTCCACAAGAGCGGTACATCTTCGGTACTTTGTGTTCTGCAATCGTTATCAGATGATGTGCTACATTAATAACTTGCGGCCTTAAATTTTACTTGTTCCTATTTTTTTGTAAGTAAGAAGTAATCAGCTTGCGCTACCGTTTGAAAGACCATTCCACACAGAAACTACACTACCATTTGACATCAACGCCAAAACACAAAATAGTATACGTGTAGTGTTCGTTTAGTTCACATTTGCTAGGTATCAACCAAGAGGAACACACTGCCATGAAACATATTAGAAAGTAAAAGAAAAAATAGCTTCTTAAGCATAAGGAAATCAATATAAAATGTCATTTATCATGTACTTGTTATAAATTTCTGCATATATGAAAAGCATCCGTGCATGACACCACTACATCGTGGAACAAGGGACATGATACAGTTGAAATCAAAGGGTTCCAAGTCCCTACCCAACTGCTCCTACCACCCAAACATTTTAAAATATACTCTTGCTTATAATTACTGGGCAGCGGGTTTGAGTTTACCACTTTCATTATGTATCAAACAAAGGGCCACACATGATCAGCATATCAAAAGTAAGCACTACACCACAGCACCACATCCCCAACAAATAGGTTGGTCGGAAAAACAGCGTCTGTCGACACACAGTCGGTCGGGAAAAAGTATTGCCGACCGACAGCGTCTGTTGGGGTAAGTCCAGACGGGAAAACCTTTTCCCGACCGACATGTCTTTCCCGACCGACAGTTGGAGGCCTATAAACCGAATTGCCGACCGACTTTCTGATGGCCTACCCCGGAATCTTTCCCGACCGATTTTTAGCTGGTGTTGCTCTTGAAGCTTTCCCGACCGACCGTTTGACAGTACAGTCTTTGCCGACCGACTTTCTGCTGCCCCTATCCTGAACTTTTCCTGACCAACTGTGCGATGGTGTCTTTTTTGCCGACCGACTTTCCGTTGGTCCTAGCATGAGCCTTTGCCGACCAACAATAGGATGTTGTTTTGTTTTGCCAACCAACAATTTGACAGCACGTACCCTTGATTTCCCATCCGCCTTACAATACAATGTCAACCAAAATCAAGTTGCATATCTCATTACAATATGATATTAGTCAAGTTACAGAACTTGCATGTACTCCAAAAATATTAAATCATGACCAAAGAAGGATAACATATTAATTACTTCTCACAAGTAAAGGAAACATTTACGGTTCAACGACCGAATCACCCAACAGGTTTACAAAATGATAGATGCATCTCCAATATTCATTGTTTGCTCCATTACACAAAATACCTAGGTGACAAGATGACATATAGGTTTACAAAATGAGACCTAAAAGACGCATTGTTTTTGCTCCATTACAGAAAATCTCTAGCTGATGCAAACTGACATCTTCCTGGTTCCTTCCTGCTCCTTTTGTATGTCTTTTCTACAAAGGATAAAAATGTAATGGTGAGCATGCATTCAGAGACAATGGCAAAAAAATAATTGTATAAAGCATCTATGGCAATTGGCAATTAAAAACTATGGGATTTTAGTGTTACAAAAAATAGCTCAAGTTCAGCACAATGCCACAACATGTGTTAATTAGATCTTTGCTGTGTTGGACATCATAAAGCCTCGATGCAACGTGACCATGAAGTACATTTCAGGAAATATGAGCAATATAGAGGTGTACTCGGAGCAGCACCTGGTACTATTTTGCAATATAAAGCAGCACCAGGGACGAGCTGGAGCGCGAAACGGTGAACTTTTCGCACGCCAACGGCCATCCGGCCATCTAGCGCTTGGCGCCAAGCCAGTAACCAATTATGCACAACAAGTATGTGATCTACTTTGCTAACCTATCTACCAGGGACGCTCTACACAAGGCAGGCATAGATGGCTCTTACTGCCAAGCCCACTCTATTGCTCCCTTCCCACAGAAGGAAAACTCTAGCCCGATGCCTACATGATACGATGAGCAAAAAAATGAAACTCAAGCTGACTGAACCAGCCTAGCACAAGAAACAGAACTCTAGCTTCTACTCTGTTCCTCATCATATCTACTCTGTGACACCATGACATGACATGTATGCAAGCATCGGATAATTAGATCGCGCATAACAACTCGTACCCTGACGCTGACGCAACAAGCAAAAGCATCAAACTGAATCAACCTGAACCAGCCCAACACAGATAGATAATTGAACTTGGCGCAGAGAAATGAGTATCTAGATCAGCGACCGCAGCAAGCACAGGACTAGAACAGAAAGCGATGGGGCATTGGGAAGAAATTATACCTGCGGAGGTTCATCGCAGCCGGGCAATATCACGGGCAACATAATTAAGTTGTATTTCCATCATCTGGACATAAGGCAAAAAATTAGCATGTTCGGACAATTACTCTTGTAAACAATAGCATGGACATGAGAGCAACTTTTGCATCACATTATTATTTCCTTGTGTTTCTACTAAATATCATCAACTAGTGGCTCAAGATAGACATCAATATCACTACCAGGTGAATTTCTGCCAGGAATCAACAGTGATCGGATGAAATTTGATTGCTTCATAATCATCCAGGGTGGAAAGTTATAAGGAATCAATAATACTGGCCAAATGCTATAGATGAGATTCATGGATCTAAATGGATTAAAACCATCGGCACATACTACAAGCTTAAGATTTCTGCTGTCTTTTGCAAAATCTTTATTTTTTTCATCAAAATCTTTCCAAAGGAGGGAATCTTTAGGATGCCTGATCAAGCCATCTTGTGTGCGCTCTTCTGCATGCCATCTTGTGAGAGCCGCAGTTCTGGAATACACAAACAACCTTTGAAGCCTCTTCTTTATTGGGAAGTAACGAAGAACCTTCTTAGGAACCTTGTGGACATGTTTCCCATCTGCACTCTTCCTTTCAGATTTCCATCTTGAAGCCTTACATTCTGGGCATGAATTGGCATTGGCATTGTTCTTCCAAAATAGAATGCAATCATTTTCACATGCATGGATATTAACATACCCAAGTCCTAGGCATTTGACTAGTTTTTTAGCTTCATTGGAGTTTTTGGGTATTGCGGACTCAGGGTAAGCATCTTTTAGTTGATCTAACAGCAGATCAAAACTTCTATCAGACCACCCTCCAAGCAATTTGGTGTGAAGAAGTCTCACTAGGAAACGAAGCTTTGAGAAATTCTTACAGCCTGGATATAGCTCTTGTCTAGAATCAGCTTCAAGTTTGTGGAGAGATTCTAGAAAAGAATCATCCTGATCTAAACCACAATCATCTTCAAGATCTCCCCCTTTATCCAAACCAGCAGCAAGGTCTCTTAGCAAATCAGATATATCATCGCCCTCATCCCTATCGTCACCCTCATATAGATTTGGAGGAATGGAAGAAGAAGAGACACGTTCTCCATGAAACATCCACTGTTTGTAGCCATCTACAAATCCATTGCATACGAGGCGCTCACGGACTTCAGACTCTTCTCTCCAGTATGAGTTCACACAGTTTTTGCAAGGACATAAGATTTTATTCTTGACCAATGATTTATTAAATGCAAAGCCTAGGAATTTGGCGAGCCCTTGTAAGTACTTCTCTGTATGCCTACATGCAAGTGTACATGTGTAGTGTGTTATATATAGTTTCAGCATCTAAGAAATTTAAAACATATATGCTGCGTTATACCTAGGCGCATCCATCCAACTTCTATCCATGGTAGCTAGCTTCACACTTGGTCACTACAAATACACACTAAATCCTGAACAGATAATATCACAACCAGAGAATGCAAGGAATTACTTGAAGTACTATAAATACAATGGCTCGAAAAAGAAAGTAAGAATCATAGAACCAATTCAATGGTAGTACACATAGCAAAGGTAGATACCACCATAAATAAACAGACCAAAGATATGGTTGACTCACCAACTAGTGGAGGATGTCGTGACAAGCACGGAAGGGGATTATCACACATCTTTGGAAGTTGAGTCGTTGGTAGCAAGAATCCTAATAACCAACCAGATTACACACTACAAAAATCAGTGCCAAACATAAGGAGGTATCTCTACATATTCATGGCATCCACACACATGGAGGGCCTCTAGACTTGAGTGGGGCAGAGGAACTCACTTGAGTGGATGCAGTAAGCACGTCGGTGGATGATCTCTTGAAGGTGAGCTCCCACGGTGTAGCCTCCTGAAGGAAAAAATGCATAAGAGCCGAAGCCTAAGCAAAACCTTCAATTCATGTTCACACGCAACATTGGCTGGGTTATGCTAGGAACACACTAAGATAACAAAATCAATAAATCTTGGAGCCACATTTGTTACAAAATACCAACAAGATATTAAGCTCACCAATTTCATAAATAATATCTGTTTGTTAGCCACTAACTCCTAATCTATGTACCATTTCAGTTATTCACATAATTTCTGAATCAAACAGTCAGACCAAAAGCACTCCATCAACTAATCATATACTAAAAGACAAATAAACAGTGGACAGTCCACACACACCTTTCGCACTAAGGTGGTGTTTGGTTCAGGAAAATATGATGCTAGGTACAATCAAATACCACAAGCTGGTCACTAAGTACCAATGATTCTGCTACTCTTCTTCCTCTGCTCAATGGTACCAACAATGGTTCTCTGTGCAACCTGCAACAAAAACAAAAGAGAGATGAAGTCAGGTCGCATGTACAGAGAGATGAAAATCCACACTGCGTGAGGTCTCCCCAAGTTCAGATGCTAAACTTCCTTAAGAGGAAATACAAGAATCTAGCCCCGATGCTTATCTCACCAAGTCAGAGAAACCACTTCCTATGAAAGGTAAAAACTTGTTCAGTATACAGAATTTTGTTTTAGCCCATGATGTTGAATATAAAATCTCTTACGAGATCATGCTGAACAACACTAAGGACAATGTAGAAACTTGCTAGACTTAATGAGTGATCCCTGCTCATTGAACCTGTAACAATTCAGGCATAAACCCTGTAAAATGCATCTGTTCCTTCTTTTTTAATGTCAGGACAAACGTGTGTACTTACACAACTAACGGTAATGAAACACTGTTCTCAAATCATATGTACAGATCCAGTTCGGCCTCCACATGAAGCTGCAGAGTTAGTATCATCATTTCCTCAGAAGAACCTCAGAGTTGTCCCTGCCACATGTGTTCTATGGAAGATCCCCACTGCCGGAGCTCCAACATGCCTCTAGGAGAGAGAGAGAGAGAGAGAGAGAGGAGTTGTACCTCAGATGCATGCTGCCCGGTTACAAGTTGAAGCAGCCACTCGGACGGACGAGCGCGGGGCGCCGATGGACGGGCAGGACGGAACTGCGCGGGGCGCCGATGGACGGGCAGGATGGCGCGGGACGGAGATGGATGGGCACGGCGGAGCGGCGCAGGCGGCTGTGGAGGCACGGACGGCGCGGGGCAGCGCAGGGCAGTTAGGACGGCGCGGGGCGGCGCGGCAGAGGCATGACGGCGCGAGGCGGCGCAGCAGAGGCAGGACGGTATGGGGCTGGCAGGATGGCGCAGGGCGGGCAGGACGGCGTAGCGGAGGTCGTGGGAGGCATGGGGCGGCGGTGGAATGGCGGAGGACGGCGCAGGGCAGGCAGGATCTAGGGATTTGGCGGCGTGGCTGGGGGGATTTGGCCCTTCGTGGGGATTGAAGTGATTTGGGAAAAAAACATTTCGCGGGCTGGGCCAGACTTCGCGCTAAAATTTTGGCCGTTCGCGCGCGAGGCCCATTTAGCCTCTTACTATTGGTCGGGGTTATTTGCCGACCGATGGTCCGTGGGCCATAATGGAATTCCCGACCGACAGTTCGATGGTATATGTTTTATCATTCCCGACCGACGGTGTGTTACCGTAAATAATTTTCCCGGCCCACAATCTGTTAGAAACTTTCATGGCCAACCGTGGGTCGGCAATAGTGACTTTTTCCCAACACACAACGGTAGGGAATTCTGGTGCATGGTGTAGTGAAGGGATAAGAGTTAGCTTCTTAGACATTTGGAAATCAACATGACAGTTCTTCTAGTGTAATCATACTATGTTGCATTCTACAAAACTATTGTGCAGATACGAAAATACTGCACGTAACATATTTTCTGTTAGGGGGGAATCTGCGCCTAACATCTAACACCACTACAAAGAGAGAGAATGAAAATAATGCACCTATAACATTACTAAAAAGAAAACAGAGCCAAGCCTAATTATAGTTGATATAAATGGTACCCACTGATGGATTCATGTACCTAGGGTAGGGTTATAGGCCTGACCTAAACGTCCTACCCAAGGACACTCGTAGAAGAAATCATCTTCCAGTCGACCGAAGAGGAATCCACTCGACTAGACTGGAAGGACTCGACCATGGAAGACTCACTCGACCATGAAGACTCACTCGACCACCGAAGGTCAAGGCACTCTGCAAAGGCAACGGCTTGTTATTAAATAGACTTAATGATAGTTAAAGCGCCTTATGAGGCGCGCATCAAGAACCCCCGGCTTAATGTACTTTATTCCTCCATTATGTGGGCTGGCTGGGGTCTGGCGCACTCTATATAAGCCACCCCTCCACGATAGAAGGGTGGAGATTCTTGTAATACTCATACTCATAATCCACTCGACCGCCTCAGGGCTCCGAGACGTAGGGCTGTTACTTCCTCCGAGAAGGGCCTGAACTCGTACATCCCTTGTCTCCACAACTACTCCATAACTAGAACATCGCCTCTCCTTAACCTACCCCTACTTCTACTGTCAGACTTAGAACCACGACAGTTGGCGCCCACCGTGGGGCAGGTGTTTTAGTGATTTGTGGAGGAGTTGCTGTACTTCCGAGTACGTTCATCATGATGACTGCTGGAGTTTTTGGTGAAGGGCACGAGATCCGTCTTGGTGCTCTCACTTTTGTCACCGACGACCAAGATGGCTCCGGAGGCCCCTCTTGACATCGAGGCGCCCCGTCTGCTGGGCGACACACTTCGTGCATGTGTTCGCGGCATTCTGCTGCGGCAACCGTCGACCCCGTACCGGTCGACTCCTTTATCGGCCGCCCGCCCAGTCTCCCACCAGCGCAAGCGCTCTGGTCGGTCGAGGCTTCAGCGGTGGGTGAAGCACGCGGTGGCTCGCCAGACAGCCACCGCTCAGGTCACGGCAATCGAGCCCGACGAGTCTCTCTACGGCCTGTTCGATCTGTCGACTGGCTCCGTAGAGACTGCATCAGTGTGATAGCAGTGATCCAGCGGCGGAGATCCTCATGGTCGACGGCCCTCGCAGTCCTCCCGGTTTCGCCCACGGTGGTGGGGCCGCTGGAGGAGGTGACCCCGTGCAAGAACACGAAGAGTACCAGCCCGAGACACTCGACTCTCTGCAGAGAGAAGACCTTCGTCGCAGGAACATGGATGCACTACATACTCCTATCGCCGGAGAGACCCCTGAGGCTCGTGCCTTGGAGGAAGCACGCCATTAATGTGGCTGAACGCGCCGCTGGAGAATCTTCAGCGAGCACTCGACGAACGCGCGCGGCAACGACTCCCTGAATCCAGTCGACGTCGGCTCTTCCCGCCGACTCAGGTATACCGCACGCCAGTTCAGAATTTAGCAGCTGCAACTTGCATAGCAGAGTCCATCCAGCCGTCCCAGTCAGAAGCTGGAAGAGGCTTGCAGCAGATCAGAGATTTACTCCGAGCGGCAGGTGACCAGAACTCAGCCGTGTCGCAGTCGCGCAACAGGATTCACAGTCGATCCGTCGCTGCGAACACCGCCCGCCGGCTCACAGCCCCAGATCGCCTCCAGCGGCGGAAGGGCGCGACAACCGGCGAGAGCAGCTCGGAGACCGATTCGACCGAGATGACAAAGGCCGAATGCCTCTTTCCCTCCGAGGAAGGGTCACACGCCCTCGGCGGCAAGATGACGATTTACGCTCAAGACAGGCGGAGGATTCCATCGACCCTGTGGAACCAGGCTTTGATCCGCGATCCATTATCGTGCAAGGCTTGGTCGACCGGAACAGAGCCCATCGAGGAGGGCTCGAGAGGATGCACCCACCAGCAATGAGTGCATGTCTCGGTCCATAGTGCTTTAGCAGGGCTATCAGAGCCGCAGTGATCCCCCCAATTTCAGATTGGCGACAGGAGTCAGCAAGTTCACTGGGGAATCCAAGCCTGAAACTTGGCTCGAAGATTACCGAGTGGCTGTTCAGATTGGTGGTGGGAATGATGAGGTGGCCATGAAACATTTGCCCCTCATGTTGGAAGGTTCTGCCAGAGCGTGGCTGAGTCAATTACCTCACAGCAGCATATATACTTGGGAAGATTTGTCCCGAGTGTTCGTCAGGACTTTTGAAGGGACTTGCAAGCGACCGGCTGGTTTGACAGAGCTGCAAGTTTGTGTGCAGAAGACCAATGAAACTCTCCGAGAGTACATTCAGAGATGGATTACCTTGCACAATACTGTGGAAAATGTGTCTGACCATCAGGCGGTTTGCGCCTTCAAGGACGGCGTCAAAAACAGAGAATTGAGCTTGAAATTCGGTCGAACCGGGGACATGACCCTGAGTCGAATGATGGAGATTGCTAGCAAGTATGCCAATGGCGAAGAAGAAGACCGACTCCGAAGCGGTAAATACAAGCCAAGTCCGTCGGAGAAAGGTAATTCCAGTCGGAAGCAGAAACGGAAAGCCGAGCCAGCAGCTCCTGGAGAGGCCCTGGCCGTGACTCAGGGGAAGTTCAAGGGAAAGCCCAAAGGATCCTGGAATCCGAAAAAAGTGAAAGACAAGGAAGGAAATGACGTGATGGATATGCCGTGCCATATTCACACGAAGAAGGATGAAGAGGGCAACATTATTTACCCGGCACACCACTGCCAAAGTCGACTCCTCGATCCAGCGGCCAGAGCAAACAGTCTAAGGACAAGGAGAAGGAGCCGACAAGACCGGAGACAAAGAGGACAAGTGAGGAGGAATACCGATGTCAACTCCACTCTGATGATCTTCGCGGATGTGGAAAGCAAAAGTCGACTGAAAGTCATCAACCGGGAAGTGAATATGGTTGCCCCGGTTAAGCCAAGTTATGTGAAGTGGTCCCAGACACCCATCACATTCGACCAATCTGATCACCCGACTCACATTGCCACCCCTGGGCGGCAAGCGTTAGTGGTCGATCCAGTTGTCGAAGGCACTCGACTGACAAAAGTGCTGATGGATGGTGGTAGTGGGCTGAATTTGTTATATGCGGATACTTTGAAAGGGATGGGCATTCCGATGTCCCGATTGAGCGCCAGCAATATGAGTTTCCACGGTGTCATTCCAGGGAAGAAGGCCAATTCACTCGGCCAAATAGCCCTGGACGTGGTTTTTGGTGATTCCAAGCACTTCCGCAAAGAAAAGTTGACCTTTGAGGTTGTGGATTTTCGAGTCGTACCACGCCATTTTGGGAGGCTCGCCACGCATCGCATTCATGGCTCGACCATGTTACGGTACCTCAAACTGAAAATGCCAGGACCCAAAGGAGTGATCACTGTCACTGGCGATCGGAAGAAGGCAGAAGAGTGCTTTCAGAAGGGCTCGAAGATTGCCGACTCGCAAGTGTCGGCGGTCGAATTCAACGAGTACATGCAAAACGCAGATCCGAGTGATTTGTTACGGTCTAAGAGGCCAGCCACGTAGTCGCATTCAAATCGTCGCGAGACAAAGCCCGTCCCATATTCATCCGACCGACCCGGCGCGGCTCACCCACATATCCACAACACTCGACTCAAATAGGAAGAAGCGCCATCCGGTTCCTCCGTGAGAATCGGGACATTTTGCATGGAAGCCACCGACATGCCAGTGTTCCTGTGGAACTGGCTGAGCATCGCCTCGAGTCGACAAGTCAGCTAAACCAGTCAAAGAACATCTTGGCGGTCCGCCGTCCGTAAGAGAAAAGCTATTGGTGAAGAAGTGGCTCGATTGCCGACAGCAGGATTTATCCGTGAGATTTACCACCCGAGTGGCTCGCTAATGTTGTCATGGTCCCCAAGAAGGATAACTCCTCCGCATGTGCATTGATTTTAAGCACATTAATCGGGCCTGCCCGGGATCATTTTCTCTCCCCGCATCGATCAAATTGTTGACTCGACCGCTGGTGCGAGAGGTTGTCTTTTCTAGATGCATATTCGGGTATCATCGATCCGCTCAGATGGACCCGATGAAATAAAAACAGCTTTCATCACTCCATTCGGTGCTTCGCTATATCACCATGCCATTCGCCTCAAGAATGCCGGAGCCACATTTATGCGAATGATTCGAAGTGTCTTCTCACCAAATCAGTCGGAATGTGGAAGCGATATGGATGATATCGCCGTTAAGTCGCGAAAAGGTTCCGACCTGCTTGCCGACCTCGCCAAACATTTGCCAACCTCGTAAGGTACGATATCAAGCTCAATCCGTCAAAGTGCACATTCGAGTTCCCGGTGGAAAATTACCGGTTTTCGCTTCCGAACGAGGAATCGACGCTAACCCAGAGAAGATCGGCACTATTCTCCGAATGAAACGCCCCGTGCGAGTGCACGACGTCCAGAAGCTTACTGGATGCTTGGCCGCTTTAAGTCGATTCATCTCACGACTCGGTGAAAAGGCATTACCTCTTTACCGACTGATGAAGAAGGCTGACAAGTTCGAGTGGACTCCGGAAGCTGATGCAGCGTTTGCCGAGCTAAAAGCTCTGCTCTCCACCCAGCCGGTGCTTGCTGCTCCAATCAGCAAAGAGCCTCTGTTGCTTTACATTGCAGCCACTGGACAAGTTGTCAGTTCTGTGCTTACGGTCGAGCGGGAAGAGGAAGGAAAGGCCTTCAAAGTTCAGCGCCCGGTGTATTATTTGTCTGAAGTCTTGACTCCGTCCAAGCAGAGATATCCTCATTATCAGAAGCTTGTGTATGGTATATACATGACCACAAAGAAGGTTGCTCATTATTTCTCTGATCATTCTATCACAGTCGTCAGCGACGCTCCTTTATCAGAGATCTTGCATAACAGGGACGCAACCGGTCGAGTGGCGAAATGGGCGATTGAACTTCTTCCCCTTGATATCAAATTCGAGGCAAAGAAAGCCATTAAGTCCCAGGCTATAGCTGATTTCCTTGCCGAGTGGATTGAACAACAGAGCCGATGAAGTTCACTCGAGCATTGGACCATGTTCTTTGACGGCTCCAAGATGCTGAATGGTTCTGGTGCTGGGGTTGTTTTGGTTTCCCCCAGAGGAGATAAGCTTAGGTATGTGCTCCAGATTCACTTTGATTCCTCCAACAATGAGGCAGAGTATGAGGCCCTTTTATATGGATTGCGCATGGCCATCTCACTCGGCGTCCGTCACTTTGATGGTTTATGGCGACTCAGATCTAGTGGTCAATCAAGTAATGAAGGAGTGGGGCGTGAGAAGCCCGGCTATGACCGGATATCGCAATGCAAAGGAGGAAGCTGGAAAAGAAGTTTGAGGGTTGAACTCCATCACATCCCCGATTGAAAAATCAAGCAGCAGATGATCCGCCAAGATAGGGTCCAAGAGAGAAGCCATTCCGAGTGGCGTGTTTTGGAACATATACACACTCCGTCACCAAAGAAGATCCTTCACGCAGGAAGCTCCGCAACCCAAGAGTGCCACAGACTGATCGAGGTTGAGGTCCCGCATGGGTCGACTTGGTCATGGAAGTTTTAGTTGTCACTCCCGATTGACGATTCCATACATTGCATATATTCGAGAAAGGAACTCCCGAGGATGAGGAAGAGGCTCGGCAGATCGTCCGTCGATCCAAAGCTTTTACCGTTATCGGTGGACAGTTGTATAGAGAAAGCCCAACGAGTCGGACAAAATGCATAACGCCGTAAGAAGGTCGAGTCATACTCAATGATATCCACTGGGACCTGTGGTCACCATGCGCCCTTCGGACCATTGTAGCCAAAGCATACCGAGCTGGATTTTACTGGCCAAAAGCAAATGAGATGGCGAAAGAAATAGTGGACAAGTGCGAAGGGTGCCAGTTCTATTCCAATATGTCACACAAGCCTGCGTCAGCCTTGAAGACCATTCCACTCGTTTGGCCTTTCGCAGTATGGGGGTTGGACATGATCGGTCCCTTGCGAACGGGTCGGAGCGGTTTCACGCATGTACTGGTAGCAGTCGACAAGTTCACCAAGTGGATTGAGGCTAAGCCAATCAAAAAACTTGATGCTGGTACTGCTGTTTCCTTTGTCAGAGGGTTGACGTTCAGATATGGAGTCCCGCACAGTATTATCACGGACAATGGGTCGAATTTCGACTCGGAAGAATTCAAAGATTTCTGCAACTCCCAAGGCACACGAGTCGACTACGCTTCAGTCGCTCATCCGCAGTCGAATGGACAGGCAGAACGAGCCAATGGATTGATCCTCAAAGGTCTGAAGCCCCGTTTGATGCGAGATCTCAAGCACGCGGCTGGAGCCTGGGTCGACGAACTTCCTTCGGTGCTCTGGGGTTCGCGGACCACGCCTAATCGGTCGACTGGGAGAACTCCTTTTTTCCTGGTCTATGGGGCAGAAGCAGTTTTACCGAGTGATCTCCTTCACAACGCTCCACGAATTGAACTTTATAATGAAGCAGAAGCTGAGCAAGCGCGTCAGATGCAATCGACCTCTGGAAGAAGAAAGGAAATGGCTCGATCCGCCGACCATTTACCAAAGAAGACTTGCGCCGCCAGACGCCGTAAACGTGAGAGGTCGAGCCTTCCAGAAGGAGATCTGGTCCTTCGGGTGGATCAGCAGAAGCAACATAAGCTTGCTCCCTCATGGGAAGGTCCCTTCATCGTCACAAAGGTTCTCCACAATGGGGCATATCGTCTCTACAATGTCGAACACGATATCGATGAGCCCCGAGCTTGGAATGCGGATCTGCTCCGCCCGTTTTACACTTAGAGTTTTTCACTCGGAAGAGTTGTAATAAAGTACTCCTGTAGCTCACGAGCTTTGAAGCAATAGTGTCATAATTCCTTCATAATTTTTGTCACTCTTTATTTTTCGTCGAGTAAAATTTTTCCCACACCCAGCGGGTGGCGCGAATCCGTTCCGCCTAAGTTTTTAAAATTCTACCGAGTGGTAAGCCAGACTTCCACTCGGAGGTGGCGCGAATCCGTTCCGCCTAAGTTTTTAAAATCCTACCGAGTGGTAAGCCAGACTTCCACTCGGAGGCTTAGCTGCAGCTCAGTGCTCGCCTAAGATAATAAAATCCTACCGAGTGGTAAGCCAGACTTCCACTCGGAGGCTTAGCTGCAGCTCAGTGCTCGCCTAAGATATTAAAATCCTACCAAGTGGTAAGCCAGACTTCCACTCGGAGGCTTAGCTGCAGCTCAGTGCTCGCCTAAGATATTAAAAATCCTACCGAGTGGTAAGCCGATTTCCACTCGGAGGCTTAGCTGCAGCTCGGTGCTCGCCTAAGATATTAAAATCCCACCGAGTGGTGCCGACTTCCACTCGGAGGCTTAGCTGCAGCTCGCTCGCCTAAGATATTAAAATCCCACCGAGTGGTAAGCCGACTTCCACTCGGAGGCTTAGCTGCAGCTCGATGCTCGCCTAAGATATTAAAATCCTACCAAGTGGTAAGCGACTTCCACTCGGAGGCTTAGCTGCAGCTCGCTCGCCTAAGATATTAAAAATCCCACCGAGTGGTAAGCCGATTTCCACTCGGAGGCTTAGCTGCAGCTCGGTGCTCGCCTAAGATATTAAAATCCCACCGAGTGGTAAGCCGACTTCCACTCGGAGGCTTAGCTGCAGCTCGGTGCTCGCCTAAGATATTAAAATCCCACCGAGTGGTAAGCAGACTTCCACTCGGAGGCTTAGCTGCAGCCCAGTGCTCGCCTAAGATAAAAGAAATCCCACCGAGTGGAGAGCAAACCTCCCACTCGGGGGCTTAGCTGCAGCCCAGTGCTCGCCTAAGATAAAAGAAATCCCACCGAGTGGAGAGCAAACCTCCCACTCGGGGGCTTAGCTGCAGCCCAGTGCTCGCCTAAGATAAAAGAAACCCTACCGAGTGGAGAGCAAACCTCCCACTCGGGGGCTTAGCTGCAGCCCAGTGCTCACCTAAGATAAAAGAAATCCTACCGAGTGGAGAGCAAACCTCCCACTGGGGCTTAGCTGCAGCCCAGTGCTCGCCTAAGATAAAAGAAACCCTACCGAGTGGAGAGCAAACCTCCCACTGGGGCTTAGCTGCAGCCCGTGCTCGCCTAAGATAAAAGAAATCCTACCGAGTGGAGAGCAAACCTCCCACTGGGGCTTAGCTGCAGCCCAGTGCTCGCCTAAGATAAAGAATCCTACCGAGTGGAGAGCAAACCTCCCACTGGGGCTTAGCTGCAGCTCGCTGCTCGCCTAAGGAATAAGTCGATCGCAGAGGCATCTCACCGTTAACCTGCAAAGAGCAATTCAAGCCAAGAGCAATTATTTCCAAACATCCAATCCAAATTTAGGTCGATACCTAAAATAACCGAGAGTGCTCAGCGCTAAGCCCGTTAAGGTTTTATCGGTTACAGCCCACTCGGCATTCCGAGGCAAATTTAAGGTCAAGCAAAGTTTTTACCCTCCCGTGGAGGGCTGGACGGAGCAACGAACTCGTCAAGGTCAATCCTGTCGGCGATCCGCGTGGCAGCTGCAATGAAAGTCTCCATGAAGGTCCTGAAGTCATGCTTTTAGTGTTGGCCACTCGAGAGCCGCCAGCTTGTCTTCTCGGCTTCCTTGCAATGGACTCGCGCCGGACATGTGGCAACGTCCGCACCGCACCGAGCCAAGATTTCTTCCACTCTTGCACTCGGTCGGGGCGGCATTCAGCCGAGCCATCAATGACTCGAGGTCATTTTGGAGTGTCTCACCGGCAGCGCCGAGTCGATGCGAGACGAGCAGCCTTCGATCTTGCGAGATAGTCCACGACAAAGAAGAACACGGATTCCAAATGGAAGATGTTCATGGCAGTTTCATCGCTCACCGGGAATTGGCAGGTCAAGGTTCGCTCCACCGGCTGGTTTCTTCTTCAAAGTTGCGCGAACTCGCAAAGACAAAACCCGAATCAGGAAAACAAATAATGGAAACATAACGGTTGGAAGAATTGGTCGAGTGAAGAAGGTTACCTTCAAGCTTAAGGAACAATTTTTAGCAAGACTGCCCAAGAAGCTTTCCAGCTCGTTCTTCTTTCCAGCCATTAGGAGGATCTTCTCACTCAGATTCTTCTTGTCAGCTTTCATTCGCTCAACATCCTTGCCGGCAGCGCCGAGCAACCTTCAGATTGGCGTTATCCTGTTCGAGCTTGGCGATGAGGCCGTTTGTCGTCGAAAGCTTGATCTTTTCAGACAGCTCAAGCTCTTTCTTCCTTTGGGCCTCCTTCACCTTGTCTGTGAATCGCAGCAAAGTCAAACATGAAGCAAATGAGGGGAGAAAAGAGTCGTCAAATCTCACCAAACATACCTTTGGTCTCCTCCTTCGCCTTCGCCGATTCTCTTGCACTAGCTTCAAGTCCAACTCGAGCTGAATATGCTTCGCTCCAGCTCAAGATAGCGGTCGCAAGATCACAAGATTTCTACGAAGGGTCAGTTGCAAAAGTATCGAGATAATCCACTTCGAGTGAATAAAAAAGAATGGTGCGTTTAAGACTACGATCGAATACAAGCATTCGACCGTAGTCTCGGGATTACACCTGGGTGCACTCAGCGTGCCCCCACCGGTGTTACTCACATATAGTCGACGATCGACCAAAAAAAAATATATATAAAGAGCGAGTCGACCAATCGATCGAATCTTCTTCAGATCGTAATCAATCGCCAGCAATCGACCACGCCTCGGGATTACACCTGGGTGCACTCAGCGTGCCCCACCGGCCTCGTAAACATTGTCGCTCCATTCGGATAATGATCAACATCTACTTAGTAAGTTTAAGACCGATCGCCGCAATGACCTTAGCCTTGGGGACTACACCCAGCGGGTGCACTCAGCGTGCCCCCGCCAACATGGAGTTTTTTACCAACACACCTAGTGGGTGACTGCTATGAATTCTAGAAAGAAAAGTTTTGATAGCATATCCTAACGGAATGTGGTGGTCGATCGACCAACATTGCTCGAGGGCGAGCTGGCATCGTAAGCGGCTTGGCTCAAGATCCCTGACGATCTTCACTTGCTCCATCATGATCCCTGCTTGACGGATTGCTTCCTTAGCAGCATCGGCCTGGTCCTCCGGGACGTGGTGCGTGGTGAAGATCGAAGGTTGTCCAGCACTCGACGGCGTGGGCGAACACCGTCGATGGCACCGCTGGGACACGGTGTGTCGAGTGCCGACCTCTCCTTCCGTCATGACGGTCTCGGGCGTCGTTGCACCTTGGGCTTCTCTGCCAGTAGATGCTTTCCTGCTCCTCCTAGCCCTCAGTGGCTCCTCATCCTCATCATCGTCGTCGGGAAGAGTGATGATGTTATCGGTTGAGCTTGTAAAAGAGTTAAAGTCGAAAATCTTGAGTCACCGAATAAGAACAAGAATTAAGGATATAGTACTAGGATTTGAGGTGGCGGCGTCTTCCATCTCGCGGTCGTCAGCCTTAGCTGAAGTTTCAGAAGTCGCAGCGCTGAAAATCCAAAGAATCAGTCGACCGATTCAAGTATCAACCAGAGACAAAATCTATATAGAGCAAGAAGATTTAAGCAATATGCTTACCCTGAGATGGTGGGGATGGACACCTTCATTTTCGGCAGAGGCTTGGTTGTCCTCGGCGGAGCTACCTTCGTTGCTTCGGCGCCTTCTCGTCGGCACCGAGAAGCGGTCCGAGGCGTTTGGTCGATCAAAGCGTCGCAACTCCCTTACCGCTGCTCAGCCAAGGATCGTGCACAAGCTTTGACCGCCTTTCCAAGCGCGGTGGTGCGACTTCCTCCTCTTCATCCTCGCCATCATCGTCCTCGCTCATCGCCATCCTCGCCGCCGCTGCTTTCTGCAGCATCTGAATCCCACCTCCTCGGCTCTCACCTCCATTGGCTTCCCCTCCTCGCCGAATCTGGGCGCCATTGGGCATTGAGTATAGCTCGTGAGGGCCTGGAAGTATCAAAGCGAGTTCAATCGACCAAGCTACGTAGCACACTCGATGATATACAACGGAAAATGAACAAGTGTACCTTATCTCGACGCTGTCAAGATCAGCGGAGAAATCCTCCGGATCCGCGAGGATTGTCCTTGTTTCCAGTGATTGAAGCCATCCATCTTTCCACTACGGCATCGCCGATCGCCTCCGGTGGACGCGAGTCTCGCCTTCGGTGCTGCAATACAACCACATACTGATGACTCGAATCAAGGGGCTGGATTCGCCTCAAGAAAAACCTCCAGAGGTCCATGCCGGTCACTCCGTCCCTAACCAGCTGCACCACGCGTCCATCAGCATCTTCACTTCAGCCCTCTCCTCAGAACAACCTTCGTGGAGGAGGGCTTATTCACTCGACTCATGGTAAATTTAGGAGTCCAGCCGATCGCCCGGCGCCGCCTCATTCCGCAATAGAACCAGGTCGATTGCCAACCCCGACCGACTCGGGAAAATGCATAGCTGGGAAAGTGCTTTTGCTCCTCAACTGACTCCTAAACCACCACACATCTGGACTACTTGGGTCTTCGCTCTCGGGCTTGCCTTCTTCACACCGTCTGAGCGACATGTGAAGATGTACTTGAACAAACCCCAGTGCGGTCGACAACCCAGGAAGTTTTCGCACATAGACACAAACGCGGCAAGGTATGCGATGGAGTTTGGAGTAAAATGGTGGAGCTGGGCTCCGAAGAAATTCAGAAAACCTCGAAAGAAGACACTCGGCGGCAACGAGAAACCTCGGTCGACGTGGGTGGCCAAAAGCACGCACTCACCCTCTTCTGGTTGAGGCTGCCACTCTCGGCCAGGAAGTCTCGCGGCGCCGTGGGGAATCAATCCGTCGTCAACCATGTCGAGGAGATCCTTCTCCCTGATCGTCGACTGGATCCAATCTCCCTGGACCCAGCCTTTCGGCAGCTTGGATCTCGACGAAGAACCACCGCGACCGGTGGATCTCCCCTTCGCCTTCTCGGCCGCCGACGCCTTCTCCGCCACCGACGCCTTCTTCGCGCGCTCCAACATAGTCGTCTTCTCCTTGCCCATGGCCGCCGGCGGAGTGCGCAAGGAGAGAGATGGCGAGAGAGCGGCAGCGGGGTGGAGAGCGGAGACGGAGAGAGCTAAGGAGGAAGAACAAGGTACTGTGCACGAGCCTCCGGGAGTTGCATTTATAGCGTCCCTTCCGAGTGGATGACAGGTGGACCCAAGCAGTCCAATCATATCCCGAGCAGCCGCACTGCGTGATACGTGGCGGAAAAAGTGGCGCGGAGATCGAGGCGTCCCTGTAACGTCCCATCCTAGCGCCGCAGTCCGTTCCGTTTCGCGCGCTACCCCAAATTTCGTATCCCGTGAGATCCGCGAGCGACAGATCGGTCTGTCAAGTGCGAGATCTCCTGCGATCCGTCGCTCGGGAATAGCAAAGGAAGTCACTCGACTAAAAAACAAGAATGGATCAAGTCGACTGAAGGAAAATTTCTTGTTATCAACAGAGAAGATCTTGATCCAAGACAACACGTAGCCAGAATGCAAAAAGCAGTCGGAAACAACGTCAACTCCTCCTTCACTCAAGCCTCAATCCATTCGGGGGCTAATGATGGATTCATGTACCTAGGGTAGGGTTATAGGCCTGACCTAAACGTCCTACCCAAGGACACTCGTAGAAGAAATCATCTTCCAGTCGACCGAAGAGGAATCCACTCGACTAGACTGGAAGGACTCGACCATGGAAGACTCACTCGACCATGAAGACTCACTCGACCACCAGAAGGTCAGAAGGCACTCTGCAGTGCAACGGCTTGTTATTAAATAGACTTAATGATAGTTAAAGCGCCTTATGAGGGGCGTTATCAGTAACCCCCCTGGCTTAATGTACTTTATTCCCTCCATTATGTGGGCTGGCTGGGGTCCTGGCGCACTCTATATAAGCCACCCCCCTCCACAGATAGAAGGGTGGAGATTCTTGTAATACTCATACTCATAATCCACTCGACCGCCTCAGGGCTCCGAGACGTAGGGCTGTTACTTCCTCCGAGAAGGGCCTGAACTCGTACATCCCTTGTCTCCACAACTACTCCATAACTAGAACATCGCCTCTCCTTAACCTACCCCTACTTCTACTGTCAGACTTAGAACCACGACACCCACCACCACCCCCACCCCTTCAGGCTAACCTCCTGCACTCATTCACCGTTGTAGACAATCATGAGAAGAGCTGTCATTTACCGCTGACTCTGTTCTTAGCTTAGAGTAAAATGATCTTCACATTTATCGAACGTTCATTGATAACAGGATAAGAATTGTCCGGACCTAAGCATTTTCATTTATCTGCAACGGTGGGAGGCCTGGAATTTCAGGAATGGGTGACTTTTTCTTCTTTATCTTATCGAACATCATTGCTTGGGTCATTAGAATTAGCCCTGCAATAGAAGCCGAGTTCTAGAGCACGCATCTTACTACCCGGCACGAATCAACCACGCCAGCCTCAACAAGGTCTTCGAACTTGTCAGTCATTGCATTGTGCCCCACTTGCCACTCGCTTTCAAGAATCTTCTCTACCACAGCTGAGCCATCTGCACCAGCTATTCGTCATAGCTAGAACAAGGAGTGCCTCGAACATCGTTTCACAAATTTCAGAATTAGCAGGATATGCAATTAATACATGAAATTTGCGGAGGTAAAAAAACTGTTACGAATGCTCTAATAACTGAGCACTTCGAACACATGCTTCTTTACGCTTGTCCGACACCATAACTGATTAGCAAATTATATATTTTAGGTATAGGATGTTTACATGCGCAAAAGTGGTCATTTTACAAACAATCAGCGGTGAATACAATGATGGAGCAACCATACTACAGATAAGATATAAGAATAATTTCACGGATAACCTCCCATACCCATAGTATTCACACCACAGTATAGGGATAATTGCAACGGATAACCTACATTTCCCATGATATGTACACCAATCTTCTCTTCCGGGTCATCCACGAGATCCATGATACTGGGAACATGCTTTCATAGTTCAACATACCTGGTGTGATGCCTTTGCTAATGGCTGCAAAAGCTGCATTCTTTGCATCCTCCACTCTCAGCTTTCTGTCCTCAAGTTCAGCTTCAGTGGTTTCCCCTACCTGAATAATCCCTAAAACTCCTCAGACGCCCGCAAAGAGGGGAACATGGGAGAAACTTAATACCAAAATTAAAATGATTTCTGCCTTATGCACTTCTCGATCCTGAAACTCTCTGTAAATCATGGGAGAAGTGATTTCTTCGCAGTTTAAGTCATACATAAGAAGACATGCGATGAGCTTGAGAAGCATTATGCATGTTCTGAAGATTAATTGTTGTCAGCCACCATTACTTGCTTTTCCTCTGACCATTCTGCACAATTCTTAGCTAGCTATGCCATCTCCATAAATTCCTTTGGGTGTGCCAAAACCACAACCACTTTTATTAGGTACGGTCCGTAGGACTTGATGTACAATTTGATCCAAAAAAGAAAGAGTGAGAAACCTCGCATATATAGAGGTCCATCGACACCAACATCTCTTATGAAATTTGCTTCAATGTCTTGCCTCCTCCCTGCTCTTCAATCTTGTTCCTTGTGTGGCATGGTTCCAAACGTGATGCCTGCTTGCATTGCAGAGGTGGAGAATGTCACCTAAAAATCTGGGCTTGGGAAGCGTTAGAAAGACATGTGTACGACGGTTCTGGCTATATTGCAGTAGCCTGGTTAGTTTTTTGATATATAATTATGTTCGCACTGCAGCCCATCCAAAATATACGCCTGTAGATGGTTGAAACACCAACAGGTCACAACTACATAGTACTGCAATTAGTGCACATACTACATTTGTCATTTGTTGCATCTCCAATTTGTTGCAAATAACCATGAGTGGAAGTCAGTATTGGGAAAGAATCAATCACTGTGTTGCACTTGTAGTTAGCTAGTATAGCTGCCTTTTATGCACATGTAACCAGCGTATAACAAACTCGGATCAAGCAAGGAAAATAACACAGGGCCAACACAGTCCTTTGAGGCTGTGACCATCAATCGTTGTGCCCCCGTGTTGTGTCCGGTGGGTGTTTCGGTGTAGCTAAGCCTGTACTATAATAAGTAGCTCTCCCGTACGTGTTTGTGTACTGGGGAAAACCAACGTATCTTCACTACACACGTGTAGCTTGCATACGGAATCATCCGGATCACAAGCCACTACAAGAAAACCCGTTTTTGACAACGATGTATGGGGTTGTTAGAAGTTAGATTGTCGCCGCTAAAGATCAATAACGACGATAATCTGATGGTTCTTTGCCGCTGTTAAAGAATCCATTGTTTAAAGTAATAATGATTGCACAAATTTGCTGGTCGTTATTCTTGTCACGACAACATGGTTTGTCATTGTCAATCTTGAGGCAATAACAGCCGAAATTGTACTATTCACGACCACTTTTCCGTCTCTAATAATTTGTCCGTAGTTGATCGAAGTATCATTACAAACCACTTTATATTAGTAATGATCACTCTCTTTACTATTTTGTTATCCTTCAATGACCACCTGTAGAATCGCTAACAACCACTTTATATATACAACGAGTATTAAAATCCACATTAATTTAGAAACAAAAGTGTGAATAATGAAAGGATTATAGCCTCCTTTATCACTAAAAATCAGGTAAATTAACAAAAATGTGAAGATACTATTACAGCACTAAAATACCGTTTAGGAAATTTGAGTCAAAAGCACACCTTAGGCACTCATCATCACTCAAAGTGAGACAACTACAAAAGACAATATTAATTAATCTTCAATCGATGGAGATCATCATTGTTCGAATGAATATCATTATTCATAGGCGATTACAGTGCATCATCATGCCTCTATATAATATTGTCGACCATCAGCCTACAAAACATTGAATGATTTATAAAAGTTAGTCCATGTAAATAATTTGGCACAAAGTATAATAGCATATAAAATCAGTGTATGAGAACATCTTACTTGATCATGCTTGCTTTCATGAGGACTGTTACCCAGAGATCTACCAGACATAAGACGCTTTATTTCTGACACTTCTTGCACTAAGCCAATCAGCGTTTCTTTGAGGATTTTGTTTCCGTTGGGCAGATAAATCCAAGTGTGAATACAGTCCCCTTGACCATGGAACCAGCTGAAACAGTTGGTGCCCAATTTTATAAAATTCCTCGCAGCCGACGTGTCTTTGGCGCCTGCTAGGGTCGCCGAAGTTGTGGGGGTAGTTGGGGGATCCAAATTTCTTAGTCAACAGGACGACGGCTAGACGGCGCAGGTTCCGGCGGCGGCACAGGATGGGAACTGAATGTATTCCTAATTTTGGTGAGAATGCACTCCTTTGGACACTAGGGGAATGAGGAAATGTTTTGAGAGATAAAAGTAAAAAAATGCACAAATGATTACGGGGATCTGATAGCTTATGCTTAACTCCCTAAGGCATCTCCAACGGCAACCCGCAAATTTTCTCCCGCGTCCGTCAGCTGATAGGGGGACCAGTCCGCGGACACGGATGTGGAAAGCGGCCATCCAACGATGCCCGCATACATTTCAACTACCATCTGAACTAACCAAACCAAATTCATGCAAACATGACCGGATTTCATCCAAGTTCGGATATAATTTACATAAAAGGACGGCATTCATGCAAACACGACAAATTTTTATTCATTTCAAACATTCAGAACAAAAAAAAGACTACGGCGACCATCGGCATCAAACCCCTGGTTTTTTCCCTTCCTAGGACCGCCTCCTGCATCCATCGACTCCATAAGCACCGACAATATGATCCTAAAGTGAAGGTGTGTCAACGGCGAGGAAGAGTAGAACATGGGGGATGGACCGACCCACATGGGACACCAGGCCCTCGCGCCTCCCGTTCCGTACACATCCTCGGAGAAGTCTGTGCCATGTCCGTCGCCGGTGGACATGAGGTACACGATGGAAATGGTGGCGCCCCCGTGTCATTGTCCCATCGGGTCATTGGATAGTTTGTTGGCCGCGAGAAGAAGGCACAACTGGCATTATTCTCCTCCGAGATTGCCTGGAGTTGCGCCTCCGCGGCGCCCTCTTCCTAGCAAGCAGCGGTTTGAGTGCGGACGGCCTCACAAATTGCATGCTGCTCCACGAAGAAGTTGGGGTTCATTGCGGCCATGGCCTCCTCGCTCACGCACTTGCCGTCGATCCGGCCCTCCGCCAGCCGGTGCTTCTCTAGGAGGAACATGTTGTACCGTTGTTCCTCCTGTGTTGCTGAAATGCCAACATAGGCACCGGCGTAGGCTGCACCACCACCATGGCCGCGTTGTAGTGCGGTTAAGCCTGCTCCACGATGAAACCAGCGTGCACAGGAGCGGGCGCCCGTGCGGTGTTGTCGGAGCCCGTCTCCATCGTGGGGTCGTCCTCGCCGTCGGAGACCTCGGGTAAGCTGATCGGCAAGCCGACATCGATCCTCCTGGTACGGCTGCTCTGCCAGGCGGCCGCAAGGGCGGCCACCTCGTGCTTCATCTCCATTGAAAGGCTCTTCCTCGGAGCTTCAGCGCCTGCAGTCATAGCGAATGCGGTGCAAGGGAGGAAGATGTGGAGTGGCTTGTGTTGTGGCGGAGTTAGCGCAGTGTGGACGCCTTTAAATAGTGGATTCCTGTGAGGCCAATCATGGGGTGCGTCAATGCGCAGCGCTAGAGTGGGTTTCTCGGCTAGCGAGCCAACTTAATGGTGGCATACTGACGAACGTGGCATTGAACGGGCATGGTAGATATCCGTCACGTCCTGTCTAGTAACCTTTCTCCAGCAATGAATACGCACGGACACCGAGGATGCATCGCGAGCACCGCCCTCTGTAGGCGCGTCGCTTCAAGGGTGAAGGTAGTGAGATGCCGCATCCGCTCTGTACTGGCTTCAATGTGGAGAGATCACTCTATAGCGGCATGAATGCGGGCAACTCGCGCATGGTGAGAACACACACGGGTGAGGGAGGAGGGGCTTTGCATGGGAGGGTGGTCAGAAGAGAATGTAGGTGCTGTTCGGACGCCCGAAAAGCCCCCCACGTTTGTCTCTGGTTTGCTGGAGAAAGTGCGTTCGGACCGCCCTACGGAATGATACAGGGCCGCGTTAGGTGACTTCTGCGGTCCAGACCGCATGGTCCGGACATATGCGGGCGGTTTGTGAGTACGCGTTGGAGGCAAACGTTTTGTACCTAAATGTGACATTTGAGGTATCTACTAGAGATGCTCTAACAATACCAGCGCATACATTTTGAGTTACTAGGTACTTTCTGGAGGTGTGAAATTCTTCACTACGATTTGATTTCAGTAACTTTTAATTTTTACCAACTAGTATGAGGAAACATGTTTTTATGTCTCCGCCATATCTCGGATCAAAGTGTTTTTACATGCCCTCGTTTTCTTCATTTTTACATATCTTGTGGGTGTTAGCACACTAGTAGAAAGAGGGCTTTTAGTCTGAGGTCCACCTTTAGTCCCGATTGGTAACACCAACCGGTACTAAATAAATTTTTATGATTTTTTTTTGGAATTTTTTTATTTTCAAATTTCTAAATTATTTTAACCTCTCATCTCTAATCATCCCTCATCACTGCTCAGTTTAACCTCTAATCACCACTCATCATCTAACTTCCCAGACGGTCACCCATCCTCTCACTACTCCAGCCTAAGCACGCTTAACTTCCGGGTTCTATTCTCCCTCGTTTCCAAGTCTGCAATTGTTGTTTTCCTGACAATAGTAAAATGTCAATCCTATTAACCTCAAGAATTTAACTTGAGCATGAAGTCACACATTTCACTGTTTGAGTTTGAAACTATTGTTCTAAAAAATAACACTAATATTTAGTAACACTAATATTTCTTGAATAATTAGTTTGACCATTGTTTGACCATAGTTTGACCAGATTTGATCAAAAATCAAAAAAACTGAAATAATTAGTTAGTAACACTGATATTCTTGAATAATTATTTAGTAACACTAATACTTCTTGAATAAGTAGTTTGACCAGATTTAACAAAAAATCAAAAAAAACTGAAATTTGAGCACTTTTTTCCTTTTTCATATTATATATTTTGAAAAATAATTCCCGAAAAAACAATTGAAACTATTTTTTTTCTGTTACTAGTGCCGCACCTAGCAAACGGTGCGCCACTAGTAAGTTTGAAATTTTTTGAATTTTTTTGCCTCCAGATCTTAAAAGCCCCGTAACTTTTTTTCTGTTAGGTTTTTGAGGATTTTGAAAATGTTTAACGGGGTTCCCCCAATTAAATTTGGATGTAACTTTTCGAGTAGATGATTTTTCATATAAAAAACTTTTTAATCCGAGTTCGTATGCAAAAGTTATGCCCATTTTACTAAATTCTAGATATATTTTGCAAATAAAGTCAAAATTCATATTTGTAAATTTTCCCAACAACTAGACCACATATCACATAGGAAACTTATTTTCTTTTATTTTTTTTGACATTTTCATCATTTTCTTTTATTTTTTAAAAAAACTAAAAAGGCGATCCATGGGGGGGTAGAGTTTGAAAATGGGACATTTAGTACCGGTTCGTGCCATGAACCGGTACTAATGCCTCAAACCCCATTAGTACCGGTTGGTGGCTCGAACCGGGACTAAAGGTCTAACCTTTAGTCCCGGTTGGTGCCACGAACCGGTACTAATGGGCATCGAACCCTTTAGTCCCGGGTCGTGGCACCAACCGGGACTAAAAGGTCCAGACGAACCGGGACAAATGGCCCACGTGGCCCGGCCGGCCCCCTGGGCTCACGAACCGGGACTAATGCCCCCATTAGTCCCGGTTCTGAATTGAACCGGAGTCCCGGTTCTGAATTGAACCGGGACTAATGGGCTAACCCTCTTTTCTACTTGTGGCACACTTTTCAAAGAACATTGAAATTTCTTTGCCTCTAAGAGATTTCCTTAATCTTTGGATGTCATTACAATATATTTTGGTGTGAGGACAAATTTAAAATATTCCATTTATTATTATGTGTGTGTTAATAGTAATACACACATTTTATGATGTTGAACAGTTTTTAAGTATATTACACATGATACTTTATCTTGTGAGCAACAACAGAATGGGGAACAATTTTGTCCAACAAGTCCTCTCGAACTCGACCACATTTCAGCCCAAACATCATAGCAAACTAAAATTGTCACTGAAGAACAAGGTTTTCATATATTATCATCGAAGTGGCGTAGTTTTACGAAAGACAAATCTCATTAAACGACCATGCAGCAAATTATGTTATTTCGTGACAAAGATGAGATGATTCAACTTTTATTCCATTGCAATATTAGTTTCATGGCCTGGTATAGTAATGAATCCAATGTAAGTGTAGTTTGAAGAAACTCGATTTTTTGTATGGTTCAAAACTTAAGGCTCCAATTGCGACTAACATGCATATGGTTTCTAGAAACGCAGCTCACCAACTTTCTAACGGCGCTATCAGTATGCACTACCTAAGTAGCGAGCGGATTTTCACCGCACGGCGTCCAGTGTGCACGTTATCCTGGGCCTATGTTCATGCTTCGTGATCCGGTATCCTGTGTCCACGCTGGAATATTTCACAGTTTACCTTGGATATACGGTTGAATACGGGTACGACATCGGAACAAGACGCGTGAAGCGCTAACCATGACCCGAGCTGCAGTTAATTTAATTCGTGTCCCCCCCCCCCCCCCCCACCCCACCCGTATTTCCAAATTCTCCACGCTAGTTTTCTCACGCTGGAACCTACGTTACGGCACAGAAGTGCCGAATCGGTGCAGGATACTGCACCAGGACGGGGATACGCTAGACACGCACGGGATACGCGTATCCCTACGTATCAGACATTTTCGAATTGAAATAAGGAAAAAAAATCGGAATACGTCCGGGGCACGCAGGGTATGCACCAGGGATACGTAAGGGACTGGGTCTGGTAGCAACGCCGTTGATGATTGCAAAGAACAAAAGGACTGCATTCAACGAGTCAACGAGTTGGGACATGAAAAGGCACCAACTTCTGTAGATCATCCTGAATGAAAAAGATCAGGTTACTGCATATACGTCAATTTTCTCATTCTCTAAAAAAAATGTTTTCTGGTGCTGATTTATCTATGCATGTGTACATATGCTTCCCGTATCCCCGTAAGTATATTTTCAGAAAATGCCGTTTCCCCGTATCGCCGTATCCGTATCCCTGTACATGTATCCCGGTACCATGTAACATAGTCTGGAACTCCAATTCTCATGGCGCGTTCGTCCCCGCCGATCCTTAACTGGTGTAGATCCGGCCAGGAAAGGGAGCTGTGGGCTGCAGCCTGCAGGCAACCTCCCCTACCTCTGAAAGTATCGCCCTGAAGAACAGCGCCTCCACATCTGACCTCAAGTCCGGTGATGGCATCGCGCTCGATGCCACCAGATCGGGATATTGCACAACCATCAGGGTAGGTCTGACGTCTTGCTCTCTCCGAAAATGATATGGGTGCATATGCACCTAGAAGCCAAACGCAATTACCGATTCTGACTTGAATAAAATAATTTAAAAAATGAGACCAACCCAAAGGCTAACCCTCGTTGGCATTTATTTATAGGAGAAACTCGGCGAGCACCACGCGTTCAAGCCAGGACTTGAACTCGGGTGGGCTGGCAACAACCTCAGCTGCCCAGCCAACAGGTCGACACCCCGTCCTCTGAACAAAATAATACAGTCACAAGAAATTTGGGAGAGGAGAAATCTTTGCAATAATAAAAATATATTCAGCGGGGATTTGCGCGAATATGAACAAAGCTAGCCTATATCTAGTCTTCCCATGATGTCAAAATCCAGAAACAAATCCTGAAAGGCTCAGCAATTTCCAAACCTACTACAATCCTGGCTACATGTGCAGAGCTGAAGCAGAGGACCTCGTCACGGCCAAATCAAAATCTGGCAGTCACAAACTCCAGAGATCTAGTTTCCTCCATGGCTGCTGCCGCTTCCGTGGTAAGACAAGGGCCTAGGTGCACGCCTCCGTCCATCCCCACTTACCTCACGTATCAGATCTGCACCGGCCGGCCCCCTCTTCCTTTCAGGCTATGTTCGGTTAAACCTCTCCTGGAGAGGATTGGGGAGGTTTGTGTTAAAAGGGAAAGAGAGAATATGTGGAAAATAGTTGTTGTATTGCTTAAGCCTCGTGGGCATATATATAGGAGTACATGATCATCTTGGAGTACAAGGCAAGGTAGAATAATATCCTACGCTATCCTAGCTTTCCTATACAATCACGTTACTCAACATCCCCGCAGTCATAACGGTAGCGACGCAGACGGTGAGACGGAGAAGAATCAAGGCAGCCGACGGACACCCCCACAACAGAACGGCCGACGATCGCGAGTCGTGGCTGGAGTGGAAACCAACGAGGTTGCTCAGCAGGCGGTAGCCCTTGTGCCGCTTTGTCGATGTAGCCGAGAGCGTGGGTAGTGGAGCCGTGGTCGAGGTAACCGTCGAAAGAATGCCGTGGTCGGCGTCGAGTCGGGTAGCCGTGTCGAGGAAGTCGCCGTGGAGCCGCGAGCGCAAGGGCGCCGAGTTAGTCGTGGGCGCAGTGGTGTCGAAGTAGTGGTGCGCCAGACGGAGATGATGTTGACGACGCTGTCGCGCGGGGTTGCTAACCCTGGGGACACATCAGACGAAGGCACGCGCCGGTGTTGCCAGCACCGGGCATGCGAGACGGACGATGACGGTTGTTGGCGCCGCGCCAGGCTTGCCAGGCCCGGGGACACATCATGGACGAAGGCACGCGGCGGTGTTGCCAGCACCGGGCATGCATAGACTCGGACCTGCACAAACTGTACACCATGTCGAAGAAGTCGGAGAGGCCAGCAGAGAAGGACTCGACGACGGTTGCGGGCGCCTAATCGGCACGGGCCAATGTCGCCACGGTTGTCGGAGTAGATGAAGCGGTCGGGTAGATGACGGCGACGCGGCGACGAGCTGGTGCTGGATGAAGACGAACGGGTGGACGGGCGGCGGCGGCGGCTTATGAGGGTAGCGGCGACGGCGGCCGGCGAAGAGCGGCGCGGCGGCGTTCGACGGCGGCGGCGGCGGCGTTAGGTTATGAGCGCGCGGCGATGCTCGGCGTAGGCGAAGAACCTCGACAGCGTGGCGAGACCGCGCGACGGTGGTGTTCTCGCGCCAAGACGGCACGGCGCGATACCACGTGAGGTCGACGCGGGTGACGGCGAGCGGACCGCGGACATGGCGCTACGGCCCGGCGGGCGACGCAGCGGCGGCAAGCGGTCGGGCGACGGCGAAGACCTCGGGCGGCGGCGGGGACCACGGGCGCGACGCTGCGCGGCGGGCGACGAACGGCGTTCACGAAGTCGGTGCAACCGCGACGGCCTCGACGGCGGCGTGGACGCGTGCACGCCGCTACGGCCCGACGGGCGACGCAGCGGCGGCGCGAGGGTCGGTGCAGCCACGGGACGGCCCGAGCGGCGATGGATCATGGGCCGCGCACTACGGCCCGGCGGGCGACGCAGCGTGACGCTGGTCGGTGCAACTGTGAGGAGAACCACGTGGCGGCGGCGCTGCGGCCGGACGGGCGACGCAGCGGCAGCCCGATGCTCGATCGGTGGAGAGGCGCTGAACTCGGGACGATCTTCACGGATTCGCGCGCGCGAACTAACGGGCCAGGTCGGTCGCGCGGGCGTAGATGAGGTGGATCGCGGCGCGGCGGGTGATCAATCCGATCGCGCGAGGCCGGGACGCCGCCGATGGAGGAGTGGTGGCGGCGGAGTCCGGATGAGGCCGCGACGACGGACGGCGGAGACGCCGCACCGCACCGGGCTGCCAAAACAGCGCCGACGCCGGGCAGCGAGGCCCGAACGACCAACGGAGCAGCGGCGCCGAGTTGAGGCGGCCGACGAGCTCGATGCAGCCGTGGACGAGGCCGGCGAGGTAGACCGCCGAGCCGCCGTGCGACGTGGCGGAGGCGGTGACGGGATCGATGGCGGGTTGGCGCGCGAAGGCGTCGGCTATGATTGGCCGACGATGGCGCGAGGCCGCTGGGTCGCGGGCGATGCGGTGTGTCCCGGTCGGTGCAGGCGATGACGACCGGCGCAGGGCGACGGCGTACCGACGCTGCGGACGGCGGCTGGCTCGGACGGGCCGCCTCGGCGCGCGTGGCCACCGGGTCGGAGGAGAGGCCGGCTGGTCGCGCCGGGGTCGGAGTAGAGGCGCACGGGGATCGACGGCGGCGGCGGGCAATGCAAACCGATCACGAATAGATCGGAAAACCAAAAAGAAAAACGCCGATCAAAAACGACCGGCGAGAGAGCGAAAATCCGGATCAAAGAATCGGGAAAAAAAAGACTCTCTAGGGCAGCCGGCCAACACGGCCGGCGGACGAACCCTAGGTACGGGCGGCGCGGCCCCCAGCGGCGGTCATGGAGGCCGACCGCCCCGGGGGCGACGCGCGGGTGCGGAAGCGGCGGCGGCTAGGGTTTAGGATCGACTTGCGATAGATACCATGTTAAAAGGGAAAGAGAGAATATGTGGAAAATAGTTGTTGTATTGCTTGAGCCTCGTGGGCATATATATAGGAGTACATGATCATCTTGGAGTACAAAGCAAGGTAGAATAATATCCTACGCTATCCTAGCTTTCCTATACAATCACGTTACTCAACAGTTTGGACGGGATTGACGTGGATTTTAGCTTATTGGAGAATGAATCCTCCCCAATCCACTCCAATCCTCTTCAAAACTCATGCAACCGAACAAGCCCTCAGCGGCCCTTGCCATTTCTGCGTTAGCCGGTATGATGTTCATGGCTCGTCGGCGTTGCCTCGTGGGAAGATTGAAGCAGCAAATCGCTCGTCGGGCGGTACCTGCTGGAATTTAGTCTATATTGGGCAGCCCAATAACTATTTCAGAAATTCCTAATAAATCCTAGAGGCCCACTTAGCCTATTTGTGCAAGGCAAGGGATACTACTAAAGTTTAGTCCCATATTGCTAGTCTAGTGGGAGTTGGACCTCCTTATAAGGGAGGCTCTTTCTCTACTTGTACGAGCATGAGAACAAGAGGGACATCCACGCGCGCTCCTCCTCCGCCGCCCGCCTCGCCACGCCACGCCACGCCACGCCACGTCACGTCACGTGGACGCGACGCGACGCGTCGCGTCGCGCCGCGGGTTGCGGGAATGAGCCGAGCCGATGTCTAATTTTTGCCACGCACTTCGGGTATACGAAAGGTCACTTGGGAGCTGGAAAGTTTTGCGGTAGTGGACAATTAATATGAACGGCGCACCCTTCGCGTGCCGCCTGTTCACTTCGCCTCCCTCCGTTGCTTCAGCTCCCGACGCAACCTCTCGCCTCCTTCTCTTGCGCCTATAAAGGGAGGTCGCCCTCTCGAGAGACGCACAGAATCTCTTCCTCCTCTCGCCACAAGTTCTCGAGCACTGCGCTGCTGTTGTCTTCCTCATCCCGGCTTGCGGCGTGCACCGCGAGTCGGGACAAGAGGCCTCCGAACCGCACCTTTTGAGTCCTGTGACGGGAGAAGGGTGATAAGGTTTTTGGGGCGCTCTGCGCGACTCATCGCTTCTTCATCACGGACGATCCGTCGCCGACGACTACTTCCCGACGACGACTTCTTCCCCGACGCCGACAACCTCCTCGACGACATGATCGGCGAGGACACCGATCCCAAGCCCAGTCTGCTGCTGCTGTCCCGTATGTCTTCTTCTTTCATCACATGTTCTGTCACATGTCCTGCCACGCTTATCTCTATTAGTACTTATCCTACATATGTTAGATTCTACTTCATATATGCAACTAGTTCTACCGTCTGCTATAGATATGTTTGGCTACGGTTCATATATGCAGAAGCTACTTACCTTCTCTCTGTCAGAACGCATGACTTGCTTTATCTCTATTGTTTTAGTCATGTTTTATCTACTATTTCTGTTAATAAAATCATTTGGTAAATTGCTAATATTTCCAACAATCCAAAAACCTTATCATAGGCAATTTACCTCGAATGGTTTTGCTGCTTCCATGAGACCTCCTATGTTTGAGGGTATCCACTATAAGAGGTGGCGCGTGAGAGCAGTCTTATGGTTTCAAACCATGAGTTGCTATGACGCCACGCTTGGGAAACCTGAAGGAGAGCTTGATGCTCAACAAGCACAAGCTTTTCAGAAAATGGATACTCTGTTTAAGGCTGCTCTCTTGAGTGTTCTTGGAGAGAACATAGTTGATGCTTATGCGTCAATTGATAATGGAAAAGATATGTGGGATGCACTCGAGGCCAAGTTTGGGGTCTCGGATGCTGGCACTGAGCTGTACATCATGGAGCAATTCTATGATTACAGGATGACTGAAGAGCGCTCCGTGGTTGAGCAGGCTCACGAGATACAGTCATTTGCTAGAGAACTTGAGCACTTCAGTTGTACGCCACGTCACGTCACGACGCGACGCGACGCGTCGCGTCGCGCCGCGGGTTGCGGGAATGAGCCGAGCCGATGTCTAATTTTTGCCACGCACTTCGGGTATACGAAAGGTCACTTGGGAGCTGGAAAGTTTTGCGGTAGTGGACAATTAATATGAACGGCGCACCCTGCGCGTGCCGCCTGTTCACTTCGCCTCCCTCCGTTGCTTCAGCTCCCGACGCAACCTCTCGCCTCCTTCTCTTGCGCCTATAAAGGGAGGTCGCTCCTCTCGAGAGACGCACAGAATCTCTTCCTCCTCTCGCCACAAGTTCTCGAGCACTGCGCTGCTTGTTGTCTTCCTCATCCCGGCTTGCGCGTGCACCGCGAAGTCGGGACAAGAGGGCCTCCGAACCGCACCTTTTGAGTCCTGTCACGGAGAAGGGTGATAAGGTTTTAGGAGCGCTCTGCGCGACCATCGCTTCTTCATCACGGACGATCCGGTCGCCGACGACTACTTCCCCGACGACGACTTCTTCCCCGACGTCGACAACCTCCTCGACGACATGAACTGGCGAGGACACCGATCCCAAGCCCAGTCTCTGCTGCTGCTGTCCCGTATGTCTTCTTCTTTTCATCACATGTTCTGTCACATGTCCCGCCACGCTTATCTCTATTAGTACTTATCCTACATATGTTAGATTCTACTTCATATATGCAACTAGTTCTACCGTCTGCTATAGATATGTTTGGCTACGGTTCATATATGCAGAAGCTACTTACCTTCTCTCTGTCAGAACGCATGACTTGCTTTATCTCTATTGTTTTAGTCATGTTTTATCTACTATTTCTGTTAATAAAATCATTTGGTAAATTGCTAATATTTCCAACAATCCAAAAACCTTATCATAGGCAATTTACCTCGAATGGTTTTGCTGCTTCCATGAGACCTCCTATGTTTGAGGGTATCCACTATAAGAGGTGGCGCGTGAGAGCAGTCTTATGGTTTCAAACCATGAGTTGCTATGACGCCACGCTTGGGAAACTCAAGGAGAGCTTGATGCTCAACAAGCACAAGCTTTTCGAAAATGGATACTCTGCTTAAGGCTGCTCTCTTGAGTGTTCTTGGAGAGAACATAGTTGATGCTTATGCGCCAATTGATAATGGAAAAGATATGTGGGATGCACTCGAGGCCAAGTTTGGGGTCTCGGATGTCGGCACCGAGCTGTACATCATGGAGCAATTCTATGATTACAGGATGACCAAGAGCGCCCGTGGTTGAGCAGGCTCACGAGATACTGATCATTTGCTAGAGAACTTGAGCACTTCAGTTGTACGCCACGGACAAGTTTGTTGCGGGGTATCATCACTAAGCTTCCTCCTTCATGGAGGAACTTTGCTACCTCATCAAGCATAAGAGGCAGGAGTTTTCCGTCCGGATCTCATTGGCACTCTTGATGTGGAAGAAAAGGCGAGAGCAAAGGACTCACGTGCTCGAGGTATTGAGGAGGATCTAGTGCCAATGTGGTACGTAGCGTAACTTCCAGCCCCACAAGTTCAAGAACAAGGGCAAGTTTGATGGTAAAGCAAAGTTTGATGGGAAGAACAAGGCTGTGCAACACACGAACTTCAAGAAGAAGAATGGCAAGAAGAAAGGTGCTTGTCATGTGTGGAGATCCCGATCATTGGGCTCCTAGTTGCCCCAATCGCTATGACAAGCGTAATCTCGGGAAAGGCGGCAAGACCGCTAATGTTGTCATCGAGACATTGACATGAAGGATGTTGGGTATGGTATATTTCCCACTATTCTTTCAAGATGTCATTCTCCTGATTGGTTAATTGACACGGGTGCTAATGTGCATGTATGCGGTGATATTTCCATGTTTTCGCCTTATCGGACATAGGGACTTCAACCGTGCTGATGGGCAACGGTTCAAGTGCTTCGCTCGTGGTGTTGGCACGGTCGATCTGAAGTTTACTTCGGGAAGATCGTGCGGTGAAGAACGTGCATTATGTCCCTCCGTCAATAAAAATCTTGTTAGCGGATCTCTTCGTGTAGAGATGGCTACAAGCTTGTCTTTGAGTCGAATAAATTTGTAATATCCAAGTATGGATCCTTTGTCGGTAAAGGCTATGAGTCGAGGCCTGTTTCGCTTATCCTTATCGACGCTTGCAATAAAGTTGTTAATCATATTTGCAACAATAGTGAATCAAATGTGTGGCATTCACGACTTTGTCATGTTAACTTTGGTTGCATGTCGCGACTAGCTTAAATTGAACTTAATCCCTAGTTTCACCACCGTTAAGGGATCTAAGTGTCAAGTGTGTGTGCAAGCTAAGCAACCTCAGAATCTCACGTGATCATGGAGACGAGAAATCTTGCACCACTAGAACTTATACATTCAGATCTATGTGAAATGAATGGTATTTTGACAAAAGGTGGAAAGAAATATTTCATGACGTTAATTGACGACTCCACTAGATACCGCTGTGTGTATCTTCTGAAATCTAAGGATGAGGCTTTGAACTTTTCAAGATCTACAAAGCTGAAGTGGAAAACCAACTTGATCGAAAAATCAAGAGGCTTAGGTCCCACCGTGGTGGAGAGTATTTTTCCAATGAATTTGATGCTTTTGTGGGGAACATGGTATAATCCATGAGAGGACGCCTCCTACTCACCTCACCAAATGGGGTGGCCAAAAGAAAGAACCGTACTCTAACTGATTTGGTTAACGCCATGTTAGACACATCGGGTCTCTCCAAGGCATGGTGGGGGGAGGCGATATTGACAGCATGTCATGTCCTAAATCGAGTTCCCACAAAGAACAAAGAAATAACTCCATTCGAGGAATGGGAGAAGAAAAGGTTAAAGCTCTCTTATTTGCGAACATGGGGTTGTTTGGCGAAAGTCAATGTTCCAATTCCAAAGAAGTGGAAGCTTGGACCAAAGACTGTGGATTGTGTTTTCCTGGGATATGCTTTTCATAGCATTGGCTATAGATTCTTGATTGCAAAATCTGAGGTACCGGACATGCACGTTGGTACGATCATGGAGTCGAATGATGCGACTTTCTTTGAAGATATCTTTCCCATGAAGGATATGGCTACCTCATCTAATCAGAGATGCCTAGTTCATCGAATCAGAACCAGTTTCCATCGAACCTGCCATTTCGATGGAACACTTTGAAAGTCCTGTGGAGGAAAACAATGAAGTTCCTTCTAGGAGCAAGAGACAGAGGACTGCAAAGTCCTTTGGTGATGATTTTCTTGTGTATCTCATAGATGATACTCCCAGTTCTATTTCAGAGGCCTATTCATCCAAGATGCCGACTCATCGAAGGAAGCAGTTCATAGCGAGATGGATTCCATCTTGGCAAATGAAACTTGGGAGATAACTGATCGTCCTTATGGGTGCAAACCTATAGGATGCAAATGGGTATTCAAGAAGAAGCTTAGGCCTGATGGTACTATTGAAAAGTACAAGGCTCGGCTCGTGGCTAAGGGTTATACCCAAAAGGAAGGTGAAGACTTCTTTGATACTTACTCACCGTGGCTCGACCGACCACTATTCGAAGTTCTACTTTCACTAGCTGCCTCACATGGTCTTCTCGCTCATCAAATGGATGTTAAGACTGCTTTCCTAAATGGAGAGTTGGATGAGGAAATTTACATGGAACAACCAGATGGGTTTGTAATAGATGGTCGAAAGGAAAGTGTGCAAGTTGTCAAGTCTTTGTATGGATCAAGCAAGCACCCAAACAAGGGCATGAGAAGTTCGAAGAACTTTAATAGCCGCAGCTTTGTTGTGAATGAAGCTGACAAATGTGTGTACTATCGCCATGGTGGGGGCGAGGGAGTCATGCTTTGCTTGTATGTTGATGACATACTGATTTTCGGAACAAATCTGAATGTTATTAAGGAGGTCAAGGATTTCCTATCTCGCTGTTTTGAGATGAAGGATTTAGGAGTGGCTGATGTCATTCTGAACATCAAGTTGTTGAGAGATGATGATGGTGGGATTACATTGCTTCAATCTCACTATGTGGAAAAGATCTTGAGTCGCTTTGGCTATAGTGACTGCAAGCCCTCTCCAACACCATATGATGCTAGCGTCTTGCTTGAAAGAATCAAGAATTGCTAGAGATCAATTGAAGTATTCTCGATTATTGGCTCGCTTATGTACTTAGCCGATGCTACAAGACTGACATCTCTTTTGCTGTTAGCAAGCTGAGCCGGTTTGTCTCAAAACCAGGAGATGTGCATTGAAAGCTCTAGAAAGAGTTTTGCGTTATTTGAAAGGCATCAAATTATGGAATTCACTACACCGGCAACCAAAGGTGCTTGAAGGGTATAGTGACTCAAATCGATCTCGATGTCGATGAGATAAAGGCCACGAGCGGATATGTGTTCACTCATGGAGGTGGCGCTGTTTCTTGAAGTCTTGCAAGCAGCACCATCTTAACGAGGTCAACTATGGAAGCAGAACTCACAGCACTAGATACAGCTACGGTCGAAGCAGATTGGCTTCGCCGCTCTTGAATGACTTGCCGGTTGTTGAGAAACCTGTACCGGGTATCCTTATGAACTGTGACAATCAAACTGTGATCACGAAAGTGAACAGCTCTAAGGATAACATGAAGTCATCAAGACACGTTCAGAGAAGGTTAAAGTCTGTCGAAAAAAATGAAACTCCGGAGTTATTGCATTGGATTATATCCAAACGTCTAAAAATCTGGCAGATCCTTTTACTAAGGGTTTATCACGTAATGTGATAGATAATGCATCGAGGGAGATGGGTATGAGACCCACAATATGAGTTGTTCACAGTGGTAACCTATTCTTTGTGATCGGAGATCCCGTGAATTAGATGTGGAAGACAAGCTGTTGGTCAACTGAGAGGAGAGTATCCTTACTATTCACAATACCAGTCCATGAAGATGCAATACTCTCCTAAACTGCATGGCAGGTTGATGTATATCTTAATGTGTTCTAAGTGGCTTATTTAAGCAGAGATGTTATCCTGCAGAACATCTTTTGAAGAACACACCTATATGAGTCTGATTGTCAAACGTCGCAATCTATGAGAGTAGGGTTCTCTAGTAAACTCATGAAAGGTCACGGAGTATGACGATAAGCTCCACCCGCTGGGAAGACCCACGGTAGCCACGATCGGTCAAGGCTTTATGTGAAGCTAGATTCGCAGAAAACTTGCGCTCAAGGCCCACCCACTGCTCAAGTTGCTTACTAGTGTAGCATAGAGTTCTAGGTGGAAGTTCAACTTAACAGTCTCCACTGCAGATCGGTATATAAAACAGTGTTTTGGAACCAAAGGCAAATTTCTGTGTGCCTCTCGGGATCTGGTGGGGATTGCTGAATTTAGTCTATATTGGGCAGCCCAATAACTATTTCAGAAATTCCTAATAAATCCTAGAGGCCCACTTAGCCCATTTGTGCAAGGTAAGGGATACTACTAAAGTTTAGTCCCATATTGCTAGTCTAGTGGGAGTTGGACCTCCTTATAAGGGAGGCTCTTTCTCTACTTGTACGAGCATGAGAACAAGAGGGACATCCACGCGCGCTCCTCCTCCGCCGCCCGCCTCGCCACGCCACGCCACGCCACGCCACGTCACGTCACGTCACGTGGACGCGACGCGACGCGTCGCGTCGCGCCGCGGGTTGCGGGAATGAGCCGAGCCGATGTCTAATTTTTGCCACGCACTTCGGGTATACGAAAGGTCACTTGGGAGCTGGAAAGTTTTGTGGTAGTGGACAATTAATATGAACGGCGCACCCTTCGCGTGCCGCCTGTTCACTTCGCCTCCCTCCGTTGCTTCAGCTCCCGACGCAACCTCTCGCCTCCTTCTCTTGCGCCTATAAAAGGGAGGTCGCTCCTCTCAGAGAGACGCACCAGAATCTCTTCCTCCTCTCGCCACAAGTTCCTGAGCACTGCGCTGCTGTTGTCTTCCTCATCCCGGCTTGCGGCGTGCACCGCGAGTCGGGACAGTAGGCCTCCGAACCGCACCTTTTGAGTCCTGTACGGGAGAAGGGTGATAAGGTTTTTGGGGAGCGCTCTGCGCGACTACTGGCTTCTTCATCACGGACGATCCGGTCGCCGACGACTACTTCCCCGACGACGACTTCTTCCCTGACGTCGACAACCTCCTCGACGACATGACTGGCGAGGACACCGATCCCAAGCCCAGTGCTGCTGCTGCTGTCCCGTATGTCTTCTTCTTTCTGTCACATGTTCTGTCACATGTCCTGCCACAGTTATCTCTATTAGTACGTATCCTACATATGTTAGATTCTACTTCATATATGCAACTAGTTCTACCGTCTGCTATAGATATGTTTGGCTACGGTTCATATATGCAGAAGCTACTTACCTTCTCTCTGTCAGAACGCATGACTTGCTTTATCTCTATTGTTTTAGTCATGTTTTATCTACTATTTCTGTTAATAAAATCATTTGGTAAATTGCTAATATTTCCAACAGTACCTACTGGGGGGTGGGGCATAAATAATGGCTGAGAGAGAGAGAGAGAGGGGGAGAGGGTAAATCAATCGGTAATTGCCTTAGCAGTTTCTATGTCATTGATTGTGGCGTTTAGATATTCTGTAGTCATTCCTCATATTTTATTGATCGATTTTTCCAGTGCAGAGTAGCCGAGTTTCTTCTCGACGAATAATACATGCCATATTTTTGCATCAGCTGTGCTACTAAACTTTAGCAGTTCTTGATGTTACAATTCTGTGACAAATCCTTTTCTTTAGTCATTTTATTGTCAGCGCTAAGTTTACAATCATTTGGAACGAGTGCCATTTTGATATGCTCGTCTTTGATTTAGTGCTAATATTTGTTATATTTTGGGTAATTTATGACGTTTAATTGCTTAATATTGAGAAATAAAAAAAGGTTATGGGCATTGCTTGCCTAGCTGTTTGAAAAGAATAAGCATTTTCTAATTTGTTTTAGTGATTTGGTTCAGCTGGCATCCTCTGTTTTCACCAAAAAAGTTACATTTGTGAGGTCCTCACATTTGTGTAATTGTAGTGCATGAATGTTAACAACAACACCATAAGTGTAAATTTTTTTGTCCAGTCTTGCAGGTCCTCACATTTGTGAGGTACATCTGTTTGCAAATCAATGTTTAATATATATAGGGTAATTGGTATGCAGTTGCGCAGTCAAGTTTTTCACTTGACATGCTGGTAAGGGCTGTTGATTACGCGGCATGTTAATTCAGTAAAAACTGTGCTGTTTATTGCGCATGTTAATTCAGTAAACATCTGTACAAACATTATATTTTGGAATTTGTTCTAGAAAGAACAAAAATGTAAAAAAAAAGAAAGTGTGATGTTTTCTACATGTGGTGTTAAAAAGTAAAATTATTACATCTTCTAGTGATTAACTGAACAAGTGCTGCATGGGGGATGTCAAAAATTTCAAAATGATAATTTTCTAAGTAAGTTTTGAATAAATGAATAAATACCTAGTGACTAACTGAACATGTGCTGCCATGTTGGACAAGGCCATGGCATGAGATTCTTTATATAAATTAAAACATTGTTAGAAACCAACGCATTGGTTTTCAGGTCTTGTTATCTTGACATAGCCCATGTGGGCTTCAGATGAAAACTGGACATTAGTTTTACCAGGGCCTAGTTTGTGATGCTATTCTGTGGTACGTGCAATATCTGCCTTCTGAGTAGTGCAGCATACACACCTAAAAGAAAAGAGAGTAATGCAACATACTAATTGAACTGAGCCACCGATGGTACAGTATTGGTAGGGGGATATACAACTCTGTGTATGCTGGAAAAACTCTAGGAAATTATGTGTCATAAATGCAATGCACTGATCCAAACGATGACAAGCGGCATGGATATGCATATCACTAGACGCCGTGCGCCAAAGGTATTGTTCGTACCTAAGTAGGACTACTCAGCATTTGTTTTTCTTGTCAGGGTGGCCCGTAGCATTGGATATGAGCACATGGACCTGTTTGAAGAGGAGGGCCTTTATAAATCTTCCAGTTTTTCCTGTCGACACTTACTCTTGGGATATGACATGTCACCCTTCTTCGTGCGGATTAGCTTTCCAAGTTCCAACTTAGCTTGATGTAGTTAATTGTCTGGCTTCACTACACTACGCGATCAACCGAGTCTTTCTTATACTAGATGTTCAATTATTTTTTACTTATGTAGCATCATGGGTTGAGCACGTTTGGGACTAGGATGTGGCGGGAATCAGGATGCGCAGGGCAGCGAACTAATCCGCACGAAGAAGGGTCGGCGTGCTTGCTGCTCGGAAACATCCTGGAGCATGCAAGGAGTACCTAGAACGGTGCAACCAGCTAGCATCACGTTGTTTTTTTTTTTTTTTTTTTGAAACAGAGGCAAAAGCTTTGCCTTTTTCATTAATAGAGAAGAAGATAGTTGCCCGGTTAATTATAGGAAAACCGTGCGAAAACCGGTACATCAAGGGTCAAACCCACACATAGACCCGACAAGCCAACAAGGACCCCGCAGATGGCGCGCTACAAAAGCCATCCCGCGAAACAACATGCGGACTACTCCCGGAATAATAAGCACATGAGAGGAAGGCACATGCTAGTGGCTAACATCATGACATGCGGTCCCCACGTCCGAGGCGACTCCTGCCAGTTGGTTGACATTCTTGATCTTCGCTGCATTGACAAGGTGAATCAACCGTTGGGTGATCGCAGGCACGGCAGAAAGGCTTTTGACCAGCTCGGTGAAGACGTGTAAAGTGTTTTGGCCCTCAAATGCCGATGCGCATCCCTTTGCAACGCCCCACACCTCATTGGAGGCAGAAGTAGGAAGGCTAAGCTCGGTGGCCACCTTGTCAAACAAGGTCATAGGCTTGACCGACGCATGCTGCCCTGCGGACTCCACGGCAGCAACATATCCTGAGGGCGCCAACCCAACCTTGTCGCCAATGTCATCAACACCTTTGCTCCCCTCTTTTGGTAGCGTCAAACCATGAACGGCAGTGCCTAAGGAGCAAGGTCAGATTAGGAACATGCTATATATCCACACTTTCTGTTGTGAGATTCCACAAGGGGTGTTCCTCTTCTGCCCATTGTGTTCTTCAATCCTTATCAGATGATGTGCTACTTTAGCAGCTTGCGCCCTTAAGTTTAACTTGTTTCTATTTTTTGTAATAAGTCAGCAGTAATCAACCTACCTTACTGTTTGAGAGACCGCAGAAATAACAGAAAAAATACTGCTGTGAAATATATTAGAAACTAAAAGAAAAAAATAGCTTCCTTGTTAAATACACGAGGAAATCAACATAACATGTCACGTTACAAAATTCTGCAGGAAAATACTGCACATGACCCCATTGCAAACTGCTACAGACGACATTATGTTATAGGACATTTCCCTGTTAAATACAGTTGAAATCAATGGGCCTGACACCCGGCCCGACCTCCCCTCTTTACATACCATCGAATCCCGGTCATAGGGTGGTTCGCACATCGGAAGCGCGCACCCACAGAATGTATCTCTATTTTGCAGTTTCATAATACATGAACATTTCCTTATTGTTGTTATTATTAATATTAAAACATATTATGATTAATAAATTTTTATTAATATTTCAAGAAAATATAGACTTTTAATGGGCTGCACTATTGGTAGCCCATTAAGCTATGTGTGGGCAGACCAGGGCTATTGGCCAAACAAGCCGTGGAGTAAGGCGGTGCCACATTGCTGTGGGTTCGATAAAGCAGCAAGCAGAGCGGAAATTAAATTCAGCTCCTAAGAGCATATGCTCAAAATTCAATTCAGCTCCTAAGAGCATATGCTCGCGCATGCCAAAAATGCTTTTTTAATGTAAACAAAATCCAAAAAAATATTGACGAGTTCATGGTCAGATCCAAGTCGAACACCAAGTATTACACTTAATTTTGAGTTCATGGTCAGATCCAAGTCGAACACCAAGTGTTACACTTAATTTTGATTTTACACCGACGAAGCACACTTTGTTACACTGACTTAAACATCTAAAAAATCAGATTTTTTGAACTAATTTTTCCCTATTTATTTTGAATTTACTGTTCATTTGAGAGGATATGATCCCCAAAGCCAAAACGGCCCACCGTGGTCCTGACAAAAGGTACTCCCTACTTGACTTCAGCAAACTCTTGCTTATAAACACCGCGCAGGGTATATGATTTTACCACTTTCATTATGTATCAAACAAAGGGCTACACATGATGAGCATATAAAAAGTTAAGAGGCAAGAGTTAGCTTAAACATTTGGGAAACCGACATCACAGTTCTACCAGCGTAATCACTGTTTGGGGAGATTCTGCACCTAACATATTACATGCTATAAAAATATTGTGCAGGTTTGGAAATACTGCACCTAACATATTTTCTGTTTGGGGAGATTTTTCACCTAACATCTAACACCACTACAAAGAGAGATAATGAAAATACTGCACCTAACAGTACTAAAAAGAAAACAGAGCAAGCCTACATATAGTTGTTATCAATGGTACCCACCTCCACCACCACCCCCTTCAGCCTAACCTCCTGAGAAGAGCTGTCCTCCACAGACCCACTCTGTTCTTAGCTTAGAGCAAAATGATCTTCACATTTATGGAACCTTTTTCGATAACAGGATACGAATTGCCCAGACCTAAGCATTTTGATTTATCTGCAACGGCGGGAGACCTGGAATTTCAGGAATATGGGCGACTTTTTCTTCTTTATCTTATCAAACATCATTGCTTGGGTCATTAGAATTAGCCCTGCGATAGAAGCAGAGTTCTGGAGCACGCATCTTGCAACCCGGCATGGATCGACCACGCCGGCATCAACAAGGTCTTTGAACTTGTCAGTCATCGCATTGTACCCGACACGCCACTCGCCTTCAAGAATCTTCTCTACGACAGCTGAACCATCTGCGCCGGCATTGCGAGCTATCGTCATGGCAGGGACAAGGAGTACCTGGAACAATATTTCACAAATTTCAAAGTTTGGATGATATGCAATCGATACATGTAATTTGAACAAGTACAAAAGTGTTACGAATGCTCTAATGAGTGAGCGCTTTGAACAAATACTCCTTTATGCTCGTCAGTCACCATAAGTGACTAGCAAATTATATACTCCCTTAGATTCATATTAATTGTCGCTGAAACGGATGTATCTAGACGTATTTCAGTGCTAGATACATCCGTTTGAGCGACAACTAATATGGAGAGTATGGTCAGTACATTTTGAGATATTAGATATTATCTGTAAGTGTGAATTTCTTCACCGGGATTTCGTTTCAATAACCTTTAGCAATTTTCTAAACGTTGACAAACAGGCGTGAGATGTCTTCAGCCATATCTCGGATGGAAGTGTTTTTTTACTTTGCCATCATTTTTTTAGTTTTCACCCATCTTGTGGGTGTTACCACACTTTTCAGAGAACATCAACATTTATTGGCCTATAAGAGATTATTTTATCTTCGGATGTCATTTCATTTGTTTTTGTGTGTCAGGACAAAAATTCTTTTTTCCATTGATTGTTATATGTGTGTTAATACACACATTTTATGTCCTTGAACAGTTTTTAAGTAATACACACAATACATTATCCTAAGAGCAACATCGGAATGGGAAGCAGCTTTGTCCAACAAGTCCGCTTGAACTCAACCACCTTTCGGCAGAAACATCTAAGCAAACTAAATGTGCCACTCAAGTATATTATCTTGGAAGGGGGTAGTTTTACAAAATAAAATCTCATTAAACGACAATGTAGCAAAACATGTTGTTTTTTGATAAAGATGAGATGATTCAAGTTTTATATCCGTTCCAATATTGCCTTCGTGGCCCAGTATAGTAATGAATCTACTTCGAGTGTCATTTCAACAAACTCATTTTTGTATGATTGGAAACTTAACATGGATGTAGTTTCTAGAGACACAGCTCACCAACATTCGAACAACACTATCAGCATGCACTAAAGTAGCACTACTCAGCATTTGTTTTTCTTGTCAGGGTGACCCGTACCCTTGGATATGAGCACATGGACCTGTTCGGAGAGAAGTGCCTTTATAATATAAGTGAAGCATGAAAGACTGGCAATTTCTTCAAAATTAAGATACCACCGTGCTCTAAAAGATATAAGTGAAGCACTAGAGCAAAAACTATCAAGCTGAAAAGATATAAGTGAAGCACATAGAGTATTCTAGCAAATTCTAATCAAATAGGCTTCTCCCAAAAGGTGTGTACAGCAAGGATGATTATGGTAAACTAAAAAGCAAAGACTAATATAATACACGACGCTCCAAGCAAAACACATATCATGTCGCGAATAAAAATATAGCTCCAAGTAAAGTTACCAATGAACGAAGACGAAAGAGGGGATGCCTTCCCGGGGCATCCCCAAGCTTAGGCTTTTGGCTATTCTTGAATATCTTGGGGTGCCTTGGGCATCCCCAAGCTTAGGATCTTGCCACCCTTTATTCCATAGTCCATAAAAGCTTTACCCAAAACTTGAAAACTTCACAACACAAAACTCAACAAGAAATCTTATAAGCTCTGTTAGTGAAAGAAAACAAAACCACCACATAAGGTACTGCAATGAACTCATTATCTATTTATTTTGGTGTTAAACCTACTGTATTCCAACTTCCTTATGGTTTATAAACTAATTTACTAGCCATAGATGCATTGAAATAAGCAAACAACACACGAAAAACAGAATCTGTCAAAAACAGAACAGTCTGTAGCAATCTGTAACTAACGCAAACCTCTGGCACTCTAAAACTCCTACGAAAATAGGAAGTCCTTGAAAATTTGTTTATTGAACAGCAGCAAAAAGAATCAATGCAAAATCAAGTTCCTGTGATTTAAAAAAATTATATTCATGCGCGCAAAGTTTCTGTTTTTCAGCATAATCAAATCAACTATCATCGTAGGTTATCCTATAGGTTCTACTTGGCACAAATACTAACTAAAAGATAAAAACACATCTAAACAGAAGGTAGATGCAAGATTTATTACTAAACAGGAGCAAACACAAAAAACATAAAGAAAATTGGGTTGCCTCCCAACTAGCGCTATCGTTTAACGCCCCTAGCTAGGCATAAAAAGCAAAGATAGATGTAACGAGTGCCATCTTTGGCACTAAATTCATAGGTAGCACGCATGATAGATTCATAAGGTAATTTGACTTTCGTTCTTGGAAAGTGCTCCATGCCTTTCTTTAATGGAAATTGGAATCTAATATTCCCTTCCTTCATATCAATAATCGCACCAATCGTTCTAAGGAAAGGTCTACCAAGAATAATAGGGCAAGAAAGATTGCAATCTATATCAAGAACGATAAAATCTACGGGAACCAAATTTCTATTTGCAACAATAAGAACATTATTGATCCTTCCCATTGGCTTTTTAATGGTGGAATCCGCAAGGTGCAAATTTAAAGAACAATCATCAAGATCATGGAAACCTAGAATATCACATAATGTTTTCGGAATCGTGGAAACACTAGCACCCAAATCACACAAAGCAAAACACTCATAATCTTTAATTCTAATCTTTATAGTAGGTTCCCACTCATCATTAAGTTTTCTAGGTATAGAAACTTTCAAATTAAGTTTTTCATCATAAGATTGCATCAAGGCATCAACAATATGTTTGGTAAAAGCTTTATTCTGACTATAGGCATGAGGAGAATTAACAACGAATTGCAACAAGGAAATACAACATTTTAAAGAACAATTATCATAGTCAAATTCCTTGAAATCCGAGATAGTAGGTTCAATATTATTAGAAGTTTAGGATTCTCCAATCTCACTTTTACCAAATTTAGCATTAAGATCTAAAGATTCCAAATTCTTGGGACGCCTTCTAGGAAAAGTTGATTCATCATCAGTCCCATAATCATCAAAATTCATATTGCAAAACATAGATCTAATAGGAGACGCATCAATAACTTTAAGATCCTCATCATTATTTTCATGGAAACTAGAAGAACACACTTTTATAAAGCTATTTTTCTTAGCACACAATCTAGCGGTTCTTTACTTACACTCATCAATGGAAATTCTCATTACTTTGAGGGACTCATTAATATCATGCTTAGGAGGAGAAGTTCTAGGTTTAAGAGAATCAACATCAAGCGAAAGTCTAGCAACGTTCCTAGCCAAATCATCAACTTTGAGCAACTTTTCCTCAAGAAAAGCATTAAAATTCTTTTGAGAAATCATAAATTCTTTCACACTATTCTCAAAATCAGAGGCATCTTATTAAAATTACCATAAGAATTATTGTAGGAATTTCCATAATTATTAGTGGGATTACTAGGGAACGGTCTAACATTAAAGTTTCCTATATAAGCATTCGTTCCAAAACTATTCCTACCAACAAAATTCACATCCATAGATTCATTATTACTCTCAATCAAAGAAGACAAAGGCATATCATTGGGATCAAAAGGAGTATTTTTAGTAGCAAACATCTTCATAAGTTCATCCATCTTTTCACTCAAAACATTGATTTCTTCTATAGCATGCACTTTTTTACTAGAAGATCTTTCGGTGTGCCATTGAGAATAATTAGCCATAATATTATCAAGAAGTTTAGTAGAATCTCCTAACGTGATTTTCATAAACGTGCCTCCCGCGGCCGAATCTAAGAGATTTCTAGAAGCAAAGTTCAAACCGGCATAAAAATTTTGTATGATCATCCATAAATTCAAACCATGAGTAGGGCAATTGCGAAGCATCAATTTCATTCTTTCCCAAGATTGGGCAACATGCTCATGATCAAGTTGTTTAAAATTCATAATATCGTTCCTAAGAGTGATGATCTTAGCGGGAGGAAAATACTTAGAGATAAAAGCATCTTTGCACTAGTTCCAAGAATCAATACTATTTTTAGGCAAAGACAAAAACCAAACTTTAGCACGATCTCTAAGTGAAAATGGAAATAACTTCAATTTGACAATATTGTTATCCGTATCTTTCTTCTTTTGTATATCACACAAATCAACAAAATTGTTTAGACAAGTAGCGGCGTCTTCACTAGGAAGGCCGGCGAATTGATCTTTCATAACAAGATTCAACAAAGCAGTATTGATTTCACAAGACTCAACATCATTAAGAGGAGCAATTGGAGTACTAAGGAAATCATTAATATTGGTATTTGAGAAATCACACAATTTGGTATTATCTTGCGCCATGGCAACAAGTAATCCAACACACAAGCAAACAGAAAAAGGCAAGCGAAAGAGAGAGGAGGAGATTGGGAAAGAGAGGGCGAATAAAACGGCAAGGGTGAAGTGGGGGAGAGGAAAACGAGAGGCAAATGGCAAATAATGTAAATGCGAGGGAGATGGGTTTGTGATGGGTACTTGGTATGTCTTGACTTGAGCGAAGACCTCCCCGGCAACGGCGCCAGAAATCCTTCTTGCTACGTCTTGAGCTTGTGTTGGTTTTCCTCGAAGAGGAGAGGGTGATGCAGCAAGTGTAGCGTAAGTGTTTCCCTCAGTTTTGAGAACCAAGGTATCAATCCAGTAGGAGGCTCCTCAAAAGTCCCACACACCTACACAAACAAACTGAGAACTCGCAACCAACACAATAAAGGGATTGTCAATCCCTTCACGGCCACTTGCGAAAGTGAGATCTAATAAAGATAGTATGATAAGATAAATATATTTTTGGTATTTCATGATATAGATGCAAAAAGTAAAGATGGAAATAAAAGTAGATTGAAAGCAAATATGATAAGAGATAGACCCGGGGGCCAAGGTTGCACTAGTGGCTTCTCTCAAGATAGCATAAGTATTACGGTGGGTGAACAAATTACTGTCGAGAAATTGATAGAAAAGTGCATAGTTATGAGATTATCTAGGCATGATCATGTATATAGGCATCACGTCCATAACAAGTAGACCGACTCCTGCCTGCATCTACTACTATTACTCCACACATCGACCGACTCCTGCCTGCATCTAGAGTATTAAGTTCATAAGAACAGAGTAACGCATTAAGCAAGATGACATGATGTAGAGGGATAAACTCATGCAATATGATATAAACCCCATCTTGTTATCCTCGATGGCAACAATACAATACGTGCCTTGCAACCCTTTCTGTCACTGGGTAAGGACACCGCAAGATTGAACCCAAAGCTAAGCACTTCTCCCATGGCAAGAAAAACCAATCTAGTAGGCCAAACCAAACTGATAATTCGAAGAGACTTGAAAGATAACTCAATCATACATAAAAGAATTCAAAGAAGATTCAAATATTATTCATAGATAAACTTGATCATAAACCCACAATTCATCGGATCTCGACAAACACACCGCAAAAAGAGTTTACATCGAATAGATCTCCACAAGAGAGGGGGAGAACATTGTATTGAGATCCAAAAAGAGAGAAGAAGCCATCTAGCTAATAACTATGGACCCGTAGGTCTGTGGTAAACTACTCACAGCTCATCGTAGGGGCAAGGATGTTGATGTAGAAGCCCTCCGTGGTCGATTCCCCCTCCGGCAGAGTGCCGGCGAAGGCTCCAAGATGAGATCTCGCGGATACAGAAGGTTACGGCGGTGGAAATTGTGCTTCGTGGTGCCCCTGGATGTTTTCGGGGTACGTAGGTATATATAGGAGGAAGAAATACGTCGGTGGCCGCCCGAGGGGCCCACGTGACAGGGGGCGCGCCCTATAGGGGGGTGGCCTCCTATCTCGTGGCTTCCTCGGCTGCTTCTTGACTTGCACTCCAAGCTCTCTGGATCGCGTTCGTTCCAAAAGTCACGCTCCCAAAGGTTTCATTCCGTTTGGAAGTCGTTTGATATTCCTTTTCTTCGAAATACTGAAATAGGCAAAAAAACAGCAATATGGGCCGGGCCTCCAGTTAGTAGGTTAGTCCCAAAATGATATAAATGTGTAAAATAAAGCCCATAAACATCCAAATGGGGTAATATAATAGCATGGAACAATCAAAAATTATAGATACATTGGAGACGTATCACACCACGGCACAGTGTTTTGTCTCACATGCCCGTATACTACAAAGCAGAACGGTCGAGCTGAACGCGTCCTTTGCATTCTGAACGACTGCGTTCGCATGCTCACGTTCCACGCTAACATACCACCTCGTTTCTAGCCGGATGCACTTGCTACTACTGCACTTCTCCTTAACCTTCGACCCTGCCGCCCACGCTGGAACTATGCACCTCACCATCTTCTCTTCGGTATGCCCCAGTCCTATAATGGCTTGCATATTTTCGGGTGTCTTTGCTATCCTAGCACTGCCGACACTGCTCCCTGCAAACTTGCACCCTGTTCTTCCGCTTGCATCTTCATCGGCTACCCCTCTAACTCTAAAGGATATCGGTGCTACATTCCCATCTCCCACCGTGTGTTCACTTCCCGAAACGTTTACTTTGATGAGCATGTGTTTCCATTTCAGCAGGTACCCCCGGTTGTTCCTCCCGCCACCGAGGACGCCGGTTCCTCGACGCCTCTCGCAGGGCGCTCGCACGCCTCTCTTGGCCCGCCCCTGGCTTTGAGGTGCACCCCCCGCATGAAGTGCACCCTCCGGCCGCGGCATTGGCGCCGCTGATGCCCCCTCCTCCCGCAGCCCTGGCACCCGCGCCCTCCGCCGCCTCCTCGGCGCATGCGGACCCGGCACCCTCACCGCCGGCGCATGTGGCCGGTTTGGTCACCCACGCCCGTACATGTGTTTTTTGCCTCGAGCTCGTGCTAGGCCTCGGATGACTACGTCCACACGGCGTCCACCTCTCTACCATCGCCGTTGCAGTCATCCTTCGAGCCGTTCTTCGTGACCTGCTCTGGATGGCTGCGATGCAAGAGGAGTTTGACGCCCTGCTGCGCAACCGGACGTGGCAGCTTATTCCCCGTCCCCGCATGCCAACGTGATTACCGGGAAGTGGGTCTTCAAACACAAGCTCCGTCCCGATGGTACCCTTGATTGCTATAAAGCGCACTGGGTTGTTCGTGGGTTTCGACAACGTGCTTGCATCAACTCCACTGACACCTTCGCTCCAGTCGTCAAGCCCGGCACGATACACACGGTTCTGCACCTTGCGGTATCCCGTGCTTGACCGGTGCACTAGATGGACGTCTCCAACGGCTTCCTCCATGGTCACCTCGAGGACTAGGTCTTCTGTCAGCAGGCCACCAGATTTGTTGATCCAGCACCTTCCTGACCACATGTGCCTGTCCTTTTACGGACTCAAGCAGGCTTCGCGCGCTTGGTACCAACGCATTGCGGTGTTTCTACACCAGCTTGGGTTCCGCTCCACCCGCTCGGACGAATCGCTCTTCGTCTATCACCAAGGCTCCGACACAGCCTACTTGCTTCTCTATATCGACGACATCATCCTGACGGCATGTACGGCTGGTCTTCTCAGTCAGCTCATGGCTCGTCTTCGCGTTGAGTTTTCCATCAAGGACTTGGGTCCTTTGTAGTACTTCTTGGTGTTGAGGTGGTGCGCCATCCGGATGGGTTCTTTCTTCATCAGCGGAAGTACGCTCATGAGCTCCTGGAGCGCGCTGGCATGCTTAACTGCAATCCCGCCGCCATGCATGTTGACACAAAGGCCAAGCTTTCTGCCACGGATGGTTCTCCTGCTTCGGATGCTCCTTTCTACCAATCTATCATCAGTGCTCTTTAGTACCTCACTCTGACTCGACCAGAGATCCAGTATGTCGTGCAGCAGGTGTGTCTCCATATGCATGTTCCTTGGGACGTTCACTGGGCCACTATCAAGCGGATTCTCCGCCACGTCTGTGGCACTATGGATCTTGGCGTCACGCTCCACTCCTCCAACGACACCGCCCTCACAGCCTACTCCGATGTAGACTGGGCGGGCTGCCCTGGCACTCGTCGCTCCACCTAGGGCTATTGTGTCTACCTTGGACCCCCACTCATCTCGTGGTCGTCCAAGCAGCAGCCTACGGTCTCTCGATCCAGTACCGAGGCTAAGTATCTTGCAGTGGCCAATGTCGTCGCCGAGTGTTCGTGGCTTCACCAGCTGCTTCAGGAGCTCTCTTACCCTGTTGACCGTGCCATGGTGGTCTATTGCGACAAAGTCTCGATGGTCTACCTCTCCGCTAATCCGGTGCATCATCGACGGACCAAGCATATTGAGTAGGATATTCATTTTGTTCAAGAACAGGTGGCCCTTGGCCATATTCGTGTTTTACACGTCCCTACTTCCCAACAATTCGCAGATTTCATGATCAAGGGCTTGCCTACGACGTCATTTGAGGAGTTCCGGTTCAGTCTTTGCTTCAGCAGCGTGCCGCTTTGATGCGGGGGGGGGTGTTCAATATATGGTTGTGCATCTTTTTGTATTGGGCCCACCTCCTAGTTGTCTTGTATAGTTGAGGTCGTGGCCTACTCCTGTACATCATATATACGTGCGTTTGCACCTGAGGAATACACATGTAATTCCCACAAAATGCATGGTATCAGTTTCCAGGTTCCAACCCTGGTCTTCCGCCGCCGCCGCAGCGTGCTCCCTCCATGCCGCTGCCGCCGCCGCCCATGCCGGCCGCCGCTCCTTGCTCTCCCAGCCGTGATGACTCGCTACTCCAGCTGCAATCGCCAACCCTGATCACTACGTGCCAGCCTTGCTCTCTAGCATCGCCTTTGCCCGCATCGCCAACCCCGATCACTACGCGCCAGCCTCGCTCGCTAGCATCGCATTCGCTCGCATCGCCAGCCCAATTGCTACGCAAGCCCCGCCCGCCCGCATCGCATTCGCCCACCCGCCAGCCCGATCACCCACAACGCATCGCCTCACCAGCCGCTGCCAGCACCCGCTCACTGGATCACCTGCCTCGCCTCGCTAGTCGAAGGCGCCACACCCGAGCTATATCGTCTGCCACATCTTCTGCGTCCACCAACTCCAATCCATTCACCGACACCAACCCTCACGACGTCAATGACATCCGCAACCTCAGCATCTTTGAGCGGGTACCGGTTCATCTTTCCCAGACGGACTCCTCCTACTACATGTGGAAGACGTATTTTTCCCTCGTGTTTCAGGAGTATCATCTCATTGATCTCGTGGACGGCACCATCGATTCCAGCCTCGTCCCCGATCGAGTTCCATGACTGGTCCACCATCAACACCACGATCATCCGCTGGTTCTTCCTCACCATCTCGCCGGACCTCTTCCTGACGGTCGTGCAGGACGGTGATGATGCCTGCGCCATGTGGACCAAGTTGAACGGGCTCTTCACCGACAACCAGCTCCAGCGTCGTGTTTTTTTGCAGCAAGAGTTATTTGGGTGTCACCAGGACAACACCTCCGCGGATGACTATTGTCACCGTCTAAAGACTCTCGCTAACAAGCTCCGCGATATTGGCACGGAGATCGATGATGACCTCCTCGTCAGCACGCTCACCGTTGGGCTCAACCCGCGGCGGGTCCTCTGCAATGCCGTGGCGAACCTCAGCCTCATCCCCAACCCGTCCTTCACCAAGTTCGTTGCGTACCTCCGCTTGGAGGAGCGGCGGATGAAGCAGCAGAAGGCACGGGCCATCCACACCACTCTCGCCGCTGGCACCACCCGTGGCGGGTCCTCGGCGCCTCCCGCTGCCCTAGCCGCGCCCTCGCCGCAGCCACCTGGCGCCCCAACAGCCAGGGTTGCTCCCGCTGCCTTATCGCCCGCCCGCCCCTCCTGCCGAACGATGCCGTGGGGGCCGCCGCCGTGGGCGCCGCCACGATGGTCAGCAGCAACAGCCACAGGGCACCGACCCGCCCCGTCAGCAGCAGCAGCAGTTCCAGGTTCCCCCTCCGTGGGCCTCCGGCTACAACCCGTGGATCGGTGTTGTTCATGCCTACACCATGCCGGTTCCACGGGCCCCTGCACCAACCCTTCCCGTGCCACGCCCGCTGGCGCACCCGGCATACTACGCGGCTCCGCAGCCATATGGAGGATACCCACCGCCGCGGCTGAGCGGCGGCTACGGTCTCCCTGCGACCCCGTTGCCGCCCTTGCCGGCCCTCAGCTAGTGCCTTGGGATCTGATGCTTCTCGCAGCGCTGCACACTGTGCCTACGTCGAACAACTACAATAGAGGCGGTGACTGGTACATGGACACCGGGGCTACGGCTCACATGTTTGCTCACCCTGGTAATCTTGCCTCCTTCACTCCCTTCACCACCGACTGCCGCTTCATTGTCGGCGACAGTTCCACACTCCCTATCACACATGTCGGGCACACTTGGTTTCCTTCCAATTCATTTCCTTTGACATTGTCTAACATACTTGCGTCACCTCATCTTATTAAGAACTTTGTTTCCATTCGTTGTTTAACTCATGAAAATCCTGTTACTGTTGAATTTGACTAGCTTGGTTTTTGTGTCAAGGGCTCGAACCAGGATGGTACTTCACCGACGTGACATCCCCGACGATCTCTATCCGGTGCATCCGCCGTCCACCTCCACCATCGTACCGGTTGCTCTCTCCACTGGCGTTGATCTTTGGCACGCTCGTTTGGGTCATCCCAACCCCGTTACACTCCATCATATTCTTACGAGTTTCAGTTTCAGTTGTAATAAGATAGAGGATCACACCTATCATGCCTGTCGTGTCGGCAAACATGTTCGCCTCCCGTTTAATAACTCCACCACCATAGCTTCTTTTCCTTTTCAGTTGATTCATAGCGATGTGTGGACCTCTCTGGTTCCTAGTATTTCGGTCTATTTATATTATCTTGTTATCCTTGATGATTATTCTCACTATGTGTGGAATTTTCCTTTGCGACGAAAGTCGGATGCACTCTCCACTTTGACGGCTTTTTACTCCTATGATAGCATGCAGTTTGGTGTCCCATTCTTGCTCTTCAGACTGACAATGGAAAAGAGTCCGACAACCTTGCTTCCGCACTTTTCTGTCACACCACAGCATAGTTTTCCGTCTCACATGCCCGTATACTTCAAAGTAGAACGGTCGAGAAAAACGCGTCCTTCGCACTCTAAACGACTGCGTTCGCACGATCATCTTCCACGCTAACAAGCCGCCTTGTTTCTGGTCGAACACACTTGCTACTGCTTCACTTCTCCCTAACCTTCGACCCTGCCGCCCATGGTGGAACTATGCACCTCACCATCTTCTCTTCGGTACGCCCCCGTCCTATGATGGCTTGCATATTTTTGGGTGTCTTTGCTATCCTAGCACTGCCGACACTGCTCCCCATAAACTTGCACCCTATTCTGTTGCTTGCATCTTCATCGGCTACCCCTCTAACTCTAAGGGATATCGGTGCTACTTTTCCCATATCCCACCGTGTGTTCACTTCCCGGCCCGTTTACTTTGATGAGCATGTGTTTCCGTTTCAGCAGATACCCCCGGTTGTTCCTCCCGCCACCGACGACGCGGGTTCCTCGACGCCTCTCCCAGGGCGCTCGCGTGCCTCTCTTGGCCCGCCCCTGGCTTTTAGGTGCGCCCCCCGCATGCGGTGCACCCTCCGGCCGCGGCATTGGCGCCGCCGACGCCCCCTCCTCCCACAGCACTGGCGTCCGCGGCCTCTGCCGCCTCCTTGGTGCCCGGGGCCCTCTCGGCGCCCGCAGACTCGGCACCCTCACCACCGGCGCATGTGGCAGGTCCGGTCACCCGCGCCCGTACAGGCGTTTTTCGCCCGAGCTCGTGCTACGCCTCGGATGACTGTGTCCACGCGGCGTCCACCTCTCTACCATCGCCGTTGCCGTCATCCATTCGAGCCGCTCTTCGTGACCCGTTCTGGATGGCTGCGATGCAAGAGGAGTTTGACGCCCTGCTGCGCCACCGGACGTGGCAGCTTGTTCCCCATCCCCGGCATGCCAACGTGATTACGGGAAGTGGGTCTTCAAACACAAGTCCCGATGGTACCCTTGATCGCCATAAAGTGCATTGGGTTGTTTGTGGCTTCCGAGAGTGTGTTGTTATCGACTTCACGGACACCTTCGCTCTAGTCGTCAAGCCCGGCACGATACACACGGTTCTCCACCTTGCGGTCTCCCGTGCTTGACCGGTGCTTCAGATGGACGTCTCCAACGGCTTCGTCCATGGTCACCTCGAGGAGTAGGTCTTCTGTCAGCATGCCACCGGATTTGTTGATCTGGCGCTTCCCGACCACATGTGCCTGCTTTCGCGGTCCTTGTACGGACTCAAGCAGGCTCCGCGTGCTTGGTACCGGCGCATCGCAACGTTGCGACTCCAGCTTGGGATTCGCTCCACTCGCTCGGACGAATCGCTCTTCGTCTATCACCAGGTCTCCGACATGGCCTACTTGCTGCTCTATGTCGACGACATCATCCTGACAACATGTACGGCTGGTCTTCTCAGTCAGCTCACGGCTCGTCTTCGCGCAGAGTTTTCCATCAAGGACTTGGGTCCTTTACACTACTTCCTTGGTGTTGAGGTGGTGCGCCATCCGGATGGCTTCTTTCTTCATCAGCAGAAGTACACTCATGAGCTCTTGGAGTGCGCTGGCATGCTTAACTGCAAGCCCGCCGCCACGCCTGTTGATACAAAGGCCAAGCTTTCTACGACGGATGGTTCTCCTGCTTCGGATGCTCCTTTCTACCGATCTATCATCGGTGCTCTTTAGTACCTCACTCTGACTCGACCAAAGATCCAGTATGTCGTGCAGCAGGTGTGTCTCCATATGCATGCTCCTCGGGACGTTCACTGGGCCACTGTCAAGCGAATTCTTCGCTATGTCTGTGGCTCTATGGATCTTGGCGTCACGCTTCACGCCTCCGACGACACTGCCCTCATAGCCTACTCCGATGCAGACTGGGCGGGCTGCCCTGACACTCGTCGCTCCACCACGGACTATTGTGTCTACCTTGGACCCCCACTCATCTCGTGGTCGTCCAAGCGGCAGCCTACGGTCTCTCGTTCCAGGGCCGAGGCTGAGTGTCGTGTAGTGGCTAACGTCTTCGCCGAGTGTTCGTGGCTTCGCCAGCTGCTTCAGGAGCTCTCTTACCCTGTTGAACGTGCCACGGTGATCTATTGCGACAACGTCTCGGCGGTCTACCTCTCCGCTAATCCGTGCATCATCGACGGACCAAGCATATTGAGTTGGATATTCATTTTGTTCGGGAACAGGTGGCCCTTGGCCATATTCGTGTTTTACACGTCCCTACTTCCCAACAATTCACAGATATCATGACCAAGTGCTTGCATATGATGTCATTTGAGGAGTTCTGGTCCAGTCTTTGCGTCAGGAACGGTGCCGTTTCGACTGGGGGGGGGAGAGGGTGTTGAGTATATGTGTTGTGCATCTTTTTGTATTGGGCCCACCTCCTAGTTGCCTTGTATAGTTGAGGTTGTGCCCTACTCCTGTACATCATATATACGTGTGTTTGCACCCGAGGAATACACACATACTTCCCACAACATACATTAGGGATTGTTCCCTCCCAAATCCAGGCGTCCATCATCGTTACAGTCCCCGTTATTCCTTGAGGAATCATGTCGACACGGTATGATGCGAGGGATCGTTTTCCTTGTTGTTGTTCTTCCATCCACTATGGACCGAATACAAATTTTGCTGCTGGCTGCAAGCTGTCATTTCCTTCTTGGGCATATTTCGGTATACCATCGTGTGGGAAAAAGGAAACAACATAGAGCCTATGGCCCTTATGCTTTCCATCCAAAAACCTAGGAAATCCACTTCATGTTACTGTGGTGAGTGAACTAGCTGGACTATCAAATATATTCAGATAATGGCTCCCGAACCAATGCACATTATAATGCGAAACGTATTCATATGTGTTATCACCAAATGTCATGCCGGTGCATATCCCTGAGGTGGAGTACGACCCAGATGTCATTGCAAAGATTATGGCTTTGGTGGTGTGAGGAATACAGTCGAGAGCCAAAAGATCCTCAATACATCAGGGTCCTTGGTGACGCCTCACTATGACTATAATTTGTCCAATGATCGGCTATTTTATTTGTTTCTGACTGACCATCTGTGGAAAAAAATTCCCTGTCGATCATCAAAATTTTGATCTCGACAACAAGATGTCCTTATGCTGAACGAGCTAAACCATCACATGAAAATATGGATAGAGCCACCATACAAGTTTATTTATAATATTAATCGGCTTTTATGGTTAATATTTTGCAGTGCATGGCATTGATTGATAGGCAACCAGGGGAGCCAACATTTGCAGAGTGGCAAAGGCAGAATGTACTCTGATGACACAGTCGTTGATGGAAAGGGGCAGTGAAATAAAAACTCCCCCCCCCCCCCCTAATTGGCACCTCCCGATTGTAATAGCATCCAAATATTGTTAGCACAGAAATTAGAACAGAGTTAACAAGTGTGTAAGAGTCCGAGTTTGAATAAGGTTAGCTTGATTAGTTTCCTAGAACTAATATATGCCTGATTATGGTTGTCCCTTTTGATGTAGCAGAAAAGAAAAAAGCATTAGCAAATTTAAAAGGCACACCAACTCATCTAACCAGCTTCTATTTTCTGTGTGCATATGCTAGTTATCTAATCTAGTATTGGTGCTTGTGTGAGCGCCAGCAAAAATTTCGAAAGTTGCAGCTAGTTCGTACATATAGAGGCAAGTTGCATACGCCAGTTGAGCTGCCTCGTGACCATGTGTTCAGTCCTTGTGAAAGTTAACAAACAGTTTCATAGCTAAGTGGTCGGGCCTTTTCACTATCGATCTGCACCATAGTGGGTTTGGAGGATTCTCTTCTGAACGGAAATCAATGAAGATGGTAATGTTGATATTGAAGGATGTAGTCCCTCATGCTCGATGATAAATAAGGGGCATGTGCTGCACAGATGAAGATCCCCATCCGTGCACATGGTGTTTGTGTGGTGGTTAAAGGCAACAAGGCGGTCGACGAGACAATGGACGCTCATATCCTAAGTTGTGCCCGATGCCATTTTTTTGACCATATCAGAGAAAAATACAACAAAGGAAGCTTGAGAGGCTCCAAACAAGATGAACCTGGGTCAATTTGGAATAGTTTGGATTGCTTATCACATGTGTCACCCGGTGATGAACCTTGGTCCTTGATCATGCTTGTTTGCCTGGGAGTCCTCTGCCCACGTTGATGCCCTATTTGGACATTTCATCAATGAATGGATTATTGAACAACTCACACCTGTGCAAATGAGCGATAGAAAACACAGATATCCCTTTTTCTATTTCCTGTGTTTGAATCCACTTCAACAGTGACCATGGAAGGTGCAAACACCCATTCCTCTATGCATGGTTACCCAGATAGAGCCTTTTTTCTTTTTGAAATTCGTTGATGAGCCCGAGCACATCTGCTCTCGTTACTGGTCGCTTGGCTGCCCCCGAAATCCCCATTGACAAATGAATCCATGGCTATATTTTCTCATGCATCTATAAATAGGAGCTACACCTGCACATTTATTTCCGGCAGACCCGGTTACGTTCCTCCTGGTGCAGATGAACTGTCGACGGCCCAGCCCGCTACGTGGGGTCCAAGTACCACAGCTGCACGCCGTGTACATGGTATGGCTGGTGGCATAAATGTGCTGGCATGCTGCATCTATTGCTTCCATCCAAATTACTTGTCTTAGATTTCTTTAGATAAGTAATTCGGGGCTGAGAGAGCAAATTGTGTGCGCTACTGCTGCCTGACCTGCCAATACATCTGACGCGAAAACATACATCCAACTCCAGTTCTAATCACCACATGCCCTATGTGGTAAGCAACTTCCAAACAAACGGTGTCAAGAAAAAAAAACTCCTGTTCTAATTAGTAATCATACAACTGCATGTAAATCATAGTATGAGCGTTACAAATAAATGTCGCAGCTAATAATCAGTGAAACAACAAGCGTTTATTCTTCCAATGTCAAGTTGGATGCTTACATTTTGACCCAAAACTTTATACATCTGTTCAGAATTTGAAGTTGTAGATAAGAAGACATTCGATGAGCTCACATTCTGAAGATTAATTGTTGGCAACCACCATTAGTTGCTTTTCCTCCAACCATTCTTCACACTTTTCAGCTCCCTGTGCCATCTCCATAAATCCCATTTGGCATGCAAAAGATCAACTAGGGTTGCATGCCAAAACCACAACTTCTTTTCTTAGGTAGGGACATAGGAATTGCTGGACAATTCGACACAAAAAAGAAAGAGTGAGAAACCACGCATCTATAGAAGTCCATCGCCACCAACATCTCTTATGAAATGTGCTCCAATGTCTGGCGTCCTCCTTGCTCTAAATGTTGTTCCTTGCTTGTGCAACACTGGAGCATGGTGCACCAAACGTGACGCTAGCTTGCATCGCAGAGGTGGAGAATGGCACCTAACAATCTAAGCCTGGGAAGCATTAGGAAGACATGTGTACGATGGATCGGGATATATCGCAGTAGCCTGGTTAATTTCTCGGTATATAGCACTGAAAAAAATAGCGCGCTATAGCGCCGCTAATAGCACGCTATAGCATGTAGAGAATTGTCTCGCTAAATAAATCAATGTACAATGCCTCGCTAATAGCACGTTGTATCACGCTATAGCACACTAATAGTGTATTTTCAGGGCCGACGCTATTTTCTGTAGCGTGCTATTTTTTTCCTATATAGTCATATTTGCACTGCTGCCTATCCTGCAGATAGGCCTATAGAGGGTTCAAGCACCAGCGTGTGTTAACTACATGGTACTGCAAGGAGCGCACGAACTGCTTTTGTCATTTGCTGCATCTCCAGTTTGTTCCAAATGACTATGAGTGCAAGTCCGGGTTGGGCAAAAATCTATCATTGAGTTGTACTTGTAGGTAGCTAGTATATCTGCTATTAAGAAACAGTATAATGAGGTGACCTATGAGCCCCCACAGCGCTTTGTTGCCCGCAGCCGTTCGTTCGTACTGTTGTACGTCCCAGATCATCAAGTTGCCCCGTCGATCGTTGGTGTGGCTTTTTTACCGTGTCACTCCGTGCGTTTCGTCCAGCCCATCGTTCCTGGGCTGCTGCTCCGAAGAACGATCTGGGAGCCGTCAGGTGAACTGGGCCGATTTGATCACATAGGTTGTTGATTAGCTCATGGCCGGCACTTAATTCGCAGGCCAGGTTTCGTGGTTGTCATTGCCGTACTGTCCCTTTACGACAAAGGCCTCTAAAAAAACTCCTTAATTGCATGGGCATTTTGAATATTGTATACTTGCAGTCTCGAACATGAAAATGATATTTTTTTTGCGGGAAGAATTTTTTTATCTACTCCCTCCATTTCTAAATATTAGTCATTTTAGATATCTCAATACGGACTACATACGAATATACATAACACATTTTAGAGTATAGATTTACTCATTTTGCTCCGTATGTAGTTTGTATTGAAATCTCTAAAAAGACTTATATTTAAGAACAGAGGGAGTATTCATCAACTATCAAGATAGTACAAAGGATCAAAAAGAGAAATTACATCCAGGTCAGTAGACCACCTAGCGACGACTACAAACATTGGAGCGAGCGGAAAGCATGCTGTTGACAGGTGGGGACTCATCTTGCTAAGGTCGTGTAGGACCAATACATCAGAACATCAATTACTGCTGATGAAGAGAATGTAGATCGGAAGGATCTCCAACGTGTAGACAAACGAATACACACAAACGAAGACCAGATCCGTGTGGATGCACTGAAGAAAAACACAAACTGAATCCCGTGAGATCCATCAAAGAAAAATTTCGACACGCCCCCCATCTCCCCCGACAACACTAGAAGCACCACCAGGACGGGGACTAGGCAGGGAGAACTTTATTCCATCTTCAGAGATCCATCACTGCCTCGCCTCTCTGAGTAGGACACAGACCCAAAATAAACTATAGAAAACATCCAAACACGAAGCCCTCCGGCCGGCAAGGGTAGTCGGAATCCACCACGTATCCACGTCCTTAAGGACACAAGAGACGAGGCAGACCGACGCAGGTCCGGCGGGAGGCACAAGAAATCCTAGCGGCGTGCCCTTTCAAGGCTACATGACAATAAGTTAGTAGTACTCATGTTTGAACATGAAATATACCATGCAAGTTGTACTTCATTTATGTAATCAAAAAAATCAAACAATAATCAGTATAAATTCCATCAATTTTGAACAATAAATGTAACACATGCAACTTCTTTTAATAATCATATTTGATCCCTACATAATCGTACTAATCGTATTTGATCTCATTGAATCCATATTCATACACAATTAGATCATCTCATCAAACATGGACGGGCGCGGCAACGTGCAAAGCATGGCAGCGATTTGGAATGCTAAACCGTCCGATTAAGTATACGAATGCTTCTGATTAGTTCACCGCCCCGCAGCAGTCCCTCGGGCCTCAATTCGCCTCATTTGCTCGCTGAAACCGGCCGAGCAAACGTCAAAAGGGTCGCTGCTCCACAAACCTTTTTTTGGGTGTTCTCATGAACCGGGCTGCGGTGGGCTGTGCGGCCGTGAGGTGAGGTACGGTCAATTCTTAGTGATGGTGCAGGAGGTGGGCCGGTTGTTGCCTTTCCTCCGTCAGTCCGTTAGCCCACAAAAGAAAACCCGTCAATCGTCAACTTTCCAGTGGATCTCAGTTATTTTGGCTACTTACGGGTCAACTGCATCATCATTTGTTCCTTTTCATCCTATGTGCACTCTACTATGGCAAGGCTACAACGGACGAGCGAACCAACCTGTGGTTGGATGGTTAGAGGGACTGTGGTATCCCAGCCCATCAGGGTTCAAATCCTGATGCTCGCATTTATTCCTGAATTTATTTCAGGATTTCCGGCGATGCGCATTCAGTGGGAGGAGACGTTCCCGTCGACGACGAGGTGCCTATAATGACTTCGCAAATCTCAAGATGATATGCCGGCTCAGTCTTTCGGAGGCGCTCATAGGGATAGGGTGTGCGTGTATGCGTTCATAGGGATGAGTGTATGCGCGTGTATATGAGCGCTTGTGTTTGTACTGATGTTCAAAAAAAAAGGCTACAACGGACGATCGATGATGTGTGACACACAGAGAATCTCCATCACTTATTCAAATACGTTAGCAAATGTGATGCTTAGACAAACTTTTTTGTACATTGACGTTCCAATGCTGATTTAGATGGCATTGTCACCCGTGTCAGTTTTGCAACTTATACCGAAAGCTTCAATAATGCTCCACCATCTAAATGTTCGTATTTGGTCCTGATTTTTCTAATATATTTATATGATTATTCCAATAGATGTACGGGCGCAACAACGTGTGCCTTTATGTTCTAGTTTATACTGTGTAATCCGCGGGGTAGGAAACTTAGAAGCAGGGAAAATAACACAGGGCCAACACGGTCCTATGACACTATGACCATCAAATCGCTATGCCCCCCGTGTTGTGGCATGTGCGTGTTTCGCCAAGTTGTGCTAAGACAGATTGATCTGGCTAAGCATGTACTGTACTAGCTAGCTCTCTCGTACGTGCTTACGTATTGCACGGAAGGCGGCCTATCTTCGCTAAGCACCTGTAGTTTGCATACGGACTCGGCTGAATCACAAGCCCAAGGAAAATTGTAATATGGTGTTGTTAAAAGTTAGACTGTGGACACTAAAGACTAAGAACGACCACAATCTCGTATTTCTTAGCCGTTGTTATTGACTCCATGTTTTTACAGTAATAATAATTGCATACCTTTGTTGGTCGTTATTCCGGTGTTGACCGGATGGTGTGTCGTTAAATCTTGAGGCGATAACGACCACAATTGTCGTATTCACCACCATGCACTGCCAAATAATTTTTTTCACGGCTGACCAAGTATCATTAACGACCATTTTATATTTTCTCTTTACCATTTTTCATATCCTCCAGTGACCACTATATTTAGTACAACTTGAGTTCAACCACCGGTAGAATCATTAACAAACACTTTATGGAACATCCAACTTTGAATATTAACATTAATTCAGAAACAAATGAATCCAAATAATGAAAGGATGATAGCCGCCTTTATCAATAAAAATCATGTGAAATAACAAAACTTGAACTTAATATTATGGTACTAAAATATCTTTTATGAGTTTTGAGTTAAAAGCATACCTTAAAACCACTCCTTAGAACGTCCACGACCGCAAGTAGCAACCCGGTGCCAAACACCGGCGAAGGCGCCCAGGCGCGTCCATGAACAATGACCGGCCAGACCTCAAATTTGTTTGACACAACCGAGTACCTCAATTACCAAACCTCAAATCCATACAATTAAATGCAACGTGAAATCTAATCTAAGCAGACCTCGTACGGCTCTGCCTTGTCCATGTCCGGCGGTCGGCTGGGTCCCTAGAAGTGTTGCTCCAGTCGCCAGCGAGGTAGAGTAGGACATGGGACATGCACCGGCTCATGGGACTCGAGGCGCTACCATCTCCCATGCCCTACTATTCCTCGTCATAGCCCGTCCCTTGCACATCACTAGTCTAAGTGAGATCGATGATGGACCCGTCATGGTGGTCGTTGCACAATATGCGGTGACAGAGAGTGTGACTCCGCCTCGCCAACGTTCGCCGTTGCGAGGGCTGCCGACGCCTCCCACATCCGTTGCATCCCACGTCAAGCACGCTGCACCATATTTGCGTCGGCCGATGCCCATGCGTTCACCTTCGCATGGGCAAGCCAACGAAGCGATTGCGCATCCACCGCCGCATTCGCATGCCAGATAGACCGCACCGCCTCCGGTGAGGCAAAGGTGACACACCTCACGCCGGATCCATGCACCATTTGGGCGGATGCAATGGATTCCCGACGAAAGGAGTCGGACCGCTATAGTCAGGCAGAGTCCACCCGGGAGCGGTGGAGCACAAGGCGAGCGGCCATCTCCTCCTCCGGGCCACTTGGGTCGAGTTCCGGGTCAGCGGATATGGAGGTGTAGGATTCGGATTAGCTGCCTGCTATGCTCGAATGTAGAAGATCATCGGACGGGAGCTAGTGGGTGGAGGGGAGTGAACTGGAGAGGAGAGAAGTGGAGTGGAATGCAGCTAGGGTTTCGCTCGGAGTGCGGATAGGGTCCACTTTATGTGGGGTCGGGTGGGCCAGCATGGGCCACATCCGGTGTTGCCGGCGTGTCTGGGTGTCCCCATAGCCGCCCTAGATATGGGCTGGATATCGGAAGTGCCGGTCAGTCCAGGCGTTTGGACCCGAAATGGGACGCTTTGTAGGATGGCGTTTTTTTGTCCAGGCACTGACCGGGCAGCCCTTTCGGACGTTTCGAGGGTATATGGGATCCAGTTGTAGATGCTCTTGCATGACCAATGTACTTGCTCATATCTAATTGAAAAACAAGACAACTAAAAATACAATATTTACCAATCTTCAATTGAGAGAGACCATCGTTGATCGAATGAAAATAATTCTTTGTCGGTGATTGCAATGCCTCCTTGTGCTTCTATATGATACGATGGACTATTGTTTGCACAAAACCTTGCCCTAGCTACCTCTCTCTCTCTCTCTCTCTCTCTCTCTGGCCACGAACCGAAGGAAGGAGGGAAGAAGAAAAAGGCACATGACACAGTGGTGGTTTTCCGGCGCTCGAATGCCCGCCGCACAAACGGCCTTTTCTTCCTCAAGCAACAACTCGAGCCACTCCAAACTTACAAGGGAGGGAGGGGTTTTATGCGTGCGTGCACCAACGCCCCACGCTGCGCTCCCTACGCACCTACTCGCCCACTGCCCACGTCCCACGCTCCGCGGCTCGCACCTCCGACGCGCACGCACGCACTCCGGTGCGACAGGGTCCGGCGCCCGACGTAGTCACACACACACACACACACACACACACACACACACGTGCTGACACACGCGTGCACACACACACACACACACACACACACACACACACACACACACGTCCACGGACCCGACGCGGTACCACACCGGCGCCCGACTCGACCGGCTCGCACACACACGCGCATCCGACGCGGTCACCATGGCTTATTGGCCAACAACTATCAGTCCTACTCCCTCCGTTCGGAATTACTTGTCACAAAAATGGATGTATCTACAACTAAAATACATCTAGATACATTCATTTCTTTGACGAGTAATTTCGAACGGAGGGAGTACAAAACATTGAGTAATTTGTTAAATTCAGCCCAAAATCTCTCTCGTATTTCAAAAGGTCAAATTTCTTAGAGATTAAACTTTTCTTCAGCTACCAGATCCCCCAAAACTTCATCCCTCAAGAAATGTGTACAGACAGTGACATGTGGGGTCCCAACCGATTGATGCTCCAGCTGCAGCTATTTGTTATTCACTGGGTATATCTATTCAGCCTATGATTTTAATATGCAAATTGCCGTGAACAATGCATTGAAATTTGTAAATCCTGACCATTGTTCGCTGACACCTCTGTGTGTTGCTCTCCCACACAATGTCGGAATGATGCTAGTCAATCATCATGTACTACCAGTTAGAACCAGAGAAGATTCATCTGTATCCAAATGGTGACACTGCTTTTTGTGGTGGAACCAACCCAGGGTTCGAGTTTTGGACCCCCGTGGTCACTTTCAGTCTTTCCGACGATGTTCGTTCAATAGGAGGATATTTTCGGTCGACTATGGTGGCATCTAGTGCTCGCATTCTCCTGGTTTTATTTCAGTCTTTTCGACAATGTTCGTTCAGTGGGAGGAGATGCTCCCGTCGACTACGGAAGTGCCTATGGTGACTTCATCAATCTCAAAATGATGTGTCAGCTCAGTCTTTCGAAGATTCTCATAGATGTACGGTAGGTATATGTTCAATTATTAGGATGACTGTATAAGTGTATGTATGAGAGTCTCCGTCTACACTATGTTAAGAAAAACCTGCAGCGGCATACGCAGCAGTTGCAGTAACACAATTCTTTGTTGCTGCATGTATTCTGAGACTAGATTCAATCTTTAGTTTTAGGGTCTATCCTTGGATTATCTGGGTGTCCTCTGCTCATGGTGAAAGCCTATTTGGACATTGTATCCATGAATGGACCATTAAACAACTCACACCCGTTCAACTGAGCGAGAGAAAATACACACACATGCCTTTCATGTTTCCCTTTGTTTGACTGCACGTCAACATCCACCTTGCTTGGTTATACACATAATGGAATTTCTTTATACTAGATAGATATTGACATCAACTTGCTCCTGTTTTGCCATGGCATGGACAAACAGAGAGTTGGCCTCAAATAAAAGATGACTACGACTCTTCCAATGTCAACTTGATACTTATATTTCAACCCAAAACTTTGTACATCCGTACAGAATTTTATGTCGGGGATAAGAAGACATACGATGAGCTTGAGAAACAGCCTGCACGTTCTGAAGATTAATGGTTGGCAACCACCATTAGTTGCTTTTCCACCAACCATTCTTCACACTCTTTAGCTGGCCATGCCATCTCCATAAATTCCTTTGGGCATGCAAGAGATCAACTAGTGGTTACTCCTCTTTTCTTAGGTAGGGTCTGTAGGAAGGAATTGATGGACAATTCGACACAAACAAGAAAGAGGTCCGTCGCAACCAACATCTCTTCAGAACTGTGCACTGTCATGCCTCCTCTCTACTCTCAATATTGTTCCTTGCCCGTGCAGCACTGTGGCATGGTGTACGAAACGTGATGCCAGCTTCCATCACAGAGGTGAATAATGGCACCTAACAATCTAGGGTTGGGGAGCGTTAGGAAGACATGTATATGATGGATCCAGCTCTTTATCACCCTGCTGCCCATTCCTGGAGATACACCTCTAGAGGGTTCAAGGACCAGCATGTTACTACTACATTGTACTGTAATTAGTGCACAGACAACATCTGGAATTTGCTGCATCTGCAATTTGTCGTAAATAACCAAGGAGACTATGTCCGGGTTGGACAAGAATCAATCACTGAATTGCACTTGTATTTAGCTAGTATATAGCTGCTATTTATACTCATGTAACCCGCTGGTAACAAACTCAGATCAAGCAAGGAAAATAACACATGACTGACATAGTCCTGTGACCATCAAATCACGGTGCATGCCGCCCATGTTGTGTCACGTGTGTGTTTTGCCAAGTTGTGCCAAGAAAGATCGATCTGGCTAGCTATCTGGCTAGCTTTACTAGCAAGCTATCCCATAAGTGCTTCTGTATTGGTGGAAAGGCAGCATGTCTAAGCTAGACACGTGTAGTTTTCATACAGACTCCGCCGAATCACAAGCAACTACTAGGAAAACCATTTTTAGCGATGGTATACGGAGTTGTTAAAAGTTAGATTGTGACCGCTAAACATCAATAACGACCACAATCTGGTGGTTCTTAGCTATTGTTATGGTCTCCTTTGTCTTTTTTCGAAGAAGGGGATTGCCCCAGCCTTTGCAACATATGATGCACACAATCATTCTATTAATTCAAAAGTAGGTGCAAGTCATCGAGTATCAAAAGTTTTACACCAAAACATGACCATCATGGTCGAAAACAAGATTACATAGCTCATCCACATAATCTACTACTAGCTAAACAAACCCGTGCAACCGCTTCCAAATGGCTGCACGCAGAGTCCATAGGTTCCGTGCGTTCACACGCTGACCACATACGGATTGACCCTAGGTCTGAAAATATACTGCAAAAAAATTACAAGAGATGATCTGTTAAAAATACACTCATTTAGGCAATTTCAAGTTGCCCAAAGAATGGAACAATTCCCAGATGGATTCAACCCATCAAATTATGGTTAATACCTCCCAACCAAAAATATGGTATACTTGTTGGTTGTGGTAAAGTGAAAGTAACATAAATAGTATGCCAACACAATTTAGCGAACGGACATGACAGGAATAAATGATGAATCGTTTCCTCTTGATCGCAAAAACAATATTTTGTGCTACCCTGCCGGACATGTTTTGCAGTATTATCTTGTGTAAGAACTACCTGACTTTGCAAGAACCACTTGAAAACTTGATTTAAGAAGGGACATTTGTTTTTAGGTATGTTTTCTTTGAAAAACAGGCCCATAATTCATGAGATCTGCATACATAGACTTCTCAGTTAAGACATCATTAATAGTCAACCTCCATAAAATTGTATTTGATGTCTGAGTTAGATTGATCGACATGAACCTACTAACTAACACTACTAGGGAAAAGCCTATACACAGAATCGTAGCAGCAACGCGGTTCAAAATGGGGCGCTGCTGCTAAGTAGTTGTAGCGCGTGTTACGTAAACTCGCTGCTGATAAGGATTTAGCAGTAGCACGCTCGGCCGGAAACGCGCTACTACAAATATCGACCGGCGGTGTTCACCTAACTCTAAGTAGCAGTAGCGCGGTCGCAGGAACAGCGCTACTGCTAAGTACGTAGTAGTAGCGCGCTTTTTTTGAGATCGTTGCTGGTAAGTTTCAAATTGCCACAATTTTTTGTCCCAGTTAGCAGTAGCGCCGTATCGCAAAGCGCGCTACTACTAAGTGCTTAGCAGCAGCGCGTTTTCTCTCCCGCGCTACTGCTAACCCGCACCAACCCACCAACACCTTTCCCCACCCGTCCCTCCCCTCCCCCTCCTCTTTTCCCTTCCCCCTACCTCCCCCTCTCCTCTCTTCCCTCCACCACATGCTCCCACTCTCACTCTTCTTCTTCTTCTCAATACTTCTCCCCCATTACTCTCTCTTCATTACTCCTACATAACTACACCACCTCCATTAATGCATCTCATTTCTCTTTTTCCTTCCCCCTCCACTAGTTGAAGTTGTCTCCTCCCAAATTAGGTAGCTAGGTAGATGTAGGATTTAGTTAAGTGACCTATTTGCCCCCTAACTAGATCTATCTTTGTCAAGAAGAGCTTTGTGCACTTTTGATCTCCCTACAACATCATCTCCACCGTGTGCTCGATCTCGATCGAGATAGAGGTGATGAAAATTTCATGCTTTTGCAAAATGGAAATGTGTTTATGTGTGTGTGATATGTTTGTGGAAATTGTGTGTGTGGCATGAGTTGACGCTGCCAAATTGTGCTTTTGAGTTGCCTATGTTTTGCCGAAATGTCGATTTATTTCCGTTTGGCTAATTCGAACAAACTCTAGATCCATGTATGTCCTATTTTTAGGGAAGGTCATGCCAAAAATTTTATGACTTTGATGCATGCATGCATTTTTACAATCAAGTTTTTTATTATTACCGTGCAGAGTTGACGATGGTCAGTGGAACGATGGTGGACAGGTGGTTGCGGTCGGCGGTGCAAGACATGAAAGAAAATAACCTGACAGAGGTTTTATGTCCGTGTCGAAAATGCAAAGGAATAGTTTGGCTCAACCCCCATGACGATGGTCGTGTCAAAGCGCACCTGCTCATGACCGGTTTCATGGATGGCTATACTCGGTGGATAATTGAAGATGAGGATGACGATGTTGAGGATGCCGACGGGGCAGGAAATGATGACACGGGGCAAGACGAAGAGATGATCGATAATGGCGGCGGGGAAGAGGCCGGACATGGCGGCGGAGAAGGGGCCGGACATGCCGGAGGAGAAGGGGCAGGACATGGCGGCGGAGAGAACGACATGGACTCCATGCAGCAGAGTTCGTCGGTACTAAGTTCAATTGTGCGGGACCCTCATGTTCAAGCATTGCTTCGCAAGGAGACGAGTACTGAGAGAGCTGCTTCTAGAGAGGAGGCTAAGCTGGAGCAACTGGTGGTAGACTTGAACACTCCATTGTATGATGGTTGCAATCCTGAGGTGACCCGATTGAGTTTCACGCTCCAACTCCTGAAGACGAAGGCTAAAAGCAAATGGACCGACACTAGCCTCGATGAGCATCTCAAGTACCTAAAGGATGTTCTTCCCGTGGGTAATCTATGTCCTACTAGTGTTGATGAGGCCACGAAGATCGTGTGTCCTCTTGATCTGCCACACGTTAGATACCATGCATGCATCAGAGATTGCATAATTTATCGGAAGGAGCACGCGAAAAAAACAAGCTGTCCAGTGTGCAATGCTTCTCGATACAAGAAGGCCGAGAAGAAATGTCCCCAGAAAGTTGTATGGTACTTACCGATCACTCCCCGTCTCCAGAGGTATTTTGTAGATCCCAAGGAAGCAAAGCTAATGCTTGTGCACACGCGGAGAGGAAGAAGCCCGACGATGGAGATGATCCGAAGTGAGACATGTGAAGGATGGAAGCCGTGGAGAGCGTTGAACAGCTTCTATCGGTTTTTGAATGTGATGCAAGGAACATCGTGCTCGCACGTGTACCGATGGCATGAATCCGCTTGGCAACCGAACACCAACCATAGTACATGGCCCGTTTTGTATGGATGTACAACCTCCCCTGGTTGTGCATGAAATCGAACTACATTCACATGAGCATGCTTATTAAAGGGCGAAACAACCAGGAAATAATATTAATTTGTATCGGGGCTACTTCAAGAGGAGTTAGACACGTTATGGAAAACACCGCCAAGACATGGGGCGCCAAAGAAGGTGAGTATTTCAACATGAGAGCCGCGCTGATCACGACAGTGCAGGACTATCTTGGTTACGGATATGTGGCAGGCCAGGTGTGCCATGGATATTGCGGATGCATGCGGTGCATGGATGATACAACGTCTCAGCAGCTAACGTCAAGGAAAGATGGCGGGTCTGGGAAAATCGTGTACATGGGGCATCGAAGATGGCTTGAACAGGACGACCCGTGGAGAAACCATGGAGATCTATTCAATGGTCACGCCGAGCATCGAGGACCTCCACGTAAGCGGAGCGGTGCCGAAATCGATGAGCTGTTGAAAAACTGGAAGGAGTGCCCCGCGCCGGGAAAGACGATGAGAAAGGCACCGGAGCCGCTGCTGAAGGTATGGAAGACGAGGTCTGTGTTCTGGGACATGGAGTACTGGCACAAACTCGATACACCTAATTGCCTTGATCAAATGCATATCTGTAAGAATGTCCTTGAGAGCTTGCTCGCAAAACTGATGAATATGCCGGATAAGACCAAGGATGGGCCGAAGGCAAGAAAAGACTTGCAAGATTTGAAAATCAGGGAAGATCTGCACATGCCGCCCCGTAAAATGTCAGACGAGACAGAGACGGAGACAGAGGCACGGGAGAAGAAGGGCAAGAAATTAAAGAAAGAGGATTATTGCCCCCCCTCTTGCTTCACCTTAAGTCAGGCTGAGATCAATCAATTCTTTAAGTGCCTTACCGGAGTGAAAGTTAGTTCGATTCTTCGTGGCAAGATAAGCGAGATATCTAGAGACGGATAAGAAAAGGTTCAGCGGGATGAAGTCTCATGACTGTCATGTGATGATGACGCAGATACTACCTGTTGCCCTTAGAGGGATAATGGACAAGCACGTCCGTGACACGCTTATTGGTCTCTGCAACTTTTTCGACGTCATCTCTCGAAAGTCGATCAGTGTGAAGCAGCTCCGAAGGCTACATGAAGAGATCGTTGTGATACTGAATGAGCTTGAGATGTACTTCCCGCCCGCGTTCTTTGACGTGATGGTGCATCTGTGTGTCCATATTGTGGATGACATAATAGACCTGGGGCCGTCATTCCTGCACAACATGATGCCGTTTGAGAGGATGAATGGGATCATCAAAGGATTCGTTCATAACATGTCCCGTCCGGATGGAAGCATCGTCCGTATTATTTGGCACAAGAGTGCATCTCTTTCGTGAGAATTTTCTATATGGCGCAGACCAGCCGCTGGTGTTAGTGTTGGTTTGCCCGTTAACAAGCACGATGGGAGGCTCAAGGAGATGGTCATCGCAACGGTCGCAGGAAATCGCACGTGGCATACTCAGATCGACGCAGCGACTTTGACAGAGCAAACTTGGTAGTGCTACAACACCTAGACGAGGTAGATCCTTTCGTGGCAATCGCACAAAGAAATTATCGCAAAGAAGTATCGTGACGGGGTTATGCAGAACGGACGCCGGTTACTAGAGAGCACAACTCCACTTTCCTGCATTGGTTCAAAGAGCATATTATTGCTAATCCCGGAGGAGGGCTCTAAGGACGGATTGCTCATATACGCCTTAGCACATGGCCCTCGCCCAACCTCGTAACCTATCGGGCATATGATATCAACGGATACACGTTCTACACGGAGGCAAAAGATATGGACAAGTGATGATCGAACTCGGGGGTGATGATGGAATGCATGACCGCAGCGACAACGGCACAACCGAACGATTCTATGGAAGGGTCGAGGAGATCTGGGAGCTTGACTACTCGACTACACAACACGGCGATGTTCCGTGTCGATGGGCTAAGAATGTCGAAGAGAAAGCCGGATGTTCACTACCATGACTATACCCGACGCCAAGAGCACTACCGTGAACGCTATCGCAAAAAACGAGCCATGGGTACACGCTAAGCACGTGACACAATGCTTCTTCATAACTGACCCGCGCAATCCCAGCCGTGTTGTCGTGAGGAGAGGCAAAAGGAACATCATTGGAATATATGGAGTCGCCAACAAGGAAGACTATGATCAGTACGACAATCCAATGAGGGAAGATGACGATGATGATGAAGTATACGTCAAAAGAAGAATCAATACTACATTACCTAAGAAAAATCGTACTCCATGGAAAAGGCAAAGTCACAATGAGGGGCTCAATTATTCTTCGACGAACAAGAAGGGAAAGAAGCTGACTCCAAAACGAAAACGTCAGCACTGAGGAAACGTATGTTATGGGTCCAATGATGTGTAATATATATATGTTCCTATTTTGTATACACACTTAGCCATTATTATGCATGGGTCCAATGATGTGTAATATATATGATCCTATTTTGCATACATATTTAACCGTCAAATGATGCAATATATATCGCCCTCCCTTCGTTCACTGCCCTCGGGAAATAAAAGTGGGATAAAATAAAGGAAAAGAAAAAGGAAAACTGGCAGTAGCGACGGCAGTAGCAGCGCGTTTCTACTAAACCGTTGCAGCTACAGATCTTAGTAGTAGCGCGTTTCTCCTAAACCGCTGCAGCTACAGATCTTAGTAGTAGCGCGTTCCTCCTAAACCGCTGCAGCTAAAGAATTTAGTAGCAGCGCGTTTCTCCTAAACCACTGCAGCTACAGAATTTAGTAGCAGCGCATTTTGACATAACGCGCTACTGCTACATCCACTTAACCCAAAATTCTCACTCGCCCTGCTGCTTCATCCCGCCATTTCCCCCAAATCCCCACTCTCTCCCGTCGCTCATCCGCCCTGCCTGACCCGGCCCGGCCTTCGCCCGTCCGACCCTCGACCCGACTCGAGGCGCCGGCCTTCGCCCCGACCACGCTGCTCGCCTCGACCCAACCGCTCCCCGACTCACAGACTTGGCACTGCTCCCGACCCTCAAGCGCTGCCCCCGACCGTCGGCCCTCGCCTCCTCCTCTCCCTGCCTGCCGTCGTCGGGCCTGCCTCCTCGCCCTGCACTCTCTATAAACCCCCCCCCCTCTCTGCTAGGGTTCTTCATGTTAATTAATTAGGTTATCTATTTAGTTATGAATTTAGCTAGGTTTCAAAATTAGCTGAATTTATATGCAAATTTGAACTGGACATGTGATATGTGCATATGTCATGTTTGGAAAATGATCCGAGTGGCCTATGTTACGCCGGAATGTTGGTTCATTTCCGTTTCGGTGAATTTTAGGCGCTCGATATGTCCATTTTTTAGCAAAGGTCATGCCGAAATTTCCCGTGAATAAAGGCATGATTTGTGCTACCTAGTTGGCATATCGAGTGCTCGCACATAGATTTCTTTTTATGTCATTTCTCATTTATTCATACTTTTAGAAATAAATGAGGCCACTTAATCATAGGAAACATGTCGAACAACGAAGAAACTGGGCCTTCTGACCAAGATGCAGACGAGATGGATTATGAGGGTGAACAAGAGTACCTCGACTATTTGACTACTAAGCAAGGTTTGCAGGTCGGCCTCGATGATGGTACTGACGCCGACATCGACACCGACGGTGCCGGCACCGATGGCGCTGGCACCGATGGCGGCGCCGAGACCGGTGGGGAAGGTACCGGCCCCGATGCCGATATCGAAAAGAGGAAACATAAGAAGCAGAGGATACGAAAACCTAACAAACTAGGGATTGGACAACTTGTGATCACAAAGATGGCACATGGCAAGTTTGAGCCGTTAGAGCCGGAAGAACCTCGCAAATGCTATGGGTACCAAGTAGGATGCATCCTACGGGAATGCACGAGCATCAACGACGATGACTTAAGGAGTAAAGAATATTTGACGCAGTTGCTCCTAACGAAGTTGCACAAGAGATTCAAGTTCCCCGACCGGGATGATAACATAGAACAACCGTGGGATGATCCGAAGATGAAAAAGATTAACAATCATGCCATGGGCATGTTCAGCAATGATTTGGCCTACTGGAAAGGGAGGGTGAAACGAGCTATTGAGGCTGATGAACCCCTGTCCAAGATTCTGGAGGAAAATCCGACACTTACGAAAGAGGAGTTCGAAAAGTTCAAGGACACTTGCGCTACCGAGGCAGCCAAGGCTAAGACTGCGAAATTCAAAAGCCTTCAGCAAAGGAACACGGGAAGCATCGCCTCGGAAGCCGTGGCTACCTCGGTAAAAGGCCCATATGGGATAAGGAGGACGCGGAACGTGAAGCCGCGGGTCTCCCAGACCCCTTCGCATAGTTCACCAACCCCTTGGAGCATGACTTCATCAGGGCCCGCTACAAGTGGGACAAGGAGAAAAAGCAACACCGGCTTGATTAGACTACTGGAGAAGCAACACCGGCTTGCAGCCGAAAGCCCTACTTCTCCAATGAGGCCCAAGTGGGACACCCCTCTCAACCGGGCCTTGAACGAACTTAAGGGACTCCCGTTGGACCAGCGGCCGCAATATGGTCATGTGCACGGCGCTGGAGACGGCGCTGTTGGGGAACGTAGTAATTTCAAAATTTTCCTACGCACACGCAAGATCATGGTGATGTATAGCAACGAGAGGGGAGAGTGTTGTCTACATACCCTTGTAGACCCGGCGGAAGCGATCACAACGTAGAGGAAGTAGTCGACGTTCTCCTCGCGATCCGACCGATCCCGGCGCCGTTATCCGACGCCCCGAGTTCTTGACACACGCACAGCTCGATGACGCCCCTCGTACTCGATCCAGCCAAGTGTCGAGGAGAGTTTCACAAGACGACGGCGTGGCGACGATCTTGATGTTTCACCGCACAGGGCTTCGCCTAAGCTTCATGACGGTATGACCGAGGTGGAATATGGTGGAAGGGGGCACCGCACACGGCTAAGGAACGATCCGTAGATCAAACTTGTGTGTTCTAGGGTGCCCCCTGCCCGTATATAAAGGAGGGAGGGGGAGGCCGCCGGCCTAGCTAGGCGGCGGCGGGAGGAGTCCTACTCCTACCGGAGTAGGACTCCCCCTTTCCTAGTTGGATTAGGTTTGGAGGGAGGGGAAGAGGAGAGGCCGCCTCCTTGTCCTATTCGGACTGGGGGGAGGGCGCGCCACCACCTCCTGGCCGGCCCTCCTCTTCTCCCTCGAGGCCCACCGAGGCCCATTTACCTCCCGGGGTTCCGTAACCTCCGGTTTTCCAGAAATTCCGTTTTGCCCGAACCATTCCAACTCCAAACATAGGCTTCCAATATATCAATCTTTATGTCTCGACCATTCCGAGACTCCTCGTCATGTCCGTGATCATATCCGGGACTCGAACTTCTTCGTACATCAAAATACATAAACTCATAATAACCGCCATCGAAACCTTAAGCGTGCGGACCCTACGGTTCGAGAACAATGTAGACATGACCTAGAACTATTCACGGTCAATAACCAATAGCGGGACCTGGATGCCCATATTGGTTCCTACATATTCTACGAAGATCTTTATCGGTCGAGACCGCATAACAACATACGTTGTTCCCTTTGTCATCGGTATGTTACTTGCCCGAGATTCGATCGTCGGTATCCAATACCTAGTTCAATCTCGTTACGCAAGTCTCTTTACTCGTTCCGTAATACACCATCTCACAACTAACTCATTAGTTGTAGTGCTTGCAAGGCTTAAGTGATGTGCATTACCGAGAGGGCCAGAGATACCTCTCCGACAATCGGAGTGACAAAACCTAATCTCAAATACGCCAACCCAACATCTACCTTTGGAGACACCTGTAGTACTCCTTTATAATCACCCGATTCGTTGTGACGTTTGGTAGCACCAAAGTGTTCCTCCGTAAACGGAGTTGCATAATCTCATAGTTACAGAACATGTATATGTCATGGATAAAAGCAGTAGCAACATACTAAACGATCGTGTGCTAAGCTAAGGAATGGGTCATGTCAATCAGATCATTCTACTAATGATGTGACCTCGTTAATCAAATAACAACTCTTTGTTTATGGTCAGGAAACATAACCATCTTTGATTAACAAGCTAGTCTAGTAGAGGCATACTAGTGACATATTGTTTTGTCTATGCATTCACACATGTATCATGTTTCCGGTTAATACAATTCTAGCATGAATGATAAACATTTATCATGAAATAAGGAAATAAATAATAACTTTATTATTGCCTCTAGGGCATATTTCCTTCAGTCTCCCACTTGCACTAGAGTCAATAATCTAGATTACATAGTAATGATTCTAACACCCATGGAGTCTTGGTGCTGATCATGTTTTGCTCGTGGAAGAGGCTTAGTCAACGGGTCTGCAACATTCAGATCCGTATGTATCTTGCAAATCTCTATGTCTCCCACCTGGACTAAGTCCCGGATGGAATTGAAGCGTCTCTTGATGTGCTTGGTCCTCTTGTGAAATCTGGATTCCTTTGCTAAGGCAATTGCTCGATAGATTGTCACGAAGATTTTCATTGGACCCGATGCACTAGGTATGACACCTAGATCGGATATGAACTCCTTCATCCGACTCCTTCATTAGCTGCTTCCGGCTGCTATGTATTCCGCTTCACATGTAGATCCAGCTACGACGCTTTGTTTAGAACTGCACCAACCGACAGCTCCTCCGCTTAGTGTAAATACGATCCGGTCTGCGATTTAGAATCGTCTGATCGGTGTCAAAGCTTGCATCAACGTAACTGCCACGATGAGCTCTTTGTCACCTCCATATACGAGAAACATATCCTTAGTCCTTTTCGTATTTCAGATGTTCTTGACCGCTGTCCAATGATCCACTCTGGATTACTTTGGTACCTCCTGCTAGGCTTATAGCAAGGCACACATCAGTCCAGTACTCAAGATTGCATACATGATAGAGCCTATGGCTGAAGCATAGGAACATCTTTCATTTCCTCTCTATCTTCTGCGCAGTGGTCGGGCATTGAGTCTTACTCCACTTCACACCTTGTAACACGTGCAAGAACCCTTTCTTTGCTTGATCCATTTTGAACTTCTTCAAAATTTTGTCAAGGTATGTGCTTTGTGAAAGTCCAATCAAGCGTCTTGATCTATCTCTATAGATCTTAATGCCCAATATGTAAGCAGCTTCACCGAGGTCTTTCATTGAAAACTCTTATTCAAGTATCCCTTTATGCTATCCAGAATTCTATATCATTTCCGATCGGTAATATGTCATCTACATATAATATCGAAATGCTACTGAGCTCCCACTCACTTTCTTGTAAATACAGGCTTCTCCAAAAGTCTGCATACAAACCCAAATGCTTTGATCACACTATCAAAGCGCTTATTCCAACTCCGAGATGCTTGCACCAGTCCATAGATGGATCGCTGGAGCTTGCACACTTTGTTAGCTCCCTTTGGATCGATAAAACCTTCGGTTGCATCATATACAACTCTTCTTCCGTAAATCCATTCAGAATGCAGTCTTTACATCCATTTGCCAAATTTCATAATCATAAAATGCGGCAATTGCTAACATGATTCGGACAGACTTAAGCATCGCTACGGGTGAGAAAGTCTCATCGTAGTCAATCCCTTGAACTTGTCGAAAACCTTTTGCGATAAGTCGAGCTTTATAGACGATAATATTACCGTCGGCGTCGGTCTTCTTCTTGAAGATCCACTTGTTTTCTATTGCTTGCCTACCCTCGGGCAAGTCAACCAAAGTCCATACTTTGTTTTCATACATGGATCCCATCTCAGATTTCATGGCCTCAATCCATTTTATGAATCTGGGCTCACCATCGCTTCTTCATAGTTCGTAGGTTCATCATGATCTAGTAGCATGACTTCCGAACAGGATTACCGCACCACACTGTGCGGATCTTACTCGGTTGATCTACGAGGTTCTGAGTAACTTGATCTGAAGTTTCATGATCAACATCATCAACTTCCTCACTACTTGGTGTAGGTGTCACGAAACTGGTTTCTGCGATTTAACTACTTTCAAGTAAGGGAGAAGGTACTATTACCTCATCAAGTTCCACTTTCCTCCCACTCACTTCTTTCGAGAGAAACTCCTTCTCTAGAAAGGATCCATTCTTAGCAACGAATGTCTTGCCTTCGGATCTGTGATAGAAGGTGTACCCAACTGTCTCTTTTGGGTATCCTATGAAGACACATTTCTCCGATTTGGGTTCGAGCTTATCAGGTTGAAGCTTTTTCACATAAGCATCGCATCCCCAAACTTTAAGAAACGACAACTTTGGTTTCTTGCTAAACCACAGTTCATAAGGTGTCGTCTCAACGGATTTCGACGGTGTTCTATTCAGTGTGAATGCGGCTGTCTCTAGAGCATAACCCCAAAACGATAGCGGTAAATCTGAAGAGACATCATAGATCGCACTATATCTAGTAAAGTGCGATTCACGACGCTCGGACACACCATTACGCTGTGGTGTTCCGGTGGCGTGAGTTGCGAAACTATTCCGCATTGTTTCAAATGTAGACCAAACTCAGAACTCAAATATTCACCTCCACGATCAGATCGTAGAAATTTAATTTTCTTGTTACGATGATTTTCAACTTCACTCTGAAATTCTTTGAACTTTTCAAACGTTTCAGACTTATGTTTCATTAAGTAGATATACCCATATCTGCTTAAGTCATCTGTGAAGGTGAGAAAATAACGATATCCGCCACGAGCCTCAACATTCATCGGACCACATACATCTCAGTATGTATGATTTCCAACAAATCTGTTGCTCTCTCCATAGTACCGAGAACGGTGTTCTAGTCATCTTGCCCATGAGGCACGGTTCGAAGTGCCAAGTGATTCATAATCAAGTGACTCCAAAAGTCCATCAAGATGGAGTTTCTTCATCGCTTTACACCGATATGACCTAAACGGCAAGTGCCACAAATAAGTTGCACTATCATTATCAACTCTGCATCTTTTGGTTTCAACATTATGAATATGTGTATCACTACTATCGAGATTCATCGAAATAGACCACTCCTCAAGGGTGCATGACCATAAAAGATATTACTCATATAAATAGAACAACCATTATTCTCTCGATTTAAATGAATAACCGTCTCGCATCAAACAAGATCCAGATATAATGTTCATGCTCAACGCAGCACCAAATAACAATTATTTAGGTCTAAAACTAATCCCAAGGTAGATGTAGAGGTAGCGTGCCGACCGCGATCACATCGACTTTGGAACCATTTCCCACGCGCATCGTCACCTCGCCCTTTGCCGTGTTCGCAATCCGTAGTCCTGTTTGAGTTGCAAATATTAGCAATGTAACCAGATCAAATACCAGTGCTACTGCGAGCTCTAGTAAGGTACACATCAATAACATGTATATCACATATACCTTTGTTCACCTTGCCATCCTTCTTATCCGCCAAATACTTGGGGCAGTTCCGCTTCCAAAGGACTACCGCTTGCGGTAGAAGCACTCGCTTTCAGGTTTAGGGCCAGACTTGGGTTTCTTCTCTGAAGCAACTTGCTTGCTGTTCTTCTTGAGATTCCCTTCTTCTTCCTTTGCCTTTCTTCTTGAAACTAGTGGTCTTATTGACCATCAACACTTGATGCTCTTCCTTGATTTCTACCTCCGCAGCCTTTAGCATTGCGAAGAGCTCGGTATAGTTTTTACTAACCCTTGCATATTATAGTTCATCACGAAGCCTTTGTAGCTTGGTGGCGGTGATTGAGAATTCATCAATGACACAATCATCCGGAAGATTAACTCCCAATTGTGTCAAGTGATTGTAGTACCCGGACATTCTCGAGTATATGCTCACTAATGTAACTGTTCTCCTCCATCTTGCAGCTATAGAACTTATTGGAGACTTCATATCTCTCAATCCGGGCATTCTGTTGAATATCAACTTCAACTCTGGAACATCTCATATGCTCCATGACGCTCAAAACGTCGTTGAAGTCCCGGTTCTAAGCCGTAAAGCATGGCAAACTGAACTATAGAGTAGTCATCGCTTTGCTTTGCCGACGCTCACAACATCCGGCGTTGCTCCAAGAAGAGGCCTGTCACCTAGCGGTGCATCCAGGGCGTAACTCTTACGTGCAGCAATGAGGATGATCTCAAGTTACGGACCCAATCCGTGTAATTGCTACCATCATCTTTCAACTTTGCTTTCTCAAGGAACGCATTAAAATTCAACGGAACAACAGACGAGCCATCTATCTACAATCAAACATAAACAAGCAAGATACTATCAGTACTAAGTTCATGATAAATTTAAGTTCAATTTAATCATATTACTTAAGAACTCCCACTTAGAAAGACATCTCTAGTCATCTAAGTGATCACGTGATCCAAATCAACTAAACCATAACCGATCATCACGTGAAATGGAGTAGTTTTCAATGGTGAACATCTTATGTTGATCATATCTACTATATGATTCACGCCGACCTTTCGGTCTCGTGTTCCGAGGCCATATCTGCATATGCTAGGCTCGTCAAGTATAACCCGAGTATTCTCGTGTGCAAAACTGGCTTGCACCCGTTGTAGATGGACGTAGAGCTTATCACACCCGATCATCACGTGGTGTCTGGGCACGACGAACTTTGGCAACGGTGCATACTCGGGGAGAACACTTCTTGATAATTTTAGTGAGAGATCATCTTATAATGCTACCGTCAATCAAAGCAAGATAAGATGCATAAAAGGATAAACATCACATGCAAATCAATATAAGTGATATGATATGGTCATCATCATCTTGTGCTTCATGATCTCCATCTTGCTGCACCACCATGATCACCATCGCCACCGCGCGACACCTTGATCTCCATCGCAGCATCGTTGTCGTCTCGCCAAACTTATGCTACTATGACTATCGCTACCGCTTAGTGATAAAGTAAAGCATTACAGGGCGATTGCATTGCATACAATAAAGCGACAACCATATGGCTCCAGCCAGTTGCCGATAACTTTGGTTACAAAACATGATCATCTCATACAATAAAATATAGCATCACGTCTTGACCATATCACATCACATCATGCCCTGCAAAAACAAGTTAGACGTCCTCTACTTTGTTGTTGCAAATTTTACGTGGCTGCTACGGGCTTTAAGCAAGAACGAGTCTCACCTACGCATCAAAACCACAACGATACTTCGTCAAATAGACTCCGTTTTAACCTTCTCAAGGACCGGGCGTAGCCACACTCGGTTCAACTAAAGTGAGAGAGACAGGCACCCACCAGTCACCTTTAAGCAACGAGTGCTCGTAGCGGTGAAACCAGTCTCGCGTAAGCGTCTGGCGTAATGTCGGTCAGGGCCGCTTCATCTCACAATACCGCTGAACCAAAGTATGACATGCTGGTAGGTAGTATGACTTGTATCGCCCACAACTCACTTGTGTTCTACTCGTGCAAAACATCAAACCATAGAAAAACCTAGGCTCGATACCACCGTTGGGGAACGTAGTAATTTCAAAATTTTCCTCGCACACGCAAGATCATGGTGATGTATAGCAACGAGAGGGAGAGTGTTGTCTACATACCCTTGTAGACCCGGCGAAGCGATCACAACGTAGAGGAAGTAGTCGACGTTCTCCTCGCGATCCGACCGATCCGGCGCCGTTACTCGACGCCCGAGTTCTTGACACACGTACAGCTCGATGACGTCCCTCGTACTCGATCCAGCCAAGTGTCGAGGAGAGTTTCACAAGACGACGGCGTGGCGGCGATCTTGATGTTTCACGGCGCAGGGCTTCGCTTAAGCTTCATGACGACGTATGACCGAGGTGGAATATGGTGGAAGGGGGCACCGACACGGCTAAGGAACGATCCGTAGATCAAACTTGTGTGTTCTAGGGTGCCCCCTGCCCCGTATAAAGGAGGGAGGGGGAGGCCGGCCGGCCTAGCTAGAGCGGCCGGGAGGAGTCCTACTCCTCCGGGAGTAGGACTCCCCCTTTCCTAGTTGGATTAGGTTTGGAGGGAGGGGAAGAGGAGAGGGCGCCCCCTCCTTGTCCTATTCGGACTGGGGGAGAGCGCGCCACCTCCTGGCCGCCCCTCCTCTTCTCCCTCGAGGCCCACCGAGGCCCATTTACCTCCCGGGGTTCCGTAACCTCCGGTTTTCCCAGTAAATTCCGTTTTGCCCGAACCATTCCGAACTCCAAACATAGGCTTCCAATATATCAATCTTTATGTCTCGACCATTCCGAGACTCCTCGTCATGTCCGTGATCATATCCGGACTCGAACTTCTTCGTACATCAAAATACATAAACTCATAATAACCATCCATCGAAACCTTAAGCGTGCGGACCCTACGGTTCGAGAACAATGTAGACATGACCTAGAACTATTCACGGTCAATAACCAATAGCGGGACCTGGATGCCCATATTGGTTCCTACATATTCTACTGAAGATCTTTATCGGTCGACCGCATAACAACATACGTTGTTCCTTTGTCATCGGTATGTTACTTGCCCGAGATTCGATCGTCGGTATCCAATACCTAGTTCAATCTCGTTACGGCAAGTCTCTTTACTCGTCCGTAATACACCATCTCACAACTAACTCATTAGTTGTAGTGCTTGCAAGGCTTAAGTGATGTGCATTACCGAGAGGGCCCAGAGATACCTCTCCGACAATCGGAGTGACAAAACCTAATCTCAAATACGCCAACCCAACATCTACCTTTGGAGACACCTGTAGTACTCCTTTATAATCACCCGATTCGTTGTGACGCTTTGGTAGCACCAAAGTGTTCCTCCGTAAACGGAGTTGCATAATCTCATAGTTACAGAACATGTATATGTCATGGATAAAAGCAGTAGCAACATACTAAACGATCGTGTGCTAAGCTAAGGGAATGGGTCATGTCAATCAGATCATTCTACTAATGATGTGACCTCGTTAATCAAATAACAACTCTTTGTTTATGGTCAGGAAACATAACCATCTTTGATTAACAAGCTAGTCTAGTAGAGGCATACTAGTGACATATTGTTTTGTCTATGCATTCACACATGTATCATGTTTCCGGTTAATACAATTCTAGCATGAATGATAAACATTTATCATGAAATAAGGAAATAAATAATAACTTTATTATTGCCTCTAGGGCATATTTCCTTCAGGCGCCACGTGGAAGATGTTTTACAACGACGGCCCGGAGGCCAAGAAGCAGAAAAAGAAGTTTAGTCGGCGGACATCGATGCAAAGGTGAAGCTTGCGGTCGAGAAAAAGCAGCCGAGGACGCGAAAAAGCAGCCGAGGACAAATATGAGTTGCTACAAGCAGAGCAATCAATGCAGCAGAATCGCTCTGCGAAATGATTTCGCTACTAACTTGGTTCCATTATCATCAATCGGGCGAAGGAAAATCGATAAGACGGTACATGATTTCCGATGCCCGTTTACGTCGCGAGCAACTCCATGAACAACAACACCATCGCACCATCACTTGCTCAAGCAACCGGGCCTCCTGTCGCAGCCGCTCCCGCTCATAGCAGCCCGTCCTCAGTCTCAGGCGCGCTAGGTGGGCCTTCGTCTTTGGCTGAGCTCGACGCCGTCACGGTAATTACATGTCGCACCAACATATATATATATAGATAATATTCCATTTTTGTTGCCTTTCGGTTGTTTTACGCCACAGACATATATGTGTTTGCAGGCGAAAGAAACCCCATGCACCATACTCTACTTGATCAAAGGCGGAAGGTGGGCGTGGGAAAGGGATGATAATGGACCCCTCTCAACGCACATTCCACAACCAGCCGATCCCCGCTGGGCACTTCAGGGTTAGCTTGACTAGTGTGAAATCGGGGCACGAGGATTTGCCTCCTCCAGTACAGCATGTGGGAGCGGACGACGAGACCCCGCCGCGGATTGGCGCTGCAAGGGTTGGGTGCTACTATGGCCGAAGAATCTTATTCGTCTGGAGCCGGCCGAGAGCACACCAATAACTACCACACATCAACAAGCATGTGCGGAGACCACCACCCCACCTACGCAATTACCAGCTCCTGTAGTGCCGGGTGAGAGCGGCGGACGACATGATGAAGGGGGTGCAATAGTACTGGCTGATGTAATTTCTCCTATAGAACAGAGAATGGATGATGAGACGGAGGTCGACCCTATGGATTACCTCAATACAAACGCGTATGACTGTGACATAGATATGATGAGTCAACCATATGACGAATCGGGCTATTAGCTTGCTAATGAGGATATGGATGATATGCCCGGCAGGGTCGTACCATGGATTGCAAAAAGTCTCTCTTCATGAAATCCTCACAGGACACGCTCAAGATGCCGCCTCAACACAGGCTCAACTAGCCGGGCGCGAGGGTCGTCTGATGATTTAGCCCGGAACACTTGGGCAGGGGTTAAGGAAGGGTCCGGAAGGTGTGCCCAAGAAAAGGAGAGGAAGAGATCGGGAAGGTAATCGCCTCCAAACAAGCGAGCACACAGCAGCCGACGATGCATTCTGAAGAGCGTGTACCCGTGAAAGGTGTGGTCATGTTCCATCTCACGGGTGAGCCGATGCTACCGCCGAAACCGCTGGAGGCACTATTAGGGGATCTCAGGAGACTGCACGACCATGTGTTGTCGACTGAGAAAAGCCTACTAGCCTCAAAGGATCCAGGATATCCGACATACGCGGCTCGTGTGCCTGAGGGGAAGTGCTACGTCGACACACGTCCCGCGGAGGTGTTCTTCCTGCGGTTTGACCATATCTTTGAGATGTTTCTAACAAGGCGGCTTGATTTTACTATCGTCCACCTTTTTGCGCTACATATGAGCTCCGTCATGAAGAGTGAAGAAGTCTCGCAAATCTGTGTGGCGGATCCGTACTACATGCATGAGTCTTTCTTGAGTCTCGGCGACTTTGAGCGTGAAACTGCTAGGGAGTACCTCCAAAACTTCATGGTACAGAATAAGGATCGTGAAATTGTCCTCGTGCCTTATCATCCAAAGTAAGTCAGTTCCGGACAACCCTTTCGTACATTTCAATCATTCCTTCTCTCTCATATGGGGAATAATTTGAGGTGTCTTTTCCCCGCAGCAACGGGCGCGCCGTCCTTATCGTTCTTTACCCGCAAGTCTCCCACGCCGTGTATTTTGACCCTTCCAGAGACTACGAGAAAAAGACTACACCCACATAATGAATATTCTAGATGATGCTCTCCAAGGCTTCAGCTTTAGAGGTGGCCACGTGCAGATCAGGAAACAAAGGAACAAGAAGATGGGTTTCACGCATAAAACTAACTTCTCCTGCATCCATGTCCCAAAACCAAGCAAGAAGGATGGATTCTACATCGTCCATCTCATGATTCAGTTCAACACGGATCACCAAAAACTTCGCATTAACAGCAGAAATGATGATCATATCCACAAGTGGCAAGAATCTCATGGAGAAGCGAATTATAAACTTAGAGATGACTTCTTTCGCATCCAAAGCGACATTGCGACGATCATCATGAAAGAAGTCGTCGATGAGAAGGGGATGTTCCACCACGGCCTATATCACGAACTGACGTCCGAACTCGCATAGGCATGCAACGTCCTCACGCCTTTCAAGAAGCTAGGGTTCATCCTCGATGATATGGAAGGATGGAACTTCTAGTGATTTATGATGCCGATGATGATGATATGTGTCGGTTGAACTTGTATACTTTTTGTAGCGATGAAACTTTGTGATGTCCACGGTCCCTGCCGAACTTGCGTAACGCTACTGTGTTAGTTTGCGTACAATGACCTGCGTACCTCTAGTTAATTAACTTACGTACTGTATATGTTGCATCTACTTGCTAACCTTTCTTTTTTGGTGTTGCTCTAGTATATTTTGTTGCATATATATGATTGTACATCCTCTTCATGAACATGCATCTCTAACAGGTACCTAGTTTCTTGATGGCGAGATGGAAATGCTATGTCGTGTACAAAGGGAAGGTTCCGGGGGTGTACAACGAGTGGCATGAGTGTCAGGCGCAAGTGAATGGGTTCATGGGCGCCAGCCATAAAGGCTTCAAAAGCAGACAAGAAGGAGAAGCTAGTTACTTGAGGTTCACGCTAGCGCGAGAGAGCAGGACTCGTAACCGCCACCTCATGTACTGCATAGTTCCGCTCTCACTCATAGTGATAGCACTTCTTGCTTATACCTTTGTTTATATGGATGACGTTGTTGTAGTTGCAAGTATTCGAGACTTGCATGTATTGCTATTTTCGAGATGATGACAAGATATCACTTTGTGTTGGATGATGATTATGAAGAGACTATTTGTATGTACATGCTATGATTATATCTGTGGTCTCGCAGGCATTTGTATGTGTATCATGATGACATTTCTATGTGCTAAAGATTCTTCTACAAAGCCGGTTCAAATACAAAACAAATATGCCAAAAAACTACTTAAATTAGCAGTAGCGAGTGTATAAAAGTTAGCAGCAGCGCCTCAGTAGCAGTAGCGCGTCCAGCCAAAGAGCGCTAGCGCTACTGGCGGTAGCGAGCTTCCCCTAACCGTGCTGCTGCTACACTTGTGTAGCAGTAGCGCGGGTGCACACGCGCTACTGCTATGAGTTAGCTGTAGCGCCGTATTAGTAGCGCGGGTACCCGTGCTACTGATACATCTAAAACCCGCGCTGCTGCTAGCCTTTTCCCTAGTAGTGTAAATGGATCCACTTAGTCTACTTGTTGTCAATTAAAGCTGTACATAATTAGATATTCAATGGGCTTGCCGCCAAAACAAAAGATATCGCAATATTATAAAGGATCGGGTATTGAAGAGCTAGTGGAGTGTTCCCCAACCATGTGACTTCCTAGAAACTCGTCGATTTGGCCATCACCAACCTTAAAGGAACATCTCGTACAAATGGAGGACTTGAACTTAATCAAGTCCTTTCCAAAAGGCGAACTAGTAGGCTTTGCCTCGACTGGGAAAATGTTTTGGAATACACGTATATTTTGTGCAATAACTGTTGCCATACACCTTCCTCATTAAGCAACTTATGCAACATTTGCTGAGTAAGCACTTGTTTTTTATTTTTAGGTTTTCAATAACCAACCCACCCTGGTCATTGGGCCTACATAAGACAACCCATTTACCAAGTTTGTACGTCCACTTCTACCGCACATTGCAAGAAGAACTTAGCCGAGTAGAAGTCTAGACTTTTTAACACCACTTTAGGTATCTCACAAAAGGAGAGCGTGACATCGGTAGGCTAGTAAGAACAGCATGATGAGGGTAAGTTGTTCTCTGTATGAGAAAAGCTTACACTTTGGACTACTTAGCTTATTTTCATTACAGTCTTAATTTATTCTCCATTCCATATTAGTTAGACTACGATGATGACTGGGAATTCCAAGATACGTAAACAGAAGGGATCCCACCACAACCAAATGGTTGCTTGTACTGAGACACCTCTTCTTTGGGCTTACCAAAACAGAAGAGCTCTCTCTTGTGGAAATTAATTTGCATACCCGATGACTTCTCAAAAACACAAAGGATTAACTTATTAATCGCCTTTTCAAGGTCATGTTCAAGAAATGACTGTGTCATCCATTATATACTGGAGGATAAACATACCTCCATCAACCAGATGTGAAATAAGGCCCCAAACTTGACAATCCTTCTTAGCCCATGTTTTAGCCAATATGTCCACCATAATATTAAACAATATTGGCGACACGGGGCCACCCTGCCTCAAACCCTTCTTGGCTTTGAGAAAATGACTGATGTCATCATTAACCTTAACCTCAACACTGACACCCTAAACGCAAGAAGCCACTTGTTGCCCCCATTCAGTCACAAAACCTTTCATGCAAAGACCTTGTTGAAAAGGAGACCACTTAACTTTGTTAAAAGCCTTTTCAACGTCCACCTCATAGATAACACCATCGAGTTTCTTAGTGTGGAGCTCATGGATCGTCTCATGAAGGATACCCACTCCCTCGAGTATAATAAAACCATGGATAATCCATTGTTTAAATTAATAATGATGACGGGATGGTGTGTCGTTGTCAATCTTGAGGCAATGACAGCCACAATTCTATTATTCACGGCCACTTTTTTCATCACTAATAACTTTTGCATGGTTAAATGAAGTATTATTATCAGCCAGTTTATATTAGTAACAACCATTTTCTTTAAAATTTTGAGATCCTTCGGCAGCCAATATATTTAGTATAACTTCACTTCAACCTCCTATAGAATCGTTAACTAACAACCACTTTATGTAGCATGTACATTTGAATATTAACATCCACATTAATTTAGAAACAAAATAATCTCTACTATTAAAGGAGAATCGAACGTCGTGATGGTTCGACCTTCCTATCGATACATCCTCGCACCCACGCCCTCCCCTTCGTACACTCCTATTCTCACATCTATTTTTTTCTCACGATACCTATCTCTTCGCTTCTACCAACCTCTTTACCACGATCCCTACTTCGTTCTCTCCACCCACGCCCCACGCCGCAACCTCCTTTCCACACACGCCGCCTCCAGCAACTTCACGCCGAGCAGGATCTCGCTCGCGCCCATGCATGGATCGATCTCCCTGCCCCACTGAAGGCGCCATGCAAGGCGGACACCTTGGTTGTCGAGGTCGCCGGGGCGCCACCGGGACCGAGTAGAAGCTTCTTGAGGTCATCGTCGGCGGGCCTTCCCTGGACGCGGGCGCCTCGGGGACGGCCCAGTCGCGCGGTCTCCCAGGAGGGTGCGGCAACGGCGTCGGGGGCGCAGGGCAGCAGACCGCGCAGCAGTTGATCTAGAAAATTCCCAACCCTGGTCGCAATCCTCGCATCTCCTTTTCCGCGTCGCCTCCACGGAGAACTCCTCGTTTCAAGCGTGACGCCTTCATATTCACTGGATGTTTCCCTGCGTCTTCGTCAACAGGCGCCGCCTAGGTTTGTCTCCTAGACACAATTGATATCGAAGCAGCAACACAACGTGATTGACGGATTATGTGGCCGTAGTCATGGAAGGAGCCGTGCTGCCGGTTACCTGTGCTCTTTGGTCGGAAAGACGTTTTTGGAGGCATGGAGAGATACCATGGAGATGCAGTGGCGACTCCAGGAACTAGACACGGACGCGGCAAGGATTGAATTGTGCCACAACTGCAGCGGTACGGTGAGGGGATTTGACTCGTCGAATCATGGGCCACGGCGGCAAGCCCAACGCCCCTGCACCGCCAAGCGCACCGACTTTGGCCCGACACAACCCAGCCATGCCGCCCCGACCATGGTTGCCAGAACTGTGGGGTTCATGCTCGGCGCATGTGATTCTGTAGTTCTGTTCATGCTCGGCGCATGTGGTTCTGTAGTTGCCTCACTGCCCAGTGTTAAGTGTTTGTGAAGGAGATGACCACTAAAACAACACAGAAGTGCCTTGGTTAATCCGATTTATCATGGTGCGATATTCTTTTGTTGCTGCTGATTATACTAATCAACTGTAAGTCTGCATGTTTTCAGGGCGGACATTGCTGAAGATCAAGAAATCCTTCCGCAGTGTTGGCAACATGTTGTATGACAGACCCGACGACAGGGCATGCGTGAGCTACTAATCCGGGCGTGACGTGCTCTCAACAACATCACCTTCACCATTTGTGAGAAGCTCTCTCTAGCAAAATCTTATGTTCTGTCGTCGGCTGCAGACCTGCAGTATGCAATTACTAACACGTGTTCATGTGTGCAATGACTGCAACCTCTGAGGGTTCAATCTTGGTGGCAAAATTTCCCCAGCCATCAGGGAGGATCCGAAGAGCATTATGTCAATGTATGACATTGTTTCCTCAAATTTTAATGCCTTCATATGCGTAATGAGTTTTACTAACTTGTTTCTCTGATTTTTTGTCATATGCAATGGTTTGCGGTCAAATGAAAATTTCAGGCAAATGAGATTGATGATTGTTCGTCGCTTATCATTGTAAGTGGGCTTCAGACTGAGTTCTCATGTCGCTCTAACCTAATAGATGGTTTTTATTTTTTATGAATAAAACAAGTGACCACCGTAACTGATTTGTTTACATTATTTATGTTTCATGCTCCATTTGAATCTTAATGTTTGTATAATGCCAAAATAATGATTCTTTTGGTGCACACCAGTTGAGCCAGAAAATTTTGCATACTGCTATTGTTTTTGCAGTCCATGACATTTTCATATTCTGAAGTGAACGACCAATTGATACTTATAGGCATCGCTTGGGTTTCTCTGGAGAAGGTTCCAATAGTGTTTTGAAAAGGTCAGATTCTGGTTCGTGTGGGTTGCTACACTATGTTTTCTTTTTGCTAATTCTTGAGCTAATTATTGGCTGAGGATTTGCATGTGATATTGGGTATTTAGGGCAATGACAGTGATATGAGATTAATTAACATGTAAATCTTTCACAAACAAGTTTAATCACCTCTAAGCCTCCCATGACATCTCCACAAGCTTTATCGGCAAGGCAGTCCGAATTTTTCAGCATGCAAAGTTTCGAGAAGGACAAGTATCTTGGTTAGAAATATTGGCCAGAAATTGGAAGAACTACATATCCATTAGTTCTACTCTGCTCAGCTAGCTTTAGAATGGATTATGTGTTAACTAATTTCTAATCTCATTGTTGTGTCCTTGTAAACAAAATGTGTTAGCATGTCAGAGTTCAGTGTCATTCAGTTTTTGTTATACAAAAACTGCATATATCCAGTTAGTTCTGTTTGCTTTTACAGAGAGGTATTTCTCTCCCTAAACTTTGTTTATCCATTTGAATTCCACTAGACATATCCCGCTTGCACATAGTAGGTTTATACTACAAGAGGCGCTAAGCATAGGACTTGTAGTATAACTGGATCTATACACGCGATTAAGTATATCTATGCTCAAGCAGCTACAGAATCTTAATTTTGTTTATTGCATAGACTTTGTGTGCATGCATACAATTTTTTTTTAAACAATGGCTATGTTGCATGCTGGCGTCCCTATGTTTCTATCCACAAGGCTATATATGTGACTTACCATCAGAAATAAAATGAGTAATAGTGGCTGAGGAGAAGCTACATTCTGTAGCTAGCCGGGGAACTAGCACAATAGAGAACAATACATCATGTGTATAAATTCTGAACCATGTAAAGATGAGGACAATAAGTAATCACATGCCTTTTGTTACTCCGTTGTTCATATTTAGAACTAGAGAGAGGGAAAGACAGAGTTGCTAGCTCAGACTACTTGAGACTGAAGGTTATTAGGACTTAAATTTTCTGTATAGTACCACATATGATGGCATGTAGTTTTAGTATATACACATACTTGAGATGTTTCTGGGTAAAGGTGGAGCTATGAATCTAAGCTTAGCCTTTATTGCTACTTTATTCCTTATTCTTTTTAGGGAACAATAATATAGCATGATGATGAATTCATAAGCTTCCAAGGGAGCGGAGTATCCCTGGTCTTAAAACTTTTTGAGCTCCATAAACAGGAATGACAAAGTGATAGCACTAATAAGGCGAATTCAAAACCAGATTCATAGGGTGATTGTGATTTTTCTTCCTGAGTTATGTTTTGTTAACTTTAAAATTTTCCCTATCCCTTCACCCCTGCCGAGGCATTGGTTGATATGAAGCCTGAAACAAATTCGATTCCACAATTGTCGACAGTAATGAGTGTGAGTTGCAGCGATGTTGGGATTGTCACATGTCCTCCTTGATTTAATGTCTACCCTTCACATGTTACCATTTCTTGTAGGAAACAACAAGAGCTCGGCAACTATTCGTTGGACTTGGAATAAATGCAGAAATAAAAAAGAAGCTATTGTAAGCGCACTAATGAGGACCAGGTAGAGAAGTAGCAAGCATGAGAAAGTTCGTCATCATACTTTGTCTTGTATTTCAAGTGTTACTTGGGTGTGGGGAAATGGACATTGTGATTGCTGGGAAGGGAGTTGAGTGGGAGTAAGACATAGGACCTTGTGAACAAATTTAAATTCTGAAGTGAAAGACCTTTGCGCTCAATACATGGTCAGAAAACTTCATTGTGGGTTGTATAATCTAGCAACCAATATGCACTAAGTTTATTTTTTTACATGTCTCTTTGTGGTTCAAATTATGTTTAGTGGGCAAGCATAGATGGACCAAATTATGTTCAGTTCTTATATATCATTATCAGATTTTAGAATGACTATGTCCCTCTTTGAGTTTTCATGTTCCCAACTCGGTATTCTTTTGCTTCACTCCCTTTGACGAGTTTTCACAATAAATTCAGGTTTGGAAAATACATGAAGCATTCATTTGAATGGTCTGGTTAATCCAAAAATATGAATTTTCACAGAAACACACCTACACATGAGCGTTACCAATCCATACAAAAAGCAAATGACACGCATCGTAAACGCTAACATATCATGTCATATTCGAGCTTTCTGGAGTGAGGTAGAGTGACTGCCAGAAGCTAGGGCAAAGGAGTGATTTGAGATAAAACAATGCGGAGAAGGATGAGCAACATTTAACTTGTTGGTAGGGTATGGTATCCCGTGGCAACGCACGGGCAATCAACTAGTATGAATAATGAATGGATCATAGCCCCCTTTATCAATAAAAATCATGTAAATTAACAAAATTTAAACATACTATTATGGATCTAATGTACCATTTAAGAAATTTGAGACAAAACACACCTTACTACATTCTTTACATGACCAATGTATTTGCTCATATCTAATTGGAAAAGGAGACAACTACAAAATGACAATGTGTTTTAATATTCAATCGAGGGAGTGGTATAATACGGTGGAACATCAGTCCTGCAAAATATTGGGTAATTTGTAAAAGTCAGTCCATGTTAATTATTTGGCACAAAGTGTAATATCATATAAAATCAGTGTATGACAACAACTTACTTGATCATCTTGGCTTTCATGAGGACTGTCATTTAGAGATCTACCAGACATAAGACACTTAATTTCCAGCACTTCTTGCACCACGCCGTTCTTCTTTCTTTCGAGTACCTATTTTGCTAGCTCAGATGCTTCCAAGCGTGAATATATTAATGAAGAATTACTTCTTGCACCTTGCCATTCTTCTTTTCTTCGAGTATTTGTTTCCTTTGATAAGACAATTCCAAGTATGAATTAAGAATTACTTCTTGCACCAGGCATTCAGCTTTTCTTTGAGCACCATGCCTTTCTTATTTCTTCACTAGCGCAACTCCCTTTCTTGATGGCTTTGCAACTAATCCCTTCATCTGTGAAAAACTGTACATCTAGCATTAGAAATTTTTCCAACAAAGAGTGTACATCTACACTCCCAATGCACTTAGCCTCTAACCTAACTGTTGTTAATTGACAAATGAAGCAACTTGCACTCTAGCTATTGGCTTCATGTCTAACATTAATTACTGCATGCAGCAACCTCCATTTAATCTCCTTCTCTCAATGGTCGCATGCACACATAAATCTGCTACTTTTAGGCGTTAATTATGCCATTGAGGTTTCTCTTTGTCTATGTGCAAATCTATATATGTACGGTCTTTCACGTATGGAGGGATTACCTAGCAACTTTGATTTAATGGAGGCATGTATACTAGTTTTGCAAGACTAGGATTTCGCAGGTACCTAGAAGTTACAAACAATGAGTGTCGGGAGGCATTGTCACTCTAAGGCCAAGATCATCTCTAGCAGGTCTTCTATCCCAAAAGCCCAAAATATCTCCCTATTCCAAAGAATCAAAAAATTGAGGGATTAAACTTTTCTTTAGCTAGCAGATCCCCTAAAACTTAATCCATCAAAAAATGTGTATACACAACAACATGTGGGGGTCCCAGCCATAGTATTGGTGCTCTGGCTATCACCTCACCAGCCGGTTGGTGCTCGAGCTCCAGCGATTTGTTGGTCAGCGGCTAATATATATTATGTCTATCAATTTTGTTTGCGGGTTCTGCCTATCAATTTAATATGTGGACAATGCATTGAAATTAATGGATTTTTCGATGCAAATCTCAGCAATTCGAACATTATACATTCTGACCATTGTTCGCTGGCACCTCCATATGTTGCTCTCCCTAGCAGTGCCACATTGATGCCAGTCAATCATCATATAGTACCAGTTAAAACTAGATAAGATTCATCTGTATATAAATGGCCCGAGAAGAACAAGCAACACCACCGGCATGCTGAAACGGCAGTGGCATCCCAAACATCTACATATCCACACGCGCATGAAGGTTCAGGTCGGGTGCAGCATAGTAATTTCACTGCCACACGCGCGCGGGGCATGGACTGCTCGACCATGGCAAGCATCATGCGCCCCACTGACAGGGGACCAACCAACAATTCTTGTTGCATGCAACTGTCTGAGGCGTCCCGACTCCCATGGACTTCACCGATTTCCAGTCGCGTCAACAAGGAAGAAAGCGTCACACGCTGCATCAACATCGAAGGGTCGCCGTATGCACTTCCTAAGTAGCAACAACATAGATTGAAAAACCTCCCTAAAAGCTCAGAAAAACGAGCAAAACCCATCCTTTGAGAAAAATAGAAAGAAAAACCTCCCTGAAAAAACATGTGATGAAAAAATACAACATGAGTCAGTCCATATAGGAACTAGCATTGGGCGTGTTAGCGTTGTGAACCATTTGCATGTAAACCAGTGCTATAAGCGATGTATATGAAACACGCATCATCTTATTGTGTGAGTGAACTAGCTTAATCATGCTGGGCCGACAAGGACAAACATATCGAGATACTGGCCCCCAAACCAGCAACATGGTAATGCAATATGTATTCATACGCATTAAAAGTCCATTTTCCACGAAATGTAATGCTGGAGGATATCGCCAAGGTGGGGTACGGGGCAAATGTCACTTCAAACATTACGGCTTGGGTGGTGTCAGGATTACGAGTGAGCTATATTTTCTGGAAAGTGGTTAGCTGTTCGATGGTCAGGGCTTGCTCCCCTTTAAAAAAAGTTTTTCAATGTTCATTCTTGCATGTATGCTTTGCTATTGTTGCATCTCCAGTTTCATCATAAAATTAATTGACCCGGTTCTTTTTGTAGCGCAGGCTTCTACGCATAAAATTTCATCATAAAATATCAACGCATGGCTTTGGTTGATATGCAAGCAGTGGAGCCAACAGCTGCAAATTTGCAAAGGCAGAATGTACTCCGGTACAAGTCCTTTGTGGAAAGTGGCAGGGAAAATAGTAATGGGCTCCCCAGAATTGGCACCTCATGATTGTAGTAGTAATCCAGATGTTGTTGTTAGCGTAGAAGTCAGAACTGAATTGACAAGTGTCATAAGAGTCCGAGTTTGAATTAGGTTAGCTTGATAAGTTTCCTAGAACTAGTATGTGCTTGATTAGGATTGTCAATTTTGATGTAGGAGAAAACAAAAGAGCATTAGCAAATTTAAAAGCTATACCTAGTACTCTGGCCAACTTCGATTTAGTGCCTTTATGTGCCTGTAATCTAATCTAGTGTCCATGCTTGTGTGAGCACCGGAAAAATACCAAAAGGTGCAGCTAGTTCGTACACTCAGACGTGGGTTGCTTACGGCGGCCTGTTGAGCTGACTCGTGACCGTGTGTTCGATCCATGGAAAAGTTAACAGGTGGTATATATCACAGCTAAGTGGTAGAGACTTCTTCATGATCGATCTACGCCACAGTGGGGTTGGGGGATTCTCTGTCATTGTTATTGTTCTTCATATATGAAGGGACATCGAAGATGGTAATGTCGACATTGAAGGATGTAATACGCTCGTACTCGTTGAATATAATTAAGGGGCATGTGTTGCAGAAATGAAGATCCTCATGCATGCACACGGCGTTTGTGCGGAGGTGAAAGGAAACAAGGTGGTCGACAAGACAATGGACCTCCATATCCCAAGTTGTGCCTGATGCAGATGCCGGGGGTAATCCCCCTTTTCGAAAAAATGCCCTAAGTTGTGCATGATGCCGTTTTTATGACCATATCAGACAAAATACAAGAAAGGAAGCTTGAGAGGCTCTAAACGAGATGAACCTTGCTCCTTGATCTTGCTAAGAAAGTGTGTATACACGCTCTAAGGAGGTGGTCGAGAGGATGATCATGAAAGTATCTGAATGTTTCATCAGTGGGTACGCGTCGGATATAACATCCATGCTCTCTTTGGCTCTTGTGTATATGAATCAAGCTCACAGCCACATGAACACAATTCTTTGTTGCGACATGCATTTGTGACTAGAGTTGATCTTTAATTTTATAGCTTATGCCTAGATTACATGGCAGGCGTCTGCTAACAGTGATAGCCTATTTGGAGTTGTATTCATCATGGTCTATTGAACAACGCACACCTGTTCACATGAGCAAGAGAAAATACACACACATGCCTTTTCTGTTTCCCTTTGTTTGACTGCACATCAACAACCACCTTGCCTGGAGCAAACACCCGTTTGTCTACGCATGGTTGCATAGATTGTTCCATTTCTTTATATTGGATAGATATTGGCATCAATTTGCTCTTGTTTTGCCATGTCATGGACAAATGGAGAGTTGGCCTCAGGTCTCGTGAGTGACTACGGTTGCGACTCTTCCCATGTCAACTTGGATACTTATATTTCGACCCAAAAATTTGTACTTTTGTTGAGAGTTTGAAGTGGTAGATAAGAAGACATATGATGAGCTTGAGAATCAGTCTGCATGTTCTGACGATTAATTGTTGGCATCCACCATTAAAGCAACTCCAACTGTTCCTATAAAAAACTTTCCGTGAAAGTGCTTTTACACAATGTCCATAAATTTTAGGGGAAGTTACCCTGAAAGCTACTTTTGTCATATCCCGTAAAACATTTTCCCCTAAATCGATTTTTATTTTATCTTTCAATAACTAAAACTAAATAATGCCCTAGGTCCCGCCAGTCAGTGAAACGCATGACGGCCTCTGGTAGGGCGGCGGGGTGGCAGGCAGCGCTGGCAATGCGGCATTCCAGCGGCACGACTGGGGCAAGCAGGGGCGGTATTCCAGCGGGGTGGCGGCAGGCGGGCTGCAGCAGGGCAGTGGCATTTTGGCGGGGCTGCGGTGGCGCCGCGGGAGTTTCGGCCGGTTACCTTGCCTCAAAAACTTTACAGGAAGCAAAATTTCCCCTAAACTTGAGAGAAGTTGGGGTCAAGTTTACAGGATAATGTCAATTTATTCCCCGTTTATGGGATCTGTTGGAGACATTTTTTGGCACAAACTTCACCTAAACAGTAGTTATTTTGCGGAATACGGGATCTGTTAGAGTTGTTCTTAGTTGATTTTCCTCCAACCATTCTTCACAATTTTTAGTTGGCTATCACATCTCCAAAAGTCTCTTTGGGCATGCAAAAGATCAACTAGTGGTTGGGTGCAAAAACTACAACCTATTTTCCTATAAGTAGGGCCATAGGGTCAGTAGGAGTTGATGAGCAATTTGACAAAAAAGAGAAAGAGTGAGAAACCTTGCATATATAGAGGTCCATCGCCACCAACATCTTTTATGAAATGTGCTCCAATGCCTTGCCACCTCACTTCTCCCAATGTTGTTCCTTGCGTGTGCAACACTAACGCATGATCCACTAAATGCGATGCCAGAGCTTGCATCGCATAGGTGGAAAATGTCACCTAACAATCTTGGCGTGGGAAGCATTAGGATGACATCTATTGCAATGCCTCGTAATGATTCTATATAATACAGTGGGCCATCAGCCCTACAAAACAACCTGGAGCGAGCTGAAGCCTGTGCTGTTAGATATGGCCTGCAGGCACTATTTGACATCTACAGAGGTCACATAATCCTGGAGACAAACTGCCAAATGATTGTAAATGAGTTGCAACAGGCTACCCCAAGTCGCTCTGCATGTTACCCTGAGATAGCTGACATAAAGAGAGCCCTATCAAGCTTTGAGTCCCATCGAACCAGGTGGGTCGGAAGAACATCCAATGTCTTTCACATGAACTAGCTAGCGGGACTCGCTAGATCACAAGGGAACCAAACTCTGATTGCCGACGTTCCGGCTTGCCGGAGGCCGGTTTTGCTCTCTGGTTGTGATAATTCTATTTGAGTGTCTGTACCAAGGCACTATAGAAAACATTGAGTAATTTACAAAAGTCATTCTAGGCTAATGATTTAGGGGATCTGCTAGCTGATGTTTAATTCCCTAAAACAAATACTTTGTCCTCAAATTTACCTTTTGACGCGTCTGCTAGAGATGCTCTAATAAGATCAACTAAGGTTTCATGAACTGAAAACATGATGCGTACAATTTGAGATACTAGGTATTTTACATAGGTGTGAATTTCGTCACCGTGATTTCGTGTCAATAACCTATAGCAAATTTGTTAAACATTTACCAATAGTTTTGAGAGGATAGATGGTTTGTGTCTTCAGCCATATCTCAGATGGAAGTGTTTTTTACTTGGCCGCCATTATTTTAGTTTTCATCAATCTTGTGGTGTTAGCACACTAGAACACTAACGTTTGTTTGCCTACAAGAGATTTTTCTTATGTTCGGATGTCATTTCAATTGTTATTGGGTGTTAAGAAAAAAATCATTTTTTCCATTGATTACTATATGGGTGTTTTATTACTTGGGAGAGAAATTTCCAATCTATTCATCAATCATGACCGCACGGAGGACACTAGAGGTAATAAGCATTTCAACTAGGTCCATGGACTACCTAGTGACGACTAGAAGCACTGAAGCATGCCGAAGGCGCGCTGCTGTCATCGCCCCTCCCTAATCGGAGCTTAGCAAACCATGTTGTAGTAGGCAGTTGAGAAGTCGTCATGCTAAGGCCCCAAAAGACCGGCGGACCAGAGTGTTGAATTGTGATCCAAGTTCTACCGTATTGGACTAGACGTAGTACATACGTCGTGGGCCTTTGCGTTGGTACCAACGCGTACGAGTACAAGTCGTTTACTGTCCTCCAAGGACTCTTGTGAATTGCCCTCATATATATCCCATGTTGTCGCACCTAAAGACGGCATGTCATCTCGTGCTTGTAATACTCCATCATAGTGATTGCGCCTTCGTGCATCCATGGTTTTCTTCCGCAAGGGTTTTCACATAAAAAAATCTATGTGCTCTCGTGTTTCGTTTATCTCGTTATTATCTAACAAGTGGTATACAGAGCCAAGTTTACGGATACGAGTTTGAGACAGGAGATTAGGGTTGCATCGGCTGCGCCGCCGCAAGTCGCCGATAACAACCGGATTTTCCGCTGCCGCGAGACCGACGGGTTTTATCAATTGCGCTGCGATCCGCTGTCCGAGATCGATCGGTGCTAGGCTTCAAGTTCTTAGGTTGCTCCTTCACGTGGTCAAGCCAACGCCACAAACCGTCCAGCCAAATCGGGAGGAGCGATCCACGCATTGGCCAAGTCGCTGTTGGAAATATTAGCAATTTACCAAATGATTTTATTAACAGAAATAGTAGATAAAACATGACTAAAACAATAGAGATAAAGCAAGTCATGCGTTCTGACAGAGAGAAGGTAAGTAGCTTCTGCATATATGAACCGTAGCCAAACATATCTATAGCAGACGGTAGAACTAGTTGCATATATGAAGTAGAATCTAACATATGTAGGATAAGTACTAATAGAGATAATCGTGGCAGGACATGTGATGTAACATGTGATGAAAGAAGAAGACATACGGGACAGCAGCAGCAGACTGGGCTTGGGATCGGTGTCTCGCCACCATGTCGCCGAGGAGGTTGTCGACGTCGGGGAAGAAGTCGCTCGTCGGGAAGTAGTCGTCGGCGACCGGATCGTCCGTGATGAAGAAGCGATGGTCGCAGAGCGCTCCCAAAAACCTTATCACCCTTCTCCCGTCACAGACTCAAAAGGTGCGGTTCCGGAGGCCTCTCGTCCCGACTCGCGGTGCACGCCGCAAGCCGGGATGAGGAAGACAACAGCAGCAGTGCTCGAGAACTTGTGGCGAGAGGAGGAAGAGATTCTGTGCGTCTCTCGAGAGGAGCGACCTCCCTTTATAGGCGCAAGAGAAGGAGGCGAGAGGTTGCGCGGGAGCTGAAGCAACGGAGGGAGGCGAAGTGAACAGGCGGCACGCGAAGGGTGCGCCGTTCATATTAATTGTCCACTACCGCAAAACTTTCCAGCTCCCAAGTGACCTTTCGTATACCCGAAGTGCGTGGCAAAAATTAGACATCGGCTCGGCTCATTCCCGCAACCCGCGGCGCGACGCGTCGCGTCGTGACGTGACGTGACGTGGCGAGGCGAGGCGTGGCGTGGCGAGGCGGGCGGCGGAGGAGGAGCGCGCGTGGATGTCCCTCTTGTTCTCATGCTCGTACAAGTAGAGAAAGAGCCTCCCTTATAAGGAGGTCCAACTCCCACTAGACTAGCAATATGGGACTAAACTTTAGTAGTATCCCTTGCCTTGCACAAATGGGCTAAGTGGGCCTCTAGGATTTATTAGGAATTTCTGAAATAGTTATTGGGCTGCCCAATATAGACTAAATTCCAGCAATCCCCCACCAGATCCCAGAGGCACACAGAAATTTGCCTTTGGTTCCAAAACACTGTTTTATATACCGATACTGCAGTGGAGACTGTTAAGTTGAACTTCCACCTAGAACTCTATGCTACACTAGTAAGCAACTTGAACAGTGGATTGGGCCTTGAACTGCAAGTTTTCTGCGAATCTAGCTTCACATAAAGCCTTGACCGATACGTGGCTACCGTGGGTCTTCCCCGCGGGTGGAGCTTATGCGTCATACTCCGTGACCTTTCATGAGTTTACTAGAGAGAACCCTACTCTCATAGATTGCGACGTTTGACAATCAGACTCATATAGGTGTGTTCTTCAAAAGATGTTCTGCAGGATAACATCTCTGCTTAAATAAGCCACTTAGAACACATTAAGATATACATCAACCTGCCATGCAGTTTAGGAGAGTATTGCATCTTCATGGAGTGGTATTGTGAATAGTAAGGATACTCTCCTCTCAGTTGACCAACAGCTTGTCTTCCACATCTAATTCACGGGATCTCCGATCACAAAGAATAGGTTACCACTGTGAACAACTCATATTGTGGGTCTCATACCCATCTCCCTCGATGCATTATCTATCACATTACGTGATAAACCCTTAGTAAAAGGATCTGCCAGATTTTTAGACGTTTGGATATAATCCAATGCAATAACTCCGGAGTTTCTCATTTTTCTGACAGACTTTAACCTTCTCTCGAACGTGTCTTGATGACTTCATGTTATCCTTAGAGCTGTTCACTTTCGTGATCACAGCTTGATTGTCACAGTTCATAAGGATACCCGTACAGGTTTCTCAACAACCGCAAGTCATTCAAGAGCCGTGAAGCCAATCTGCTTCGACCGTAGCTGTATCTAGTGCTGTGAGTTCTGCTTCCATAGTTGACCTCGTTAAGATGGTCTGCTTGCAAGACTTCAAGAAACAGCGCCACCTCCATGAGTGAACACATATCCGCTCGTGGCCTTTATCTCATCAAGATCGAGATCCAGCTTTGAGTCACTATACCCTTCAAGCACCTTTGGTTGCCGGTGTAGTGAATTCCATAATTTGCATGCCTTTCAAATAACGCAAAACTCTTTCTAGAGCTTTCAATGCACATCTCCTGGTTTTGAGACAAACCGCTCAGCTTGCTAACAGCAAAAGAGATGTCGTCTCTTGTAGCACTGCTAAGTACATAAGCGAGCCAATAATCTGAGAATACTTCAATTGATCTCTAGCAATTCTTGATTCTTTCAAGCAAAGACGCTAGCATCATATGGTGTTGGAGAGGGCTTGCAATCACTATAGCCAAAGCGACTCAAGATCTTTTCCACATAGTGAGATTGAAGCAATGTAATCCCACCATCATCATCTCTCAACAACTTGATGTTCGAAATGACATCAGCCACTCCTAAATCCTTCATCTCAAAACAGCGAGATAGGAAATCCTTGACCTCCTTAATAACATTCAGATTTGTTCAAAATCAGTATGTCATCAACATACAAGCAAAGCATGACTCCTCGCCCCACCATGGCGATAGTACACACATTTGTCAACCGTTCACAACAAAGCTCGGCTGTTAAAGTTCTTCGAACTTCTCATGCCACTGTTTGGGTGCTTGCTTCATCCATACAAAGACTTCAAAGAACTTGCACACTTTCCCTTCCTGACCATCTATTACAAACCCATCTGGTTGTTCCATGTAAATTTCCTCATCCAACTCTCCATTTAGGAAAGCAGTCTTAACATCCATTTGATGAACGAGAAGACCATGTGAGGCAGCTAGTGAAAGTAGAACTCGAATAGTGGTCAGTCGAGCCACAGGTGAGTAAGTATCAAAGAAGTCTTCACCTTCCTTTTGGGTATAACCCTTAGCCACGAGCCGAGCCTTGTACTTTTCAATAGTACCATCAGGCCTAAGCTTCTTCTTGAATACCCATTTGCATCCTATAGGTTTGCACCCATAAGGACGATCAGTTATCTCCCAAGTTTCATTTGCCAAGATGGAATCCATCTCGCTATGAACTGCTTCCTTCCAGTAGTCGGCATCTTCAGATGAATAGGCCTCTGAAATAGAACTGGGAGTATCATCTATGAGATACACAAGAAAATCATCACCAAAGGACTTTGCAGTCCTCTGTCTCTTGCTCCTAGAAGGAACTTCATTGTTTTCCTCCACAGGACTTTCAAAGTGTTCCATCGAAATGACAGGTTCAGTAATTGAAACTGGTTCCTGATTCGATGAACTAGGCATCTCCTGATTAGATGAGGTAGCCATATCCTTCATGGGAAAGATATCTTCAAAGAAAGTCGCATCATTCGACTCCATGATCGTACCAACGTGCATGTCCGGTACCTCAGATTTTGCAATCAAGAATCTATAGCCAATGCTATGAAAAGCATATCCCAGGAAAACACAATCCACAGTCTTTGGTCCAAGCTTCCGCTTCTTTGGAATTGGAACATTGACTTTCGCCAAACAACCCCATGTTCGCAAATAAGAGAGCTTTAACCTTTTCTTCTCCCATTCCTCGAATGGAGTTATTTCTTTGTTCTTTGTGGGAACTCGATTTAGGACATGACATGCTGTCAATATCGCCTCCCCCCACCATGCCTTGGAGAGACCCGATGTGTCTAACATGGCGTTAACCAAATCAGTTAGAGTATGGTTCTTTCTTTCGCCACCCCATTTGACCGAGGTGAGTAGGAGGAGTCCTCTCATGGATTATACCATGTTCCCCACAAAAGCATCAAATTCATTGGAAAAATACTCTCCACCACGGTCGGACCTAAGCCTCTTGATTTTTCGATCAAGTTGGTTTTCCACTTCAGCTTTGTAGATCTTGAAAAGTTCAAAGCCTCATCCTTAGATTTCGAAGATACACACAGCAAGATATCTAGTGGAGTCGCCAATTAACGCCATGAAATATTTCTTTCCACCTTTTGTCAAAATACCATTCATTTCACATAGATCTGAATGTATAAGTTCTAGTGGTGCAAGATTTCTCGTCTCCATGATCACGTGAGATTTACGAGGTTGCTTAGCTTGCACACACACTTGACACTTAGATCCCTTAACGGTGGTGAAACTAGGATTAAGTTCAATTTCGCTAGTCGCGACATGCAACCAAAGTTAACATGACAAAGTCGTGAATGCCACACATTTGATTCACTATTGTTGCAAATATGATTAACAACTTTATTGCAAACGTCGATAAGGATAAACGAAACAGGCCTCGACTCATAGCCTTTACCGACAAAGGATCCATACTTGGATATTACAAATTTATTCGACTCAAAGACAAGCTTGTAGCCATCTCTACACGTAAGAGATCCGCTAACAAGATTTTTATTGACGGAGGGACATAATGCACGTTCTTCACCGCACGATCTTCCCGAAGTAAACTTCAGATCGACCGTGCCAACACCACGAACGAAGCACTTGAACCGTTGCCCATCAGCACGGTTGAAGTCCTATGATCCGATAAGACGAAAACATGGAAATATCACCGCATACATGCACATTAGCACCGTGTCAATTAACCAATCAGGAGAATGACATACTGAAAGAATAGTGGAAATATACCATACCCAACATCCTTCATGTCAATGTCTCCGATGACAACATTAGCGGTCTTGCCGCCTTTCCTGTGATTACGCTTGTCATAGCGATTGGGGCAACTAGGAGCCCAATGATCGGGATCTCCACACACATGACAAGCACCTTTCTTCTTGCCATTCTTCTTCTTGAAGTTCGTGTGTTGCACAGCCTTGTTCTTCCCATCAAACTTTGCTTTACCATCAAACTTGCCCTTGTTCTTGAACTTGTGGGGCTGGAAGTTCTGCTTCATACCACATTGGCACTAGATCCTCCTCAATACCTCGAGCACGTGAGTCCTTTGCTCTCGCTTTTCTTCCACATCAAGAGTGCCAATGAGATCCGGACGGAAAACTCCTGCCTCTTATGCTTCAAGAGTAGCAAAGTTCCTCCATGAAGGAGGAAGCTTAGTGATGATACCCCGCAACAAACTTGTCCGTGGCGCATAACCCAAGTGCTCAAGTTCTCTAGCAAATGATCAGATCTCGTGAGCCTGCTCAACCACGGAGCGCTCTTGATCCTCCTGTAATCATAGAATTGCTCCATGATGTACAGCTCGATGCCAACATCCGAGACCCCAAACTTGGCCTTGAGTGCATCCCACATATCTTTTCCATTATCAATTGACGATAAGCATCAACTATGTTCTCTCCAAGAACACTCAAGAGAGCAGCCTTAAACAGAGTATCCATTTTCTGAAAAGCTTGTGCTTGTTGAGCATCAAGCTCTCCTTCAGGTTTCCCAAGCGTGGCGTCATAGCAACTCATGGTTTGAAACCATAAGACTGCTCTCACGCGCCACCTCTTATAGTGGATACCCTCAAACATAGGAGGTCTCATGGAAGCAGCAAAACCATTCGAGGTAAATTGCCTATGATAAGGTTTTTGGATTGTTGGAAATATTAGCAATTTACCAAATGATTTTATTAACAGAAATAGTAGATAAAACATGACTAAAACAATAGAGATAAAGCAAGTCATGCGTTCTGACAGAGAGAAGGTAAGTAGCTTCTGCATATATGAACCGTAGCCAAACATATCTATAGCAGACGGTAGAACTAGTTGCATATATGAAGTAGAATCTAACATATGTAGGATAAGTACTAATAGAGATAACTGGGCTTGGGATCGGTGTCCTCGCCAGTCATGTCGTCGAGGAGGTTGTCGACGTCAGGGAAGAAGTCGTCGTCGGGGAAGTAGTCGTCGGCGACCGGATCGTCCGTGATGAAGAAGCGAGTCGCGCAGAGCGCCCCCAAAACCTTATCACCCTTCTCCCGTGACAGACTCAAAAGGTGCGGTTCCGAGGCCTCATCGTCCCGACTCATGGTGCACGCCGCAAGCCGGGATGAGGAAGACAACAGCAGCGCAGTGCTCAGGAACTTGTGGCGAGAGGGGCAGAAATCACACATTTGACCTGAGGCGGAAATCAATTCACAAACTAACCTGCTTTCAAAAAAATTTCACTCTGCTGACCCTTTCGTGTGGCGCCCGACAGCTGGGCGCCGCACCCAACTATGCAGCGCCTTATCCTTAGGCGTTGCACCCTGCCAGCAGGGCAGCCCTGGTCCACCATGCCCCACACGCAGACTGTGCAGCGCCTAAGTCTTAGGCGCCACACATGGTAATGTGCAGCGCCTAGCTCGTGGGCGCTGCACATTCTGTGTTCCACTTGGGCTGGCCCCACCCTCTCTCCTTCCAACCCCCACCCCACACACCCCCACCCCACCCAAACCCTAAGGCTTGCGGCCCTCCTCTCTTCCCCTCTCCCCCCCTCTCAAATCCTTCTCAAATCTTGCAAATCCGAAGTATTTGACCGTGGATTTCGAAACCAACCCCTCCCTTAAGGTAATCTCCTCCCATCCCCTTGTTTTCATCCATAGGAATTGTCACATTTGCTCAAATCTTTCTAGTTAGGGGGAAACCCTAGTTTTGACTTGGATTTGCAAATTTGTGTTGAATGATGTTATGTTTCTTTGCTAACTTGGGTTGGTTAAGCTTCCATAGTATGCTAGGGTTAGGGTTATGTGTGTTTGATGTTGGTGTTAAGGTTATGCTATGGTTATGGTTGTTTTATATGTTAGGGCATATGTGTGCAAATATTTTTCTTAAGTATTTACTTGATATATGTGTGTTTTTGATTATTGTAGGGATGGGGAGAACATGTGTTTATGTTCATCATGTGGATAGAGAGGCCTTTTTGAAAGGCAATGTTGAGACGGATCCGAATGAGCTTGACATGGTGTTTGAGAGTAGTCCTAGCTATGCGGAGCTTTTGGAACAAGTGAGGAAAGATTTGAATTGATGGACCCAAGTGACGTTGTTGAGTTCGAGGAAGGCACAATGTTGGTTTTGGAATGCACATCCGTTGGAAGACAATGCGTGTGAACTCCGAGCAACGTTGGGTTGCATACAAGGAGACGGTTGCCGAATCTCTAGACAAGGCTCTTGAGTTATTTGTCTCCAAGAAGGTTGAGTCTACTTTGAATTTAGACTTGAACCGGAACCCCTCCCCGTTGGTTGCTAGCACTCCCCCACCCATGAACCAAGATCAAATGAGTGAACCTCAATTCACGCAACAAGATTGGCCAACATTGAGCCCGACTCCAAACAACCAAAATGAAGGTATTGAAGAGGAGAATGATGAGTACGAGGAGGATGACAACGAAGTTGACCTCCATGACAACAATGTGGGTGATCTCGACCAATATCATGTGCAAGAGACAATGGACCAATCCATCCCTTTTTCCGTGCATATGCATCGGACTCGGATGACGATGGTCCCGATGAAGAAGTTGATGAGGAGGGTTCACGCCAAGGAGGCCCAAGCATTCAAGAAGGTATTCGGGCGGGATCACAAGACACCATTGTTCAAGGATCTTAGTCTCATGGATGAAGCCGTTGTGGATGGTGGCAAATGCATATCTCTTGAGCTAGGCCAAGTTCTCACCGTGATTTGGAAGACGGCAAGAACGGTATAAAACCCGGATGTGAGTTTCAATCCTTCTTGGAATTGAAGATGTGGCTCGACAACTACTCGGTTACATTATCGTCCACATAAAGTGGCCAACTCGGATGTTAATGTATGCTACACGGTCAAATGTGAAGTGCCAACATGTCCATGGATTGTGCGTGCAAGGCCATGGAAAGGAGGTCCCACTTGGCGCATAGTGAGTTGTCTACCAACTCACATGTGCCGGCACAAGAATGCGGATGGCAAGCTTGTGCACCAACAACACGCATAACTCACGTCCGAAGTTCATTGCTTACAGGCTGTCCAACCAAATATCCACACTTCCAATAATGAGCATCAAGAGTGTCATTGACCTTGTGAAAGCCATCTTTCATTACAAGGTGAAGTACGGCAAGGCATGGAAGGCGAAGCAAGCCGCATTCAAGATGTTGTATGGCAATTGGGAGGAAGCTTACAACCGACTCCCTAGGTTGTTGTTAGCTATGGCCGCCACAAACCCAGGCATGGTTCACGTGGTTGAGCCTCATGGGCACCAAACTTTGATTCATAACGGGAGGACCGTCCGAGTATTTGGCCGTGCATTTTGGGCCTTTGAGCAATGCGTGAGGGCTTTTGAGCATTGTCGGCCCGTCATCGCCATTGATGGCACGTTCTTGACCGGACAATACAAGGGCACTTTATTGGTTGCAATAGCAAGTGATGCCAATAACCGGGTGTTGCCTTTGGCTTTCGCTTTGGTTGAGGTAGAGAACAATGATAACTGGGAGTGGTTCTTGCGTCAACTGAGAACAAGGGTATTACCGGCTGAAAGGGAAATTTGTGTCATATCGGATCGCCATCCTGGAATTCTAAATGCGGTGGTGATTGACATTCCCGGACATAGAAAGTTGCATCATCGATGGTGCATGAGGCACTTTTGTGCAAACTTCTATAGGGCATGTGGTATCAAGGAGTTGGCCGATGATCTTCAAGATTGTTGTCTCGCTTTCACCAACAAGCGGTTTGCCACATTGTTCATTGCATTGCTCAGACACAAGAAACTTGACCCCGGCGGTCAGGAGTTTCTCAATAGGAACATTGCTGAAAGGAATATGTGGGCACGTGCTTTCGATGAAGATGGCCGGAGGTACGGTCAAATGACAAGCAATATGGCAGAATGCTTCAATAAGGTGCTCAAGGGTGTACGTGCATTACCCGTGACGGCAATAGCTCAATACACATTTGACAAGATGAATGAATACTTTTTGAAGCACTCAATGGAGACTGATAAGCAGATTGCTGGTGAGAACAAGGATAAGCACAAGTACAATTTCCCACCAAAGGTTGAAGAATGGTTGGAATTTCAATCACGAAAGGCGGACTCCGAAGAAGCTGTTCTATATGACGACAACGAGTGGAAGTATGAGGTAAAAGAGCCCGGAGGAACCACAAATGATGGCCGCCAACACGGAGGCCGGGCTTACAAGGTCTCCCTAACACGGTGTGATTGCAGCTGCATGAGGCCGTCTTTGCTTCATCTCCCATGCTCGCACTTGTTAAATGCATCCCGGGTTAGGAATGTGGACGTCAATCACCCTCTAACCGTGAGGGAGTCCGAGTTCACAATCATGACGGTAAAGAAGACATGGACTCCACGGTTCCAGCCATACTTGGACCAATCACAATGGCCGGAGTATCATGGAGTTCAACTATGGCCGGACCCGGAATTGAAGGTCGTTAGCCGAGGAAGACGTAAGACTAAGCGTCTTAGAGGTGACATGGACGGATGGGGCCGTGGTGGCGGTGGAGAATACGGCACCGGCCAATTCCAAGAGCCTCGTGAGGAATCCCGTTGTGGGGGCTGCAATAATGGTGGACACAACACAAGAACTTGTCCCAAACCAAGAAAGAGATCAAAGAAAAATGGTTCAAGCACAAGCCAAGCAAATGATAGCCAACCAAGTGAACCAAGGGGTAGCCAACCAAGTCAAACAAGTGGTGGAGTGCCAAACCACTCAAATCAAACAAGTCAACGAGGAACTAGGCAACAAAGAGGGAGTCAACTTGGTCTTAGAAGAGGTCGTGGTGGTGGTAGAGGCCGTGGTGAAGGTCTTGGCCGTGGTGACGGTCTTGGCCGTGGTGGTGGTCTTGGCCGTGGTGAAGGTCTTGGCCGTGGTGACGGTCTTGGCCGTGGTGAAGGTCTTGGCCGTGGTGAAGGTCTTGGCCGTGGTGGTGGTAGAGGCCTAGGTGATGGTCTTGGCCGTGGTGGTGGTAGAGGTCGTGGTGATGGTCTTGGCCGTGGTGCTGGTAGAGGCCGTGGTGGTGGTGGTGGTAGAGGCCGTGGTGGTCGTGGTAGAGGCCGCGGTGGTGGTGGTGTAGGCCGTGGTGGTGATCTTGGCCTTGGCGGCGGCCGTAGTGGAGGAATGTTCTCTTGGCTCGATGGACCATTGCCGTATGTGTCTTACTATGATCTTGTTCTTTTGGCTCAATGCTTGTGTTGTCATTTTGTATTGTGTGACTAACTATTATATTGCCATTTTCAGTAGTATGGAAACAATGAAGGGGTGGAGGACACGGAGGGGAAGGTGAGACCCTTGGTGGTGCGAGGAGGAGGAAGAAGAAGAAACTACATGGAGACCCTATGTGTGTATGACTATGTGTGTATGACTATGTTAGGGGACTAATATTTCCGTGTATGACTATGTGAGACCCTATGTGATTTGGACAAGTATATGTGCTATGTGTGTATGAGTATGTGATTTGGACAAGTATATGTGCTATGTGTGTATGAGTATGTGATTTGGACAAGTATATGTGCTATGTGTGTATGAGTATGTGATTTGGACTAGTATTTCTGTGTTTTGGATGTGATTATGTGGCATCTTTATGAATCACAAAACAAAAAGAATAGTTGGTATTTCAAAACATCAGTTAGTGCAGCGCCGAAGGCCTAGGCGCTGCACAGTGCAATGCAGCGCCCAACAGTTAGGCGCTGCACAATGACTTAGCATTTTCCCAGGTGGAGAAGCAACCGGAACGCTTCTGTTGCTCTCTGGACTGGAATGCCAAGATGTGCAGCGCCTAAGGCCAAGGCGCCACACTACACTATGCAGCGCCTTGGCCTTAGGCGCTGCACATCTGGACATTCCAGTCCAGAGAGCAACAGAAGCGTTCCAGAGAGCAACACCGCATAAATTTTGCTAAGTTAGTGTGCAGCGCCTACCAGTTCGGCGCCACACTATACTATGCAACGCCCAGGGCCTGGGCGCTGCATAGTGTAGTGTGGCGCCCAACCCTTAGGCGCTGCATACTAACTTAGCAAAATTTATGCGGTTTTGCTCTCTGGAACGCTTCTGTTGCTCTCTGGACTGGAATGTCCAGATGTGCAGCGCCTAAGGCCAAGGCGCTGCACTGTGTAGTGTGGCGCCTTGGCCTTAGGCGCTGCACATCTTTGATATTTATTAGGCTCAGTGCCTCCCCTCTGCCCTCCTCACCCACACACCCCCACCCTCAACACAAACCCGAAGCTCAGTGCCTCCCCTCTGCCCTCCTCTCTCCCCCTCTCAAATCCTTCTCAGATCCGGAGTATTTGACCGTGGATTTCGAAGCCAATCCCCTCCCTTAAGGTAATCTCCTCCGATCCCCTCGTTTTCATCCATAGGAATTGTCACATTTGGTCAGAACTTGCTAGTTTGGTGGAAACCCTAGTTTTTGATTGGATTTGGAAATTTTTGTTTCTTTGCTAATTTGGTATGGTTAGGCTTTTGTAGTATGCTAGGGTTAGGGTTATGTGCGTTTGATGTTGGTGTTAGGGTTATGTTGGTCTTAGGGTTGTGTTCATTGTTAAGTGGGGTTAGGGTTGACCAATAATTCTCTGCTTTGTAGGCATGGCTTCATCCGGTTCCATGACGAGGCCACCGTGTGCTAACCAAGAAGACATGCCGAACAAGTGGCAGGGCGCATCTTTGGACAAGGTGAAGGAGAAAGATGTCAACATCCCGCCATGTTGGTGTGGAGATGTTTGCAAGGTGAAGGTGTCCACCGACCGAAAGAAAGCATGGACGGAAGGGCGGAGATATTTTGTATGCCCGAACTATGCTTATGATCGTGCACTTCCAACTAACGCCTATGACGAACCACCGGTAAGCTCGAGAAGTAAAATGTTACTCTGAAATGTGTGTCAACACTAACAACAAGTTTTTATGCAGTCACCACCTCCTCTATGCAAGTACTTCACGTGGATAGATCTTGAAGTGCCAGAAGATGTGAAAAAGGACCAATACGCAGATTGTCTTAGGCGGCAACGGAGGTTCAAGAATCGCTCAAAGGGCTTGGAGGAAGAGCGTCGTCGAAGGAGAGGATGGAGCGGAAGAAACGAGAGGAGGAGAGGGCACGCCTAGCGAAACTTGCTCGTGAGGAGGAGAGGGCAAGAAAGCTTGCAAAGGCTCGCGAGGCGCAAGAGGAGGACTCGGCACGTGACAAGAAGGGGAAATGGCCTCGCTCTACTCAGTAGGGACTTCGCCTCGGTGCACTCGTCGTCAACTATCTTCTAATGAATGTGTCGTGAAGTTGTGAGGGCATGTGGGATGTTGGTGAACTATCTTCTAGGGCAAGCTGCCATTTGTCATTTGTAATGAATGTGTCGTGAACCATGTCGTACTAATGTTTGAATTATCTTAAGTTATGAACATCGTCGGCATAAAATTTGTGTTTGTTCATATTGCTCTGATGCTGTAGTCATTGTAAGTATTATGGATGTCGTGGGAGTAGCCATGGAAGTAACTGTTGGCTATATGGATAGCCATGGCCGTAGTGCAGCGCCTAAGGTTAGGCGCTGCCTTTGCACAAAGGCAGCCCTAACGGTTACGCCACATCATGCGATGCAGCGCCTAAGTATTGGGCGCTGCAGTGTTGCTATAGGCAAAACTGCAGAAACAGATGCCATTTTGGGTGGGGTTCAGCAGTGGACAAATAACAGCAACATCAATTAAAGTACTATAAACTGGACATGCTAAGCAAAGAGAACTAATAACTTGAACATCACATCATTTAAGACAAATAAAGTTTGCTTCAAGTTTGCAAACACAAATATCATAACATAACCTCACAAGTTCATCAACCTAACAAGTTCATCAACCTAACAAGCTCACAAGTTCATCAACCTAACACAAAGCACTAATGCCTTCCACGCATGGTCCTGGTGGCACGCTTGCAGGCAATCTTCTTCTTCTTAGGAGCACGAGGCTCCTCTTCGTGCACTTCCTCCTCCGCTGCTTGCTCCGCCTCCTCCTCCGCCTCATCATCCAAGCTAGCCATCCATGAGGTCCCTCGACCACCTTTGGGTTGCCTCTGTTGTCATAGTCATTGGGCGTGTACAGCGTCCCTGGGCTGCCTAGGCTTGAACACATATGCGGACCGAGCTTGAGCGTCCGCCAATAACATGTCATCATCAAGCTCATGGCCCTATCACAGAACGAAACAATATGGTGAAGGCCGGTGTTGTAATCAAGTGACAATCACATCTAAAGCCTTAGTCATACCTCTTGGGTGAGCGCACCCTCATCATCCATGTAAGCATAGGAGGAACTCACATCGTCCCCATCATGGTGAGATGCGGGGTCTGATGGTGTACCAGACCTAGAGGCAGATGGTGATTCATATTCAGGATCACGACAACCGAGTAAGTTCGATAACCGCCTTAACTTCTTGGCCTGACGCTGTAACATGAACAAGTGTGTAACATATCAAACTTCGCAACATAGACTGGCTCTCATAGTGAATGCGATATGTACCTTGAGGAATGCTCGTAGTGAACCATCATCATTGCCAGTTCCAACCGGTGTCTTCTCCAGAATAGAGTGGCTCTCATCAGCTGCTTTCTTGATCTCGGTGCGCTAAGGATGAGAAAAAATGAATGTGTTAGCCATTCAAACATGTGTAATACGGTCAACGGGAAGGTAAAGAACGGAACACTTTACCACATAGTTAATCACCGGAACAGCAGGCACTCCTTGCCCTTTCCTGACATCTCTGTTGTACTTCCCCTTTGCTAGATCCTCATAGTTTACTGGTTCTTCAAGAGTATCCTCATTATATGCGGCGCAATATCTCAACTCGAGTAGTTCAATAAACCATCGTGCGTAGTTATCAAAAGCTTGTTGGTTGTGCTCACGAAGCGTGGCGGCGTGCGAGTCTGAGCTTGCTCCACGTAAAGTCGAAGCGGGTCACATACGAAGCATGATGCTTGTCCCAGTCCTTTATCTTCCGCTGCCTTCTCCTGTCCAACCTGCGTGGTATAAAACCAAGCATTAGCACAATAAAAGGAGTCCCGATGCTTAGCCAATACGCATACATGCTCTCTTACCTATGAAGTGCTTTGTCCGTGTCCACCCAGTCCGGCGGGTGAGGTTGGAACAGACCAAACTGACGATAAACGCGATGCGGCAAATGAAACTCAACCGCCCAGTTGCATATCAATGGGCACCGCATAAGCCAGAGATCCTTATCCCGCAAGCACATCGGGTTGAGGCGGAACTCCTCGGTGTACCCAAACCTCTCACCCGCGCCATATGGCTGCCATTCCACCTATGAAACAGGGCAACAATGCAAATTTGATGTCTATGTTCCAAGCAAGCATGAGAAAGGACAATGCAAATTTGAGGACTGAAGTAATGACCTCCTTACCTTTCAGCGTAATCGTGTCCAACTCGGCAATGTACTTTTGGTACATGAGATTGACATCGTTCATCATCTCGGAAACGATATCCCACTTGAAAGCCCACGTGGGGCGCCGTAATTCGTCATGTTCATCTGCATACCAAGGATCAAACCTGACGCTCTTCGGGCGTCCAACAGGCAGACGCTCCCAGCTCCATACAGAAAGTAGAAGCAGATTACCACCAATGCCTGCACTATCTGTGATCCTGCAACACGCATCGTCCAGCTACATATGAAAGAAAACAAACAATGTTAACTTGACAGCAAGCTTGCATTGCTAATGAAGAATTGAGTTGATCACAAAATAGACCAACTACCTGTCGGTACAAGTAGGCAAGAGTCGCTGAACCCCAGCTCCATTTGCTATCAAAGACAGTCAACGCCTTCAGCCACATCCATGGAGCGTTCTTGCCAGTCGAGTCAGGAAACAAAGTCCTCGACACAACATACCACATATACACACGAGCATGTGTCTGGATCACATCATCAGTGGCATCCGGAGGGCACGTCGCAAAGTTATTTTGAATCCACGTGAAAGCAGCTCCAGCTGCTTTCCTTTCCTTCTTCTTCTTCTCTTCTCCCTCCTCTACATCAGCCTCAGCCTCGGTAGGAGCCATACCGATTAGAGCAATCATCTGCTCGCGCCACCCATCAGAATCAGTGCTCATACAGAGAGGCCTTCCGTCGATAGCAAGACCGGTGATCAACGCGACATCCTGAAGCGTCACGGTCATCTCCCCAGTCCGAACATGGAAACTGTGCGTCTCCGGCCTCCATCGATCGACAAGAGCAGACACCAGTGGAGCGTTCAGATTCGGCGTGGACCGGCTGACCAACAGAATCCACGGGAGTAGCCCTGCCTGCTTGATGTACGGTGTGTACCGCTCGTCGTAAGGCATGGCAGGACCAGAGACCCCGTGATACCGAATCTTCAGAGGTTCAAGTTTCTGCAAAAAAAAGTAATGACAAATCTTAGGGCATGTAAATTTCAACTAAAGGCAAATTTGCAAAAGATTTAGAGTAATTATTATTACCATCTCCTTCTCACGCATCATGTAGGCCCGGTGTCGGTGTCGTGGCATCGTCGAGAAGCCAAACCATCCTTACAAAGTTCAAACAATAAACATATATGAGTTCATTTTCATCTCAAATATCGGTATACACTAAACATCTCATATGTGTTCAACATGTTCTTCTCAGATATATCTCAAAAATACTCAACATCTCATATTTCAAATAAACTCATCATCTAACATATATCTAAAAAATTAAACATCACATATATGTCTACAAAATAGGCATCTAAAAAAAACTAAACAATCTAGGGTTTGTGAACTAATGAACAACACTACGGTAGTACCACTATTACTACACATCCTAAACCAAGCAAATCAAGCAAATCAAGGATTCCACCAAATCTTGGACAAATCTCTTAAATGGCAAAAAATTTACGGAGGAAAAGAAAGGGAACGGAGGAGTTTACCTAGTAGGAGGGATTGGAGATCGAATCCACGGATCAAATCTTCAAATCTGAGAGGGATGGGGGGATCCGATGGGGCGCCGCCGCGCCGCCGCTTCTGTCCAGAGAGCAACTTCCTGAGAGGGGAAGAACTGCCTGGGAGGGGCTGGCCCGACGCGGGCTAAGTCAATGTGCAGCGCCTAAGACAAGGGCGCTGCAGAATACACAGTGCAGCGCCTAAGACTTAGGCGCTGCACAGTCTGCGTGTGGGGCCGCAGCTGGACCAGGGCTGCCACGCTGGCAGGGGTGCAACGCCTAAGGATAAGGCGCTGCATAGTTGGGTGCGGCGCCCAGCTGTCGGGCGCCACACGAAAGGGTCAGCAGAGTGAAATTTTTTTGAAAGCAGGTTAGTTTGTGAATTGATTTCCGCCTCAGGTCAAATGTGTGATTTCTGCCGGCGAGAGGAGGAAGAGATTCTGGTGCGTCTCTCTGAGAGGAGCGACCTCCCTTTTATAGGCGCAAGAGAAGGAGGCGAGAGGTTGCGTCGGGAGCTGAAGCAACGGAGGGAGGCGAAGTGAACAGGCGGCACGCGAAGGGTGCGCCGTTCATATTAATTGTCCACTACCGCAAAACTTTCCAGCTCCCAAGTGGCTCGGCTCATTCCCGCAACCCGCGACGCGGCGTGGCGAGGCGTGGCGTGGCGAGGCGGGCGGCGGAGGAGGAGCGCGCGTGGATGTCCCTCTTGTTCTCATGCTCGTACAAGTAGAGAAAGAGCCTCCCTTATAAGGAGGTCCAACTCCCACTAGACTAGCAATATGGGACTAAACTTTAGTAGTATCCCTTGCCTTGCACAAATGGGCTAAGTGGGCCTCTAGGATTTATTAGGAATTTCTGAAATAGTTATTGGGCTGCCCAATATAGACTAAATTCCAGCAGTCGCCGTGTTCGTGTTGCTGCATATCCACATACATGCGAGAGTACTACTTCCCATCACGTCAAGCATCAAGTCTGACCGGTTTCTGAGTACTAATAATTCTTCGCTACTAGTATACATCACGTGAAGGCTAGTACTATTGAGTACTAGTAAATCAGATTTGTTTTCTTAACTGATTGCTACATCCACACGAAGAGCTACCAGGTGCTATCTTTTTCAGTTCTTTGCTCCACAAATTAATTCCGTTCAGAATTTTTTTACGGGCTTGTACTACTTTGTGAACACAGATTTAATCTACTCATGGCATCCATGAAGTATGATCTTCCGCTGCTGGACCGTGTCACAAGGTTTATCCTATGGCAAGTCAAGATGCGTGTGTTGTTGGCACAGTCCGACTATGATGAAGCAGTGGATAGTTTTGGGTAGAACGGAATTCAGGACTGGACTGATGAGGAGAAAAGAATTGATTGTAAGGCTTTGTCACAAATTCAACTTCATTTGCATAATAATATTTTTCAGGAAGTTTTGAGTGAGAAAACTACCGCCGCTCTATGGTTAAAGCTGGAAGGGATTTGCATGACTAATGATCTCACAAGTAAGATGCATCTGAAGCAAAAATTATTCCTGCACAGGTTACCCGAGGGAGGTAATGTTTTGAATCACATTTCAGATATTAAAGAGATCATATCTGATCTAGCTGCAATGGAGGTTAAGTATGAAGAGGAAGAAACTGCTTTAATGTTACTTGGTTCACTGCCAAGCTCTTATACCAATTTTAGAGACACCATATTATACAGTCGTGATACTCTCATGCTTAATGAAGTTTATGAAGCTTTGAACTCTAAGGAGAAGATGAAATTAATGGTGCCTCGTGATGGTTCAAGTTCATCCCAAGCAGACGGATTATCTGTTCGTGGCAGGACAAAGGAGAAGAACTCACATAATGTAAACAAAGGAAAAAGTAAGAACGGCTACAGGGTCCTGTCGCAATTTAGAGACAAGAAGTATTGCAGGTATTGCAAGAGAGACGGGCATGACATCTCAGAGTGTTTCAAGTTGCAGAACAAGGAAAAGAGGGAAGGTAACAAACAAGGTGAAAATTCTGCTAATGTTGCTCGTGATGATAGTTCTGATGAAGTTCTTGTTGTTATTGCTGGATGTGCTGAGACCAATGATGGGTGGGTACTTGACACTGCATGTACTTTCCATATGTGTCCACATAGAGATTGGTTTAATACTTTTGATTCCACTACTTCTGTTGGTTCCGATTTGAGTTTTGATAATTCACCATGTAAGATTGAAGGCATTGGTTCCTTTCGAATCAAGATGTTTGATGGCACAATCGAACTTTGACTGATGTTCGGTATATTCCGAAGATGAAAAGAAATCTTATCTCTATGAGTGCCCTTGATGCAAAGGGGTACAAGTATTCAGGTGGAGATAGTTTTTTGAAAGTCACCAAAGGTTCCCTCATTGTGATGAAAGGTGATTTAAGTTTGACCAATGGTCTTTATTACCTTCGAGGTTCTACCGTTTCAGGTAACGCTACTCCAGCTATGTCAAAGAATAATGATTGTGATGCTGCTAATCTTTGGCATATGCGTCTTAGACATATGAGTGAACTTGGTTTAGCAGAGTAAAATAAGAGAGGTCTTTTTGATGGATATGAACCTGGTAAATTGAAATTTTGTGAGCATTGTATCTTCCGCAAGCACAAGAGGGTGAAGTTCAACACTTCGACTCATACAACTGAAGGTATTCTTGATTATGTCCATTCTGATTTATGGAAACCATCTCGGAAGAAGTCATTACGTGGTGCAAGTTACATGCTGACTATTATTGATGATTATTAGAGAAAAGTAGAAGCATAAATATGAAGCATTCTCAGCATTTAAGGAGTGGAAGATTATGATTGAAACGCAAATTGAAAAGAAGGTAAAATAGTTCACACTGATAATGGTATGGAATTCTGTTCTAAGCAATTGAAGAATTATTGCAAGTCTGAAGGCATTGTCAGACATTACACCGTTCCTTATACTCCTCAACAAAACTGTGTTGCTGAGCGTATAAACAGGAACATTATTTCCAGAGCCTATTGCATGTTGTCCAATGAAGGTTTGCATAGGCGTTTTTGGGCTGAGGCCGCTTTCACTGCTTGTTGTCTCATTAATCGTTCACCATCTATTGCTCTTAATAAGAAAACTTCAATTGAGGTATGGTCTGTTTCACCTGCTGATTATTCACAGTTGAGAGTTTTTGGTTGCACTGCTTATTCTCATGTTGATAATGGAAAGTTGGAGCCTAGGGCTGTTAAGTGCATCTTTCTCGGTTATAAATCTGGTGTTAAAGGTTTTAAATTGTGGAATCCTGAAACCCAGAAGGTGGTTATTAGCAGAAATGTTATCTTTAATGAATCTGCTATGTTACATGGTGTTCCATCTACTAATGTTCCTGTTGAGAGTGAACAACAGCCTACTATTCAGCAACCTACTGTTTAGGTGGAGCATATTATTGAAACAGGTGATACATCTGGTAATGAAATTGTTGATGCACATGATGAACCCGTCGTTGATGATGAACATGTCACTCCCACTCTAAATCAGCCTATTGTTCCACCCAGTTAGAATATTGCACGTGAGAGAGTTAGGCGGGGTATTAATAAACCTGACAGGTTAATTGAAGAGTGCAATATTGTTTCTTTTGCTTTATCTGTTGCAGAAGAAACTGAAGGTAATGCTAAGCCTTCTTCATATTCGGAGGCTATTATTTCTGGTGATAGAAATAAGTGGATGACCGTTATGCATGATGAGATGGAATCACTTGAAAAGAATGGCACTTGGGATTTAGTAAAATTCCCTAGAGAGAAGAAACCTATTCATTGCAAGTGGTTTTTCAAGAGGAAAGAAGGTGTTTCTCCTAACGATGAGACAAGATATAAAGCAATGTTACTTGCTAAAGGTTATAGCCAGATTCCAGGTATTGACTATAACGAAGTCTTTTCTCCTGTTGTGAAGCATAACTCTATTCGCACTTTACTCGGTATTGTTGGCATGCATGATTTTGAGCTTGAACAATTGGATGATAAAACTACATTTTTTACATGGAGAATTAGAAGAGGATGTTTATATGGAACAACCTGAAGGTTTTGTTATTCTTGAAAAAGAAAACTTGTCTGTAAGTTAAAGAAATATCTTTATGGATTGAAGCAATCCCCTAGGAAGTGGTACAAGAGATTTGACACCTTTATGCTCTCTCAAGGTTTCAAAAGGTCTAATTATGATAGTTGTGTTTATTTGAAACTATCAACGTTTCAACTATTTATTTGCTCCTTTATGTTGATGATATGCTTACTGCTGCAAAGAGTATGTCAGAGATTAATGAACTAAACAAGCAATTGAGTAATGAATTTGAAATGAAGGATTTGGGTGCAGCAAAGAAAATTCTTGGCATGGAAATATTCAGAGATAGACAGCCTGGAAAAGTATACCTAAGTCAGAAGGGATATACTGATAAAGTTCTTCTTCATTTTAATATGCATAATGCCAAGCCGGTGAGTACGCCGTTAGCTGCACACTTCAAATTGTCATCAGCTTTATGTCCTAAGTCAGATTCCGATATCGAGTACATATCTAGAGTTCCCTATTCAAGTGCAGTTGGTTCACTTATGTATGTCATGGTTTGTTCTGGTCCGGATTTATCTTATGCATTGAGTGTTGTCAGTAGATACATGGCTAATCCTAGAAAAGAGCATTGGAAAGCAGTTCAATGGATTTTCAAATACCTACGAGGTACTACTAATGCTTACTTATAGTTTGGGAAAACTAGAGATGGACTTGTTGGTTTTGTTGATTCTGATTTTGCTGGTGATTTGGATAGGAGAAGATCACTCATAGGTTATGTTTTCATCATTGGTGGTTGTGGTGTGAGTTGGGGGGCAACTTTGTAGTCTATTGTGGCTTGTTCCACTACTGATGCCGAGTATATGGCTATTTCTGAGGCATGCAAAGAAGCTATCTGGTTGAAAGGTTTGTACACTGAGCTTTGTGGAGATTCATCTTGCCCTACCATATTTAGTGACAGTCAAAGTGATATATATATCTTACCAAGAATCCAATGTACCATGAGAGAACAAAGCACATTGATGTCAGATATCACTATATTCGAGATGCTGTTGCTGAAGGTGATTTGAAGGTATGCAAGATAAGTACTCATGATAATCCTACTGATATGATGATAAAGTCAGTTCCGACCAATAAGTTTGAGCTTTGCTCAGGCTTAGTTGGTATTTCTCATTAGTCGTATGGACTTTGACGCACAAAGTGCTTATGCTGATTTGGATGGAGTTATTCACTTTCTTCGACTAATGGAGGAAATTTGGCTCAAGGTGGAGATTGTTAAACTGTGATCCAAATTCTACCGTATTGGACTAGACGTAGTACATACGGTGTGCGCCTTTGCGTTGGTACCGACGCGTACGAGTACAACTCATTTACTTGTCCTTCAAGGACTCTTGTGTATTGCCCTCATATATATACCCCATGTAGTCGCACCTAAAGACGGTATGTCGTCTCTTGCTTGTAATAATCCTCCATCATAGTGATTGCACCTTCGTGCGTCCGTGGTTTTCTCCCGCAAGGGTTTTCACGTATAAAATCGGTGTGCTCTCGTGTCTGGTTTATCTCGTTGTTATCTAACACAGAGCAGCAAGCATCACAAATCAATAGAGTTGTAGGTTGGCAACATCAAACATGTAACCAAGCAAAAGAAGACAAACAAAAGCTGAATCCACCAAATATCAACACTGGCTGAATTCCGTGGGATTAGACGGAGACACGCCTCCACAATTCCTCCAACGATGCTATTCACACCTTTGCACCATCGAGACAGGGACCGGACGTGGGAGACGTTATTCCTACTGAGGGACATTGCCACCGCCACACAGTCCCAACCGAGACGTTGAAGAAACGCACCTCCACGGCCCAAAGGCCAACCAAGGTGGGGCAGATCAGCGGCGGCGCTGTCGGCGAGAGGAGGAAGGAAACTTTTCTTGATGAGGCGGAAAGACACCCACGTATTGTTGTTGAAATAATCCAACTGTTAGAGTTTATTTTATAGGTGCTAATACACACATTTTATGTCCTTGAACAGTTTTTCGTTAATACACACAATACATTGTCCTGAGAGCAACACTGGAATGGGAAACAGTTTTGTCCAACAAGTCCTGTTGAACTCAACCCTTTTGGCACAAACATCTTAGCAAACTAAAAGTGCCACTCAAGTATATTATCTTGGAAGGGGGATAGTTTTTGCAAAATATAATCGCATTAAACGACCATGTAGCAAAACATGTTGTTTTGCAACAAAGATGAGATTATTCAACTTCTATTTCGGTTGCAATATTGCTTTCATGGCCTAGTATCATAATGAATCTAATGTAAATGTCCACCGGCCAAAAAAAGTTTCTAATATAAATTTGATTTGAACAAACTCCATTTTTGTATGGTTTGAAACTTAAGGCTACTACAGTGACTAACATGGATATAGTTTCCAGAAACACACCTCACCAACTTTCTAACAGCGCTATAAGTATTCACTACGTACCTATGTAGAACTACCCCGCATTTGTTTTTATTGTCAGGGTTACTTGTACCCTTGGATATGAGCGCATGGACCTATCCAAAGGGGATGGCCTTTACAAATCGTCCAGTTTTTACCGTTGACACATACTCTTGGGATATGAGCACATGTCGCCCTTCTGCGTGCGGATTAGCTTTCCATCTTAGCTTGATGCGGTTAATTGTCTGGCTTCACTACACACTACATGATCAACCGAGTCTTCCTTAAACTAGATGTTCAATTGTTCGTTACTCATGTAGCATTATGTTTGAGCATGTGTGGGACTAGGAGGTGGGCGGAATCAGGATGTGCAGAGCAGCGAACCAATCAGCACGAAGGATCTCTCACTTGCTTGCTGCTTATATACAGCCTTAAGCGGGCGAAGAATAGCATGAATGGTGCAAACAACCAACATCACGGTATTACTAGATTGACCTGAAGTAGGAATAAGCAGTCCATACTTTCTGCTATGAGATTCCACACAGTGGTTTCCTCTTCTATCATTTGTGTTCTTCAATCGTTTTATCATCTGGCCCTCCTCGGCTGCTCTTTTGCTGGCAATATATGTTTTTGGTTGGAATGTTATTTTCTTAGTTTAGATTATATATACTGTCAGTGTAGCTCACAAAATTTTAGGTACTCGCGTTTCTCGTGCGAGATGACGTTTCACTAGGACTACCATCTTAGTTTTACCAATTTTGAGGTTACATGTTCTTATGAAACTGCACGAGCCGCAGAGTACGGTAGTTTAACATTACTCTGGGTCCAATAAAGCAGCATGCAGAGTGTCTAACGAGCTCCACGCCAATAAAAAAGTACATGCTAGTGTACTGATTTGCTGGCATTTTACTTGACTTCAGCAAATTTTTGCTTATAAACAGGTGTAGCGCATTTGGTTTTACTGCTTTCATTGCGTTTTTTCGACGAAGGGTAAATTTTATTAACTTAAAATTAAGCATCAAGAGGATACAAACACAAAAAGCACACACCAGGCCCCTGTACATTTAGTATGCCCACAACCAACTCGAACACACACAAAAACACCGACAAATAAGAAAGTCATACAAGAAAAAAACTGTGACTAAGCAAGAAAAAAGAAAAGACCCTGAAGCGATCAACAACGTCCGAACAAACTACTACAACAACCATATCAACACCACCATCTATCGATACCACAAGAGCAAGGAGCTTCTTCAACAGCGTCGCCTTCATGAAAGAGACTACGATCAAGCGCCGTTGTTACCGGAACCAACCAGCGAAGGCCAGATTCTAGGACATCGACATGGTGAACCGAGAAGGACACAAAATTAAAGGCTATATCATATAGTCTAATCTTGTATCCGTCTTTGTGTGAGCTCCGGCAAAATTTTGAAAGTTGCGGTTAGTACGTACGCATGAAGGCGAGTAGCATACGCCCAATTGAGCTGCCTCCTGACTATGTGTTCGATCCTTGGGAAAGTTAACAAGTGGTAACATAGGCCATAGCTAACTGGTAGAACCTTCTTATGCATTGATCTGCACCACAGTGGGGTTGGAGGATTCTCTGTCACTGTTTTGTTGCTTCACATTTGAAGTGAAATCAAAGAAGTGGTAATGTAGACATTGAAGGATGTAATACCCTGATGCTCGATGACGATAATTAAGGGGCGTGTGCTGCAGAGATGAACATCCCCGCGCATGCACATGGTGTTTGGGCGACGGCGTAAGGGAAGGAGGTTGACGAGATAATGGACCTCCATAAACTAACTTGCCCGTTGCTGTTTTCATGACCATATCAGAAAAAAAAATACGACAAAGGAAGCTTGAGAGGCTCTAAACGGGGTGAACCTCAGTCCTTGATCATGCGAAGAAGGTGTGTATACACGCTCTAAGGAGATTGTCGAGAGGATGAGAATGGAAGTATCTGAATGTGTTAATGGACCGAGTTCACGGCTGCATCAACACAATTCTTTATCGGCACATGCATTCTGTGACTAGAATACCACATTCGATCTTTAATTTTAGGGCTTATGCTTTATAATCTAGGAGTCCCCTCCCCACGCTCTCTGTATTGGAAGGCTGGGGAGCGGCTTGGAGTGGGCCGTGGCGTCGACGGCGTGCCAGCTGCTGCGCGGAGGCGGGAACTATCCGGGCCTCTGAGGGCTCGGCCGGGCCTGTGGGTCCACGGGCCCGGTAGGCTTCTGCTTTGGCGTCCGGTCGGCTAACGGCATGGTCGGTGGAGGTGGGGCCCTCCCGTATGCTGACGGTGCTGCTGCCCTAGTCCCGGCTCCTCTTCTTTGTTGTGCAGACCATCTTCACGGTGCCGTGGTGAGACAGCGTCGAAGCTTCGTGTCCGTGTTGGCGCTGGGTGGTGGTCGGTTTGGTGGCGAGCTCTGGAGTGCCTGAGGTGGAGGATGGGATCGGCAGAAATCCTTGTTGGCTTGGCGACACCGACGCGGTGGCGCCTGAGGGTACCACCGGACCTTCCTGGAGGGCGACGGGGCTACCCTTCCTCTCTCCTCGCCGTGTATCGGGGGAAACCCTTAGCAGCAGCGTCGCCATCGTCGCGTTCCTTCTTGAAGGTGTTGATTGATACCAGCGCTTCGGAGTCTCACAGCTTGGTGGGCGATCTCCGGTGGACGCAGCGGTCGCAAGGCTTCGTCGTTTTCGTTGATCCGCCGTTATCGGCATTTTTTTTTCTTTTTTTTTCTCTTTCTTTCTTTTGGGCGTGCTTGTGCTGCTTCCGCCCCAGCACCTATCGTTGGCTGTATCGGATGGTTGCTTTGGAATACAAAGCGGGGGAAACCCTTTTTCTCACACCTGTTCAAATGAGCGAGAGAAAATACACACACATGACCTTGCTGTTTCCCTGTCTGACTGCATATCTACAGCCGCCTTGCAAGGAGCAAACACTCACTTCTCTATGCATGGTTACACACACGGCGCCATTTCTTTATACTAGATAGATATTTTGGCATCAAGTTGCTCCTGTTTTGCCATGCCATAGACAAACGGAGAGTTGGCCTCAGGTATCGTGAATCAACCACGACTGTGACTCTTCCAATGCCAACTTGGATACTTATATTTCGACCCAAAACCTTGTGTATATCTTCACAGTTTAAGTCATAGATAAGAAGACATGCGATGAGCTTGAGAAGTATTATGCACGCTCTGAAGATTAATTGTTGGCAGCCACCATTACTTGCTTTTCCTCTTCACATTCTTGGCTGGCTATGCCATCTCCATAAATCCCTTTGTGCATGCAAACAACATCAAATAGTGGTTGCGTGCCAAAACCACAACTTCTCGTAGGGTCCGTAGGAATTGATGGCCAATACGACACAAAAAAGAAAGAGCAGTGCGAAACCTTGCATATATTGAGGTCCATATCGCCACGAACATCTCTTGTGAAGTGTGCTCCAAAGTCTTGCCTCCTTCCCTGCTTTCAATGTTGTTCCTTAAGTGTGCGCACTGGGGCATGGTGCACCAAACCTGATGCTAGCTTGCATCAGAGAGGTGGAGAATGTCACCTAACAATCTGGGCTTGGGAAGCGTTAGAAAGACATGAGTACGTCGGTTCCGGCTATATTGCAGTAGCCTGGTTAGCTTTCCGGTATATAGTTATATTCGCACTTTAGCCCATCCAAAATATATGCCTGTAGAGGGTTGAAACACCAACAGGTCACAACTACATAGTACTGCAATTAGTGCACAGACCGCATTTGTCATTTGATGCATCTCTAATTTGTTGCAAATAACCATGACTGGAAGTCCGGATTGGGAGAGAATCAATCACTGGGTTGCACTTGTAGTTAGCTAGTATCGCTGTGATTCATGCTCTTGTAACCAGTGTGTACCAAACTCAGATCAGGCAAGGAAAATAACACAGGACCGACACGGACCTTTGAGGCTGTAACCATCAATCGTTGTGCCCCCATGTTGTGTTGGGTGCGTGTTTCGGTGTAGCTAAGCCTGTACTGTAATAGTAGCTCTCCCGTACGTGTTTGTGTTCTGGGGCAAAACCAGCGTATCTTCGCTACACACGTGTAGTTTGCATACGGAATCGTCCGGATCACAGGCCACTACAAGAAAACCCATTTTTGACGACGATGTATGGGTTTGTTAGAAGTTGGCAACGGGATGTCAACAAGATTTTGGGAGGATACGTGGCTAGGAGAGACACCTCTGGCCTTACAATATCCTACCCTTTACAATATTGTGCAACGTAAGGAAGATTACGTAGGTATCGTCCTTCAAACTATTCCCTTGAACATCCAGTTCAGACGTACGTTAGTGGGTGAGAGATGGACAGCCTGTATGCACTTGGTTCGGAGATTGATTGAAGTTCGACTCTCCAACATGCCGGACTCCACACAATGGAAGTTAACTAAAAATGGGATATTTACGGTGAAATCTTTTTATACGGATCTGATTAATTCTGGCCCCATCCCAAGGTCAATTCATATATGGAAGGTTAAGGTTCCTTTGCGGATTAAAATTTTCATGTGGTTTGTCCACAAGCAAGTAATACTCACAAAGGACAACTTACTTAAGAGGCGATGGGTAGGTAACTCGCGGTGTTGTTTTTATACTCAGGATGAGACAATACAACATTTATTTATCGAATGCCCACTTATCAAGTTACTTTTGGAGAACGATTCATATAGCTTTTAATATCAATCCTCCAGTAGATATTGCGTCTTTGTTTGGGACGTGGTTACTGGGGTTGAACAGATCACGGCAGCTCGTATTCGGATTGGAATATGTGCGCTATTATGGGCTATATGGAACTGCAGAAATGATATGATTTTTAACAGACTACACAACTTAACTTTTTTGCAGGTTATCTTCAGAGCTACAGCTTGGATCCGTACGTGGTCCTTACTCACTCCTACGGACTCCAGGGAGCCTTTGGTTACTGGGTGCAACCAATGGGAGATGGTGGCTCGGGTTATATTCAACCGGTTCGGATGGCGTTTGCATAACAGGATAGGAGTCTAGAGAGCTTGTCCTTATTATCACTGTACCGGTTGTCTTTGTCCGCTTGTATTTTTCAGTTCTATGTGCTTTGTTTTGCTCCGTTTGCGAGCTGTAAGACCTTTGTGATGATACTTTCTGGATTTTTAATAAAAGGGCCGCATGCATCATCATGATGCAGAGGCCGGGGGTATACCTCCATTTCCAAAAAAGAAGATTGTGGTCGCTAAAGATCAATAACGACCATAATCTGATGGTTCTTTGCCGATGTTAAAGACTCCATTGTTTAAAGTAATAATGATTGCATACATTTGCTGGTCATTATTCTTGTCACGAGAGGATGGTTTTTCATTGTCAATCTTGAGGCAATAACGGCCGCAATTGTACTATTTACGATCACTTTTTCGTCACTAGTAATTTGTCCATAGTTGATCGAAGTATCATACAGACCACTATATCAGTAACGATCGTTCTCTTTACCATTTTGATATCCTTCAACGACCACGTGTAGAATAGCTAACAACCACTTTATATATACAATGAGTATTAAAATCCACATTAATTTAGAAACAAAAGAATGTGAATAATGAAAGGATTATAGCCTTCTTTATCAATAAAAATCAGGTAAATTAACGAGAATGTGAACACACTATTACAGAACTAAAACACCGTTTAGGAAATTTGAGTCAAAAGCACACCTCAGGCACTCATCATAACTGCAAGTGAGACAACTACAAAAGACAATATTAATTAATCTTCAATCGATGGAGATCATCATTGTTCGAATGAATATTATTCTTCATAGGCGATTACAGTGCCTCATCATGCTTCTATATAATACTGTCGATCATCAGCCTACAAAACATTGAGTGATTTATAAAAGTTAGTTCATGTAAATAATTTGGCACAAAGTATAATAGCATACAAAATCAGTGTATGAGAACATCTTACTTGATCATGCTTGCTTTCATGAGGACTGTTACCCAGAGATCTACCATACATCAGACGCTTTATTTCCGACACTTCTTGCACTACGCCATTCAGCGTTTCTTCGAGTATTTTGTTTCCGTTGTGCAGATAATTCCAAGTGTGAATACAGTTCCCAATTTTATAAAAATTCCTCGCGGCCGACATGATTCCGGCGCCTGCTAGGGTCGCCGAAGGTGTGGGGGCAGTTGTGGGGGGGGGGGGGGGGATAATTTACATAAACAGACGACATTCATGCAAACATGGCAAATTTTAATTACATTTCGAACATTTAGAACAAAATATACTACGGAAGCCGCCGGCGTCAAAGCCCTTGTTGTTCACTTCCTAGGACCGCCTACTCCATACGCCGTCTCAATGCGCAACGGCGATAAGACCTGTGAAGTGAAGCTGTGTCTCCGGCGAGGAAGAGTAGAACACGGAAGATGGACCGGCCCACATGGGACACCAGGCCCTGCCGCGTCGCAAATCGCGTGCTGCTCCGCGACGAAGTTGGGTTTCACCACGGCCATGGCCTCCTCGCTCGCGCGCTCGCCGTCGATCCGGCCCTCCGCCGGTCGGTGCTGCTCCAGGAGGAACATATTGTACCGTTGTTCCCCTGCGTTGCTGAAACGCCAGCATAGGCGTCAGCGCAGGCTGCACCTCCACCATGGCGGCGTTGTAGTGCGGCTGCATCTGCTCCACGGTGTCATAAATGCAATGCACTGATCCAAACGATGACGAGCGGCATGGATATGCATATCACTAGACGCTGTGTGCCAAAGGTATTATTCGTACCTAAGTAGGACTACTCAGCATTTGTTTTTCTTGTCAGGGTGGCCCGTAGCATTGGATATGAGCACATGGACCTGTTTGAAGAGGAGGGCCTTCATAAATCTTCCAGTTTTTCCTGTCGACTCTTACTCTTAGGATATTGACATTTCACCGTTCTTCGTGCGGATTAGCTTTCTAAGTTCCAACTTAGCTTGATGTAGTTAATTGTATGGCTTCACTACACTACGTGATCAACCGAGTCTTTCTTAGCATCATGTGTTGAGCACGTTTGGGACTAGGAGGTGGCGGGAATCAGGATGCGCAGGGCAGCGAACTAGTCCGCACGAAGAAACGCCGGCGTGCTTGCTGCTCAGAAGCGTGGAGCATGCAAAGAGTACCTAGAGCGGGCAACCAGCTAGCACGACGTTATTATCAGATTAGGAACAAGCTATCCACACTTCCTGTTGTGAGATTCCACAAGGTGTGTTCCTCTTCTGCCCTTTGTGTTCTTCAATCCTTATCAGATGATGTGTCAATACATCTCTGAAGATGGAGCTGTGGCAGTTGGCGGCGGCGGCCTCTGAGAGCGCGCCAGACCGGTGTGTGCCCCAGACCCGGCAAGTGGCTAGGTTGGGGCCTCAGGCCTTAGATGTTAGGCTTGGCTGCGAGGTTTGTGGTATTAGGCCCGGACTATAAGCATCCCTTCATCACTGGATAGGAGTAGCGACAGATGTTGCCTAGACGGTGGCTTCAGACTTAGTGTTGTATTTCTTTGTAAGGTCTTTTGTGAATTATTAATAAAGTGGTTGCATGGCCGGGGGTCTTCCTCCTTTTCTAATAAAAAATAAAAAAAATCAGATGATGTGCTACTTTAGCAGCTTGCACCCTTAAGTTTAACTTGTTTCTATTTTTTGTAATAACTCAGCAGTAATCAACCTACCTTATTGTTTGAGAGACCGCAGAAATAACAGAAAAATATTGCTGTGAAATATATTAGAAACTAAAAGAAAAATAGCTTCCTTGTTAAATACATAAGGAAATCAACATAACATGTCATTTATCATGTGCTTGTTACAAAATTCTGCAGGAAAATACTGCACATGACCCCACTGCAAACTGCTACAGACGACATTATGTTATAGGACATTTCCCTGTTAAATACAGTTGAAATCAATGGGCCTGACACCTGGCCCGACCTCCCCTCTTTACATACCATCGAATCTCAGGTCATAGGGTGGTTCACACATCAGAAGCGCGCACCCTCAGAATTTATCTCTATTTTGCAGTTTCATAATACATGAACATTTCCTTATTGTTGTTATTATTAATATTAAAACATATTGTGATTATTTTTATCAATATTTTGAGAAAATATAGATTTTTAATGGGCTGCACTATTGGCAGCCCATTAAGCTATGTTTGGGCAGACCGGGGCTATTGACCAGTATAGGCGCTGTATAGTAATACCCCCAGTAGTTTTGTCCCTTCTCGGATGCTATTTTGGTGGCAATATTTTCTTTTGGTTGGTGAATTATTTCCTTAATTTATATTGTTTTAGTGCATGCTAGCTCAAAAATTCTCACAAAACTAGTCGGCCAAACAAGCCGCGGACTAAGGCGGCGTCACATTGCTGTGGGTTCGGTAAAGCGGCGAGCAGAGCGGAAATCCAATTCAGCTCCTCAGAGCATATGCTCCCGCATGCCAGAAATGTTTTTAAATGTAACAAAAATCCAAACAAATTGATGAGTTCATGGTCAGATCCAAGTCGAACACCAAGTGTCACAGAAAAAATCTCAATTCGAACACCAAATGTTACACTTAATCTTGTTTTTACACTGACGAAGTACACTTGTTACACTAACATAAACATCTAAAAAGTCATATTTTTTACTATTTATTTCGAATTTACTGTTCATTTGAGAGCATGTGATCCCCAAAGCCAAAACGGCCCTCTGTTCATTTGAGAGCATATGATAGGCTCCATTACTCCATACCAAAAAAAAGTACACCCTACTTGACTTCTGCAAACTCTTGCTTATAAACACGGCGCAGCGCATTTGCTTTCACCATTTTCATTATGTATCAGACAAAGGGGCACACATCATGATCATGTCAAAACTAAGAGACAATAGTTACCTTTTTAAACATTTGGGAAATCAACATGACAGTTCTGCCAGTGTAATCATACTATGTTACACGCTACAAAACTATTGTGCAGATACGAAAATACTGCACCTAACATATTTTCAGTTTGGGGGGAATCTGCGCCTACATCTAACACAACTACAAAGAGAGATAATGAAAATACTGCACCTAACAGTACTAAAAGAAAAGAGAGCAAGCCTAGTTATAGTTGAGATCAACAGTAAGCACCCACCCCCACCCCCTTCAGACTAACCTTCTGAACCCATTTACCGCTGTAGAGTGTAGACAATCATGAGAAGAGCTGTCCTCCACGGGCCCACTCTGTTCTTAGCTTAGAGCAAAATGATCTTCACATTTATGGAACCTTCTTCAATAACAGGATACGAATTTCCCAGACCTAAGCATTTTGATTTATCTGCAACGGCGGGAGACCTGGAATTTCAGGAATGGGCGATTTTTTCTTCTTTATCTTATCAAACATCATTGCTTTGGTCATTAGAATTAGCCCTGCGATAGAAGCAGAGTTCTGGAGCACGCATCTTGCAACCCGACATGGATCGACCATGCCGGCATCAACAAGGTCTTCGAACTTGTCAGTCATCGCATTGTACCCAACTCGCCACTCGCTTTCAAGAATCTTCTCTACGACAGCTGAACCATCTGCGCCGGCATTGCGAGCTATCGTCATAGCAGGGACAAGGAGTGCCTGGAAAAGTATTTCACAAATTCCAAAGTTCGGACGATATGCAATCGATACATGTAATTTGAACAAGTACAAAAGTGTTACGAATGCTCTAATGAGTGAGCGCTTTGAACAAATACTTCTTTATGCTCGTCAGTCACTGTCGGTGTCAAAACCGGCGGATCTCGGGTAGGGGGTCCCGAACTGTGCGTCTAGGCGGATGGTAACAGGAGACAAGGGACACGATGTTTTACCCAGGTTCGGGCCCTCTTGATGGAGGTAAAACCCTACGTCCTGCTTGATTAATATTGATGATATGGGTAGTACAAGAATGGATCTACCACGAGATCAAGGAGGCTAAACCCTAAAGCTAGCCTATGGTATGATTGTTGTAACGTATGTTGTGTCCTACGGACTAAAACCCTCCGGTTTATATAGACACCGGAGATGGCTAGGGTTACACAGAGTCGGTTACAATGGTAGGAGATCTACATATCCGTATCGCCAAGCTTGCCTTCCACGCCAAGGAAAGTCCCATCCGGACATGGGACGGAGTCTTCAATCTTGTATCTTCGTAGTGTTGGAGTCCGGCGGACGATGACAGTCCGGCTATCCGGACACCCCCTAGTCCAGGACTCCCTCAGTAGCCCCTGAACCAGGCTTCAATGACGATAAGTCCGGCGCGCATAATGTTCGGCATTGCAAGGCGGGTTCCTCCCTTGAATAATCCAGAGAAGATCATAAACATCAGGATAGTGTCCGGCTCTGCAAAATAAATTCCACATTCCTCCGTAGAGAGAATAAAATGTATACAAGTCCAATCTGCTGACGTATTATGCGGCATGACATCACACCGCTACCAAGCCTTTACTTGAATTGTTTTTTATTATACCACCTCAGACGTTTAGCGGCGGTTTCTTGGCACGCCCCGTCAAGCGAGATCGTGTTCCCCTTATTCCGGGATTCTCATCAATACGGACGTGGGTAACCCAACCGCGCCATTGATGGTGGCGCTTGGGAGATAAGCGAGTTTTACCAGGCTAGTGGGGGACGCATAGTCTTCGCCCGCCCATATATAAGGGATAAGGTTTCACCTTTTCACCCACGCCTTTTTCCTTCTTTGCTTATCCATCTCCACGCACTCGAGCTCCAGCGCCCAAGTTCGCGCATCTCGTCTCGACCTTCTCCGACCATGTCCGGAGCGGGAGGCAAATGGCTGGCCTCCACCGTTAGAGGAGCACATCACAAAGCTGCGCAGCGCCGGATACCTTTCCGGCGACATCGCGCATCGGCTGCCCGACGAGGGGCAGCTCATCCCCACCCCCGGGCCCCATGAGAGGGTCATTTTCCTCCCCCACTTCCTCCGCGGACTGGGCTTTCCACTTCACCCCTTTGTCCGGGGGCTCATGTTCTACTACGGCCTGGATTTCCACGATCTGGCGTCGAACTTCATCCTCAACATCTCGGCGTTTATCGTCGTGTGTGAGGCTTTCCTCTGCATCCAGCCCCACTTCGGCCTGTGGCTCAAGACCTTCAACGTCAAGCCGAAGGTTGTGAAGGGCACGCATAGCGAGTCGGGGCGCCATGTTGGGCAAGATGCCCAACGTCCTTTGGTTCGAAGGGGCCTTCGTGGACCCCGTTAAGGGGTGGCAGTCGGGGTGGTTCTATATCACCGAGCCGCGCGAACCCACGTGGGCGGCGGCCCCCGAATTTAGATCTGGTATCCCTACACAGCTCACCTCCTGGAAAGAGAAGGGCTTCTTGTGGGGTAATCCGAAGGAGCTGACGGGACTCCGGGCCTGTATCCAGAAGCTGGTGAACAATAAGCTCAGGCTCGGCGACGTGGTCCAAGTCATGCTCGTCCGCCGGATCCTCCCATGCCAAGAACGGGCATTCAATCTGTGGGAGTTCGATCCAGAACAGCACCAGGCGCTAAGCGGGCTCTTCGACACGACATACGAAGGCGCCTGGAGGGTGCTATTTAAGGGCGCCGAAGCCCCCGCATCCGCGACGGAAGATCGCGGATTTCGCTCGCAGCATCCAGCTTACGAGGTAAGTGATTCAACCCCTTTACTGGACACTTGTTGCAAATAGATTGATTCTAAGAGGGTTTCAATCTCCCCTTTTCCTTTGACAGGAATGGATGAAGACGGCCGAGCAGCTCATCTGCCCGGCTCCCATGCCAGAAGACCCAGTGGACGCCCGTCTGGCGGGGCTGTTGATTCCGGCACCGCACGTGGTGCCGGAGAAGAAGGCCAAGAAGGTGGCCACGGGTACTCGAAAGAGTTCCCGTTTTCAGGTGTCCGACGACGAGGCGGACTCCTCCCCCAAAGACGAGGAGGAGGAAGAAGACTCTCTCCCGGAGGAGGGAGAGAGGAAGAGGAAGGCTTCCCCAACAGGGGAGGCCGAGGGGTCCAAGAGAGGGAGAACTATTCCCCCGGACAGCTCTGCCAACACCGACGTTGGCGAGGAGGAGTGGCCTTCAAGGGCCAGGCCTCCGGCGAGATCGTAAGTATCCGGATCCCTGATGTGTAATTTCTTTCGTGTCACATAGTGTCCTACTAATGCCGCATACTGTCCGCAGTCCGGCCGACGATGATCTCCCCACTTCATCGAGCGGGTCGTTGGCCCCGTCGGATGTGGATTCACTTCCGACTGCCTCTACCCCCCGCGCCGACGAGGACGCCGAGGTGGGATCCCAGAAAGGGACCCATCAGGAGGAGGCTCCGGAGGTGCCGCAAGGCAGCCTCCCGGACTTTGCGCCGGACTCTACATCGGAACCTGTAGTGGTTCCAGAGTCTGGCAGGCGGCCCCTTCGAAAGAAGGGCAAGACCGTGACGCCGGCGGCCTCCGTCCAACCGGAGGCGCCGGACAACTTGCTGGAGGTGCTCAAAGGCGCTTCCATCGAGGAAGAACACCGCACTGTTATGAGTGCGGTGATTCAGAAGGTCCAGCTCGCCAAGAGCAGGCTGACCGAAGCCTGCAGCAGCCTTCTAACAGGCTTTGAGGTAAGAAGTTAAAATTATGTAATGTAATACCGTATAGACAGTAATCCATGATGCTCAGTTCAGCGTTCGGAAAGAAAACCCGGACTGGGGATCTAAAAAGATATACGCAGGGTTGCTTAAAATATGTCAATATGGGTTTGCAGGCTGCGCTGCTAACCTCCGCCGCACTGACTGCGGAGGTCGGTGCATTGAAGCAGGATCTCGAGCGGTCGGAGCAAGAGCTCGGCCGTGCCAAGAAGCAGCTCGAGGACAAAGAAGGTGAGTAACACCACTTTGAAGATTTACCTTACAGAAAAAGATTTAGGTTGCAATAAAAATGACAAGGATAACGTTGGTACTGTAGGGGCCACTAACGAGGTGGCTGTCCAGAAGGAGGCTGTGTCCGCGGCCGAACGCAATGCGGCTGCGGAACGGGTCGAGCGAGAGAAGCAGGAGGCGCGGGTGGCGGAAGTGCGGCAAGAGCTCCAGGCTCTCATCGAGAAGCATGAGAGTTTGGAGCGCGACTCCAAGACTCGAGAGTCCGAGCTCGCCTCGGCTCTCGAAAGTGCCAAGTCCGCCAAGGCCGAGGCCCATAAGGCCCTTCAGGAGGTTGAAGATGTGAAGAAGATAGCGGCGGGTAAGGCATTTTTCATGCAAAGCAAGCATGTTAATGTAAACTACCTGACACTTACCCGAATTCGGAGCTCTCCAGGGGCGTTTGCAGATCTGCCACGCAATGTATCCGATGCTGCCGCATTTTACCGTGGCCAGGAGGGGAGCTCAACGGAGAAGGTCTTCGGTCTCGAGATCTTTGAGGCCGCCATCCGTGCCCCAAGCGACCAGTGAAGCAACTGGTCGAACTCCACAAGGTAGCCGAGGAGGCCATGAAGGGCCTTGTAGTCCGGTGTGGCTGGACAGGCCATGCACGGAGCTACTTCGGCCTCGTCTGGCGGCTGGTGGATGCGTGCCCCTGGGTGGAGGTCATCAAGCGCTCCGCCTGTATTGAAGGTGCTCGTTGGGCCCTTGCCCGCACAAAGGTGCACTGGGGCAGGCAGGATGCGGAGAAGCTTCTCACTGACCCGCCGCCACCGGCAAGGAGTATCGTCGCCAAAATGTATTATAAAACTGTCTGAAGGGAGCCCGCGATATTGCGGATGAATGCCCCGAGATGTAATTTTGAGTAAACTCGCTATGTATTATCCTCGCGCGCTGAAAACTTTGTTCATATGCGCTTTAAGCAACGCTTGTTTAATTTAAAATATTACCTTCAGGCGGCCGTTTATAAAATCGAGAGATGGCAAGTCGTTGGCTTCAGCCCCGAGCCGTGAGTCTTTGGGGTGTTCAGAATAAACTTGAGCACTCTTGTTCCCATTTTAGGTCCATCTAGGAGGCGCCAACACAACGAACAAGGCAACCGGACTTATAATGCTTGAAAACTCTCACTTAGCCATAGAATTCTATAATTTTAAATTTTGGCGAAGCCCCTGGTATTCGGAAGACCGAATCCGGGGCGCTATCCACGCCTTCGTCGGACATTATCCGGAACTTCGCTCGAAGCGGCGTGGGTCTTTAAGGACCCAAAAAGACCTCTCGAATAGCGACCAGTCTCTCGCCTTATCATGCCGGTCAGTTTTAGCTTTCTCCACTGAGGCGCTCGCCCGCCCAGGCGCAATCGCATGGTTCTCCAGTGCCACCTTAGCCGACGAGCGGAACATAAGGCACCAAAACGTGGGGCCGGGCAAACCCAACTATTGACCCAAGACATGATTCGGAGCCGATTCATATAATGCTATAAGTTCGGGATGCCGCACTTGTGAAAGTGTTCGGACTTATCACACCATAATGTGGGGAACATAAGCCCCTGGTGTATTAGGCCGTACCAAAATATACGGGTGCAAGATGTCATGTAATGAACATATATATGTAATAACCGGCAAAAAATTGCTGCATCATTTATTAAAGGAAGTCTGCTATGAGTGCGGACTGATACAAATAGTGCGGTAAGCAAGGGATGTGGACTAATTAAACATGTCCCCCTCCAGGGATGAGCTGCGGACTTGGTGTATATAATCGAATTTAATGCTCGTAATTGAGACCACCTGAGTGTTAGTCGCCGCATTCTTTCTTCCCCAGCTGTTGCATCATGAGTTCGGTAGGTTCACCGCCGGACAGGGCCTCTGGCTAACGGAGTCCTATGCATACAAAGAAAGAAAATAGTAAATAAGAAAGAGTGGCACACTTGCGAGCCCCTGGTGTGGTCGAGCCGCACTCTGGGTCCATTGTGGTCGTGCCCCTTCCCCTACGCCCATGGTATCTCTAAAGCGTAATGATGTACGCGGAGGGTTATTCTTGCAATCATCCGAGAGCGGGGGTTAGGGCCGCATTGCTACGCGTGCTCTGATCGTGCTAGGTGGTCTTGGTTGGTGTTGCTTCGGGCGCGTTTTGCTATATCCGGCCGTTTAACGGCCGGACTCGAAAATTGCCTTAAAAGGCTGCTCTGTACTTCTGCCGCGAGAGCCGCTGTATGTTCCTCCGTTCGGAGGGAGCGTTCCGTATTTCCGTTGACCGTGATGACTCCACGAGGGCCTGGCATCTTGAGCTTGAGGTATGCATAATGCGGCACCGCGTTGAACTTTGCAAACGCGGTTCGTCCGAGCAGAGCGTGATAGCCGCTGCGAAATGGGACTATGTCGAAGATTAACTCCTCGCTCCGGAAATTATCTGGGGATCCGAAGACCACTTCCAGTGTGACTGAGCCTGTACAATTGGCTTCCACACCTGGTATGACACCTTTAAAGGTTGTCTTTGTAGGCTTAATCCTTGAGGGGTCTATGCCCATCTTGCGCACTGTATCCTGATAAAGCAGGTTCAGGCTACTGCCGCCGTCCATCAGGACTCTCGTGAGGTGAAATCCATCGACGATTGGGTCTAAAACCAATGCGGCGAATCCGCCATGGCGTATGCTGGTCGGATGGTCTCTTCGATCGAAAATGATCGGACAAGAGGACCATGGATTGAACTTTGGGGCGACTGGCTCCATCGCATATACGTCACGTAGTGCCCGCTTCCGCTCCCTCTTGGGTATATGGGTTGCGTAAATCATGTTTACCGTCCGCACTTGTGGGGGGAAACCCTTCTGTCCTCTGTTGTTCGGCGGTCGGGTCTCTTCCGTGTCGTCGCAGTTTAGCCCCTTGTCATTGTTTTCGGCAATTAGCTTGCCTGCCTGCTTGAACACCCAGCAATCTCTGTTGGTGTGATTAGCTGGCTTTTCAGGGGTGCCATGTATCTGGCATAAGCGGTCGAGTATTCGGTCCAAATTGGACGGACCTGGAGTGGTTCTTTTGAATGGCTTCTTCCGTTGACCGGGTTTAGAGCCTCGGAATCCGGCGTTGACTGCCGTATCCTCCTTGTCGTCGCTGTTAATGCGGCGTTTATTTTTGCTTCGACGCGACCTGCCATTGTGGTCCTTAGTATCCGGACTGCCAGAATTTTTACTGAGGTTGTTGCTGCGAGCTAGCCATTATCCTCTCCCGCGCAAAAGCGGGTCATTAATGATGTGAGGGCTGCCATGGATTTCGGCTTTTCCTGTCCCAGGTGCCGGGCTAGCCACTCGTCGTGGATGTTATGTTTGAAGGCTGCAAGGGCCTCTGCATCCGGACAGTCGACGATTTGGTTTTTCTTTGTCAAGAACCGTGTCCAGAATTGTCTGGCCGATTCGTCTGGCTGCTGAATTATGTGGCTTAGGTCATCGGCGTCTGGTGGCCGCACATACGTGCCCTGGAAATTGTCGAGGAATGCGGCTTCCAGGTCTTCCCAACGCCCAATTGACTCTGCGGGCAAGCTGTTAAGCCAAGGCCGAGCTGGTCCTTAAAGCTTGAGTGGGAGATGTTGGGGAACGTAGTAATTTCAAAAATTTTCCTACGCACACGCAAGATCATGGTGATGCATAGCAACGAGAGGGGAGAGTGTTGTCTACATACCCTTGTAGACCCGGCGGAAGCGATCACAACGTAGAGGAAGTAGTCGTCGTTCTCCTCGCGATCCGACCGATCCGGCGCCGTTACTCCGACGCCCCGAGTTCTTGACACACGTACAGCTCGATGGCGTCCCTCGTACTCGATCCAGCCGAGTGTCGAGGAGAGTTCCGTCGGCCTGACGGCGTGGTGGCGATCTTGATGTTTCACGGCGCAGGGCTTCGCCTAAGCTTCATGACAGGTATAACCGAGGTGGAATATGGTGGAGGGGGCACCGCACACGGCTAAGGAACGATCTCACGATCAACTTGTTGTGTTCCAAGGTGCCCCCTGCCCCGTATATAAAGGAGCAAGGGGAGGGGCGGCCAAGGGAGGCGCCAGGAGTCCTACTCCCTCGGGAGTAGGATTCTCCCCCAATCCTAGTTGGACTAGGATTCCCGGAGGGGGAAAGAGAGAGAGGGGGGCCGGCCCTTCTCCTAGTCCTAGTAGGACTAGGGAAGGGGGGGGCGCAGCCACCTTGGGCTGCCCCTTCTCCTTTCCACCAAGGCCCATCGAGGCCCATTTACCTCCCGGGGGGTTCCGGTAACCTCCCGGTACTCCGGTAAATTCCGTTTTACCGGAACCATTCTCAACTCCAAACATAGGCTTCCAATATATCAATCTTTATGTCTCGACCATTCCGAGACTCCTCGTCATGTCCGTGATCACATCCGGGACTCGAACTCCTTCGTACATCAAAATACATAAACTCATAATAACCATCATCGAAACCTTAAGCGTGCGGACCCTACGGTTCGAGAACAATGTAGACATGACCTAGAACTATTCACGGTCAATAACCAACAGCGGGACCTGGATGCCCATATTGGTTCCTACATATTCTACGAAGATCTTTATCGGTCGGACCGCATAACAACATCGTTGTTCCTTTGTCATCGGTATGTTACTTGCCCGAGATTCGATCGTCGGTATCCAATACCTAGTTCAATCTCGTTACGCAAGTCTCTTTACTCGTTCCGTAATACATCATCTCACAACTAGCTCATTAGTTGTAGTGCTTGCAAGGCTTCAATGATGTGCATTACCGAGAGGGCCCAGAGATACCTCTCCGACAATCGGAGTGACAAAACCTAATCTCGAAATCGCCAACCCAACATTTGCCTTTGGAGACACCTGTAGTACTCCTTTATAATCACCCGATTACGTTGTGACGTTTGGTAGCACCAAAGTGTTCCTCCGTAAACGGAGTTGCATAATCTCATAGTTACGGGAACATGTATATGTCATGGATAAAAGCGGTAGCAACATATTAAACGATCGTGTGCTAAGCTAAGGGAATGGGTCATGTCAATCAGATCATTCTACTAATGATGTGATCTCGTTAATCAAATAACAACTCTTTGTTTATGGTCGGAAACATAACCATCTTTGATTAACAAGCTAGTCAAGTAGAGGCATACTAGTGACATATTGTTTTGTCTATGCATTCACACATGTATCATGTTTCCGGTTAATACAATTCTAGCATGAATGATAAACATTTATCATGAAATAAGGAAATAAATAATAACTTTATTATTGCCTCTAGGGCATATTTCCTTGATCTCCCACTTGCACTAGAGTCAATAATCTAGATTACATAGTAATGATTCTAACACCCATGGAGTCTTGGTGCTGATCATGTTTTGCTCGTGGAAGAGGCTTAGTCAACGGGTTCGCAACATTCAGATCCGTATGTATCTTGCAAATCTCTATGTCTCCCACCGACTAAGTCCGGATGGAATTGAAGCGTCTCTTGATGTGCTTGGTCCTCTTGTGAAATCTGGATTCCTTTGCTAAGGCAATTGCTCGATAGATTGTCACGAAGATTTTCATTGGACCCGATGCACTAGGTATAACACCTAGATCGGATATGAACTCCTTCATCCGCACTCCTTCATTAGCTGCTTCGAAGCTGCTATGTATTCCGCTTCACATGTAGATCCCGCCACGACGCTTTGTTTAGAACTGCACCAACCGACAGCTCCTCCGTTTAGTGTAAATCGTATCCGGTCTGCGATTTAGAATCGTCCGGATCGGTGTCAAAACTTGCATCAACGTAACCGTTTACGATGAGCTCTTTGTCACCTCCATATCGAGAAACATATCCTTAGTCCTTTTCGGTATTTCGGGATGTTCTTGACCGCTGTCCAAATGATCCACTCTGGATTACTTTGGTACCTCCTGCTAGGCTTATAGCAAGGCACACATCAGGTCCGGTACACAGCATTGCGTACATGATAGAGCCTATGGCTGAAGCATAGGGAACATCTTTCATTTTCTCTCTATCTTCTGCAGTGGTCGGGCATTGAGTCTTACTCAACTTCACACCTTGTAACACAGGCAAGAACCCTTTCTTTGCTTGATCCATTTTGAACTTCTTCAAAATTTTGTCAAGGTATGTGCTTTGTGAAAGTCCAATCAAGCGTCTTGATCTATCTCTATAGATCTTAATGCCCAATATGTAAGCAGCTTCACCGAGGTCTTTCATAGAAAAACTCTTATTCAAGTATCCCTTTATGCTATCCAGAATTCTATATCATTTCCGATCAGCAATATGTCATCCACATATAATATCGAAATGCTCTGAGCTCCCACTCACTTTCTTGTAAATACAAGCTTCTCCAAAAGTCTGTACAAACCCAAATGCTTTGATCACACTATCAAAGCGTTTATTCCAACTCGAGATGCTTGCACCAGTCCATAGATGGATCGCTGGAGCTTGCACACTTTGTTAGCTCCCTTTGGATCGATAAAACCTTCGGTTGCATCATATACAACTCTTCTTCCGTAAATCCATTCAGAATGCGTCTTTACATCCATTTGCCAAATTTCATAATCATAAAATGCGGCAATTGCTAACATGATTCGGACGGACTTAAGCATCGCTACGGTGAGAAGGTCTCATCGTAGTCAATCCCTTGAACTTGTCGAAAACCTTTTGCGACAAGTCGAGCTTTATAGATAACATTACCGTCGGCGTCGGTCTTCTTCTTGAAGATCCATTTGTTTTCTATTGCTTGCCTACCCTCGGGCAAGTCAACCAAAGTCCATACTTTGTTTTCATACATGGATCCCATCTCAGATTTCATGGCTTCAAGCCATTTTGCGAATCTGGGCTCACCATCGCTTCTTCATAGTTCGTGGGTTCATCATGATCTAGTAGCATGACTTCGTAACAGGATTACCGTACCACTCAGTGCGGATCTTACTCTGGTTGATCTCGAGGTTCTGCGGTAACTTGATCTGAAGTTTCATGATCAACATCATCAACTTCCTCACTACTTGGTGTAGATGTCTCAGAAACTGGTTTCTGCGACGAACTACTTTCAAGTAAGGGAGAAGGTACTATTACCTCATCAAGTTCCACTTTCCTCCCACTCACTTCTTTCGAGAGAAACTCCTTCTCTAGAAAGGATCCATTCTTAACAACGAATGTCTTGCCTTCGGATCTGTGATAGAAGGTGTACCCAACTGTCTCCTTTGGGTATCCTATGAAGACACATTTCTCCGATTTGGGTTCGAGCTTATCGGGTTGAAGCTTTTCACATAAGCATCGCATCCCCAAACTTTAAGAAACGACAACTTTGGTTTCTTGCTAAACCACAGTTCATAAGGTGTCGTCTCAGCGGATTTCGACGGTGTTCTATTTAGTGTGAATCGGCTGTCTCTAGAGCATAACCCCAAAGCGATAGCGGTAAATCTGTAAGAGACATCATAGATCGCACCATATCTAGTAAAGTGCGATTACGACGTTCGGACACACCATTACGTTGTGGTGTTCGGGTGGCGTGAGCTGCTAAACTATTCCGCATTGTTTCAAATGTAGACCAAACTCGTAACTCAAATATTCACCTCCACGATCAGATCGTAGAAACTTAATTTTCTTGTTACGATGATTTTCAACTTCACTCTGAAATTCTTTGAACTTTTCAAACGTTTCAGACTTATGTTTCATTAAGTAGATATACCCGTATCTGCTTAAGTCATCTGTGAAGGTGAGAAAATAACGATATCCGCCACGAGCCTCAACATTCATCGGACCACATACATCTCAGTATGTATGATTTCCAACAAATCTGTTGCTCTCTCCATAGTACCGAGAACGGTGTTCTAGTCATCTTGCCCAAGAGGCACGGTTCGAAGTGCCAAGTGATTCATAATCAAGTGACTCCAAAAGTCCATCGAGATGGAGTTTCTTCATGCGCTTTACACCGATATGACCTAAGCGGCAAGGCCACAAATAAGTTGCACTATCATTATCAACTCTGCATCTTTTGGTTTCAACATTGTGAATATGTGTATCACTACTATCGAGATTCATAAGAAATAGACCACTCCTCAAGGGTGCATGACCATAAAAGATATTACTCATATAAATAGAACAACCATTATTCTCTCGATTTAAATGAATAACCGTCTCGCATCAAACAAGATCCAGATATAATGTTCATGCTCAACGCAGCACCAAATAACAATTATTTAGGTCTAAAACTAATCCCAAGGTAGATGTAGAGGTAGCGTGCCGACCGCGATCACATCGACTTTGGAACCATTTCCCACGCGCATCGTCACCTCGTCCTTTCCGGTGTTAAGCAATCCGTAGTCCCTGTTTGAGTTGCAAATATTAGCAATGTAACCAGATCAAATACCAGTGCTCTGCGAGCTCTAGTAAGGTACACATCAATAACATGTATATCACATATACCTTTGTTCACCTTGCCATCCTTCTTATCCGCCAAATACTTGGGGCAGTTCCGCTTCGATGTCGGTCTGTTTGCGGTAGAAGCACTCGGGCCAGGCTTAGGTCCAGACTTGGGTTTCTTCTCTGAGCAGCAACTTGCTTGCTGTTCTTCTTGAAGTTCCCTTCTTCTTCCCTTTGCCTTTCTTCTTGAAACTAGTGGTCTTATTGACCATCAACACTTGATGCTCCTTTTTGATTTCTACCTCCGCAGCCTTTAGCATTGCGAAGAGCTCGGTATAGTCTTTACTAACCCTTGCATATTATAGTTCATCACGAAGCCTTTGTAGCTTGGTGGCGTGATTGGAGAATTACATCAATGACACAATCATCCGGAAGATTAACTCCCAATTGTGTCAAGTGATTGTAGTACCCGGACATTACGAGTATATGCTCACTAATGTAACTGTTCTCCTCCATCTTGCAGCTATAGAACTTATTGGAGACTTCATATCTCTCAATCCGGGCATTCTGTTGAAATATTAACTTCAACTTCGGAACATCTCATATGCTCCATGACGTTCAAAACGTCGTTGAAGTCCCGGTTCTAAGCCGTAAAGCATGGCACATCGAACTATAGAGTAGTCATCAGCTTTGCTCTGCCAGACGTTCACAACATCTGGCGTTGCTCCAAAGAAGAGCTGTCACCTAGCGGTGCATCCAGGACGTAACTCTTCTGTGCAGCAATGAGGATGATCCTCAAGTTACGGACCCAGTCCGTGTAATTGCTACCATCATCTTTCAACTTTGCTTTCTCAAGGAACGCATTAAAATTCAACGGAACAACAAAGACGAGCCATCTATCTACAATCAAACATAAACAAGCAAGATACTATCAGGTACTAAGTTCATGATAAATTTAAGTTCAATTAATCATATTACTTAAGAACTCCCACTTAGAAAGACATCTCTCTAGTCATCCAAGTGATCACGTGATCCAAATCAACTAAACCATAACCGATCATCACGTGAAATAGAGTAGTTTTCAATGGTGAACATCTTATGTTGATCATATCTACTATATGATTCACGCTCGACCTTTCGGTCTCTGTGTTCCGAGGCCATATCTGCATATGCTAGGCTCGTCAAGTATAACCCAAGTATTCTGCGTGTGCAAAAACTGGCTTGCACCCGTTGTAGATGGACGTAGAGCTTATCACACCCGATCATCACGTGGTGTCTGGGCACGACGAACTTTGGCAGCGGTGCATACTCGGGAGAACACTTCTTGATTATTTAGTGAGAGATCATCTTATAATGCTACCGTCAATCAAAGCAAGATAAGATGCATAAAAGGATAAACATCACATGCAAATCAATATAAGTGATATGATATGGTCATCATCATCTTGTGCTTCACGATCTCCATCTTGCAGCACCACCATGATCACCATCGTCACCGTAGCGACACCTTGATCTCCATCGCAGCATCGTTGTCGTCTTGCCAAACTTATGCTACTACGACTATCGCTACCGCTTAGTGATAAAGTAAAGCATTACAGGCGATTGCATTGCATACAATAAGCGACAACCATATGGCTCCTGCCATTGCCGATAACCGGTTACAAAACATGATCATCTCATACAATAAAATATAGCATCACATCTTGACCATATCACATCACAACATGCCCTGCAAAAACAAGTTAGGCGTCCTCTACTTTGTTGTTGCAAATTTTACGTGGCTGCTACGGGCTTAAGCAAGAACCAGTCTCACCTCGCATCAAAACCACAACGATACTTTGTCAAATAGACTCCGTTTTAACCTTCTCAAGGACCGGGCGTAGCCACACTCAGTTCAACTAAAGTGAGAGAGACAGGCACCCACCAGTCACCTTTAAGCAACGAGTGCTCACAGCGGTGAAACCAGTCTCGCGTAAGCGTCTGGCGTAATGTCGGTCCAGGCGCTTCATCTCACAATACCGCTGAACCAAAGTATGACATGCTGGTAGGTAGTATGACTTGTATCGCCCACAACTCACTTGTGTTCTACTCGTGCAAAACATCAAACCATAGAAAAACCTAGGCTCGGATGCCACTTGTTGGGGAACGTAGTAATTTCAAAAATTTTCCTCGCACACGCAAGATCATGGTGATGCATAGCAACGAGAGGGAGAGTGTTGTCTACATACCCTTGTAGACCCGGCGGAAGCGATCTGGCGTAGAGGAAGTAGTCGACGTTCTCCTCGCGATCCGACCGATCCGGCGCCGTTACTCCGGCGCCCCGAGTTCTTGACACACGTACAGCTCGATGGCGTCCCTCGTACTCCGATCCAGCCGAGTGTCGAGGAGAGTTCCACAAGACCTGACGGCGTGGTGATGATCTTGATGTTTCACCGGCGCGAGGCTTCGCCTAAGCTTGACGGTATAACCGAGGTGGAATATGGTGGAGGGGGCACCGCACACGGCTAAGGAACTATCTCACGATCAACTTGTTGTGTTCCAAGGTGCCCCCTGCCCCGTATATAAAGGAGCAAGGGGAGGGGCGGCGGCCAAGGGAGGCGCGCCAGGAGTCCTACTCCTCCGGGAGTAGGATTCCCCCCAATCCTAGTTGGACTAGGATTCCCGAGGGGAAAGAGAGAGGGGGCGGCCCTTCTCCTAGTCCTAGTAGGACTAGGGAAGGGGAGGCGCAGCCACCTTGGGCTGCCCTTCTCCTTTCCACCAAGGCCCATCGAGGCCCATTTACCTCCCGGGGTTCCGTAACCTCCGGTACTCGGTAAATTCCGTTTTCGCCGGAACCATTCGAACTCCAAACATAGGCTTCCAATATATCAATCTTTATGTCTCGACCATTCCGAGACTCCTCGTCATGTCCGTGATCACATCCGGGACTCGAACTCCTTCGTACATCAAAATACATAAACTCATAATAACCGCCATCGAAACCTTAAGCGTGCGGACCCTACGGTTCGAGAACAATGTAGACATGACCTAGAACTATTCACGGTCAATAACCAACAGCGGGACCTGGATGCCCATATTGGTTCCTACATATTCTCGAAGATCTTTATCGGTCGGACCGCATAACAACATCGTTGTTCCCTTTGTCATCGGTATGATACTTGCCCGAGATTCGATCGTCGGTATCCAATACCTAGTTCAATCTCGTTACGCAAGTCTCTTTACTCGTTCCGTAATACATCATCTCACAACTAGCTCATTAGTTGTAGTGCTTGCAAGGCTTCATGATGTGCATTACCGAGAGGGCCCAGAGATACCTCTCCGACAATCGGAGTGACAAAACCTAATCTCGAAATCGCCAACCCAACATTTGCCTTTGGAGACACCTGTAGTACTCCTTTATAATCACCCGATTCGTTGTGGCGTTTGGTAGCACCAAAGTGTTCCTCCGTAAACGGAGTTGCATAATCTCATAGTTACGGGAACATGTATATGTCATGGATAAAAGCAGTAGCAACATATTAAACGATCGTGTGCTAAGCTAAGGGAATGGGTCATGTCAATCAGATCATTCTACTAATGATGTGATCTCGTTAATCAAATAACAACTCTTTGTTTATGGTCAGGAAACATAACCATCTTTGATTAACAAGCTAGTCAAGTAGAGGCATACTAGTGACATATTGTTTTGTCTATGCATTCACACATGTATCATGTTTCCGGTTAATACAATTCTAGCATGAATGATAAACATTTATCATGAAATAAGGAAATAAATAATAACTTTATTATTGCCTCTAGGGCATATTTCCTTCAGGAGATACTTGATGGCATGAAGATCGTCGCCGCGGGTCATATGGATGTGAAGGAGATAATCTTCGATCCAAACCACGGGGTCTGTTGTTCCATCGTAGGATTCGATGTTTACGGGTTTAAACCCTTCAGGGATTTGATGATCCATTACTTCGTCAGTGAAGCATAGTGGGTGTGCGGCGCCTCTATATTGAGCAATATCACAACGCAGCTCAAGAGAGCGTTGTCTGCTGTGTTCGGCCTGGCCGGGGTTATTGTATCCGGCACGACGGTATTCGTCGCGGGTCGTGGGGCGCCCTCGTGATTCGTAGATGGATCTGGATTGCCTTGCTTTGTCCTCCAATACGTCTCGCAAGTCCGGCGCGTTCCCTCTTGGCTTCGTACTTTTGGAGCGATGCCGGGGTACGGTCTTGGTGGAGGGCCTAGATGCCTCTCTGTCGCGACCACGGGGTGGTCGGTCTGCCGTATCGTGCGCTGGTGATGTAGGTATGTATGCTTCCTCCTCTAATCGGGGGAGCAACTTGCGTCTGGGTAGCTTTTGGAGGCGTTCGAGTTTAAACTCTTGACGCGAGGACCTCGGTCCATTGATCGGCCAAGAGGTCTGATCAGCTTGAAGCTGCTGTTGCTTTTCTTTAGGCTATTTGCCGTGGCGATAAGCCTGCGTTTAAAACACTCTTGTTCGACGGGATCCTCGGGCACGGCAATTAAATCGTCGTCGTGAGGCTTGCCTCGTCTTGGAGGAGGTATATAGTTATAATCCTCGACCTCTTAAATGCGCCGCCCTCTCGTGAGGGCTTGCTTCGCATCCTCCTGCACCGAGTCTTGCTGGAGGGATTATCTTCGGCACTTTACGGGTATTATTATCTCTGTGCGGAATCTCCATTCTTCTGTGGCGGGATTTAGAGCGGCGCCACGACGCCGGGCGCTTGGGCTGTTTCTTTAAGGAATCTGCCTCCGCTTCTTCTTCGCCGTCCCGTCTCTTGGGGTGTCCACCATGTATATGTCATATGACGAGGTGGTCTTCGGTGCCTCATGGCGCTGGTTCTGTTAAATCTCCGGCATCGTCGTCCATAGCGTTGATGTCTTCGGAGTCGTAGTCTAGCATGTCGGTTAGATCGTCGAAGTGGCTACAAAGTGGGTGGTGGGTGGGCTCTGAATTTCTTCGTCGTCCGTATCCCAACCATCCTGGCCATAATCCGGCCAGGTCTCTCCCGATAGCGAGAGATGCTTTAGCGAATTTAAGATGTCGCCAAAGGGCGAGTGTTGGAAGATGTCCGCGGCGGTGAATTCCATAACCGGCGCCCAATTAGATTCGATTGGCGGGGGCGTGGGAGGTTCGGAGTCCGGCAAGGAGTCCAGCACCTCAGAGTCATGAGCTTCGCGAGGGACAAGGTTAGTGTTCGGCTCCATCGCCGTGGAAGTTGGACCCCCCGAGGCGGTGTCCAACCACCGGTCCTCGATCTGGGCGATCGGCTCCGGTCTAAGGGCCGGAGCGGATTCTTGTGCGGCCACCAAGGCACTGTTCGGCGGCAGAGCTAGATCATGCCCATCGTAACAGTGCGGCACGCTTGGCTGTGGTTCGAGTCCGTCAAAGATCAAGTCCCCCGGATGTTGGCCGTGAAGTTTAGGCTTCGAATCGACTGACGGCGGGCGTAGCTTCGATCTGCTCCAGATGGCCAAGTGAATTAGCCCGCGATGCGCGGCCGCCGAATCTGAAGATCTGTCCGGGAGAAAAGTCTCACCACAGACAGCGTTGTTGATTGAAGATGCCATCGAGCCTATCGGTGGCGGCACGAGGAACTCTCAATGAAAGCACCAATGTCGGTGTCAAAACCGGTGGATCTCGGGTAGGGGTTCCGAATCTGTGCGTCTAGGCGGATGGTAACAGGAGACAAGGGACACGATGTTTTACCCAGTTCGGGCCCTCTTGATGGAGGTAAAACCCTCGTCTGCTTGATTAATGTTGATGATATGGATAGTACAAGAGTGGATCTACCACGAGATCAAGGAGGCTAAACCCTAAAGCTAGCCTATGGTATGATTGTTGTAATGTATGTTGTGTCCTACGGACTAAAGCCCTCCGGTTTATATAGACACCGGAGATGGCTAGGGTTACACAGAGTCGGTTACAATGTTAGGAGATCTACATATCTGTATCGCCAAGCTTGCCTTCCACGCCAAGGAAAGTCCCATCCGGACACGGGACGGAGTCTTCAATCTTGTATCTTCGTAGTCTTGGAGTCCGGCGGACGATGACAGTCCGGCTATCCGGACACCCCCTAGTCCAGGACTCCCTCAGTCACCATAACTGACTAGCAAATTATATACACCCTCCGATTCATATTAATTGTCGCTGAAACGGATGTATCTAGACGTATTTCAGTGCTAGATACATCCGTTTGAGCGACAACTAATATGATGAATATGGTCAGTACATTTTGAGATATTAGATATTATCTGTAAGTGTGAATTTCTTCGCCGGGATTTCGTTTCAATAACCTTTAGCAATTTTCTAAACGTTGACAAACAGGCGTGAGATGTCTTCAGCCATATCTCGGATGGAAGTGTTTTTTTACTTTGCCATCATTTTTTTGGTCTTCACCAATCTTGTGGGTGTTACCACACTTTTCAGAGAACATCAACATTTATTGGCCTATAAGAGATTACTTTCTCATCGGATGTCATTTCATTTGTTTTTGGGTGTCAGGAAAAAAATTCTTCTTTTTCATCGATTATTATATGGGTGTTAATACACACATTTTATGTCCTTTAACAGTTTTTAAGTAATACAAACAATACATTATCCTGAGAGCAACATTGGAATTGGAAACAGCTTTGTCCACCAAGTCCTCTTGAACTCAACCACCTTTCGGCAGAAACATCTTAGCAAACTAAAAGTGCCACTCAAGTATATTATCTTGGAAGGGGGTAGTTTTACAAAATACAATTTGGAAGGGGTAGTTCTACAAAATACAATCTCATTAAACGACCATGTACCAAACCATGTTGTTTTGTGATAAAGATGAGACGATTCAACTTTTACATCGGTTCCAATATTGCTTTCATGGCCCAGTATAGTAATGAATCCAATGCAAGTGCCATATCAACAGACTCGATTTTTTTCTATGGTTGGAAACTTAAGGCTACTATCGCGACTAGCATGGATATAGTTTCTAGAAACACAGCTCACCAACATCCTAAAAGCGCTATCAGTATGCACTAAAGTAGCACTACTCGGCATTTGCTTTCTTTGTCAGGGTGACCCGCACCCTTGGATATGAGCACATGGCCCTGTCCGGAGAGGAGGGCCTTTATAAATCTTCCAGTTGTTCCGTCGACATGTCGCGCTTCTTCGCACGGATTAGATTCCCAGCTTAGCTTGATGCAGTTAATTGTCTGGCTTCACCATACACTGCATGATCAACCCAGTCTTCCTTATACTAGATGTTCAATACTTCAATTGTCAATTGCATATGTAGCATCATGTTTGAGCACATGTGGGACTAGGAGGTAAAGGGAATAAGGATGCGCAGGGCAGCGAACTAATCCGTACGGGAAAAGTCATTGTTTCTTGCTGCTCAGGTACAACGTCGACCATGTCAAGAGTACCTTGAACGGTTCAACCAGCTAGCATCACGGGGGTATCAGATTGATCGGGAGTAGGAACAAGCAATCCACACTTCCTTCTATGAGATTCCACAAGAGCGGTTCATCTTCTGTCCTTTGTGTTCTTCAATCGTCATCAGATGATGTGCCGCATTAGTAGCTTGCGCCATTGATTGAACATAACTTGTTTCTATTAATTTTGTACACTACCATTTGAGAGATCGTTCAACGCAGAAATTACACTACATTTGACATCAACGCCGAAACAGAAAATAGTGTTCATTTACTTCACATTCGTTAGGTATCAAGCAAGAGGCAACACACTGGCATGAAACATATTAGAAAGTAAAAGCAAAAAATAGCTTCCCAATCATAAGGAAATCAAAATAGCATGCCAGTTATCCTGTGCTTGTTACAAAATTCTGCATATATGAAAAATATTGCACATGACACCACTACACAGTGGTACAGACAACATGATACAGGTGAAATCAATGTGTCCCAACTGCCCGTACCAACTGAACATTTTACTTGACTTCAGTAACCTCTTGCTTATAAACACGGCGCAGCGCATTTGATTTTACTACTTTCATTATGTATCAATCAAGGGGCCACACACATGATGAGCATATCAATAGTAAGGGACAAGAGCTAGCTCACACATTTGGGAAATCGACATGACAGTTCCACCAGTGTAATCATAACTATGTTACATGCTAGTACAAAAATATTGTGCAGGTATGAAAATACTACACCTACCATATTTTCTTTTTGGGGAGAATCTGCACTTGACATCTAACAACACCACTACAAAGAGAGATAATGAAAATACACCTAACAGTACTAAAAAGAAAACAGAGCAAAACCTAGATATAGTTGATATCAATGGTACCAACCGGTCCCCACCCCCTTGAGACTAACCTCCTAAACCCATTCACCGCTCTAGACAATCATGAGAACAGCTGTCCTTCACGGGCCCACTATGTTCTTAGCTTATAGCAAAATGATCTTCACGTTTATGGAACCTTCTTTGATATCAGGATAAGAATTGCTCAGACCTAAGAATTTTGATTTATCTGCAACGGCGGGAGGCCTGGAATTTCAGGAATGGGCGACTTTTTCTTCTTTATCTTATCAAACATCATTGCTTGGGTCATTAGAATTAGCCCTGCGATAGAAGCAGAGTTCTGGAGCACGCATCTTGCAACCCGGCACGGATCGACCACGCCGGCCTCAACAAGGTCTTCGAACTTGTCAGTCATCGCATTGTACCCAACTCGCCACTCGCTTTCAAGAATCTTCTCTACGACAGCTGAACCATCTGCACCGGCATTGCGAGCTATCGTCATAGCAGGGACAAGGAGTGCCTGGAACAGCATTTCACAAATTTCAGAGTTAGGATGATATGCAATAGATACATGTGATTTGCATAAGTACAAAAGTGTTACGAATGCTATAATGACTGAGCACATTGAACAAATACTTCTTTATGCTCGTCAGTCACAATAACCGACTAGCATATTATATACTCCCTTCAATTCATATTAATTGTCGCTGAAACGGATGTATCAAGACGTATTTCAGTGCTAGATACATCCGTTTGAGCAACACCTAATATGGATCTGACGGAGTATCTTAGTTATGATGTTTAGGTTTGCAAAAGTGGCCATCTTACACAAAATCAGCGGCGAATGATGATTGGGCAACTATATTGCAGAGAAGATATAAGAGTAACTGCATATTCACACCAAAGATACAAGAGTAAATGCATGGATGACCTACCTTCCCCACAATATTTACACCAATCTTCTCTTCCGGGTCATCCACGAGATCCATGATACTGGGAATATGCTTTGACAGTTCAACATATGTTACACCACCGCCAGGTGTGATGCCTTCGCTGATGGCTGCAAAAGTTGCATTCTTCGCATCCTCCACTCTCAGCTTTCTGTCCTCAAGTTCAGCTTCAGTGGCTGCCCCTACCTGAATAATACTCAAAACTCCTCAAATGCCCACAAAGAAAGAAACAGGGAGAAATTTAATACCGCAATTACAATGATTTCTGCGTTATGCACTTCTGTATCCTGAAACTCTATGTAATGATTGCAGCAAGCTAAAAGAACATCATTCAGTAGGAAGAACTATTGGAATGTAGGTGGTCTAGTGAATGACTCGCACACCTTGATAACTGCTACACCTCTTGAGAGTTTAGCAATTCTTGCAGAAAACCTTTCTTTTAGATAGGCACTTGTTGTCTCCTCTAGATCTTGCTTTAGTTGCATAATCCTAGCCTCAATCTCTGGTCTCATAGAGGGATGTGCAATTATAGTTGTAGATTCACTCGTGATAGTGATCTTTTGAGCCATGCCCAGCTGATCAGACGTAATTGCTTGAAGACCCCAACCAAGGTCACTAACAAAGAAATCTGCACCTGCTTAATTGAAGAAAAATACTTAGGCTGTAGTCAGGCACAAATATGACAGCAAATGCAAAATTAAAGTATAGTCCTTATGGAGCAACACACCATAAATGTAAGTTATAAAGAAGATACGAATAAATACAAGAAAAGGCTCATCTTATCATTCATTAGAGGGGAAAAGCAACTGATAAAAATGTATGAAAAGAGCTTTTGGGAACAAAAAATACCAAATTCAGTATAGATATCACAAACCATAAGGACAAAAATCTGAACTTCAATGGATAGAATAACGCTAGCAGCATAGAGCTTCAACGGATGGAGCTTAGCAATAGTAAATCAACAAGTTTACCTGTCATAATGGCAATATCTTGCAGAATAGCCTTCTTTTCATCTCCCAAACCAGGACACTTGACAACCGCAACATTCAGCAAACCATTCAGTTTGTTAAGAACCAGAGTCGAGTACACCGAATGTGAAATATCCTCGGCAATAATCAACAAAGGGACACTCAACTGTGTGGTCTTCTCCAGCAAAGGAAGTATCTCTTGGATTTCATTCACCCGTTGATCAGTTAAAAGCACTCTAGCATTTTCAAATTCAACAATTGCTTTGTCTGGATTTGTGATGAAATGAGGTGAGGTGTAACCCTTGTCTATCTGCAGGGATCAGATAGAGAATCATTAAATAATTATCTCTTCTGAGCTTGCCGCTCTATATTTGTTTCTCAAGTAACAAAAAATCTCTAACAGACGGATAAACTTTTTGGAGTGTTAATTTATTTCAAATTATCAAATTACATGGCCTTTGTTTATGTGGTGAGATGATGCAATGCTTTGTTGGATCAAAAAACATCTAATATAGTTACAATACTTAGGGTAGGGGGGGGGGGCTTTATGACCACATAAATGTACCTTCATTCCTTCCTGCACCTCAACTGAAGTATATATGGAAGATGAGGACTCAATTTTGATTATTCCATCAGGGCCTATCTTCTCCAATGCGTCGGCAATGAGATTGCCGACATATTCATCATTGCCAGCTGATATTGATGCCACAGCTGAAAATAAAATTTAAAGATTTACAAAGATGACTAATCTGACTATGTTCAACATTTCAGGTGAATACGTGCATACTCCATATTTCATTCCACAATTAGAGAATATGCACAGAAACCAAAAGAAAACACATGATGGTGTTGCATCCCTTTATTACTTCGAATTTGTAAGGGGCAGTTCCATTTCAATACACATAACATCCACCATTTTTTCTTAGTTATGATAATCTGCTGGGCAGATATATCAGACGAAGTCCAGTAGTTGCTTCTCCATTCTTATTCTTTGGTGTTTTCCATCCATGATTTGGGACTTCCCAGGGGACGAAGATTACCTTTTATGTCCTCCTTTGTACTGACGGGTATAGATTTTGTCTTCAAGATCCCAAGCAGTTCATGAACAGCTTTGTCAATGCCCTTTCTCAAAGCAACCGGGTTAGCACCGTTGGCAACGGCCAATAAGCCAAGGCTGATGATTTCTCGGGCCAAAATAATAGCTGTTGTGGTTCCATCCCCAACAGTACTGTTTGTCTTGGACGCTATCTGTTTGACATGATTGCAATGAATCAGAAGCAGTTATATTAAGGAATTTATGATTGTACAAACATCGAACATTGTACCTCTTGAAGTAGCATGGCCCCTGCATGCTCAAGTGAATTTGGAAGTTCTATAGCCTTAGCAATTGTGACACCATCATTAATTACTTTTGGAACATCATCTTGATCGATAACAACATTCCTCCCTGCAGCAAACCTTTGTGTTCTCAGCAATCAATAGCACTACAAGACAATAAAACAAATCGTTCAGGCATATATGATCCCAACAACATGAACAAAATCTATATGAATGAACAAATGGTAATAGATTTAACAAGGAAGCGCAAGCAAGCAGAGGGCATCGTTTGGTGATCCTATATCTAAGGAAACAGTGTTAAGTCCTTCTGCAATATCCACTAGTACACTGGATTTGAGGCTAAAACGTTTATCAAATGTATATATTATAAAGACAGCAAAAACAATCCATTTGAAGCTTTAGAATTTACTACTTCCATTCCGAAATATAAGACGTTGGGGCAGTTTAAATATAAGACGCCAACATCTTATATTCAGGAATGGAGGTAGTAGATAATATTGAATTACACTATCAAATTTGCAAGATGGCAGTTACAGTACGATACTGGCAAGACAGTTTAAGATTTAGGACTTCAAACTATTTCTACAAAGTGAGGAATTAGGAGTACATGGCAAATATTATAACAAAACCGGAGAACAATTACATAGAAGAATATCTACTTCTATTATAGCACGACCAGACTAATTTGTGCCAAAAGGATAAGGCTCCCAACACGAACTGAATGTTCAAACATCTTGTGCGGATTACCAAAGATAACAACCAATTTATGGCTCTACAGCAACATTGACAGAAACAGTTTCGACCTTTGTACCAATTTCCAATAAAAAGGGGAAAAAGAATCCATCCGTGGCAATTGGCCACCTCACTATATTTCTAGACTATTCAACATAGCAAACATTATGCAGAAGTAATACTAGAGCAAAAATTGTACGATTACAGTGATATATCTGACCAAGAAGGAAGCAAGCAAAAAAACACACCTTTGGGACCGAGAGTGACGGAGACGGCATCAGCGAGCTTGTGGATGCCGGCGGCGAGCCCGCGGCGGCAAGCGTCGCCGGAGGATATCACCTTGACGTCCGCCCGCACCGCCAGGCGGCGGCGGACCCTCGCCGGCCTGGGCAGCCGGCACGGCCATCTGGGTAGCCGCGGCCAGGAGGAGGATGAGGAGCAAGTGGGCGCGGCGAAGGAAGCTGTGGTGAGAGACATGGTGGTGGCGGTGGGACCGCGAATTTAGTGCCCCGGCGTTGAGGAGGGGGCTCCGGCCGCCGGATAGGGTGGGAGGGGCCCAGGTGCGCGGCGGCGGCGGCTTGGGGCCGGAAGAAGACGTCGCCGCGGGGGGGCGAGGTGGGGAAGTCGCTGAGTCTCCACGGGGTGCCGGCGGTTGCTCCGACGGGGCCTGGCGCCGGCGCTCGTGAAGTGGATGGGGAGTAGTGGATGGGGGGGCTGCGCGCGGTGCGCGTTGGACTTGGACCTGGTGGCAGCACCCGGAGGGAGACCAGATGGTCGGAAACCAGAGGTACGACGAGATGGCCGTGGGGGACGGCGAGCGAGTGGAGCTCCGGAGGATGCCGGCGGCGGAGTGGTCAATGGAGAAATAGTGGGCGAGTGAGAGATAGGGGTTTTTTGAGGTTTAGGGGATTTCCACCAATTCGACTGCTGAGGGGAAAAATACATAATTTAGGCTGGTGGTGGGCCTTGGACCACAAGCAACACGAATGGACCTTGACCTGCGCATTTTCGATTTATACTTATTTTTGGCTCCTCTCAAAAAAAAAAACTTATTTTTGGCGGAGGAGTGTCTGGACTAATCAAGGAGCACCCCTTCGGGAGCCTCGCAAAGGTCATGTGGGATGGGATGAGAGCGCGTCACTGGGTGTGTTCTCATACGCTGCTACATGTTGTGCTATGGCGCTTTCTTAGGAAAAAAAAATTCTAACACATTTTCGGCTTTTAGATGTTTTCTTACTAGGTTTTTCCCTTCCTTTTGGTTTTTCCCTTTTTCATAGGTTTTGGAGTACATTTTATTTTGCACGAAATAATGAGTATTCTTTTCTTCCTTCCGCGAGAAGGCGTGCCTCTCGTAAACAAAACAAACCTCTTTTTTTTTCTTTCGCGAGAGGTACGGATTTGCTTCTGCAAGAGGCATAATTGTGCCTCTCGGAAAACAAAAAATACATGTTTATTTCCTTTCATGACAGGCACAGATTTACTACTTGTGGAGGCATGAATTTTCTTCTGCGAAATGCACAACCCTGCCCCTTTGGAAAATAAAAGAAGTGCTTCCGGGTCCGTTTTTCGTCCGTTTTTTTTCACAATTTTTCATCAGACATAACAACAAAGGATCTAGTTTTCAAGATCTTGACACGAAGGATCTAACGGTGAACACGGTCTAATATTTGGACACACAGTTTAAGCGATAAAACATTTTAAATGAACAGAACTACGATAAAAAGAAAAAAAAACGACTAGACTGCGACAAATGATGCAGATGCAATGCGCCACTTGTAGCAATCTGGGAACGGATGAGTGACCTTTGCAAGGAGTGCTCCTTAATTAGTGGTTTTAGAGTTTTCGGGGAGCTCCTAACCAGCGCTCTCAGCGTCGGCTTACATTACTAGCACTCTAAGCGTCACCCTACTGGGCCAGACCAATAAAACTTTGATCAATTGTAGTTAAAGTGACGCGAAAAATTGGCTCGCCGAATTCTAGCCGGTCTAGTTGATCTGAAAAAAGGCTAGTGTGCTTGACTAGTTGACCAATCAAATTTTGCATTTTGGAAAAGAAACAAAAAAATATAAATGAATAAAATCACAACAAATCAAAAAGTTCATGAATTCAAAAAATGTTTCATAACTTCATTCAAATTTGAAAAACTTTCCTCAAATTTGAAAAATGGCTCATTGAATTTGATAAAAAGTTCATCGGTTTTGAAAAAAACATTGGCTTTGAAAAAAGTTCATCACCTTGAAAAAATTCATCGGATTTGAAAAAAAGTTCATCAAAATTGAAAATAAAAGTTCATTGATTTAAAAAAACTTCATTGATTTTTTTTAAAAAAAGTTCATGAGTTTTAAAAAGCTCATCAAAAATTGAAAAAGTTCGTGCATTTTCAAAAAAATATCATAAAAATTGAAATAATTCCGTTGAATTTCAAAAACAATTTCATCAATTTGAAGAAATAGTTCACGTATTCATAAACAATTCGACAAACCGGGTCGAAGAAAAAAAGAAAAAACAGAAAATGAAAAGGTAAAAAAATGCAAAAAGAAATAATAAAAGAGACCTTCTTGGTGGTGGGTTGGTTACGCTAGCATCTCTAACTCTACTATTAAAGGGGGATCTGTCGTCGTCGTGATGGTTCGACCTCCTGAGATCCACCCACCATCGCCTCGCTCCCCTCCCTACGATCCCCCTCCCCAAACGATTAAAGAAAAAAAAAAGCCACGATAAAAAAAGTAGCCACGACCCGGAACATGGACACATCCCACGTCTAGCAACCTGCAACCCCCTCGCTCCTCCCAATCCCCATATCGCTCCTCAGAAAATGCGCCACCGCCGTCCCTCATGCTACTAGCCGACGGCGTCAGCCGCTTCATCGAGGTCGACGAATCCCTCGACCCAAGACCCAACCCACGAGTCCCTCGACCCAAGACCCAAACATTTCCCTCACTTGCCTTGGTGGCTCTGTCCGTCTCGATGGGGTTGGTTACTAGATCTCAATCATCCGACTCATCAACACGACAGCACCCTCGGGCCTCGGCTTCGGCGGCGGGTCGATCCAGATTGCGCGTTGCGGTGGTGGCCGGCACGTTACTACTGATCGCCTATAAGGGAGATTGCTGGTTCAAATTGCAACGACCACGTTCATTATTTGCGGATTAAAGCATAGAAAAAAAACTACATGGGCCGACCAAGCGCGAGGGCGCTTCAGGCGCCTGTTTGCAAAATTCAGAGTAATGGGCACTTGAAGCGCCAAATAGGGATCCTCGAGTTTCGAGTATCTTTGTTGTTATAAAAAAAGTTGGATATCAAGTAGTGGCATTTCATATCCATGTGCAAAGGAAGATTTTTAGTTACCACCTGCTCTCACCTCCAAAAAAAGTTACCACCTGCTCTCCATAATTGTAGTTGGATATTAAGAAGTGGCATTTCATATTCATGTGAGGAAGATGTTGAGTTACCACCCGCTCTCCACATGTGATCCAAAGACAGTGCGTGTACTAAAGTACAATATATGATCCTGTATATAAGACGAGAGACCAAGCAGACTGATTTTGTATAAACGCAATGTTGATAGTCCAACCACTCGCTGTTCCACTTTACACTTTTCTGAAGATGAAATTATTAATAAAGCCAGCAACTTAGGTATTTCTCTTGGTAGTAACAACAAAGAAACTACGAAATCCATTAATGATCTATTAGACTTAGAGATGGATAGAGCTGTGGATTTAATTTGAAATTTAGCGGCGGTAAAAGCAATGAATGAAACAGATATTAATAATCTTGGAGTAACAACGCTTCAGAGTCTCTGTGAGGATTTAATTCTCATGGAGGGATTAGAAGCCGAGGAGCAGGATATGGTTCCAGAGGGGTATGTGGCCCCTTTGCGGCCAATTACCACTCCTGTCACCGGTCCTCAAACTGTTGAGGAGATGAAGGATAAGCCAAGAAAACCTGGAAGAGGAAGGTTTATCCTACATCGGTGGTGCGTAGGAGTGCGAGAGTTAAATAAAAGAAAAAAATTCATGATGAAATATGAATGGAATATTCTGGAATAGCAGAGGTCTAGCGGACTTGGCTAAAAGAAGATTCCTTAGTGATACATCTGTAGAAAAAAAATAGGATTCTATGGCCTTATTGGAGACGGGTAGAGATAATTTCACCTTGCAGTTTCTCAACACCATTTCCCGGGGGCTTGATTTAGATTGGCATTGTCTACCTCCAAGGGGGCGATCCAGAGGGATCTTACTTGGGGTGAAGTGTGAAACTTTACAAGTGCTGAATGTGGTCCACGGTGATTTTGCTGTCAAATTTCATGTAAGTTCAAAGATTGATGGCTTCAGATGGGCTTTGGTGGCCGTATATGGGGCGGCACAGCCGGAACTTAAACCTGACATCCTCGCAGGTCTGCTGAGAATTTGTGGGGATGAAAGGTTGCCCATTCTGGTGGGAGGAGATTTTAATATCATTAGAAGACAAGAGGAAAAAATAATGACAACTTCGATGAAAGATGGTGATTCATGTTTAATATGATAACTGAAAGTCTCGACTTGAGTGAGATCGACCTCACTGGTAGGCAATTCATGTGGGCAAATACCTTGCCAATTTCTAATTATGAGAAATTGGACAGGGTTCTCACTAGTGTGTTGTAGGAACAAAAATTTCCACTAGTTACGGTTTACGCTTTACAGAGGGCCATTTCTGATCATACCCCAATTTTACTTGATTCCGTGGAAGCAACCCATGCAAGTGGGAAACAGGAATACTTTCTCTTTCAAATTAGGATGGTTTGAGAGGGAGATTTTCATGTAGCTCATTGCGACAGAATGGGCTAGGGAATCTGGTGGGTCCTCTAATGTGAACAGATGGCAAACAAAATTAGACATTTGCGCCAGTTTTTGAGAGATTGGGCCAAGAACCAATGTGGTATCTATAAAGTTGAAAAGGAAAGATTGACTCGAATTATTAGCGAACTTGATGTGAAAGCGGGATCAATCCTTCTCAATTTATCTGAACGAGATATTAAGAATGAGCCAGAGAGGAAGTTACAAGCCCTTTTGAGAGAGGAGGAAATGAAATGGGCGCTTAGAGCAAAGGTTTCTAAGATTGTCCAAGGGGATGATAATACACAATTCTTCCACATGATAGATAATGGGAAACATAGAAAGAAAAAGATAATCCAGCTAGAGCAAGATGAGGGTACAATTGTAGGACATGAGAACCTAAAATTGTACATCTCCAAATATTATAAGAAACTTTTCGGAGCACCCGAAGATAGTTTCGTATCTCTAGATGAGAGTGCGATCAGGGACATACCTCAACTCAACTCAGAAGAGAATGAGGTGTTGTCGGCTCCTTTCATTGAGAAAGAGGTGTTTGAGGCAATAATGCAAATGAAGCAAAATAAAGCGCCTGGGCCAGATGGGTTCCCGGCAGAATTTTGTCAAAAATGCTGGCATATCATGAAGCACGATCTTATGCCTATGTTCCATGATTTGTTCGATGGTCACTTGAATCTGTTTCACCTCAATTTTGGAACAATAATGTTGTTTCCAAAGAAGGTGGAAGCTATTCACATTAAGCAGTTTAGGCCGATCTGTCTTCTCAATGTAAGCTTTAAGATTTTTACAAAGGTTGGCACGAATAGGTTGACACAGACAACCCATTCGGTTGTGCAACCAACTCAAATTGCCTTCATGCCGGGACGACAAATACTAGAAGGGGTTGTAGTCCTACATGAAACATTGCACGAAATCCATATATGAAGAAACTAGATGGTGTTATCTTCAAAGTAGATTTCGAAAAAAGCGTATGAAGGAGTTCAATGAATCTTGGAGATCTCAGGTGGACTCATTCATACAGAAAGGCAGTGTTGGGATAAAGGTTAATGATGACACATGTCATTTTTTTCGGACACGTAAGGGGTTACGACAAGGGGATTCTATGTCTCATGTGCTGTTTAACATTGTAGCACATATGTTGGCGGTACTTATTGGTCGCGCTAAAGGGAGTGGCCAAGTAGGAGGACTCGTCCCACATCTTGTAGTGGGGGGCGTCTCCGTTCTACAATACGCGGGTGATACTATTATATTCATGGAACACGATTTTGCAAAAGCTAGGAATATGAAGCTTGTATTATGCCTTTTTGAGCAACTGTCTGGGCTCAAAATCAACTTTAATAAAAGGGAATTGTTCTGCTTTGGGAGAGCCAAATAAGAACAAAATGATTACAAAAGCATGTTCGATTGCGAAATGGGATCCTTAACATTTAGTTATTTAGGGATCCCAATTCATCATAGACGATTAACGAACAAGGAATGGAAACGTATAGAAAATAGATTTGAAAAAAAGCTAAGCTGCTGGAAGGGCAAGCTTATGTTTTACGGAGGTTGGCTGGTTATGATAAATTCGGTCTTGACGAGTTTGCCAATGTTCTTCCTATCTTTCTTTGAAGTACCGATAGGGGTACGGAAAAGACTAGACTTCTATAGATCCCGATTCTTCTGGCAAAGTGATGAGGCCAAGAAGAAATACCGACTGGCTAGATGGGATATCATGCGTCGACCAAAAGACCAGGATGGGTTAGGGATCAAAAATTTAGAGGTCAAAAATAGATGTCTGCTTAGCAAATGGCTATACAAACTATCTTATGAGACCGAGGGCATGTGGGTACAAATATTGCCGAATAAATACCTTCACTCTAAGACTTTGGCACAAGTTAACGCAAAGCCAACGGACTAACCCTTTTGGAAGGGGTTAATTAGGTAAAAAGTAACTTTCTTCCAACGGGTAAAGTTCCTAGTTGATGATGGTACCACTACTAGATTCTGGGAGGATACCTGGCCAGGGGAAACGCCTTTGGCTTTACAATATCCTTCATTATATAATATTGCAACGCAAGGAGGATTATGTCGCCACGGTATTAAACTCGGTAGCACTTATTAGGAGAGCCCTTGTTGGGAACGTTGGAATGCTTGGCTGCACTTGGTTCGTATGTTGATGGATGTTCAACTTTCATACCAGACAGATACAATTAGTTGGAAGTTAACCACGAATGGAATTTTCTCATTAAAATCCATGTATTTGGACTTAATTGACTCTGGGCCGTTGTCGAGGTCTTTGCACATTTGGAAGATTAAAGTTTCGCTTCGCATTAAAATCTTTATGTGGTTCATCCATATAGGAGTTATTTTGACCAAAGACAACTTGGTGAAAAAGGAATTGGGTTGGTAACCCAAGATGTTGTTTTCGTGATCAAAATGTATCGATTAAACACCTATTTCTCCATTGTCCGCTTGCGAAATTGTTATGGTGATCAATTCATATAGCTTTTAACGTTCATTCCCCAATAAGCATACACACGTTATTTGGGACGTGGCTTAATAGAGTGGACACACACATAGATAAACATATTCGGATAGGGATATGTGCATTATTCTGGGCTATATGGAACACTAGAAATGATATGATATTTAATGGCAAACTTCACTAATTTTTTGCAGGTTATTTACAGAGCTACAACTTGGATCTGTATGTGGTCGTTACTCACTCATGCGGACTTCAGAGAGCTTTTGGATATTGGTGCAACCGTTGGGAGATGGTAGCACGGGCTATCTTCAGCCGATTTGGATAGGGAGCTAATAATAGGCTAGGTATGTAGGCATAATATTCTGTTCTTTATTGCCGGATGTGGTGCGTTTCCGCCGGATGTGGCGCTTTACAGTTTTATTTTTTCTCTTTGCTTGGCTCATGAGCTTACTTGGAACTTAAGACTTTGGTACAATTTTTTAATAATATGACTGCATGCATCAATTGATGCAGAGGCCGGAGGTCATCCTCCTTTTCAAAAAAAAAACACCCGTTCAGCCTATCTTGTAGATATGCACTTGTTTTTTTCCGGGGGATATATATGCACTTGTTTAAGGTGTATATGTCCACACCAAGTGGAATACATAGTTTGAGTAGGATTTTGAGGTCTCAGGAAATCAAATATCTTTGCAATTTCCTTTCCACCCACTAGATTACAAGAAATGCAAGTCATTTTGCCATCATGGCTAAGCAAATGAAACCACTACAGCTTCACTTCTCTCTCTCTCTAAACTAAACTTTTTGCACCATGCATATTAGTTGGGTGCCCACTTGATAGATTCAGAGTTCAGTTTGGTTAATTTTGCCCCATGACAAATGTACGGTTTGCACTGGATCTCTACACTGCACTCCCTTTTTTTTTCTATACTTCTAAATTTGAGTGTGATTAATTGATCATTTATTTGAGATGGTACATGACTATATCCTTAATTAGGATATACATGCTCGACAATGTACACCTAAATTGCATTACATTGCTTCATAGTGATCCACCCCATGTTTGAATAGAGATGATTCAAAATAAAATACTATGGCATTGATTTCAATCAACATGGAGAAAAAAATTGTAAGGTCAAAGCACATGCCCATAGTTTGAGAGAAGAAAAAATATTGTTGAATCAATCATTTAGTATAACAGACAGCTAAAAAGGAAAAGTGACCATATAACAAACACACATGATTAGAATTTGGTGCCGGAAAATGCACCCTCAAGCCCAAGTGGTCGCGTATGACACTTGTTTTTCTATAAATAAACATCAGACCTTCTTAGTGAGAGGTGAGCTGTGATGTATCAATCATAGTTGCGATATTGTGGTGGTGGAGTAACCACGGACATTGTATCTGAATCGTGCTTGGGCAATACACTGTTGTGTGCACGACAGGCAATATAGGAAACACAAGGTGAGCCAAATCGTCGGACTAACGGAATGTGGCACTGATGTTCACTGATAGTGATTCACCACCTCGAGTGGAGTGCCATGGAGGGGACTGCATTGGGATTGCCACAACAAGGATGGTCATCACAAGTCCTTGTTGGGAATACAACTGGTCCACTTCACTTGGAAGCTAAGCACAGAATCATTGAGTATATGCATACTAATGGCTTAGGGAGATATCATATTGAAGGTGATCAATGTGTTGTTTAGGGTAACGAGTAAGCACCATGTCGGTCTAACAGTCTATCTTACCGCGAAAATTACAAGTTGTGCATGGGCACCATGCTGCCCGTTTAAAAAAAAAATTCCTACAATGCAAAAAAAAATATTGAATTTTTTAAAACACACACGCACATGATGTATATTACTTATATGCAAAATTTCACAACATTTAATTTCACACCTGCCATACAAAAAAAAGACAAATATGTATTTTCAAATCGGCCCCTTTCTATTGTTTTTGGGCCAGGATTATGTTCTTTTTGTACAGATTAAAAATTAGTTTTTTCCCAAAACAAAATATTACGGATCCATAGTGAACACATACAAAATTCCACAGAATTATTTTTAAAACTTTTTGAAACTTCTAAATATGTTTATGATTTACTTTCAAAAAGGGCACCTTGGTGCCCGTACACCATTACTTCGCTCTCATCTTATCACCGCTAGATCTAAATATCAACCTGAAAGATCTAAAATTTGTAATGAACTTTCAATGGTAGGATGTTCCTGCATTTGGGCCGCATCTTCCAAATTTTAAAAGAAACTGACTTGTCATCAAAACAAGGATTATGCATACTGATATGTGACAAATGTGTGACCATTGTATCCTGCAATAAGTTGCGGTCATTTTATGATTACCGCAAATTCAGTCTTACAAAATAACAGCACTCATAGCAAGCGCTGTCATCTCTCGAGCCTTTCTTTTTTCTAGTAAAGCTGGATGCCTTTCCATGTGGATAGGATATATGTGAAAGACAAGGTATTCTGCTGTCCATACTACCTTATTCCTAGCCAGCCGCCTCCTCCAAAAAGGTAGGGTTCTCTACCTCCCGCCGGTGCCGGCGCCGGTCCGTCCCGTCTCCGATGCCTTAGAGCCATGGAGGCGTAGTGGATCTCGGCTCTTGTCGGTGGAAGGACTCCATTTTTAGATATTTTTTCGAGCTTTCTTAGGGTTTGAGTCCAGCTCAGGAAGGCGAGACGGCGGCGGCTCCTTGAAGAAGGAATAAAGGTCTCCCCGCCTAGCCCCATTCCGGTGATGCGTCTAGCATCATCGGTGGGCGTGTGGAGGTGTGTCTCCGGCGGATCTGTCTTTGGTGGATTTGCTCGGATCTGTCCGTCGTTCGTCTTCGTTCGTGTATCTTCAGGTTGGTTCTATTTGATCTACACTCTTCATCTACGGCAGTTGCTGTTCTGGTGCGTTGGTTTTATGGGGCCTAAGCACGCCGACTTCTCGACTGCCTACTACAACAACGTTTGCCCGGCTCCGGCAAGGGAGGCGCGATGACAGCGGCACGGCTTCGACTCACTTCGGTGCTTGTAGTCGTCGCTAGGTGTTCTACGGATTTGAATGTAATTTTTATTATTTCTAGTCTTCGTTGTACTACCATGTTGCAGATGAATAGATTGAAAGTTTTTCTCGCAAAAAAAGGTATATGTGAGAGACATTCACTGCACATAGCTACAAGATTAGTGACACTGTAAAATTGAACATGTATGCATTTTAATGTGCGGTTAGAGCCTCTACAACCGGCATCCTCAAATCCTCCCCAAACGTCCGCGAATGCGCCTGGTCAATGACCGAACAGAAGAGAGAAGGAAAAAAATGACTCAACCCGTCAACCGCACCCTCATATCATCCCTATACGTCCGGGCTGTCTGTGAACCCTTATATTGAGGACAAACGGGAGGATATGAGGGCTCATGGACGCAACTGATTCGTCCGCCATGTAGGACGCGGCCCATCACAGACCACCTTTTCTCTTTCTTTATTCATTCTTTTCTTTCTCTCTTTTCATCTTCACCAATCATGTACAAATGATCGGACATATAAAAGAGAAAATGAGGAGTGTGGTTGCATGAACGGATAAATAGGGGCTCAAAATGTTGTGCCCGGTCAGTCCTCCATGTAGGACGCTGCCCACCTCAGACCACCTTTTCTCTTTCTTTATTAATTTTTTCTTTCTCTCTCTTTATCTCCAACAATCACTGCAAATGACAGGTCATATAAAAGAGAAAATTATGAGTGTGGCTGCATGAACAGATGAAGAGATGATCAAAACAGACACGGCCGGTCACTAATCAAGCATGTCCGCAAGCGTTTATGGGGCTAGATTTACTAAATCCGACTGTAGATGCTATTAGTGCATATGGGAGTACACGTAGACAAACAGAACCCTCAGGATACACCAAACTGGGCAAGCACATGACATGACCATAGACCATAGTCCAATCAATGATGGGAATAGATCAGCTTCTGACATTTAATCACATGGCCAGCTTTCACTACAGGTAAATATATATCACCGAGAAGGTGACAACAATATATATATGGGCACAAAGCTTGTTTCCACAATGATATACTCCTACATGCAAGGTCTGCCCCTAATCATTTGGGGAACAGTATAGGACTGTGAGGTTTCAGGAAAGATATTGCACCAGTTGGCCACTTCTAGGTTAGCCAGGGGAAGTTACCGTGTAGGCCCTGAGACACTGATTCACTGCCTGCTAATTGGCTACTGACAGAAGTTCATGTCACGAGCGAAATCTAGCAAGTACAAGCAGTGTTGATGGTTTTTGCGGTACACACTCCTGCGCACTGACTTGGTTATTTGCCAAATGCACATGGAGGTGCCGATTTTTCTAGCTGTTGCTTTTGATCACACTGGGTTGATAATCATTTACGGAAGGGAATTATATACATACATGTAAATATAGCAGCTTGGGGCACCTAAACCTGAGTCGGTGATTTGTTCCTGTAGTATTCAAACACAACCATATATACAGAACCATGATACATCGATCACGCATGGTGTTTGTCTCTAACACCACCTTCAAATAGAACGACCTATGCTTATACTCCCTCCGTCCCAAAATAAGTGACTCAACTTTGTACTAGCTTTAGAACAAAGTTAGTACAATGTTGAGTCACTTATTTTGGGACGGAGGGAGTATTACATAAAGAAACACAAAAGCTAATTTGTTGATGCCATGCCCATGATGCGCTGAAACTTCTGAAAGATTGTTTAGACCATGTGTTCACACTTTTGTGGTGGAGGTAACCATGTAAGTGTACATGCTAAAAATTATCATCTTTGCTATGGTTGCTGGATTTCTAAGATTTATCATTGAGGTTTACTTTTTAGAAGTGAACCACGTGCCTAGTGTTGTTCATTGAATTTTCATTGACCTGATCTATTATGTGTCAGTTTTGGTTTTTTACAGACACATAAGTTTGTTACAAGAGAGGAAAGTGACACATCAAGCAATGTATTATATTCATCGTATGATGACATATGTCTTAATTACTAATCCAATTTTTTGCGGGGTAACTACTAATCCAATTCGACACATAAACATCAGGTTATTTCACAAGCACTATAAAACAATATATTCATTCCTAAACTTAAAACTTTAAGTGAATTCTTCGATGATTAGCTAGTGTCCAGCATGGTGTGCAGTTTGGCCGTGTAGTTGTGTTAGTACTAACTAGTAGCGTGTTGTGTTAATCTGATTTGAGCTGTGATAGGATTTCTAGTCTGGCAGGTATGTTAGTACTAACTAGTAGTGCGTTGTGTTAGTCTGAGTTTAGTTGTGATAGGATTTCTAGTCCAGCAAGTTGCCGTCTAGTTCGTCCGTTTAGGGAGTCCAAGTTTGAGTCGATTAGTATAGCCTTGCTATGCCAGAACGTTAGTTTGTAACAACACCATGGAATTTTACAGAGTTGTCCTGAAAGCAAAGGTCACAATACAGGCCATTGGTTATAAATTTTTCTTGCATGTGTATTCGTCAACGTTGATGTAATCGATCTTGAGGGTGAATTCCAACTGTGCGATAGCTGGAAACGTCTTGCCTGTTGAGGCCGACGGGTACGTGTTAACATAGTGGGGCGCACCTCCCATACAACGCATACAATGTAGTTTAGATTACAGGAGATATTCAGGGAGAAGATAGAACTTGGAGAGAAAGAAACAACTCATCTATATCTATCCTAACTACCTCCAGGTGCGGCTCAAGTGTAGATGCGCACCAACGTGACAGCATGTTTGACACCCTCCCTTAATCACAACTTCATCAAGTTGAGATTGTACTTGAAGTCTTCAAAACTCTTTGTGGGCAAGGGCTTTGTGAATCCATCTGCAATTTGATCTTTGGAATGCACAAATCAAATGTCAAGTTGTCTTTGAGCAACTCTCTCTGACAAAATGAAAATCTATGTCTATATGCTTTGTTCTGGCATGGAACACAGGATTAGCAGAAAGATAAGTAACACCAAGGTTATCACACCACAAGCATGGAGCTTGTTTGCTCTTTACACCAACCTCTTTCAACATAGACTGAACCCATATGATTTCAGCTGTGGCATTTGCTAGTGCCTTGTACTCTGCCTCAGTGCTTGACCTAGAAACAGTAGCCTGCTTGCGTGCACACCATGATATCAGGTTAGGTCCAAAAAATACTGCAAAGCCTCCTGTGGAGCCCCTGTCATCCAGGCAGCCTGCCCAATCAGAGTCAGAGAATGCACTGACAAGAGTAGAGGATGACTTGTTGAAATTCAGACCTATACTTAGAGTATGTTTAACATATCTAATGATACGTTTGGCAGCTGTCAAGTGAACAGTGGTAGGTGCATGCAAAAATTGGCAAACTTTGTTGACAGCAAATGAAAGATCAGGCATGGTAAGAGTTAGGTACTGAAGAGCTCCTACTAGACTTCTATATTTTGTGCTATCTTCCTGACTCAAATGTTTACCTTCCATAAGTGACAACTTTTCTGAGCTTGATAATGGAGTGAGAGAGGGTTTACAACCTTGTAGTCCTGCCTTTTTAACCAGATCAGCTGCATACTCAGCTTGAGAAAGGTGAAGTCCATTCGAATGCTTCTTTACCTCAATCCCAAGAAAATAGTGCAAGTCTCCAAGATCCTTTAACGCAAAGTCTGTACTCAAGTCTTTCAACAGTTCTCTAATTGCTTCATCAGATGAACTGGTTACAATTATATCATCAACATAGATGAGAACAAATATGCATGTATTGGATCTGGTATAAATGAACAATGACGTGTCTAACTTAGAGGGAATAAATCCAAGTGTTTGCATCTTGTGACAAAGACGTGAGTACCACGCCCTTGGAGCTTGCTTTAATCCATATAAAGCTTTATCAAGTTTGCACACATAAGAGGGAGTTTTCTTACTTTCAAACCAATGAGGTTGTTTCATATACACTTCGTCTTCCAGAACACCATGAAGAAACGCGTTCTGTACGTCAAGCTGCCTGAGATTCCATCCCCTGGAAACATCAATGGACAAAACGAGACGAATAGTGGCTGCTTTTACCACAGGACTAAACGTATCCTCATAGTCTATGCCATGTCGCTGTTTGAAGCCTTTTGCAACTAGCCTAGCCTTATAGCGATCAATAGTTCCATCAGATCTCCTCTTGATCCTAAAACCCCACTTGCAATCAATCAAGTTTTTACCTTGCTGTGGAGGAACCAAGTGCCAAGTCTTATTTTTCTTTAATGCCATGTATTCTTCATTCATTGCCTTCTTCCACTTATCATCATGAAGTGCTTCATCAAGGGTTGCTGGCTCATCTGGTTCTCCTGTGGAACAGACCAAACCATATTTGGTTACATGTTTATAATTTAAAGGTTGAATTAACCCTTGTTGGAGCCGTGTTCGTCGTGATGGAGGGGCAGCAGAATCCGCAACCACAGAGGATCCAGCGGGCTGCATGGGTGGATCAGCAACAAATCCCGAGCGGGATCTTGCCGCGGACCCAGCAGTAGTTCCAGCAGCAACTCCAGTCGGCGCAGGGCTGGCCAGATCTTCTGTGGCCGCTGGCTGGGGCACCTCGTCCAGAGTTGGCGCAGAAGGTCCCGAGGCGGGGTGAGACGCCCGGATAATAAAGCTATAGTAACCTCTGCTAATGACGCCATGTCACCTCTGTTACTGTCGCTAATCTTGCGTTAGTTCAAAGCGATTCGAATTCAAATTTGAATTTTTGGCAAACAAACAAAGTTTTCAAACGTTAAAACAAAAATGTTCGGACCATGTCAAATATTGCATAGATAATTATGGTGAAGTAAACACATTTTTAGAAAATGCATAAATATTTTAAATTGAATAAAACAGAAAGGAAAATAAATAAAAAAGAAACAAATGGAAGGAAAACAAAACAAAACAAAAACAACAGATCCCCCCTGCTGGGCCAAGTGGCCCAGCTGGCCTCCGCCGCCCGAACGGGCCGGCCCAACCGCCCCACACCCCCACTCCCTATACCCCCTGGGGGCACCGAACCCTAGCCCCACGACCACCACTCCTCCCACTCGTTCGTTCTCCCCTCCCCCTGATCCAGATCTGGATCGGGGCTCGACGCTGGTCCCCGCCGCCCAACGTGCTCGTCGCCGGCGCCGCATCGCCACCGCTTGGAGGACCTCCCCGCCATCGTCGTTTGTCGGGGGCAACCTCACCGGAGCTCCTTTGCCTCGACCCCGCCGTCGCCGGAACGCCACCTCGCCGGAGCCGCCCCACCGTCTTCGCCGGCGTCGCCACGCCTTGCCCCGCGTAGAACGCCACCTCGACCCCCTCCTCGCCAGACCTCGCGTCCTCGGCCTCTTCCCCGCCGGCCGCCAGCAAGCCTCGGCACCCCCTCCCCCCATCAACGCTGGTGAGGCCCTGGGCCTCTCCCCTTCTCTGCCTCACGCCTCGCTCGCGGTCACCGCATGCTAGACGACCCACAAGCGCGCCCGCGGTGAGCACGCGCTCACCGTGCCCCGCGCGCCCTCTGCGCCGAGCTCCCCGCGCCCGAGTCATACTCGTCGTGCGCTGCCTCCCCACACCGATCACGATGGTCTACACTGCCGCTGTTGGCCCCATGCTCCCCCGTCGTTTCTCTCGCGACGGCTACCGCTGCGCGGCTGCGCCATACCCGCGGCCTACGGCCGCCGCCGCTGCTGCCGCTGCCAAGTGCCGCCGTGGCGGCCCTCTGCCCGAAAGGCCACAGTGCAAAATCCCACTGCCGGGCCTGCCATTTAGTTAGCAGATAACCCACCCCCTAGCACACTGACCATGGGACCCCCACGCACTAATTAGGAGTTTAGGTCAAACTAAAATTAATTAACTAAAATGTCTCGCTGACCTCTGGGTCCCACCCCACCTAAATAACCTATTTAAACAATCTGTTAAACAACTGGTTAATGACATGTGGGACCTACTGGTGAGGTTGACCAGTCAACGGTCAAACTTTGACTGCTGACTAGGCTGCTGACTCAGCCCCTTGTCCCCACTAGTCAGCCCCATGTGTACACCTCTGGGTACACTTATGTGTACCCATAGCATTTAACTATTTCATTTTCGAATTAAAATAATTTAGCTAATGAATTACAACTTTGAAAATTCATATAAAATAATCTGTAACTCAGATAGGAAAACTTTGTACATGAAAGTTGCTCAGATCGACGAGACGAATCCGGATACGCAACCCGTTCGTCCGCCACACATCCCTAGCATAGCAAACACGCAACTTTCCCCTCCGGTTCATCTGTCCGAAAACGTGAAACACCGGGGATACTTTCCCGGATGTTTCCCCCTTTCGCCGGTATCACCTACTACCGCGATTGGGCACACCTAGCATCGTTACTTGTCATGTCATGCATCGATATGCATCTGTTTGCATGGTATTCATTGTTTCTTCCCCCTCTTCTCTTCGGTAGACTACGAGACCGACGCTGCTGCTGCCCAGTTCAACTACGGAGTGACGACCCCTCCTTCTTGCCAGGGCAACCAGGCAAGCCCCCCCCTTGATCACCAGATATCGCATATTCTTCTCTATACTGCTTGCATTAGAGTAGTGTAGCATGTTACTGTTCGATTACACCTATTCTGTTGCATAGCCTGTCATTGTTGCTACAGTAATTGATACCTTACCCGCAATCCTAAATGCTTCGTAAAGGATGCTAGTTTATCATCATTGGCCCTACATTATTGTCAGCCTGCCTTGCTATACTATCGGGCCGTGACCACTCGGGAGGTGATCACGGGTATATACTATACATATATACATACTATACAGATGGTGACTAAAGTCGGGTCAGCTCGTTGAGTACCCGCACGTGATTCCGATGTGGGGGCTGAAAGGACAGGTGGCTCCATCACAGTAGAGGTGGGCCTGGGTTCCTGACGGCCCCCGACTGTTACTTTGTGGCGGAGCGACAGGGCAGGTTGAGACCACCTAGGCGATAGGTGGGCCTGGCCCTGGTCGGCATCCGCGGTTACTTCAAAATAACACGCTTAACGAGATCTTGGTATTTGATCTGAGTCTGGCCACTGGCCTATACGCACTAACCAACTACGTGGGAAAGATATGGGCACTCGACGTCGTCGTATCAGCCGAAGCCTTCTTGACGTCAGCGACGGAGCGACGCGCGCCAGATTGTACTGGAACGCCTGCTCTTGTATTAGGGGGCTAGGTCTGCTTCCGGCCGCCCTCGCAACATGCATGTGTGCAATGGGCGATGGGCCCAGACCCCTGCGTGCATAGGATTTAGACCGGCGTGTTGACCTCTCTGTTGTGCCTAGGTGGGGCTGCGACGTGTTGATCTTCCGAGGCCGGGCATGACCCAGGAAAGTGTGTCCGGCCAAATGGGATCGAGTGTGTTGGGTTATGTGGTGCACCCCTGCAGGGAAGTTTATCTATTCGAATAGCCGTGTCCCTGGGTAAATGGACGACCCGGAGTTGTACCTTGACCTTATGACAACTAGAACCGGATACTTAATAAAACACACCCAGACAAGTTTCACAGACAACCCGGTGATCGCTTTTCCATAGGGCGACGAGGGGAGGATCGCCGGGTAGGATTATGCTATGCGATGCTACTTGGAGGACTTCAATCTACTCTCTTCTACATGCTGCAAGATGGAGGCTGCCAGAAGCGTAGTCTTCGATAGGACTAGCTATCCCCCTCTTATTCTGGCATTCTGTAGTTCAGTCCACCGATATTGCCTCTTTACACATATACCCATGCATATGTAGTGTAGCTCCTTGCTTGCGAGTACTTTGGATGAGTACTCACGGTTGCTTTTCTCCCTCTTCCCCCCTTTCCCTTCTACCTGGTTGTCGCAACCAGATGCTGGAGCCCTGGGGCCAGACACCACCGTCGACGACGACTCCTACTACACTGGAGGTGCCTACTACTACGCAGGCTGCTGACGACGACCAAGAGTAGTTTAGGAGGATCCCGCAGCGGGAGGCCCATGCCTCTTCGATCTGTATCCCAGTTTGTGCTAGCCTTCTTAAGGCAAACTTGTTTAACTTATGTCTGTACTCAGATATTGTTGCTTCCGCTGACTCGTCTATGATCGAGCACTTGTAGTCGAGCCCTCGAGGCCCCTGGCTTGTATTATGATGCTTGTATGACTTATTTATGTTTTTAGAGTTGTGTTGTGATATCTTCCCATGAGTCCCTGATCTTGATCGTACACGTTTGCGTGCATGATTAGTGTACGATTGAATCGGGGGCGTCACACGGGGGCCCGCTCATCATTGCGCGATGATGGTGGTGTGGCTCGGGTCCGCGTGCCGGTCGGTCGATCAGCACCGGTGGGACCGACTCAGGGGTCCGCATCCGCACTGGCCCGCGCGGATTCGCGCTGCTGGTACATGACGGGACGGGCGCCGTACCGCGTGTCGCTTGGGGGGACCCGCATGTCGGGCGTGGCCCGCGTGTCGGCCGTGGAGGCGCGCGAAACTGGCGGGGTGGCGCACACGCCTGCACCTGGTGTCCCTGCACCACCTGATCCTAAGGGGGATTTGGTCTCCTGCGGCGCTGCTGATCCCGAGGAGGATCTGTCCCCTGGCGCATTGTCTCCTGCCACGGGACACATGAAATATGGCCTAGATTTTTCACCGTTTTGGTTATTTTCTTCACAATTTTCTCATGTTTCATCAACACAAAGCTCATGCATGCCATTAGATGAGTTAGTCAATGAATGATCATCAATATTTGGTCCCCCCTTATCAAAACTAATGAGATGAGGAGGTAGGAGAAGAATTTCTTCTCGAAGGAGTGCACCGGCGTTGGGGTGGAGATCAGTGAATGAAAACTTAGTTTCATCAAAGACGACATCACGGGAGATGTATACTCGCCCAGTGGAGACATCTAAGAACTTGACCCCTTTGTGCTGGCACTGTAACCAAGGAATACGCACTGTCTTGATCGAAACATGAGCTTTCGGTTGTTGTAGGGACGAAGGTTGGGCCAACATGCACACCCAAATACACGAAGGGACTTATAGTCTGGTTTGGCGTGGAGAATTCTTTCTACCGGAGTTTCATTATTAATAACACGACTAGGGAGCATGTAGATGATATGGACTGCGGTTAAAAATGCTTCATCCCAGAATTTTAGAGGCATGGAGGCGCCTGCTAGAAGGGCGAGGCCAACCTTGATGATGTGTCGATGCTTGCGTTCAGCTGACCCGTTTTGCTGGTGAGCATGAGGACATGACACTTGATGTGAGACACCAAGTGTTTGGAAGAAGGAGTTCAACTTTTCGTACTCCCCTCCCTAGTCTGACTGGACAACGATGATTTTGCTGTCAAATTTTCGCTCAACAAGAGCTTGAAATTTTTTGAACACTTGAAACACATCGGATCGTTTCTTTAAAAGATAGATCCAAGAAAATTTGCTAAATCATCGATGAAGGAAACATAATAGGAGTGTCTGCCAACAGAAGTAGGGGCAGGTCCCCAAACATCAGAAAAAATTAATTGTAACGGTTTGGTAGAAACACTGTTGGAAATAGGGTAAGGCAACTGATGACTTTTAGCTTTCTGACATGAATCACAAATTGTCTCATTATGACGCTCACCAACAAACAGGAGATTATTTTTCCTAAGCAATTTTCCAACTAAAGAAAAAGATGCATGTCCTAAACGATCATGCCATCATGTGGACGAAAGCTTGATAGCACCACAAGCATATTTATTTGGTCTTCTAAACTCCGGAATCAACAGATAGAGGCTGCCAATGCATCTACCTCGATAGAGGATTGTCCTTGTTGCCCGATCCTTGATCAAAAAGAAGTAAGGGTGAAATTCAAGAAATACATGATTATCAAGGGCGATTCTATGGACAGAAAGAAGACTCTTGTTGGCACTAGGAACATGCAAAAAAATTCTAAGATGGATATTGCGATGAGGGGTACGGAATATTGAGTGACCAAAGTGACTTATACTCATACCTTCTCCACTGGCAGTGTGGATTTGATCCCTGCCATGATACTTCTCCTTCATGGTTACATTCTTGAGCTCGTTGGTGATGTGGTTGGTAGCACCACTGTTGACGTACCAGTTCGTGTTGACACCATATGAGCCACCAGCCGCCGCAGCAACCTTTTCTTCATCTTGAGAGTCGTAGTCCTCCTCCTCATACCTGTACCAGCAACCTTTGCTGTATGCTCGAGCTTGCCGCAGATCTAGCACCGAGGGCTGTCTGGATGGTTCCTGCCGCTGCCACCAGCGCCACGTCCGCGGCGACCTCGGCCACCAGATTGGGGTGGCATGGCGCCATGGTTGCCGCCGCCGCTGGACCTGCCCTTGTTGCGAGAAGAGCCACGTGAGCGAGAGCCACCACCCTGCCCGCGAGTGGCCGCATTCGCGGATGATTTGAAGCCGCCACTGCCGCCCCCCTGGAAGTGAGCCATGCGCTGATCGAAATTGGATAACATGGCAAAAAGTTCATCAAGGGTTACCCCGGTCACGCGAGCGTCGAGGGCAGAGACCAGAGGCTGATAGTCGACGTCGAGCCCGTGGATGATGTAGGAGGCAAGTTCGTCGTCGGGGATCGCCTTGCCTGCGGCAGCTAGCTCGTCGGCGTAGCCGCGCATGGCGGCGAAGTAGGAGGCGACGGAGAGGTTCCCCTTCTCCGTGTTGATGAGGGATGTTCGGATGTTGTTGATGCGGCTGGCAGACTGGGACGAGAACATCCCAGCGAGCATCGACCAGAGCGCGCCCGCAGTGGTGACCGTGGTCACCATGAGCAGCACCTCACGCGTCAGGTTGTTCAGTAGATATCTCAGAACCTGCTGATCCTCCCGGACCCAGATTGGGTGGAGAGGGTTGGGCGATGATGAGATCTCCTTGCCGTCCTTGGTGGTGACGGGGAGTTTCGCCGGCTCCGGCTGGGTGCCGTCGACGTAGCCGTAGACACCGGCGGCACGCAGCTGGGGAATGACTTGCGTGCGCCATAGCACATAGTTTGTGCGGGTTAGCTTCTCGGTAACCTGGCCATTGAGGCTGGTTTGGGATGCGCCGGAGGGGGAATACATGGCTAGGGCTAGATGGAGTTTGCAGGGAGCTTCGATGGGAAAAGGATAGCTCTGACTACCATGTGCGATAGCTGGAAACGTCTTGCCTGCTGAGGCCGACAGGTACATGTTAATATAGTGGGGCGCACCTCCCATACAGCGCATACAATGTAGTTTACATTACAGGAGATATTCAGGGAGAAGATAGAACTTGGAGAGAAAGAAACAACTCATCTATATCTATCCTAACTACCTCCAGGTGCGGCTCAAGTGTAGATGCGCCATATACCACGTACCAACGTGACAGCATGTTTGAGACCAACAGCCTTGATGTTTCACTGATGTGTAAGTAGGAAAAGAATAGTATGGTAAGGGCACAAGACCATAGTTTGTGAAAAGAAAAGACCCTCAAACTAAGCACACATTGCATGCCTCCGTTCCTAGGTCTATAATTCGGCAAAGGCCATAAGCAGTTTCAAGTAGTTTTCGAGTATCTTTCTTGTCACAAAAAAAGTGGTAGTTGGATATTAAGAAGTGGCACTTCATATCCATGTGCAGAGGAAGAATTGGAGTTACCACCTCCTATTCACATGTGGTTCAAAGACAGTGTTTGCAATAAACTACAATATATCATCGTGTATATAAGACGAGAGACCAAACAGACTGATTTTGTATGTACGCAATACCGATATTTGATAGCTAGTTCATCCGATTTTGTAGATAATATGCATGTGTCTAAGTTGTGTACGTCCACAATAGGTGGGATGCCTGGTTTGAGTGGGATTATGAGTCTTCGGAAATCATATGTCTTTGCAAAGTCATTTTAGGCTTGGATCACAAGAAAATCAGGTCATTTTGCCATCATGGCTAAATGGAGCAAGAAAAATCGCCGAATCTTCATTTCTCCCAATAGACTAATTTTTTCACACTGTATATTAATTTTGTGCCCACTTGATAAATTCAGGGTTCATTCTCTTACATCAAGCATATCAAATGTAAAGTTTGCACTGGATCTCTACACTACGCTCCCTTGATTTTTCTATGCCTCTAACTTTCGAGTTCAATTAATTGATCATTTATTTGAGATGGTACACGATGATATCTTTAATTAGGATATACGTGCTCGACTATGCACACCTAAATTACATTACATTCACTGACATTGATCATTGGCATGTTTCAATGAAGATAATTCAAAATAAAGTAATATGGCATTTATTTCGAACATGGAGAAAAAATTGTATGGTCGAAGCACATGTCTACCATTGTTTGAGAGAAGGGGGAAAATGTATAATCAATATGTTAGAAAAATGAGCATACAGCGACACTCGTGATTATGATTTCGGTGCCAAAAAATACATCCTCAAGCCTAAGTGGTCCTATGTCACACGAGATGATTCTATAAATGTGAGACCTTGTTGGTGTGAGTTGAGCGCCCATGTTTTAAGCACAACTATGCTACCATGGTGTTGGACAGAACTACCAAAAGCACACACGAGAGGGGCTCTGGCGAGATGGTGCCGGGCTCCTTGCCGCCGGCCACCGCGCGTTCCCCCGGTGGTTGCCGGAGAGTGGGAGGTCGTTTCTGGGCGCTAGTGGATGAGGGCAGTGGGGACGAAGACGAGGACGGCGGCCGCTCCGGCGAGTCGGCGTACTCGCCGACGCCCTCGTCTGTCATTTGTGAAGCGTTCGATCCGGGGTATTCTGAGGAAGAGGTGGCGGAGATCGTTGATGGAGTGGTGCCGGCGGACGATCCAGCGAGGCGGGGATTGCGATCCGACGAAAATATCGAGCTGGTCCGGCGCATTGTTCACCGACGAACGACGGCGGCGGCGATGCGGCCTTGGAAGGGCCCAATTCCCAAGGTGAGTCTACCTAAACCTACTCTGTCTGATTTCATCACCAATGACTCCTGGAAACTGGTCACTCGGAAGAAAAAGCGGCGATCGCCGGCGGCGCAGGGGACGGCGTCGGTGATCTGCGACGGAGTCGCGATCCGGAATCAACGGATCGAGCGACTGCATGCTCTTTTGGGCCCTGAGGCGAGGCTTCTGGAGGGTGGGCCGGTTCTGAGTGAACCGAGCCCGACGACTACTGGGCTTTCGTTTGCTGGGTATGAGGCCCGAGGCGAGCCAGTTGATCGATCTACACCCCCATGCACTCGTGCTCCGATCGACGTGATCTGTCGCGCTAGGGTTCGAGGTTCTGGGCATCGCCCGTCTTTCTCTGATCGAGGTCGTGGTCGGGCTCGCCGCATCCCTCCGCTCGTGAGGATGGCGGGGCGAGGGGCGCCCACTCCCTCTGCTGCGACGCCGGGTGCGTCCGGGCGCGGGGGACCTGCGCCGGCGGCGGTACCGAACAACGGCGGCGGAGGACAGGCCGCGATGGCTGTGCCGGTGCCGCAGGTCGCGGGGCTGGCGCCGCGGGGCTGGGGGCCGCGGTGGCCTGCCTCCGGGTTCTGGCGGCCGTGGAGGGCACTTTGGAGATGGCCGTGGTGGAGCGCCAGCGCGCCAAGGGGCCGGCCGGGCTTCTCTTGTTCCTGGAGGCCAAACGGCGACTGCGCCGGTGGCTCGGCCTCCTGCGCCCGTGGGGACGGCGCCAACGCTGGGGCGAGGTGGCCCGAGACCTCCTGCTCCGACGTTGGGAACTGCTGCGGGCCGGGGCGTCCCGACCTCGAGGCCCCCTGCTCCGGTTGCGCGGCCACCTCCTGGTGCGCATGCTGCTGCTAGACCGCCGCTTTTCGTGGCTCGGCAGACGGGCGCTTCTTCGACCCCGGTACAGCAGCAGGCTCAAGTACCGCAGGTCTCTGGGGGTACAGACGCTCCCGCTGCACCGCGTGGCAAGTGGGGTGATGATGGCTATAACGCGTACGGGGAAGGGCAGCACCGGGGGTCTTCGTCTACAGGTGGTGGACGGGGTTATGCCTGGCAGAGTGATGGCACGGCAGAGCGGCCATTCATGGGGCCGACAGGTGGTTTTGTTGAGGGAGCTTCTGGTCCAGCTCATCGGTTCAGAGGCGGGTTCCGTGGTAACCGTGGACGTGGTGGCCGTGGGGGCCGCTACCGACAGAGGCAGAATCATGCTATTGAGAGCGATACGGTGGTACATGCACGTACTGAGGAGTTAGAGTTATCATCTCGCGCTATGGAGGTTGTTTCGGATCTCGCGACAGTGGTTCCTGTGGTAGGGGACACTCAACCGATGGTGGTGGAGGTGTCCGAATCCGCTGAGATAGACAGAGCTACTAAATTTGCAAAGAAGAAGGAAAGAATGCTGTGTTACCGGTGTGGAGACAAGGGCCATTTCATTGCTGAATGTGTAGCGGTTCTTTGTGATACTTGTGGTAAACCTACACATGAGTCCGAGGGTTGTCCGTTGTTACGAGGGCAGACACCGAGTCTGATGACGTATGGCGTGTTTTGTTCTGAGCTCACTTTCTTTGAGTCACCGTCTGAGATGGAGGTTACTCAGGAGGTGCACAGCAGGACGACTGGTATTGTCAAAGTGACTAGAGGTCAGGTGTCTGAGGCCCAGATCATTCAGCGTCTCCGTGAGCTGGCGCCTGGTGACTTCCATTGGGAGCTTATCAGGTTGGAGGATAATCTATTCAGGGTTCAGTTCCCATCGGTGGAGGATTTTCAGAGGCTGTTTAGCTTCGGGATGTGCAAGGTTCCAGGTACGGAAGCCATTCTCGAGTTCCAGGAGTGGAGTCTGGTGGAGCCTCAGGGTGTTCCCCTTACTCAGGCCTGGCTGCGTTTTTCGGGGGCACCTTCTGCTTTGCTGCAGGATGCCAGAGTGGTTGCTAGCCTCGGGACTTTGGTGGGAAAGACCGAGCAGGTTGATATGGTTTTTACTCGGGCTCATGGTATTGCTCGTATTCTGGTCAGTATTTTGGACATTGACTATGTGCCAGATGTGGTTAAGTGGGTGTTTCGCGGTCTTGTCTACAGCCTGGAGATTGAATTTGAGGATGACAGTCTCTTTGCTGACGCTCCTGTGGCTACTGGTGATGATATGAGTGAGGGTGATGACGACACGACTGGTCAGGATCCACGGGGTAATGAGGCTAGGTCTGACATGGCTAACAGACCGGTGGAAACAGCTAAGGAATCAGATGGGGGGTCGATGCCTAGTGTTTCTGTGCCGTCGACCACTTTGAGATTTGGTTCTTTCGGTCCTGCTTCTGCACCACCGAGGCTTTGGAGTGATCGGGTGGAGTCTTCTGAGGAGTTTGAGAACTCTTTACCTGCTTTGGACTTTCAGGACGCAGGTGTGGTGGGCGATGCTGCTCATCTGGGCTCGGCGTCAGGGTTTTTGGCGACTCCGGATCCGACTCTTCCCGTTGTGGCTTCCGGGAGAGTGGCCGGGTCTGATGGAGACGATGTGCAGCCTGCTGGACTAGCCCCGCAGGAGGATTTGAGGCGGGCGGCCTCAAGGCCCTCCTCGCCGCCGGGGCCAGGCGGGGGTGCTCCGGTGGCGCCATCCTCTGGCGATTCGGACAGGGGGTCCGGAGGGGCGGGGGGGGCGGAGGCAGGTGGCCTCTGTTACCCCTGATGCTGTCGCTGTTCTCTCACCGTCGGGGCCCGTTGGGGGTCCCCCTATGGCGCCTGTGGCGGCTTTGCTGGACAGGCGGTCCGAGTTGTCTGGGGGGCAGAGGCAGGCGGCCTCGGCTCCTACAGCGGTTGACGATGTGCTCTCACCTGGTCATGGAGACCGGGTGGATATTCGGGGAGTGACAGGCGGTTGCTCTCCGGATAAGTTCACTCGGGAGGAGGTCATCCAGTTTGGCGGGATCCCGGACCAGGCGTCTGAGGGCCGACGTATGAGCTGTCGCCTTCAGAACTATCCGGAGGTTGACGATATGCAGCAGCGATGTGCCGCGAGGGCGGCAAAGCTTCGCGACGTCCACGCCACTACTGGTATGTCCGTTAATACGTCCAATACTATCTTGCATTTTTCGGATAAGCAAATTGTTGATAAGGCAAACCAATTAGGAATTTCACTTGGTAGGAATGAGGGCGAAGTTTCTAATTCTATTAATGATTTACTTGATCTAGAAGCCGAGAGGGCTTTAGACATGATTCGTAACTTAGCTGCGGTTCAACCAATGAATGACTCAGAGATTGATGCTCTGGGAGTTCGAGTTCTTGATAAGTTTTGTGAGGATCTCGCACCGACCCTTCCGGAGCAGGAGGAGGAGGAAGAGGATGTCGGTATAGAAGAGGCTAGACCGCAAGATATGGGTGTATCAGACCGGGTAGGTCAGTCTAGTCCTAAGCGCAAGTGGAGGCGCAAAATATACCCGACATCAGCGGTTCGTAGGAGTGCTAGGATACGCACGGCTAAGAAATTTCACGATGAGATATGAAAGGAATTTTCTGGAATAGCAGAGGTCTTAAGGACTTGGCTAAAAGGAGGTTCCTGGCGGAGGCGTCTATTGAGCATCGACTGGATTTTATTGCCGTGTCCGAAACGGGTAGAGCGAATTTCTCGCCTCAATTTCTCAGTCATCTCTCGGGAGGTATGGAGTTTGACTGGCATTGTCTTCCGCCGAGAGGAAGGTCGGGCGGAATCTTACTCGGTGTTAGATGTGACGCCCTCGAGGTCCGAAGCGTGATCATGGGGGATTTCGCTGTAAAGTTTAGGGTGCGGTCAAAAGTTGATGGGTTTGACTGGGTTTTGGTAGCGGTGTATGGGGCAGCGCAGGCCGAGCTCAAACCTGACTTTTTAGCTGATCTTGTCAGAATATGCGGATCTGAGCAACTCCCAATTCTGGTGGGGGGTGATTTCAATATCATTAGAAGACGTGAGGAGAAGAATAATGACAATTTTGATGGAAGATGGTCATTTATGTTCAATACGATTATCGAAAGTTTAGATTTGCGAGAAATTGAACTTTCAGGGAGAAAGTTTACCTGGGCTAATTCACTACCAAATCCGACGTTTGAGAAGTTGGACCGGGTTTTGGCTAGTGTTTCGTGGGAACAGAAGTTTCCTTTTGTAACGGTGCAGGCGCTGTCACGTGGTATTTCTGACCACACACCCTTGCTGCTCGACTCTGGTGGGGCTACATACGCGGGTAACAAGAATTTATTCTCATTCGAGCTGGCGTGGTTTGAAAGAGAAGGATTCTTGGATCTTGTAGCAAGAGAATGGGAGAAAGATGCAGGAGGCAGGAATGCACTAGAGCGTTGGCAGAACAAAATCAGACATCTTCGGAGTTATCTTCGAGGATGGGCTAAGCATCTCGGTGGAATGTATAAGGTGGAGAAGGAACGGTTGCTCTCCCTTATCCAAACCTTAGATATTAGGGCTGAAACTTCGATTTTGTCCGCCCCGGAGCTTCATATCAAACATGGGGCCGAGGGGAGGTTGAAAGAGCTCCTCCGTGAGGAAGAATTGAAGTGGGCGCTGCGGGCAAAGGTGAAAAAAGTTGTCCAGGGGGATGCGAACACTCAGTTCTTCCACATGATAGCCAACGGTAAACACAGAAAGAAGAGAATTTTTCAGTTAGAGCAAGATGAGGGCACCATTGTCGGTCAGGACAACCTCAAACTATACATTACGGACTACTACAAGCGTCTTTTCGGACCACCAGATGGTAACTGCGTGTCCCTGGATGAGTCTAGAGTGCACGATGTCCCTCAGCTTTCTTCTGTGGAGAACGATATCCTAACTGCCCCTTTCACGGAAAAGGAGGTTTTTGAGGCTGTCTCCCAGATGAAGAGTAATAAGGCACCCGGACCGGATGGATTCCCGGCTGAGTTTTATAAAAAATGCTGGCATATTATCAAAGGGGATTTGATGCCGATGTTCCATGATTTGTTCGCGGGACATTTGCAACTTTTCCAACTTAATTTTGGTACCATTACCTTATTGCCTAAGAAAACTGACGCCATACGAATTGAGCAATTTCGGCCTATTTGCCTGTTGAATGTAAGCTTCAAGATTTTCACTAAGGTAGGTACGGTCAGGCTCACGCAGATTGCACAGAGTGTTGTGCAACCTTCGCAATCGGCTTTCATGCCGGATAGGAACATCCTAGAAGGGGTTGTGGTCCTGCATGAAACGCTTCACGAAATTCATACGAAAAAACTTGATGGTGTTGTTTTCAAAGTGGATTTCGAAAAAGCTTATGACAAGGTCAAATGGCCCTTCCTCCAACAGTCTCTAAGGATGAAGGGGTTTGACGAGTTATGGCGTAATCAGGTGGAAACCTTCACACAAAAAGGGAGTGTGGGCATTAAGGTTAATGATGATATAGGCCATTATTTCAGAACGCACAAGGGGTTGAGACAGGGGGATCCCATGTCGCCTATTCTGTTTAATATCGTGGTTGATATGTTGGCGATCCTGATTGGGAGGGCCAAAGAGGCCGGTCAGGTGGAGGGATTGGTACCTCATCTGGTAGATGGTGGGTTGTCCATCCTGCAATACGCTGACGACACAATCATTTTTATGGAGCATGATTTGGCAAAAGCGCGAAACATGAAGCTAGTCTTATGTTTATTTGAACAGCTGTCGGGGCTGAAGATTAACTTCCATAAAAGCGAGTTGTTTTGCTTTGGTAGAGCCAAAGATGATCAAGAAGCCTATACACAACTGTTCGGGTGCACAGTTGGTGCGTTACCATTCACTTATCTGGGGATTCCGATACACCATCGTAAGCTAACTAACAGTGAATGGAAATGCATCGAGGATCGGTTTGAGAAGAAACTGAGCTGTTGGAAAGGAAAACTCATGTCGTATGGAGGCCGGTTAATTCTAATTAACTCGGTGCTCACGAGTTTACCTATGTTTCTCTTATCGTTCTTCGAGATACCTGTAGGTGTTCGGAAACGGCTAGACTTTTATCGCTCTCGTTTCTTTTGGCAGAGTGATGAGTCCAAGAGAAAATACAGATTGGCCAAATGGGATATTATCTGTAGACCGAAGGACCAAGGGGGACTTGGGGTTGAAAACCTAGAGATCAAGAACAGGTGCCTGCTTAGTAAATGGTTGTTTAAGTTGTCTTCTGAGACAGAGGCAACTTGGGCGCAGATACTTCGTGCCAAATATCTGCACTCAAAAACGTTATCCCAGGTAAATCTGAGACCTACAGATTCGCCGTTCTGGAAAGGGCTTATGAGGGTTAAAGCCGCTTTCTTTAATAGAACAAAATTCATGGTGGGTAATGGTGAGAGTACACGTTTCTGGGAGGATACGTGGCTGGGTGACACACCATTGGCTTCACAATACCCGACTCTGTATCGTATTGTTCAGCGTAGGGAAGCGCTTGTTGCCACGGTTTTGCAATCTGTACCTCTAAACATCCAGTTTAGAAGGGTGCTTGTTGGGCCTCGATGGGAGGCATGGCTCAGTCTTGTCCGTAGGCTTATGGACGTTCAGCTAACTCCTAACCGCGATCAGTTGCTGTGGCGACTAACTAGGACTGGGGTATTCACAGTGAAATCGATGTATGCTAATATTATTAATTCTTCTGTAATACCCACTTCCAAAGAGGTTTGGAAAGTAAAAGTTCCTTTGAAGATTAAAGTGTTTATGTGGTTTCTACATAAGCAGGTTATTCTTACTAAGGACAATCTAGTAAAGCGCAACTGGACAGGTTCTACTAGGTGTAGTTTTTGTCATACGGAGGAGACCATCAAGCACTTATTTTTTGATTGTCCGTTGGCTCGCGGGTTGTGGCGATCCGTGCAAATTGCCTTTAACATTACTCCTCCTACTTCGGTAAACACGTTATTTGGGGCGTGGCTTGTTGGGGTGCAGTCTGACAAGGCCAGACATATTCGTGTAGGAGTATGTGCTTTATTATGGGCAATATGGAATTGCAGAAATGATTTGGTTTTTAACAGAGCAACAAATACTCATTTTTTGCAGGTGTTATTCGAGCTACTGCGCTGATCCGTGACGTGGTCCTTACTCACTCCGGCGGAGGCCGGGAGCATTTGGTTATTGGATCTGTCCGGTGGGAGATGGTGGTGCGGGATATCTTCAACCGGTTTGGATGGCGATCATGTAATAGGATAGGAATTTAGTTCTACCTATCTGGTTGCATGCTGGACCGGTTGTCGTTATGCTTTTCGCTGTTTTGTCATGGTTGCTCTATGTGAGCTTATCCATGCTTTTGCTACTTTGATGTAAGACATTGTGCAGACCTTGATTTATCTTTAATAATAGAGGCCGTATGCATCGTTCTGATGCAGAGGCCGGGGAAAACCCCCTTTTCGAAAAAAAAAATGTGAAGCGTGCTTGGGCAATACACTGTTGTATTCACAAACATTGGTGGAGGCAAGATAAGGCGCAAATTAAGAAGAGGAAGCAAGACTAAGGATGAGCATGTGCCTTACTGGTCAACCCGATCGCCAGACCACCGGAACCTCTGTGGGTCACTAATCAATGTTTGCCACCTTGAATGGAGTGCCTTGGAGGGGACAACACGGAGATTCGTCACATCAAGGATGTTCATCACAGGCCCTAGTTGGGAATACGGCTTGTCCACTTCCCTTGTAAGCTAAGCACACATAATCATTGAATATATATGTACGACTGGGGCAAATTTGACAAATTTGACCTATCCGTGAAACTATTTCACGCGACTGACCTTTTTGTGTGACGCCCGCCACGAAGGCGCTACACTACAGTGTGCAACGCCTCATAGATAGGCGCTACACGGCCAGCGTCGCACGCGTGTGATCAGAAAATTACTAAGTCGTGTGCAGCGCCTGAGAGCTAGGCGCCACACTATACAGTGCAGCGCCTAGCTCGTAGGAGTTGCACTAGTGCAGCGCCTAGCTCCCGGGCGTTGCACTAGTGCAGCGCCTGAGAGCTAGGCGCCACAGGTCAGCCGTGTGAAATAGTTTCACGGACGGTTCATTTTGTGATTTAATTTCGTCTATAGGTCAAATTTATCAAATTTGCCTACGACTGGCTTGGGGAGAAATCGTTGGTCGGTGTATTGCTTTCCACATATCGGGGGAGCACCACCCTCAATCATGGTAACACACTTGGACTTGCCGGTGCCATGGCTGGTAATCTACATTTTGTACTGAACTTTCAATGCTAGGATATTCATGCATTTCCGTTGCATCTTCCAATTTAAAAAGAAACTTTCTTGAGCTCGTGACAAGGATTATACACACAAATGTGTTGTAAACGTGTGATCATCTATCCTGCAAGAAGTTGCGTTCATCTTATGATCCATACGAATCCAGTTTTAGAAAATTAACATCAAGACTCACAACAAGCACTTGTCGTCTCAGTTCTTCTTTTTTTTGGAAAGAAAACAATGTACAACTGAGGTTGGATGCCTTTTCCATGTGGATATGGTACATGGGAGAGTCGGGCCACTGTACATAGCTATGAACCTGGTGACAATGTACAATTTAGCATAAATGCCTTTTAAATGTGATTAGGATATATGGTAGTGCACGTAGACAAACTCAACCATATACCAAATTGAGATAGCACATGACAACGTCATAATCCCAATAAATGATGTGAACATGCCATCTTCTAATATTTAAGCACATGTCCAACTTTCACTACATAGAAATATATATCACAAAGGGCGCCAAAGCTTGTTCTGGTACAAGCAAAGTAACAACAATTTCTATCACCATGCATGCGCAGCAAGATTGTTACAACCATGATATGGATGCAAGGTCTGCCCCTGCAGTAGGACAAATGGCATAGCCGTATAGGACTGTGAGGTTTCAGGAAATAAGTTGCAAGATGTTAGCCCCTTTATAGTTAACTGAACCGAGTCACACCATAGGTCATGAGACACCGATCCACTACTTTAACGTTTGCTTTTGACGGAAGATCATGATACGAACTGAAGCGAGCCAGTGCAAGCAGTTTGAACATCCTACGTGGTAGACACACCCAGAAATATTGAAATGTGCAATTATGTCGATTATCCCGATCCCGTAGGTGTTTTAGGGTGCGTTTGGATTGCAATCAATAGCAGCCATACAAAACAAATTGGCTAGATAGCTGCCAACGCATGGGCGAGTTGACTGCGCCAAAAAGCTCCGCCAACAAATTGGCAGCGCCCTCGCCCGCTCTCTCTGTGGACCTGCTTAATTATTGCAGCAATGAACTTGCGATTTACCCTAAAAGCAATTTGTAGATTCGCATAGTTATCCATTTCATTGATCGTTTGGTGGTACGTGCTCCTTTTTTGACTCAACAAACCCGCAGTGCACGCAGCAAGATAGCTACTGAATTACCACAAAATTAGCATCAGTTGTCTATGTTTACTAATCCGTTAAGAAATTAATTTGTTTACTAGTATGGTCCAGTAGCAGCCCTACCTCATAGAACTACTCCTGAACAACATAGAATTTTCCTATGTAAAAATGGGAAAAGTTTTTGATGAATGTAACGTACATTTGTGCTTTTACATGCCCATTGTTTAGTTACTTTTTGCGAATTGTAGCTTTTTTTTCTTGAAAAGAAGGAAGACCCAGCCTCTGCATCTGGACGATGCATGCAACCATTTTTTTTAGAGAAAAGGCGAGAGCCCGACTTTATAAATAAAGCCACCAGGCAGAGTCACAACCATCACAAGGCACCACATAAGTTTAACAGAAACGACTAAGAAGTATGGGTACAAGGCATCCAGCCTATCATGGCGCGCAGGCCAGCCAAACGAGGAGCCAAACCACTAAGAAACCGTCCTCCTAGAGCGCTGCAATAGAGAAGAAGCCGTAGATATCATTTTGGATAGCATATCGTCGAACGCCTCTAGGTCCCCATCCTTAGTCAATGATCTCCACTGCTGCAAAAAGACATTGGTTTTAAATAAGCAACTGACTAGGTTAGCCGGGAAAATGTGTTCAATAGTGAACTTGTTCCTATTAGTCCATAGCGACCAACAGATCACCGCCCAACCCACCATGAAAACCCGCTTAGACCGCCCTGCTAGAGAATTGATAAAATGCCGAACATCCTCAAAGGAGGAAGGGTTCCAATTAACACGAAGCCAAAGTCTAATGCAACTCCAAATGAATTTAGCCAAAGAGCACTAGAAAAAGATGTGCTCGGTATTCTCCAGGGCACCGCACAGTAGCAGTAAGTCTGAAGCCACCGTCTAGGCAATATCTGTCGCTACTCCTATCAAGTTGATGAAGGGATGCGGATAGTCCGGGCCTAATACCAAACATACTTCACAGCCAAGCCTAACATCTAAGTCCCGAGGCACCAACCAAGCCACCTACCGGGTATGGGGCACACACCGCTCCGATGCATTCTCAGAGGCCGCCGCCGCCAACTGCCATCAATCCATCTTCAGAGCTGTAGTGACACATCAACCTTGCCAGGTTTAACTGCTGTCGACGAAACCATGACACCAGACTACGCCACCATCCCGCGCTCGCCCATCAACACACGCCCAACAGCAAGACCCCGCTGCTCCATGCAGCGGAGGCCCACCGTTGTCGACGTGTCAGATGCAATGCCGCTCCTCCTTCGTGAACAACACCTACTGCCACTCGTCCCATCCCCTCCACCTGCAGTTCCTCTACACTCCCAACCGAGCCCCAAGGCCTCTGAGGACACATCCAGGAAGATCACGATGCAAACAGCGTTGCTACCGCCAAATCCGAAGAGGATTGTAGGTTTTCACCCAGCCGGGGATCAGGGTAGGTAGATTGGACCCTCAGCAGCGCCTTCATGAAGGAAAGCGGCACCCCTAGGCGTTTCCGCTGCCGAGCCATCCATACCGGCCGAGGTTTTCCCCGGGCCCAAAGTACACCACCAGGGCTCACAGTCACAGAATCCTGCATCCGCAAACCACCGGGACGACGAGAGAGGTGTCGGTGTCAAAACCGGCGGATCTCGGGTAGGGGGTCCCGAACTGTGCGTCTAAGGTTAATGGTAACAGGAGGCGAGGGACACAATGTTTACCCAGGTTCGGGCCCTCTCGATGGAGGTAATACCCTACTTCCTGCTTGATTGATCTTGATGATATGAGTATTACAAGAGTTGATCTACCACGAGATCGTAGAGGCTAAACCCTAGAAGCTAGCCTATGATTATGATTGTTGTTGTCCTACGGACTAAACCCTCTGGTTTATATATACACTGGAGGGGGCTAGGGTTACACAGAGTCGGTTACAGAGAAGGAGATCTACACATCCGAATTGCCAAGCTTGCCTTCCACGCAAAGGAGAGTCCCACCCGGACACGGGACAAAGTCTTCAATCTTGTATCTTCATAGTCCAACACCGCCCAAAGTATATAGTCTGGCTGTTTGAGGACCCCCCTAATCCAGGACACCCTCAGTAGCCCATGAACCAGGCTTCAATGACGATGAGTCCAGCGCGCAGATTGTCTTCGGCATTGCAAGGCGGGTTCCTTCTCCGAACACTCCATAGAAGATCTTGAATATGAGGATCGTGTCCAGCTCTGCAAAATAATTTGCACATACCACCATCGAGAGCACAATATTCCACAAATCTAATCTGCTGACAACTTTTCATAGCGTGACATCACGCCGCGGCCCGGTCATTACGAACCGTTTTCACAGCCTGCCACTGCAAGTGTTGCGAGGCGGTTTTATTGGCACGTCTTGTCGAAGCAGAGATCATGTTCCCCTTATCACGGGATTCTCATCAATACAGGTGTGGGTAACCCAACCGTGCTTGTTAGTGTGACTCCTCTATTTTAGGCAAGTTCCAAACGGCCACGCGGAGGACGCTTGATATCCGCCCCCTTTATAAAGGGGCCAAGGCCTGTCCTTTTTCTTCCCACGCTCGATCCTCCCCTTCCCCCACCTCGAGTTCCAACACCCAAGGCTCAGGCTAAGCGCTCCGGACTTTCAACCATTTCCGGATCCAACCTTCAAGGCCAGTGGATGGCCTCCTCTATCACAGAGGAGGATATCAAGAAGCTTAGGGAGGAGGCCAGGTATCTCACCGCCGAAATCCCGCATAGGCTGTCTTCTCAAGGGTAGGTCATCCCCACTCCCGAACCCAACGAGAGTGTCGTATTTGTTTCCCACTTCCTCCTTGGGCTAGGTTTTAGTCTTGATCCCTTTGTTAGAGGGCTCATGTTCTATTACGGGCTAGATTTCCATGATCTAGCTCCAGATTCCATCCTTCACATCTCGTCGTTTATCGTCGTGTGTGAGGCCTTCCTTCGCATCACCCCACACTTCGGCTTATGGCTCAAGACCTTCAATGTGAAGCCGAAGATGATCGATGGGCGACACGTAGAATGCGGAGGCGCTACAATAAGCAAAGGCGCCGATGCCTTATGGCCAAAGGGTTCCTTCCCAGAGATGTCCGACTTATGGCAACGGGAGTGGTTTTACATCACAGCTCCCCGAGGTACAAAGCGAGCCCGCCTTACCCCGCGCCTTCCGCTCGGGCCCTGCGCCCCAACTGGCTTCATGGATCAACAAGGGGCTGGACAAGGGGCTAGTTAATGACGTGCTGACATTGCAAAGCCGCATCCAAGATCTCCTCAAGAGGGATGTCAGTCTTGTCAAGGTAATGCAAGTTATGCTAGTTCATCGGGTCCTACCATGCCAACGTCGATCTCTCCGTATGTGGGAGTTCAACCCGGAAGGACAGCGAACTATTCAACAATTCTTCGGCGTGACGCTCGAAGAGATGTATGGATTGTTCTTCGGATCACGAATAAAGTGTCCGGACACCACCGAGGATGCGGGTCTCAACTGCAACTGTCCAGATACCCAAGTAAGTAATTCCGCGACCGAACATGCTGTCTTTTTATTTGTCCCAACATCATTCTGAAAAATTGCTCTCGGCCAGGACTGGATAAGAAAGGCGGAGAGGAACATGTGTTCGGCCCCCCTTCTCGAAGGCTCACCGGATCCTGTACTAACATGATGCATAAGCGTGCACCTTATCAAGTGCCATTAGGAGAAGATGAAGGGAGGAATAAAGAAGCCGAAAGCGGGTTTCACACATTGTACATCCAAAGCGGGGGAATTAGTGTCTCCGTGAAGGAGGATAATCGGGGAGGTGAATCTAGAATCCCCTCTCCCCAAGGGAAGAAAAGGGCCGCCTCTGAAGACATGGAAAGAGAGGTTTCCAGACGAGGGAAGAAACCTTTGCCAGGGGGCCCTGCCCCGGAGGGCGTCCTTACCGCACAGCGCCCGCAAGGGGGCCAGCCCTCAACCGAGTTGTAAGTAAACAAAAGTACTTTGGTAAATATATCCCGATTTATCTCTGAGAACAATAACCGAGACATATATCTTGTAGTCCATCTCGTAGCCCTTCTCGACAGAGTTCGACTCGGGGGATCTTCTTCCGGAGATGATGGAGAGCGAAACGCCTCCTCCTGCCTCCCCGCCTGATCCACCAAGGCCAGAATGTAACTCTTCGGCCGTCCGGAGTATTCGGCTCCTAAGGAGAGAAACAGAAAGAGTCCGGGACTATCTGGTGCACAATCGGACACATTGATGGGTCTTCTGGAGCAAGCGGCTATCTCAGAGGCGCATCGTACTTTAATGGGTACGGTAGTTGAGACGATTTCATCCACCAAAAGCGGGTTGAGCGAAGCTTTTACGAGCCTACTAAGAGGCTTTGAGGTACGCAAAGTAATATATATGTATTTTTGATGGTACCGCACACACGCTAGGTGTGCTATGTCTACATAGTAGCCCCTGAGACTCTGGTTGCCATTCAGAGGCGGCAAACATAGGATCATAGTCCCAGGTAAAGATCGCGCTGCTTTCATGTGCAGGCGGCTGAGGGTCCGGCGGCTGGCCGGACTGCTGATTTTGCCGAACTGAGGCGGCAGCTTGACGTGGTGGACGCCGACATCGCGCTTGTGAACAAGCGGCTTGGCGAGGCACAGGGTATGTATTTTCGGGTGGTCAACAAATATTAAGAGGAGCATGATGCTAGTATCTATAATATGCTGTGACTGCAGATGGAGCTGCCGCCGTGGAGACCCTTCAGGCGGAACTTGCCTGAGCCAAGGAATAGCCAAGATGGCTGTTGAGCTGAAAGATGCCGCCGGCCGATATGAGCTCCTCGAAAAGGAAAACCAAGCGAAAGTGGCTGACCTGAAGAAGGGCTTGGAAGTAGCCAAGGAAACTTGCTCTGAAATCAGAGCGACAAGGGAGGAGCTTCGTCAAGCTGGAGATATCATGGCTGGAAGGCCCTTTTTGTTGCGGACGAAGTTCATAGATCCGAAGTATGCCCATCTGGATCAATTATGGAGTGTTGCAGACGCGTACTTAGACTTGGCAAAGAGTGCTGCTGATGCGACTGAGTTTTTCAAAGATCAGAAAGATCATGAGTTGGAAAGGTTGTTCTGGTCGCAGTTCAGTGCTCCAACGCGTCCGCTGCTGTTGAATGAACAAATGGCCGAGTGTGCCGAGCTCCATAGGTTGTTCGGAATTTCCATGAGGTTTGTAGTGGATCATCTTTGGCCGAAGGGACCAAGGCCGGATAGTTATTTTGGTTTAGTGCAACGATTCCTTGATGATGTGCCGCATATCGATGCTGTAAAGAGGTCGGCGTGCTTAGAGGGTGCGTAGATGGCTCTTGCTCGTGTTAAAACATATTGGGCAGGGATGGAGGCCACCGCTATTGCAACCCGGGGTCCAGCCAGAGGCTAGGACCCGGCCAAGCACTATTTTGAAGAAGTCCTAGAAGGCGCCCATTTAATAGAGGCTCAGTGCTCGAAGAATACCATGTTCGAGTGACATGTATCTCAATTGTAAAAACAATGCTATTTTGATTATAAAGGCTGTGTTTATACTTTTGCCCTAAAGTATTATAGTGCCTCCTGTGCGGCCGTTTATGTATGTATATAACCTGAAAGTTTGCAGTTGTCAGCTTCAGCCCCCACACATGTAATGCGGGGGTGTTCGGAAAAGCGCGTAATCACACTTGATCCAACGTCTTGGTCCGTTAAGGAGGTGATAGCGCGGCGAACAAGGCAATCGGACTATATAGCTTTAACACTTTCACTTAACCATAGGAGTTTGACAGTGGGGCTACTATATAGCCCCTGGTACTTCCGCGTTCATCCGAATACGATGCGCGTACGTACGTGACCCGGAAACCAGTCCTTCGTTAATGCGGAGGAATCGTGAAGATTCCACTGAGTCATCGAGTGGTTGACCAGTCTCGCGCTTTATCATGACAGTCAGTTTTCACTTTCTCTACTGAGGTGCTCATCCAGATGAACAAGGGCACAATTGCAGTAGTTCTCCTGGTGCCACTTTAGCAGATGGAGCGCAACGTAAGGTAGCAAAACAAGGGAGCCGGGCAAACCCAACTGTTGACCAAAGACATGATTTGGAGCTGATGCATATAAGGCCAAAATCGTGACGCCGAACACTCCCTAATGTATTCGGACTTTACAACATATACTGGGCTGAGTAACACCCTTGATAATGAGCCCTGAATTTCCAGGTACATGCATTAGTCTGGTGTGATGAAATGCCAATAACGCCAGCATCCCTCTTGGTTGTGTTGAGTGCCCGGAGGGCATGAAGCAACAAGAGACATTAGAAAAGGTTTACGCAGGGTCTTAATCTAAAAAGAAACCTTTGAGCCGGTCCCTGCTGCACGTCTGCGCCTTTGTCTCTGTTGTGCCGTATCCTGGAAGGGTGTAGCATGATGATCATCAATAAAAAGAAAACCCAGGTGAAACACTTCGTGTGAAAAGTTGGTTATTCTTAATGAACCATGAAAATGCAATCTATTATTGTATTAATAGGGTCGAGCCGAACTATGGGCCTTTTTACATGCGGGCAGCCCCTAGCACCACCTATGGGGGTATATCCATCGACCCAAGCTCAGGTTTATCTGGGCTACTACAACTGGTGGTGCGCCAGATTCATCTAACCGTGCCCGCGGTCTTGATGACCGATCATTTATTCTAGTTGGAGAGGTCGTTCAGTGTTCGACTGCTAGAGCCGCCACATATTCTTCCGCATGTAAGGAACGCTCTATATTCCCGCTAACTATGATGACGCCACGTGGACCAGGCATCTTAAGTTTAAGATAAGTGTAATGCGGTACTGCATTGAAACGAGCGAAGGCCGTTCTTCCGAGTAGTGCGTGATAGCCGCTTCGGAATGGAGCGATGTCGAAGATTAATTCTTCGCTTCGGAAGTTGTCGGGAGAACCGAATACAACCTCTAATACTAGAGAGACCGTGCAGCGGGCCTCTACGCCTGGTATTACTCCTTTAAAGGTAGTATTGCTTTGGCTGATTCTTGACGGGTCTATTCCCATCTTGCGGACAGTGTCCTGATATATCAAATTAAGACTACTGCCGCCGTCCATAAGGACTCGGGTGAGATGGTATCCATTAATTATTGGGTCGAGCACCAAGGCGGACGATCATCCGTGCCGGATACTCGTCGGATGATCCCTGCGATCAAAAGTGATCGGGCAGGCCGACCAAGGGTTGAACTTGGGGGTGATGGGCTCTACAACGTATACATCTCGGAGTGCGCGTTTGCGCCTCCTCTTTGGTATGTGAGTTGCGTAAATCATGTTCACTGTTTTGACCTCTGGTGGGAATTTTTCCTGTCCCCCAGTGTTCGGCTGGTGAGGCTCATCCTCGTCTTCACTTGGCGTCTTCCTCCCCTTGTGTTCGACGTTTAGCTTGCCGGCCTGCTTGAAGACCCAGCATTCTCTGTTGGTGTGATTTGCAGGTTTGTTGGGGGTGCCATGAATCTGACATAATCTGTCTAGAATCTTGTTTAGGCTGGACGGTCCATCTCTGCTGCCTTTAAATGGCTTTTTCCGTTGATCAGGTCGAGAGCCCCTGAATCCAGCGTTTACCGCCGTGTTGTCTGGGCTGTCTTCATTGTTTTGATGCTTGTTTTTATTGCGTCACGGTTTCCCATTGCCATCCCTGACTTCGGATGTGCCTGGGTCGCTGGTGCCGCTACGGGCCAACCAACTGTCTTCCCACGCGCATAAGCGGGTCATAAAGCTTGTTAGGGTTGCCATTGTCCTCGGTTTTTCCTGGCCGAGGTGGCTGGCGAGCCATTCGTCCCGGACACTGTGTTTGAAAGCCGCTAAAGCTTCGGCGTCCGGGCAGTCGACGATTTGATTCTTCCTAGTGAGAAATCTGTTCCAAAGCTTTCGGGCTGACTCTCCGGGTTGTTGAATTATGTGACTTAAATCGTCTCCATCCGAAGGTCGGACATAGGTCCCTTGAAAATTAGCCCTAAAAGCATCCTCAAGCTCTTCCCAACTTCCAATTGAGTTTTCGGGGAGGCTTTTCAACCAGTGCCGAGCTGGTCCTTTCAACTTGAGGTGCAGGTATTTGATGGCGTGGAGATCATCTCCTCGCGCCATGTGGATGTGAAGGATAAAGTCCTCAATCCAGACCCCAGGGTCTGTTGTTCCGTCGTATGCCTCTATGTTCACGGGTTTGAATCCCTCTAGAAATTCATGATCCAGCACCTCATCAGTGAAGCACAGGGGGTGTGCGGCACCCCTGTATTTGGATATGTCTTGGCTTTCTTCTGACGTATGTAGTGTTCGGTTTTGATTCCGAACTGTTATTCGGTCAGTATATTCATTTAGGCGGCCATGATCCTATGCCGAAGCGCGGTTCCTAGATCCGTAGATGGACCTGGCCATACCGGCTTTTTGTCCAGGTGCTCACGTAAATCGTGCGCTGACTTATGTGCGGCGTCATTAGCCGCCCTGTCGCGGCCACGGGGTGGTCGGTCCGGCTGATCGGTCATTTTATTTTTCGGCTGAATGGGCTCTATAGCCTCGTCGTCGAATTCGGGCAGTAGCTTGCGCTTTGGATAGCTCTTTGTGTGGCGATCGCCACCGTATTTTTCTTCAGTGTGAAGCACTTTGTTCCATCTGCGGTTGAGCGTATCCTGCGTGGCCTTAAGCCTTTGCTTCTGCTTCTTCAAGCTCCTCGCGGTGGCAATAAGCCTTCTATGGAGGTTCCCTTGTTCCAAGTGCCTTTCCGGGATGATGTGTGCATCATCGTCCGGACTCTTCTCCTCTCCGGAGATAGGTTGATGAGTTTTACCCTCGGCTTCACCGTGATCGGACAGCGGCTCCGGACTATGTTCGCCGTTCCCTGGCTCATCCTGCTCCATCGCTGGGTCCATGGGGTCGTCGTTTCCTTTGGAGTCGACCGGGGTATTATTCTTTCTTGCGGTTTTATCGTTGTTTTCGCTGAGGTGGGATTTGGAGCGGCGCCGACGCCATTGCTTTGGTTGCTTCTCAAGGCGGTTACCCTCCGTTGCATCCTCTAATTCCTCGCCGTTATTTTCTTTGGGTGTATCCACCATGTATATATCATATGATGAGGTGGCTGTCCAGCGCCCTTTAGGCGGTGGTTCCTTTTCTTCTCCTGCATCGTCGTCCATACTGTTGATGTCTTCGGAGTCGAAGTCAAGTGTGTCGGTTAAGTCATCGATAGTGGCTACCAAGTGGGTGGTGGGTGAGAAACGAATTTCTTCATCGTCCGCTTCCCAGTCAAGCGGGACATAGTTCGGCCGAGGGTCTCCTGATAGGGAGAGGGCCTCAATGAATTTAGCACGTCGCCCCAGGGCGAGTGCTGAAAGATATCCGCGGAGGTAAACTCCATGATCGGTGCCCAATCAGATTCGATAGGCACGGACGCACGCGGTTCGGAGCCTGTGGCCGGTGACGAGTCCGACGGTCTGATGACACAAGCCTCATAGGAGGTGAAGTCAGTGTTCGGCTCTATTTCCGCTGAGTGTGCGGCCTCCGTGGCGGGGTCCATCCACCCGTCCTCGGATGGCACGATCCGCTCCGGATTGAGGGCCGGGGCAGCCGCAGGTGTGATCTCCCGAACAACGTCCGATGGCAGATCTAAGTCATGCTCATCGTGACTGTTCGGCGCCCCTGACATGGGCTCCAATCCGTCGAAGATCAAGTCTCCGCGGATGTCGGCAGTATAGTTCAAGCTTCCAAACCTGACCTGATGGCCAGAGGCGTAGCTATCGATCTGCTCCAGATGGCCAAGTGAGTTGGCCCGTAGTACGAAGCCGCCGAATATGAAGATCTGTCCGGGAAGGAAAACCTCACCCTGGATCGCATCATTGTAGATGATTGAAGGAGCTATCAAGCCTTACCGTGGCGACACAGTGGAACTCTCAATCATAGCACCAATATCGGTGTCAAAACCGGCGAATCTCGGGTAGGAGGTCCCGAACTGTGCGTCTAAGGCTAATGGTAACCGGAGGTGGGGGACACAATGTTTACCCAGGTTCGGGCCCTCTCGATGGAGGTAATACCCTACTTCCTGCTTGATTGATCTTGATGATATGAGTATTACAAGAGTTGATCTACCACGAGATCATAGAGGCTAAACCCTAGAAGCTAGCATAGATTATGATTGTTGTTGTCCTACGGACTAAACCCTTCGGTTTATATAGACACCGGAGGGGGCTAGGGTTACACAGAGTCGGTTACAGAGAACGAGATCTACACATCCGAATTGCCAAGCTTGCCTTCCACGCAAAGGAGAGTCCCACCCGGACACGGGGCGAAGTCTTCAATCTTGTATCTTCATAGTCCAACAGTCCGGCCAAAGTATATAGTCTGGCTGTCCGAGGACGCCCTAATCCAGGACTCCCTCAAGCGGCATTAGTAGAAAGGGAACCTCCATATCTGACGCAACGGAGCACCATGCCATGGCCGGACTCCACCAGCGACCTGCCACCCGCGCGGCTGAGCACGCTAGCTAGTGTCGCATGCAGACATCACCAACCACCAGACAACGCCACCTCGCCGAAAGGGCCACCTCCCAAGGATCCATAGGCCACCAATGCGTTACTCCGGCCTGCAGGCCGATAGGATCGATCCGGCGCCGAGATCGCTGCCGCCACCTTCCCCGGCGCCCGGGCAGGATTTGCCGGCGGCCATCTCCAGTGGCGGCGAGGGAGGGAAGGGGATGTGGGGAGGCGGCTCGGTGAAAGATCTAATCGCCCCCGAGTCACCCGTGGGGGTGACACAAGGGCCTACTTTGTGGTTGCTATTATGAATACTTTCAGAGGCCAAAAAAAATATGTTACATTTTTTTTGCTGGACATGTCAGTGTTTTTTTGTGACTTGGAATAAAATGAAGCTTGGATAAATCCTCATTAAAGTTTCCCACATTCGTTGGCAGCTAACCGTATGATAGATCAATGATTTTACCAAAAAATTGGTAGGTACAATGGCTCTAAACCAAACAAGAACAACTGACCAAATTTATACGAGGATATTAAGAAGGTGATCATCATAACCATGTGCAGAGGTATAATTCGATTTACCACCTCCTCTCCACATGTTGTACAAAGACGGTGCTGGCAATAAAGTACCACCTATGATCGTGCATATAAGACGAGGGACCAAGCAGCCTGGTTTTTGTATAAACGCAATGTCGATAGTCCGACCGCTCGCTTGGTCGTTCTTGTAGATAGTATGCATGTGTGTTAAGGTGTACATGTCCATACCAAGTGGAATACAAGGTTTGAGTAGGATTGCGAGGTCTCGGGAAATCAAATGACTTTGCAAAGTCATTTTCCTACTGAGCTACGAGAAATGCTTGTCTTTTTGCCATCATGGTTAAAAGTAGCAAGTCAAAGCGTGGCATTACACTTCTCTCTGTGGACTAATATTTTTGACCGTGTATATTAATTTTGTGCTCACTTGATATATTTAGTGTTCATTCTCTTACTTTAAGCATGTCAAATATACGACTTACACTGGATTTGTACACTACACACCCTTGATTTTGCTATGTGAGTTCAACTAATTGGTCATTATTTGAGATGCTACACGATTATATCATTAATTAGGATATACATGCTCAATTATGTACACCTAAATTGCATTACATTGCCTGGCATTGATCATAGGCATGTTTCAATGAAGATGATTCAGACTAAAGTAGTATGGCGTTGTTTTCAATAAACATGGAGAGTAAAAATTGTAAGGTCGAAGCACATGTCTACCATTGTTTGAGAGAAGAAGAAAAATGTATAATCAATATGATAGAAAAATGAGAAACAACGGACACTCATGATTATGATTTCGGTGCGGAAAAATACTTCCTTAAGCTTAAGTGGTCGTATGTCACACGAGATGATGCTATAAACATGAGACCTTGTTGGGGAGAGTTGTGCTCCCATGTCCTATTGTATTCACAACCAGCAGTAGAGGTAAGACAAGACTAAGGATGAGCATGTGCCTTACTCGACAGCCCGATCACCAGACCACCGGAACACGGTGTTGCTCTGTAGGTGCACTAATGAGTGATTTTCCACCTTGAATGGAGTGCCTTGGCGGGAACTACACAAAGATTGGTCACATCAAGGATGTTCATCACAAGTCCTAGTTGGGAATATTGCTTGTCCATTTCCCTTGTAACCTAAGCACACATAAAACATTGAATATATACTTACGACTGGCTTGTGGAGAAATCAGTGATTCTTGTTTTGCGTTGCATACCGGGGGAGCACCATCCTCATTAATGACAGCATGCTTGGACTTGCTGGCGCCATGGCGGAGTCTAAAAGTCTATCTTATCGACGATAGCTCTAAATATCAACATGGTACTCTAAAGTTTGTACTCAACTTTCAATGTTGGAATATTCCTGCATTTCGGTCGCATCTTCCATCTTAAAAAAACTTTCTTGAGCTCGTGACAAAGATTATGCGTACCAATATTTTGTAAAGGTGTGATCGTCTATCCCACAGTATGTTGCGTCCATCTTAAGATTCTCACAAATTGAGTTTTACAAAATTAACATCAAGACTCATAGCAAACACTTATCATCTTAATTCTTCTTCTTTCAGTAAAGAAAACATTGTACAGTTGAGGTTGAATGCCTTTCCATGTGGATATGATAGATGGGAGAGTCGTGCCATAATATATAGCTATAAATGTCTTTTAAATGTGGTAAGGACATATGGGAGTGCAGGCAGACAAACTCAACAATTGGGATACACCAAATTGAGATAGCACATGACATGGCCATAGTCCCAATCAATGATGGGAACAGGCCAACTTCTGATATTTAATCACATGTCCATCTTTCACTACACATAACTATATATCACCAATGGCACCAAAGCTTGTTCCGGTACAAACAAGGTAACAACAATTTGTATCACCATACATGGGCAACAAGCTTGCTTCCACCATGACATGGATGCAAGGTCTGCCCCCGCAATAGGAAAAAATGTTTAGGACTGAAAGGTTTCAGGAAATAAGTTGCAAGATGTTGGCCCCTCTATAGTTAACAGAACCAAGTTACACCATAGGTCATGAGACACCAATCCACGACTTCAACGTTTGCTTCTGACGGAAGTTCATGACACGAACTGAAGAGAACCAGTGCAAGCAGTTTAAACGGCCTACATGGTAGACACAACCAGAAACATTGAGTTGTGCAATTCTATCGATTATCCCATTCCCATACGTGATTTAGGGTGCGTTTGGATTGCAACAAATAGCAGCCATACCAAAAAGTTGCTAGCCCATGAAAATTGGCTAGCGCTTGGATAGCAGCCAAACTTTTGGCTCGCCTGACGTTCAGCCAATGGACCAGTACAATTCGCCAACTCATGGGCAAGTTGACGGCGCAGAAAAGCTCCACCAAAAAAATGGCAGCGCCCTCGCCCTTTCTCTGTGTGGGACCTTCTTAATTATTGCAGCAAATAACATGCATTTTATCCCTGAAAGTGATTTGTAGATCCGATATTTCTCCAGTTCCCAGATCATTTGTGGGTACGTACTCCTTTTTTGCCTCAACAAATAGCTACTTAATTACCAAAAAAATAGCATCAATTGTTTAGGTTTACTAATCCGCTAATCAGTAATTAATTTGTTTATTAGTACGGTCCAGTAGTAGCCCTACCTCATACAATTACTCCTGAATAACAAAGAATTTTCTTATCTAAAAATGGGATACTTTTTTTTACGAATGTAACATACATTTGTGCTTTTGCAAGCCATTTTTCTGTTACTTTTTGCGTATTGTAAGTATTACAAAAACCAAGTCACATTCTTTTGCGGGGTGTGCCACATTTTATTGTGACTTGGAATAAAATGAAGCATGGATGATTCCTAATTCCCAAACTTTCCCACGTTAGTTGTCAGCAAAACCAAATGATAGCTCAATGATTTTACCAAAAAAATGGATGGTACAATGGCTCTAAACCATACAAGAACAACTTACCAAATTTTTGGCCATGACAAAAAATTGGTGGGGCTAGTTTTCCCCTTAGCAAATAAACACCAAGATGCAATGCAGCTTGAGCCTGTTTACGACAAGGCCAGACCTGTAACCAGGAAGTCAAGTTTGGTGCCACTGTAAGCGCATCCTGTGATGGGATGGAGTTATGGCTGGACGTAGTAGCTTGCCGCTTGAGTCATGGCCAGGGGGCGTGTGATTGGATGGCTCAGATCATTTTGGATTCACCAAACACATGCTTTTATAAGTAGTCATAGATTATTCAATAGACTATGACAAAACATACATGGATCAACCAAAAGCCACCTCCCTTTGGAACTGGGGGTTACGGAGATGGCATCGGCAAGTTGTGGATGCCGGTCGCCAGACCGCCACGGCAAGTGTCGCCTCGCTGGAGGATCTCATTTTGACCTACGTCCGCACCGCCAGGCAGTGGTAGACCCTCATCAGCCTGCGTAGCCGGCAGAGCCATGTGGGCAGCAGCGGCCCAGAGGAGGAGGAGGGCGTGGTGAAGGAAGCTGTAGTGAGCGACATGGCGGTGGCGGTGGGGCCATGAATTTAGTGTCCCAGGGTTGAGGAGAGGGCTCGGGCCGCCCGAGAGGGTAGGAGGAGCCCAGGTGCACGGCATCGGCTTGGGGTGGGAAGAAGTCATCACCGCAGGGGGGAGAGGTGGGGCAGTCATTGCGCCTCCACCAGGCCGGCGGTTGTCGGAATGGGGCCTGGCAGTTAGGGGAGGCGGCGCTGGTGCTCGTGAAGTGGGTGGGGAGCAGTGGACTGGGGCGACTACGCATGGTGCGCGCTGAACCAGTGGCAGCAACCGGAGGAGACCAGATGGTCGAAAACCAGAGGAATGATGAGATGACCATCGGGAATGCCGAGTCGGGGAGGGGTAGGCGAACGAGCGAAGCTCCGTCAGTTGCCGACGGTGGAGTGCTCAATGGAGAATATTGGGTGACTGAGATATGTTTTTTTTACGTTTAGGGGATTTTTGCCAATTGAATTGCCGAGGAAACAAAATCCATTTAGTCTGGCGGTGGGACTTGGGCCACAACGAGCAGCATGCAATACTAATGGGCCTGGGCCTGAGAATTTTCTATTATATATTTTTGGCAGAGTTTTCAAATACCTTTCTTGTCACAAAAAAATTGGTACTTGGATATTATGAAGTTGCGCTTCATATCCTTGTGCAGAGGAAGAAATTTAGTTGGCACATCCTCTCTACATGTGGTGCAAAGACATTGTTGTGTGCAGAACCAACAATAGAGGTAACACAAGGCTTAAAGAAAAGGAAGCAGGACTTGGGATGTGTCAGACCACCGGAATGTGACGTTGCACTATGGGACACTGTTTGTGATTCACCACCTCGAGTGAAGTTCCATGGAGGACACTACACAGAAATTCGTCACAACAAGGAGGTTCATTACAATTCTTTGATAGGAATACATCTAGCACATTGAGTATATATGTATGAATGGCTTGGGGGCGGGGGGGGGGGGGGGGAACTGATCTATGCGTTGTTTCAAGTATCGAGAGCGAGCACCATCCCCTATGATGACGGCACCACCGGATCGGGTGGGAGGGGCACAGGTGCGCGGCGGCGATGGCTTGGGGCCGGAAGAAGGAGTCGCAACAGGGGAAGAGGCGGGGCAGTCTCTGCGCCTCCACCAGGCCGTCGGTTACTGCTACGGGGCTTGACACCAAGGGGAGGTGGCGCTGGCGCTCGTGAAGTGGATGTGGAGGAGTGGAATGGAGCGACTGAGCGCGGTGCGCGCTGAACCGGTGCCAGCAACCGGAGGGAGACCAGATGGTCGGAAACCAGAGGAATGGTGAGACGGCCTTGGCGGACGGTGAACAGGGGAGGGGGAGGCGAACTAGTGGAGCTCGGGGGATGCCGGCGGCGGAGCGCTCAGTGAAGTAGAGTGCGCGACTGAGAGATATGTATTTTTTTTTTGAGGTTTAGGGTATTTCCACCAATTGGATTGTAAGGGGAAAAACCATTTAGGCTGGCGGTGGCCTTTGGGCCACGACGAGCAGCCGGAAGAAATATGGATGGGCCCTGGACCTAAGCAAAAACAATTGAGTTGGACCTGAGCATTTTTCGATTTATAAATTTTCGGTGGAGTTTTTTAATGTCTTTCTTGTTACAAAAAAAATGTTAGTTGGATATTAAGAAGGGCACTTCATAATTATGTGCAGATGAAGAACCCAGATTCTTTTTTTTTAGGGCTAGCTAGGAAGAACTTTGATTTACCACCTCCTCTCCGCATGTCGTGCAAAGACACTGCTTGCAGTAAAGTACGGTACATCAACGTGTGTATATAAGGTAAGAGACCAAGCCATTTTTTTTTTTGCGAGAAAGAGACCAAGCAAGCTGATTTTATATGAACGCAATGTCGATAGTCCGACAACTCGCTCACTAAAACATGCAAACTGTATATGCGCACACCAAGTGTAATGCACAGTTCGAGTAGGATTATGAGGTCTCGGGAAATCAAATGCCTTTGCAAAGCCATTTTACCACTGAAACATGCAAACTGCAAGTCTTTTTGTCATCATGGCTAAAAGGAACAAGACAAGCCGCAACATGTACGCTTCTCTCTGCATATTAATTTTGTGCCCATTTGATAGATTCAGAGTTGAATCTCTTACATTAAGCATGTAAAACAATTGATCATTTATTTGAGACGGTGAATGACTATATCTTTAATTAGGATATACATAGTACATTGCTTGGCGCTGATCATCAGCATGTTTCAATGGAGATGATTCAAAAAAGTAACGTGGCATTGATTTCAATTAAAGCCGGGAGAAAAATTGAGAGATGAAAACGCAATGTAAAATCAATCAATTAGTGTAAAGGACAACTAAAAAGAAAAAATAAGCATACAGCGGACACTTGTGATTATGATTTATGTGACAGAAAATACATCCTTAAGCCTAAGTGGTCTTATGTCAGACGAGATCATTCTATAAACATGGGACCTTGTTCGTGACTCGTGAGGCTATCTGTCATATTTAAAGCACAACTACGGTATTGTGGTGTTGGGAGTCATCGTGGGCATTACATCTGAAGCGTTCTTTGGAAATACACTATTGTGTGTACAGCCAGCAATGAAGGCAACGCAAAGGCTCAAAGAAAAGGAAGCAAGACCAGGGATGAGCATGCGTCTCACTGATGAGCCTGATCACGTCCGCCCGCACCGCCAGGCGGCGGCAGACCCTCGTTGGCCTGGGTAGCCGGCACGGCCATCTGGGTAGCAGCAGCTAGGAGGAGTGCTTGAGTATCGTGATTGTTTAGAAAACATATGATAGACTAGGATTTGTTTCAACTTGTCTTGATATATGCCCATCCGTCTTAAGCAATACATCAACGAATCCAACGCATTACATCAATTCCCGTTCTATTCCCTTCTACATGGTATCAACATAATCTCGATCCAAAACCTAGCTGCCGCTGCCACTTCAGCACCTCGCCACCCCCCGAGGCGGTCGATCTCCATGATTGCCACCGGGGGCCGCGCCACCCGTAACTAGGGTTCGTCCGTCTATCGTGTTGATCGGTTGCCCTGGAGTCTTTTTCCGGATCTATTGTTCAGGGTGTTTCTTTCTCACTGTTCGTTTGATTGGAGTTTTCTTTTTGGGTTTTATGATTTAAGATCGCTTTGCATTGCCCGCCACCACCATCAACCCCACACCTCTACTCCAACACCGGCGTGACCACCCGGCCTTTTCTCTGACCCGGCAGCCTCGCGGGACAAGGCGACACGTCACAACCATCATCCGTGCGTCTGCCCGCTCGTCGCCTCCCTGTCCCCGAGTATAGCGCACCCTCCACCGATCGAGCAATGCGATGCCGCTGCGTCGCCCCATGGGTCTCCCTGTGGCTGCACCGAGCCGCGCCGCAGCCGCGTCGCCCTTTCGGGCCGTAGCACCAGGGCACGCGGTGTACGCCACCATCCCGAGGCCGTTCTTGTGGTAGCACTGTCCCGCGAACTGCCGCTGCGTCGCCCCTTCGGGTCGTCGTGTCGTGGCCCGCGGTTTACCGCCCCCCATGCCGTCGACTCCAGGCCGCCCCCGTGGCTGCACCGACCCTCGCGCTGCCACCGTGTCGCCCTATTGGGCCGCAGCGAGCGTGGCACATACACTACTGGAATCCACTTCTTTGTCGTCCTCCATGGCAGACGGCAAAGGTATAGATCCCGGACGGCAAACATCTTTGCCGTCTGCCAGCAAACGGCAAACTGTCCGTCTGAACAGGTGCCAGCAAAGGCCTTCTTTGCCGTCCGCTTTTGAGAAATTGACGGCAAACGATTGTGCCGCCCGCCGTCTGAGGCCAGCAGACGGCAAAGAACACAGACGGTAGTGGGGTGGCGTCAGAGCCGTTAGGGCGTTAACGGAGCTCTTTGCCGTCTGCCAGCAGACGTCAACGATTCAAATGTCTTTGCCGTTCGCCAGCGGACGGCAAAGAGCTCAGTAAGTCCATCTATTTAGTCATTTGTGGACTAAATAGGCTAAAAAAGAAGAAAAGTGCCATTTTTTAGCTAACGTAGCAAATTATGCCATTTTTGACCTAACTAATCTTATTGTGTCATTTTAGAGGACAACAAGCTAAGTATATGACATTTATGAGGTTAGCAAGGTTATGATGCCATTTACGAATAAAAACAAGTAAGACGAGGAAAAGAAGAAGAAGAAGAAGAAGAAGTTCTTCCTCTTCTTCTTCTTTTCTTCATATTCCTTCTTTCATTCCTCTTCCTTGATTTTCTTCATCTTATTATGTCATTTGTGGACTAAATAGGCTAAATTATGTCATAACTGGACTAAACAGGCTAAATAAGAAGAAAAATACCATTATCATGGAGGTGTAGGAATGGTCGGGGTTGCGCCTTTGGCAGACGGAGGTGAAGGACCGGTACGGGTTTAGGCACTGGCAGACGTGGAAGGATTGGTCGATGCTTGTCGGGAGCCATGCTTAACCAAAGATCATTTCAAATAATGTCTCGTTAGCATGATGCAAACTGAAATGTGAATAGTAGTAACTAAGGACCATTCAAACCAAACTCACCGTGCCCGCCGGAGCAATCTGGGGCATCGGCGGAGCGGTCCGACCACTTTTCTCGCACATGGTCTGCACATTTGGTTCTCATGCGTCAGTCATATTACTTAGTAATGCAAACATTACCTGCATGATTGGGCTAATATGCACAAGAAACGTACCACGATGAGCTCCGATACGTCTCCAACGTATCTATAATTTTTGATTATTCCATGCTATTATATTACCTCTTTTGGATGTTTATGGCTTTATTTTACACATTTATATCATTTTTGGGACTAACCTACTAACCGGAGGCCCTGCCCGTATTGCTGATTTTTTTTGCCTATTTCAGTATTTCGAAGAAAAGGAATATCAAACGGAGTCCAAACGGAATGAAACCTTCGGGAGCGTGATTTTTGGAACGAACGTGATCCAGGGGACTTGGAGTGCAAGTCAAGAAGCAGCCAAGGCGGCCACGAGAGGGTAGGGCGCCCCCCCTATAGGGCGTGCCCCCTATCTTGTGGGCCCCTCGGGCGGCCACCGACGTACTTCTTCCTCCTATATAAGCCTACGTACCCCGAAAACATCCAGGGAGCTAACGAAACACAATTTCCACCGCCGTAACCTTCTATATCCACGAGATCCCATCTTGGAGCCTTCGTCGGCGCTCAGCCGGAGGGGGAATCGACCACAGAGGGCTTCTACATCAACATCCTTGCCCCTCGGATGAGTTGTGAGTAGTTTACCACAGACCTTCGGGTCCATAGTTATTAGCTAGATGGCTTCTTCTCTCTTTTTGGATCTCAATACAATGTTCTCTCCCTCTCTTGTGGAGATCTATTCGATGTAAACTCTTTTTGCGTTGTGTTTGTCGAGATCTGATGAATTGTGGGTTTATGATCAAGTTTATCTATGAATAATATTTGAATCTCCTCTGAATTCTTTTATGTATGATTGAGTTATCTTTGCAAGTCTCTTCGAATTATCAGTTTGGTTTGGCCTACTAGATTGATCTTTCTTGCCATGGGAGAAGTGCTTAGCTTTCGGTTCAATCTTGCGGTGTCCTTTCCCAGTGACAGCAGGGGCAGCAAGGCACGTATTGTATTGTTGCCATCGAGGATAAAAATATGGGGTTTATATCATATTGCATGAGTTCATCCCTCTACATCATGTCATCTTGCTTAAGGCGTTACTCTGTTCTTACGAACTTAATACTCTAGATGTCGGCAGGAGTCGATCGATGTGCAGAGTAATAGTAGTAGATGCAGGCAGGAGTCAGTCTACTTGTTGCGGACGTGATGCCTATATACATGATCATGCCTAGATAATCTCATAACTATTCGCTTTTCTATCAATTGCTCGACAGTAATTTGTTCACCCACCATAATACTTATGCTATCTTGAGAGAAGCCACTAGTGAAACCTATGGCCCCCGGGTCTATCTCTTATCATATTTGCTTCCAATCGACTTTTATTTTGCATCTTTACTTTTTGCATCTATATTATAAAATACCAAAAATATATTTATCTTATCATACTATCTCTATTAGATCTCACTTTCGCAAGTGGTCGTGAAGGGATTGACAACCCCTTTATTGCGTTGGTTGCGAGTTCTTTGTTTGTTTGTGTAGGTGCGTGGGATTTTTTGAGGAGCCTCCTATTGGATTGATACCTTGGTTCTCAAAAACTGATGGAAATACTTACGCTACTATTGCTGCATTACCCTTTCCACTTCAAGGAAAACCAACGCAAGCTCAAGACGTAGCAAGAAGGATTTCTGGCGCCGTTGCCGGCGAGGTCTTCGCTCAAGTCAAGACATACCAAGTACCCATCACAAACTCATCTCCCTTGCATTTACATTATTTGCCATTTGCCTCTCGTTTTCCTCTCCCCCACTTCACCCTTGCCGTTTTATTCGCCCTCTCTTTCCCAATCTCATCCTCTCTCTTTCGCTTGCCTTTTTCTGCCCTTTCGTAGGTTCTGGTACCTTGGATAACCCCTCTATCCTCTCTAAGCTCATAAATAATGATGCTGTAGAAAGACCCACCGGGGTCACCAATGAGAGCTTGAATAATTTTTATGAGGATGACTCTGGAATTTTTCGCTATTTACTTGATGAGTCTTTAAAAGATGCTTGGGATAGGTTATCAAGGATTCGGGCTAGCTATGTGCCACAATATCAAATTGAAGATTACTTAAAAAGTTTCTATGTTGGCTTGCCCGCTTCTTTTAAACAAGTTTTAGATTCTATTTTTGAAGGAGGTTTTATTGAAGGGGATGCTATAAATACTTATGAAAAAATGAAAACCATATTTGGGAACCCTATGAATGATAAGGTTGAATCAACTACTCTCTTCTGCCTTTATCAAAATGAAATTATTAAAGAGATGAAGTCTAGTCTAGAGGCAAACTTCCGTAACGTGCTTAATCTTACTTCTTCCATTAATGGCCATGTGCTTACCTTAAATAGAAGAATGAATGCCATAGAAAGGAGATCCTCCTCTCCGAGTGCCAAAGATGGCACTACTTAGATCTATCTTCGCTTTTATGCCTAGCTAGGGGCGTTAAACGATAGCGCTAGTTGGGAGGCAACCCAATTTTCTTTGTGTTTTTTGTTTTTGTTCCTGTTTAGTAATAAATCTTGCATCTACCTCCTGTTTAGATGTGTTTTTATCTTTTAATTAGTGTTTGTGCCAAGTAGAACCTATAGGATAACCTATGATGATAGTTGATTTGATTCTGCTGAAAAACAAAAACTTTGCGCGCACGAATTTAGTTTTGTTAAATCATAGAAACGTGCTTTTGCGTTGATTCTTTTTGCTGCTGATCAATAGACAAATTGTCTAGGACTTCCTGTTTTGGTAGGATTGTTAGAGTTATATAAGTTTGCATTAGTTACAGATTGCTACAGACTGTTCTGTTTTTGACAGATTCTGTTTTTCGTGTGTTGTTTGCTTATTTTGATGCATCTATGGCTAGTAAAATAGTTTATAAACCACAGAGAAGTTGGAATACAGTAGGTTTAACACCAAAATAAATAAAGAATGAGTTCATTATAGTATCTTATGTGGTGGTTTTGTTTTCTTTCACTAACAGATCTTATAAAATTTCCTGTTGAGTTTTGTGTTGTGAAGTTTTCAAGTTTTGGGTAAAGCTTTTATGGACTATGGAATAAGGAGTGGCAAGGGCCTCAGCTTGGGGATGCCCATGTCACCCCAAGATATTCAAGGATAGCCAAAAGCCTAAGCTTGGGGATGCCCCGGGAAGGCATCCCCTCTTTCGTCTTCGTTCATTGGTAACTTTACTTGGAGCTATATTTTTATTCGCCACATGATATGTGTTTTGCTTGGAGCGTCGTGTATTATATTAGTCTTTGCTTTTTAGTTTATCACAATCATCCTTGCTGTACACACCTTTTTTGGAGAAGCCTACTTGATTAGGATTTGCTAGAATACTCTATGTGCTTCACTTATATCTTTTGAGCTTGATAGTTTTTGCTCTAGTGCTTCACTTATACTTTTTGGAGCATGGTGGTGTTGGGGAACGTAGTAATTTCAAAATTTTCCTACGCACACGCAAGATCATGGTGATGGCATAGCAACGAGAGGGGGAGTGTATCTTCATACCCTTGAAGATCGCTAAGCGGAAGCGTTTATCAACGCGGTTGATGTAGTCGTACGTCTTCACGATCCGACCGATCCAAGTACCGAACACACGGCACCTCCGAGTTCTGCACACATTCAGCTCGATGACGTCCTCGCCTTCTCGATCCAGCAAGACGGGCGAAGTAGTAGATGAGTTCCGGCAGCACGACGGCGTGGTGACGGTGTTGGTGAAGAACAATCTCCGCAGGGCTTCGCCTAAGCGCTGCGGAAACTATGACGGATGATAAACTAGAGGGGACGGGGTTGCCGGCACACGGCTTGGTGTTTCTTGATGTGTCTTTGGTGCTATCCCTACCCCTTTATTTATATGTTGAGCCTTGGGGTCGAAACTTGGAGTAAAAGTCTCCACAAAGTTGGTTTCACCCGAAAGGCAAGAGTCCTTCTCGGACTCTAGGGCCAGACGCCAGGTTCCGGTATGCGGACCCGAACGCCGATGACCTGGCGTCGGCCCTGAACTCATAAAACTTCCTTTTGCGCTTTCCAAAAACCTTGTGGGCTTTCCCCTTTGGCCCAAATAACGTGTTCTCGTACCCAAACATTTCGGGAAACATCCGGAATCCCTTCCGGTGAATTCCGGAACCCTTCCGGAGATCAAACACTATTATCCCATATATCAAACTTTATCTCTGGATCATTCCGGAGTTCCTCGTCATGTCCATGATCTCATTCGAGACTCCGAACAACATTCGGTTACCAACATGCATAACTCATATAATACTATATCGTCAACGAAACATTAAGTGTGCGGACCCTATGGGTTCGAGAACTATGTAGACATGACCGAGACACGTTTCCGGTCAATAACCAATAGCGGGACCTGGATGCCCATATTGGCTCCCACATATTCTACGAAGATCTTTATCGGTCAAACCGCATAACAACATACATTGTTCCCTTTGTCATCGGTATGTTACTTGCCCGAGATTCGATCGTCGGTATCCAATACCTAGTTCAATCTCGTCACCGCAAGTCTCTTTACTCGCTCAGTAATGCATCATCCGTAACCAACTCATTGGTTACATTGCTTGCAAGGCTTATAATGATGTGCATTACCGAGAGGGCCAGAGATACCTCTCCGACAATCGGAGTGACAAAACCTTATCTCGAATCGCCAACTCAACATGTACCTCCGGAGACACCAATAGTACTCCTTTATAATCACCCGATTCGTTGTGACGTTTGGTAGTACCAAAGTGTTCCTCCGTAAACGGAGTTGCATAATCTCAAAGTTACAGGAACATGTATAAGTCATGAAGAAAGCAATAGCAACATACTAAACGATTAAGTGCTAAGCTAACGGAATGAGTCAAGTCAATCACATCATTCTCCTAATGATGTGATCCCATTAATCAAATGACAACTCTTTTGTCCATGGCTAGGAAACATAACCATCTCGATAAGCGAGCTAGTCAAGTAGAGGCATACTAGTGACACTATGTTTGTCTATGTATTCACACATGTATTATGTTTCCGGTTAATACAATTCTAGCATGAATAATAAACATTTATCATGAAATAAGGAAATAAATAATAACTTTATTATTGCCTCTAGGGCATATTTCCTTGAGTCTCCCACTTGCACTAGAGTCAATAATCTAGTTCACATCGCCATGTGATTTAACACCAATATTCATATCGTATATGATTAACACCCATAGTTCACATCGCCATGTGACCAACACCCAAAGGGTTTACTAGATTCAGTAATCTAGTTCACATCGCTATGTGATTAACACCCAAAGAGTACTAAGGTGTGATCATGTTTTGCTCGTGAGAGAAGCTTAGTCAGCGGGTCTGTCGCATTCAGAGTCGTATGTATTTTGCAAATATTTTATGTCCTCAATGCTCTGCATGGAGCTACTCTGGCTAATTGCTCCCACTTTCAATATGTATCCAGGTTGAGACTTAGAGTCATCTGGATCAGTAAAAGTTTGCACTCGATGTAACTTTTACAACAAACTCTTTTATCACCTCCATAATCGAGAAACATCTCCTTAGTCCTTACTAAGGATATTCTTGACCAATGTCGATGATCTACTCCTAGATCACTATTGTACCTCCTTGCCAAATTCAGAGCAAGGTATACAATAGGTGCAGTACATAGCATAGCACACTTTATAGAACCTATGGTGAGGCATAGGGAATGACTTTTCATTCTCTTTCTATTTTCTGCTGTGGTCGGGATTTGAGTCTTACTCAATTTCATACCTTTGCAACACAGGCAAGAACTCTTTCTTTGACAGTTCCATTTTGAACTATTTCAAAATCTTGCCAAGGTATGTACTCATTGAAAATCTTATCAAGCGTCTTGATCTATCTCAATAGATCTTGATGCTCAATATGTAAGTAGCTTTTACTGAGGTCTTTTATTTTTAAAGAACTCGTTTAAAACACTCCTTTATGCTTTGCGAAAAATTCTACATCATTTCGATCAACAATATGTCACTCACATATACTAATCGAAAAGGCTGTAGTGCTCCCACTCACTTTATTGTAAATACAGGCTTCATCGTAAGTCCATATAAAACTATATGCTTTGATCAACTTATCAAAGCGTATATTCCAACTCGAGATGCTTGCACCAGTCCATAGATGGATCATTGGAGCTTGCACATTTTGTTAGCACCTTTAGGATTGACAAAACCTTCGGTTGCATCATATACAACTCTTCTTTAATAAATCCATTAAGGAATGCAGTTTTGACATACATTTGCCGATTTCATAAAATGTGGCAATTGCTAACATGATTCGACAGACTTAAGCATCGATACGAGTGAGAAAATCTCATCGTATTCAACACCTTGAACTTGTTGAAAACCTTTCGCAACAAGTCGAGCTTGGTAGTTAGTAATACTACTATCGGTGCCGTCTTCCTCTTGAAGATCCATTTATTTAACATGGCTTGCGATCATCGAGCAAGTCAATCAAAGTCCATACTTTGTTCTCATACATGGATCATATCTCAGATTTTATGGCCTCGAGCCATTTCGCGAATCTGGGCTCATCATCGCTTCCTCATAGTTTGTAGGTTCATCATGGTCTAGTAACATGACTTCCGAACATGATTACTACACCACTCTGTGCGGATCTTACTCGGAAGACCTACGAGGTTCTCGTAGTAACTTGATCTGAAGTTTCATGATCAATATCATTAGCTTCCTCACTAATTGGTGTATTTGTCACAGAACTGATTTACGTGATGAACTACGTACTTTCAATAAGGGAACAGTACAGATTACCTCATCAAGTTCTACTTTCCTCCCACTCACTTCTTTCGAGAGAAACTCCTTCTCTAGAAAGGATCCATTTTAACAACGAATATCTTGCCTTCGGATCTGTGATAGAAGGTGTACCCAACTATTTCCTTTGGGTATTCTATGAAGACGCACTTCTCCGATTTGGGTTCGAGCTTATCGGGATGAAACTTTTTCACATAAGCATCGCAGCCCCAAACTTTAAGAAACGACAACTTGGGTTTCTTGCTAAACCACAGTTCATATGTTGTCGTCTCAGCGGTTTAGATGGTGCCCTTTTAATGTGAATGCAGCTGTCTCTAATGCATAACCCCAAAACAATATTGGTAAATCAGTAAGAGACATCATAGATCGCACCATATCCAATAAAGTGCGGTTACGACGTTCGGACACACCATAACGTTGTGGTGTTCCAGGTGGCGTGGCTGTGAAACTATTCCACATTGTTTTAATTGAAGACCAAACTCGTAACTCAAATAATCATCTCCATGATCAGATCGCAGAAACTTTATTTTCTTGTTACGATGATTTTCCACTTCACTCTGAAATTCTTTGAACCTTTCAACTATTTCAGACTTATGTTTCATCAAGTAGATATACCCATATCTGCTCAAATTATCTTGTGAAGGTCAGAAAATAACGATACTTGCCACGAGCCTTCATACTCATTGGTCTGCATACATCAGTATGTATTATTTCCAATAAGTTGGTAGCTCGTTCCATTGTTCCGAAGAATGGAGTTTTAGTCATCTTGCCCAAAAGACACGGTTCGCAAGCATCAATTGATTCATAACCAAGTGATTCCGAAAATCCATCTTTATGGAGTTTCTTCATGCGCTTTACACCGATATGACCCAAACGGCAGTGCCACAAATAAGTTGCACTATCATTATTAACTTTGCATCTTTTGGCCTCAATATTATGAATATGTGTATCACTACGATCGAGATCCAACAAACTATTTTCATTGGGTGTATGACCATTGAAGGTTTTATTCATGTAAACAGAACAACAATTATTCTCTGATTTTAAATGAATAACCGTATTGCAATAAACATGATCAAATCATATTCATGCTCAGCATAAGCGCCAAATAACATTTATTTAGGTTTAACACTAATCCCGAAAGTATAAGGAGTGTGCGATGATGATCATATCAATCTTGGAACTACTTCCAACACTCATCATCACTTTCCCTTCAACTAGTCTCTGCTTATTACGTAACTCTGTTTGAGTTACTAATCTTAGCAACCTAACAAGTATCAAATACTTAGGGGCTACTATAAACACAAGTAAGGCACACATCAATAATTTGTATATCAAATATACCCTTGTTCACTTTGCCATCCTTCTTATCCACCAAATATTCAGGGCATTTCCGCTTCCGGACCATTTCCTTTGCGATGTAAACACTCGGTTTCAGGCTATGGTCCAGCTTTGGGCTTCTTCGCAGGAGTGACAACTTGCTTGTCTTTCCACTTGAAGTTACCTTTCTTTCCCTTTGCCCTTCTCTTGAAACTAGTGGTTTTGTCAATCATCAACACTTGATGGTCTTTTCTTTATTTCTACCTTCGTCGATTTCAACATCACGAAGAGCTCGGGAATCGTTTTCGTCATCCCTTGTATACTATAGTTCATCACGAAGTTCTAGTAACTTAGTGATGGTGACTAGAGAATTCTGTCAATCACTATCTTATCTGGAAGATTAACTCCCACTTGATTCAAGCGATTGAAGTACCCAGACAATCTGAGCACATGCTCACTAGTTGAGCGATTCTACTCCATCTTTTAGCTTTAGAACTTGTTGGAGACTTCATATCTCTCAACTCGGGTATTTGCTGGAAATATGAACTTCAACTCCTAGAATATCTCATATGGTCCATGACGTTCAAAACGTCTTTGAAGTCCCGATTCTAAGCCGTTTAAGCATGGTGCACTAAACTATCAAGTAGTCATCCTTTTGAGCTAGCCAAACGTTCATAACGTCGCATACGCGCTCCTGCAATAGGTTTGTCACCTAGCGGTGCATTAAGGACATAATTCTTCTGTGCAGCAATGAGGATAAACCTGAGATCACGGATCCAATCCGCATCATTGCTACTAACATCTTTCAACACAATTTTCTCTAGGAACATATCAAAATAAACATATGAAAGCAACAACGCAAGCTATTGATCTACAACATAATTTGCAAAATACTACCAGGACTAAGTTCATGATAAATTTAAGTTCAATTAATCATATTACTTATGAAATCCCACTTAGACAGACATCTCTCTAGTCATCTAAGTGATCACGTGATCCAAATCAACTAAACCATAACCGATCATCACGTGAGATGGAGTAGTTTTCAATGGTGAACATCACTATGTTGATCATATCTACTATATGATTCACGCTCGACCTTTCGGTCTCCGTGCTCCGAGGCCATATCTGCATATGCTAGGCTCGTCAAGTTTAACCTGAGTATTCTGCGTGTGCAAAACTGGCTTGCACCCGTTGTAGATGGACGTAGAGCTTATCACACCCGATCATCACGTGGTGTCTCGGCACGACGAACTTTGGCAACAGTGCATACTCAGGGAGAACACTTCTTGATAATTTTAGTGAGAGATCATCTTAAAATGCTACCGTCAATCAAAGCAAGATAAGATGCATAAAGGATAAACATCACATGCAATCAATATAAGTGATATGATATTGTCATCATCATCTTGTGCTTGTGATCTCCATCTCCGAAGCACCGTCATGATCACCATCGTCACCGGCGCGACACCTTGATCTTCGTCGTAGCATCGTTGTCGTTTACGCCATCTATTGCTTCTACGACTATCGCTACCGCTTAGTGATAAAGTAAAGCAATTACAGTATGCGTTGCATTTCATACAATAAGCGACAACCATATGGCTCCTGCCAATTGCCGATAACCGGTTACAAAACATGATCATCTCATACAATAAAATATAGCATCACGTCTTGACCATATCACATCACAACATGCCCTGCAAAAACAAGTTAGATGTCCTCTACTTTGTTGTTGCAAATTTTACGTGGCTGCTACGGGCTTAGCAAGAACCGTTCTTACCTACGCATCAAAACCACAACGATAGTTTGTCAAATAGACTCCGTTTTAACCTTCGCAAGGACCGGGCGTAGCCATACTTGGTTCAACTAAAGTTGGAGAAACTGACACCCGCCAGCCACCTGTGTGCAAAGCACGTCGGTAGAACCAGTCTCGCGTAAGCGTACGCGTAATGTTGGTCCGGGCCGCTTCATCCAACAATACCGCCGAACCAAAGTATGACATGTTGGTAGACAGTATGACTTATATCGTCCACAACTCACTTGTGTTCTACTCGTGCATATAACATCAATGCATAAAACCTAGGCTCGGATGCCACTGTTGGGGAACGTAGTAATTTCAAAATTTTCCTACGCACACGCAAGATCATGGTGATGGCATAGCAACAAGAGGGGGAGTGTATCTTCATACCCTTGAAGAGCGCTAAGCGGAAGCGTTTATCAACGCGGTTGCTGTAGTCGTACGTCTTCACGATCCGACCGATCCAAGTACCGAACGCACGACACCTCCGAGTTCTGCGCACGTTCAGCTCGATGACGTCCTCGCCTTCTCGATCCAGCAAGACGGGCGAAGTAGTAGATGAGTTCCGGCAGCACGACGGCGTGGTGACGGTGTTGGTGAAGAACAATCTCCGCAGGGCTTCGCCTAAGCGCTGCGGAAACCATGACGGAGGATAAACTAGAGGGGACGGGGTTGCCGGCACACGGCTTGGTGTTTCTTGATGTGTCTTTGGTGCTAGCCCTACCCCTTTATTTATATGTTGAGCCTTGGGGTCGAAACTTGGAGTAAAAGTCTCCACAAAGTCGGTTTCACCCGAAAGGCAAGAGTCCTTCTCGGACTCGGGGCGGATGCCGGGGTTCCGGCGTGCGGACCCGACGCCGAGGACCTGGCGTCGACCCCTGACTCATAAAACTTCCTTTTGCGCTTTCCAAAACCTTGTGGGCTTTCCCTTTGGCCCAAATAACGTGTTCGCGTCCCAAACATTTGAAACATCCGAATCCCTTCCGTGAATTCGGAACCCTTCGAGATCAAACACTATTATCCCATATATCAAACTTTATCTCCGGACCATTCCGGAGTTCCTCGTCATGTCCATGATCTCATCCGGGACTCCGAACAACATTCGGTTACCAACATGCATAACTCATATAATACTATATCGTCAATGAAACGTTAAGTGTGCGGACCCTACGGGTTCAAGAACTATGTAGACATGACCGAGACACGTTTCCAGTCAATAACCAATAGTGGGACCTGGATGCCCATATTGGCTCCCACATATTCTACGAAGATCTTTATCGGTCAAACCGCATAACAACATACGTTGTTCCCTTTGTCATCGGTATGTTACTTGCCCGAGATTCGATCGTCGGTATCCAATACCTAGTTCAATCTCATCATCGGCAAGTCTCCTTACTCGTTCTGTAATGCATAATCCCGTAACCAACTCATTGGTTATAATGATGTGCATTACCGAGAGGGCCCAGAGATACCTCTCCGACAATCGGAGTGACAAAACCTAATCTCGAAATACGCCAACTCAACATGTACCTTCGGAGACACCTGTAGTACTCCTTTATAATCACCCGATTCGTTGTGGCGTTTGGTAGTACCCAAAGTGTTCCTCCGTAAACGGAGTTGCATAATCTCATAGTTACAGGAACATGTATAAGTCATGAAGAAAGCAATAGCAACATACTAAACAATCAAGTGCTAAGCTAACGGAATGGGTCAAGTCAATCACATCATTCTCCTAATGATGTGATCCCGTTAATCAAATGACAACTCTTTTGTCCATGGCTAGGAAACATAACCATCTCTGATAAACGAGCTAGTCAAGTAGAGGCATACTAGTGACACTATGTTTGTCTATGTATTCACACATGTATTATGTTTCTGGTTAATACAATTCTAGCATGAATAATAAACATTTATCATGAAATAAGGAAATAAATAATAACTTTATTATTGCCTCTAGGGCATATTTCCTTCAGGTGGTGACTTAATTTGGAAGAAATTGCTAGTCTCTCATGCTTCACTTATATCTTTTTGAGAGCCTTTTAGAACAGCATGGTATTTGCTATGGTTACAAAGTTGGTCCTAGAATGATGAGCATCCAAGTTGGGTATAATAAAAACTATCATAGAAAAGAATTGGATGCTATGATCAATATGATGCTTGATAAAGTCATGCTAGTTGAGGTGATTATGAAAAGTACTTGTGTTGAGGGTTGTGATTCCCGTAGCATGCACGTATGGTGAACCACTTTGTGATGAAGTTGCAGCACAATTCTATTTATTGATTGTCTTCCTTATGAGTGGCGGTCGGGGACGAGCGATGGTCTTTTCCTACGAATCTATCCACCTAGGAGCATGCACGTAGTGCTTTGGTTTTTGATGACTTCTAGATTTTTGCAACAAGTACATGAGTTCTTTTGACTAATGTTGAGTCCATGGATTATACGCACCCTTTCACCCTTCCACCATTGCTAGCCTCTCTTGTGTCGTGCAACTTTCGCCGGTACCATACACACATCATTACCTTCCTCAAAACAGCCACCATACCTACCTATTATGGCATATCCATAGCCATTCCGAGATATATTGCCATGCAACTTTCCACCGTTCCGTTCATATGACACGCATTACTTTTGTCATATTGCTTTTTGCATGATCATGTAGTTGACATTGTATTTGTGGCAAGGCCACCTTCATAATTTTCATACATGTCGCTCTTGATTCATTGCATATCTCGGTACACCGCCGAAGGCATTCATATAGAGTCATATATTGTTCTAGCTTTGAGTTGTAATTCTTGAGTTGTAAATCCATAAAAGTGTGATGATCTTCATTATTAGAGCATTGTCCTAGTGAGGAAAGGATGATGAAGACTATGATTCCCCAACAAGTCGGGATGAGACTTCGGACTTTACAAAAAGAAAAAAGAAAAAAAAGAAAAAAAAGAAAAAAAGAGAAAGGCCAAAAAAAGGGAAAGGCCAAAGAAAAAAAAAGAGAAAAAAAGAGGAAAAAAATAAAATAATAGAAAAAGAGAGAAGGGACAAGGCTACTATCTCTTTTTCCACACTTGTGCTTCAAAGAAGCACCATGATCTTCATGTTAGAGAGTCTCATTTGTTGTCACTTTCATATACTAGTGGGAATTTTTCATTACAGAACTTGGCTTGTATATTCCAATGATGGGCTTCCTCAAAATGCCCTAGGTCTTCGTGAGCAAGCGAGTTGGATGCACACCCACTTAGTTTCTTTTATTGAGCTTTCAAATATTTATAGCTCTAGTGCATCCGTTGCATGGCAAACCCTACTCACTCACATTGATATCTATTAATGGGCATCTCCATAGCCCGTTGATACGCCTAGTTGATGTGAGACTATTTTCTCCTTTTTTGTCTTCTCCACAACCACCATTCTAATCCACATATAGTGCTATGTCCATGGCTCACGCTCATGTATTGCGTGAAAGTTGAAAGAGTTTGAGATTATTAAAGTATGAAACAATTGCTTGGCTTGTCATCGGGGTGGTGCATGATTAAATACTTTGTGTGATGAAGATAGAGCAACAGCCACACTATATGATTTTGTAGGGATAACTTTCTTTGGCCATGTTACTTTGAGAAGACATGATTACTTTGATTAGTATGCTTGAAGTATCACTATTTTCATGTTAATATCAACTTTTATTTTGTATCATTTGGATCTGAACATTCATGCCACAATAAAGAAAATTACATTGAGAATTATGCTAGGTAGCATTACACATCAAAAATTTCTTTTTTATCATTTACCTACTCGAGGACGAGCAGGAATTAAGTTTGGGGATGCTTGATACGTCTCCAACGTATCTATAATTTTTGATTGTTCCATGCTATTATATTACCCCCTTTCGATGTTTATGGGCTTTATTTTACACATTTATATCATTTTTGGGACTAACCTACTAACCGGAGGCCCAGCCCGTATTGCTGTTTTTTTTGCCTATTTCAGTATTTCGAAGAAAAGGAATATCAAACGGAGTCCAAACGGAATGAAACCTTCGGGAGCGTGATTTTTGTAACGAACGTGATCCAGGGGACTTGGAGTGCAAGTCAAGAAGCAGCCGAGGCGGCCACGAGAGGGTAGGGCGTCCCCCCCTATAGGGTGCGCCCCCCTATCTCGTCGGTCCTCGGGCGGCCACCGACGTACTTCTTCATCCTATATAAGCCTACGTACCCCGAAAACATCCAGGGAGCCAAACGAAACACAATTTCCATCGCCGTAACATTCTGTATCCGCGAGATCCCATCTTGGAGCCTTCGCCGGTGCTCCGCCGGAGGGGGAATCGACCATGGAGGGCTTCTACGTCAACATCGTTGACCCTCCGATGAGTTAAGAGTAGTTTACCACAGACCTTCGGGTCCATAGTTATTAGCTAGATGGCTTCTTCTCTCTTTTTGGAACTCAATACAATGTTCTCCCCCTCTCTTGTGGAGATCTATTCGATGTAAACTCTTTTTGCGGTGTGTTTGTCGAGATCTGATGAATTGTGGGTTTATGATGAAGTTTATCTATGAATAATATTTGAATCTCCTCTGAATTCTTTTATGTATGATTGAGTTATCTTTGCAAGTCTCTTCGAATTATCAGTTTGGTTTGGCCTAGTAGATTGATCTTTCTTGCCATGGGAGAAGTGCTTAGCTTTGGGTTCATTCTTGCGGTGTCCTTTCCCAGTGACAGCAGGGGTAGCAAGGCACGTATTGTATTGTTGCCACCGAGGATAAAAAGATGGTGTTTATATCGTATTGCATGAGTTTATCCCTCTACATCATGTCATCTTGCTTAAGGCGTTACTCTGTTCTTATGAACTTAATACTCTAGATGCAGGCAGGAGTCGGTCGATGTGTGGAGTAATAGTAGTAGATGCAGGCAGGAGTCAGTCTACTTGTTGCGGACGTGATGCCTATATATATGATCATGCCTAGATAAACTCATAACTATTTGCTTTTGTATCAATTGCTCGACAGTAATTTTTTCACCCACCGTAATACTTATGCTATCTTGAGAGAAGCCACTAGTGAAACCTATGGCCCCTGGGTCTATCTCTTATCATATTTGCTTCCAATCTACTTTTATTTGCATCTTTACTGCTTGCATCTATATTATAAAGTACCAAAAATATATTTATCTTATCATACTATCTCTATTAGATCTCACTTTCGCAAGTGGCCGTGAAGGGACTGACAACCCCTTTATTGCGTTGGTTACGAGTTCTTTGTTTGCTTGTGTAGGTGCGTGGGACTTTTGAGAAGCCTCCTACTGGATAGATACCTTGGTTCTCAAAAACTGAGGGAAATACTTACGCTACTATTGCTGCATCACCCTTTCCTCTTCAAGGAAAACCAATGCAAGCTCAAGACGTAGCAAGCTCGTATAGGGCCCGGTGAGACGCATCGTCCGGTTCCTCTCCTCCTCCAATAGCTTAGTCGTCCTTTCCTCCCTCTCCCTCTCCCTCTCCGCCTCCTCCCTTTTTGCCTCCTCCAAAAGCTCCTGGGTCTTCAATCTCTCTTTATGAACCGCTGCCTGCAACACAACACTCCTCGTTAGCATTGTAATCATCGACGGACGCACACACAATGTAATGGAGGAAATGTCAGAGAGTCCGTATAACTAACCGCGCACGAGGCGTTATCTCAGGATCAGAGCTACTCTGGTGCTTCTTGATCCGCGGGAGAGTCTTAGGACAACGTAACAGCCCATCAGCAATGGCTTGAGAGCCATGGGACCTCCCGCCACCAGATATCATCACTAGCTCTGTATCAAAAGGATCCTGGCTCGGGTTAAAGTCCTCCCCTTTCCTCGTCTTCCCCTCGTCTCTGTACTTCACAAGCTTGTGGTGGGAGGAGATGTTGGTGAAGTTCTCTGGATGATCTAGGTCAGACTCCATGAATGCCTTGGCCTTCTTGTATGGGGCCATATGGGCCATGCCATAGAGGTCGATCACAGAAGGCACATGCTTCTTGTGGTAGTGCGCCTAAGAGAGAGGAACAAAATATTAGTTAATTAGGGCTCAGGCTAGCATTAAGAATGATATTACTATGTAAATAGGTCATTTGGGAGCTAAGAAAGGTTATTATGTCATTTTCAAGGAAAATAAGCTAAGTTTAGGTCATTTTGGAGCTAAGAAAGATTATTATGCCATTTTTGACCAAAGTATGCTAATTATGTCATTATTGAGCTATCGAAGGTAGTTATGCCATTTTTTAACTAACTAAAGCATATTAAGTCATTTTATAGAGCTATCTAAAGGTTATTATGTCATTTTGGAGCTAAACACGTCATTATCTAAAGGTTATTATGTCATTTGCGACACTTCTTCTTGGCCCTCCTAATACCCCGCGAGGCGTAGAAGTCTCGAACGGCCTGCACCCGAGCCTCGTGCCGTAAGTTCTGAAGTTGGCGCTTGCACTCGGCTTCGACAACCATAGACGCGGCCTCCTGTTCTCCCTCTGAATCCCTGTAGAAGGTCTGCAATCAAAGAAGACAACAATGATTAGTACAATCACTAGGTAGGTAGTGTTCATTTTTAATTCTCTAAAGGAGAAATTACCCAAAACCGACGGAACACAATGTCGGCCACCGTCTCGCACGCGACACCGGCGACCATCTCCCTTGGAGGGGCCATGGCAACAGAGTACAGCTCCCAGCTCAGTGCTAGCTGTGGAACCTGACCCTCACCGGGCATCGTGACCCACCCAGGGAAGTGCTGCCGGCAAAGCGTGCCAATGACCTGGTTGGGCCTGCGGACACTATGGTCACGGGGGCAATGCCAGCCCCTGCAGTATGACAAGGCAAACGCATTAGATATTAATTTGAAGTAACATGAAGGCAAAAGGTTAAAAAATTAGTAAATGCACTTACTTCAACCCATTAGGCGCAATCAACCACCTCTGGTCGGGGGTCGTCGGCACGGGAGGGAGCTTTGTACCGCCATGCCTGTAGACCTTCTTGCCCTTCTAAACAATCTCGTCCTCGCTGTAGCTATCATCTGAAAAGGTGTCCTTGCTACGATCATCCAGGCCACTAGCCTCTGGAGTCTCGTGTGAAGAAGACGGTGGGACCGGAGTCTTCTGGGATGAAGACCCCGTGACTGAAGTCTTCTGGGACGAAGACCCCGTGACCGGAGTTTTCTGGGACGAAGACTCTTGGACCGGACTCATGTGGGCCGAAGGATCGGCGAACCGAGTTTTTTGGGCCGAAGGCTCATGGACCAGAGTCCGAGATGGGTCCACGTCAGACAGAGCCGTCCTGTGGTCAGGTGAATCAGCTGAGGGTGGAGGCGAGGAAGGTGTAGCAGCCTTCCTACCTCTCTCGGTGCCACGTCCACCTCTACTAGCCTTCTTCGCCTTCCCCCGACCTCTCCCAGCCGAAGTAGAAGCGCCCGCCGCAGTTGTCTGCATACGATCTAGCAGTGCTCACCAGAGGGGCTGGGGTGCAATAATGGAACCACCCCTCCCAGTAGCGCTCGCAGGAGGCTCAGGGCGCTCTAGACCCTTGCCCACCATCCTGTTAACACCTGCAATGACAAAAAGTTAGTGCAATTAGTACAACATAAAAAATTGGATACCTGACATGAACATAATAATATGTATAATTTTTAAGTGTATCATCATCAGGAGCATAGTAAAATACACCCGATCAACACAAATATATATGATCTTTTTCTATCACCATCATGTCCGGGGTTGATCGGGGTGTCAGGGTGTCGGGGTGTCGTGGTCGGGGTGTGCTGTCAGGGTGTTGGCGTGTGGTGTCAGGGTGTCGGGGGTCGGGGTCGGGGTGGGAGGGAGGGGTTCGGGGTGTCGATTGTTGGGGTCTCAGGGTGTCGGGGTGAAGGGGTCGGGGTCCAGCTGTCGGTGGTCGGGGTCGGGGCGTCGGTGGTCGGGGTGTCAGGTGTTAGGGTGTCGATGGTCGGGGTCGGGGTGTGGTGTCTGGGTGTCGGGGTGTCGGGGTCGGGGTGTCAGGGTGTCGTGGTCGGGGTCGGGGTGTGGGTCGAGGTGTGGCGTCAGGTTGTCGGGAGTCGGGGTAAGGGTGGGTGTGGTGTTAGGGTGTCGGGGTGTCGGGGTCGACGTGTCGTGCTGGGGTGTCGTGTCGGGGTGTCATGTCGGGGTGTCGTGTCGGGGTCGGGGTGTCGTGTCGTGTCGGGGTGTCGTGTCGTGTCGTGTCGGGGTGTCGTGTCGGGGTCGGGGTGTCGTGCCGGGGTGTCGTGTCGGGGTCGGGGTGTCATGCCGGGGTGTCGTATCGGGATCGGGGTGTCGGTCCTCTCCTCTAGATTTCTTCTTCTCCTCCTCCTCCTTTCCTCTTTCTTCTTCTTCTTCTTCGTCTTCTTCTTCTTCTTCTTCTTCTTCTTCTTCTTCTTCTTCTTCTTCTTCTTCTTCTTCTTCTTCTTCTTCTTCTTCTTCTTCTTCTTCTTCTTCTCCTCTTCTTCTTCTTTGCTCTTCTTAAACCTTGCACTAATTAACCTAAAACAAAACAGGAAAAAACTACACCTAAACCTAGCTATTCTTCTTCTCCTCCTCTTCTTCTAATTAAATTTAGTTTTTTTTCATTACTAAACATAAACCTAAAACTAAACTAAACCTAAGACCAAACTAAAACTAATCTAAACTAAACTAAATCTAAAACTAAACTAAAAGTAATCTAAACTAAAAAACAGAAAAACGGGAAAAATAGGAGAAGAGGGGTTCGACCGGGGCTCACCTGCGGTACGGGTGGGAGGCTTGCGGCACGCCAGCAGGGCCCAGGGGCGCCGGGCAGTGGGGTTGCTCACCGACGGAGGGGCGCTGGCCGGGCGGTGGTGGCGGCGGGCCGCAGCTCGGGCGGCAGGTGGCACTGGCCGGCGGTGGTGGCGGCAGGCCGCACGGCTCCGGTGCGGTGGGGTGGTCTTCTGGCGGGGTGGGCGGCGGCAGCGTCGGCAGCAAGGCGGGCGGCGATGGCGGGCGGGGGCGCCGGGCGGTGGTGGCAACGAGGCGCAGGCTCGGGCGGCGGGTGGTGCTGCGGTGGGGTGGGGCGGCGGCGGCGTCCGGGCAGCGGCGGTGCTCGACGGCGGCGGTGCGGGCGCGGGTGAGTGGGGGCGCGGGATGGAGAGAGGGTGAGAGTGAGGGGAGAGAGCAGTTGGGGTGGGGTGGCCGTTACTAATTAGTGGGGGCATGTTCTTTGCTGTCCGCTAGCGGACGGCAAAGGGCGCACATAGCAGAAGGGGAGACGGCCGTTAGCTGGGCACGTTCTTTGCTGTCCGCTAGCGGACGGTAAAGGAGAGGCAGGCGGACGACAAGGATTTCGCTGACGGCAAATAGGCTGACCTAGCCAAGCCGTACACTGTCGGGCCCACCTGGCTCTTTGTCGTCTACCTTCCAGCTCATTGCCGTCAGCTGGCTGACGGCAATGAAGCAGCTGACGGCAAATACACTTTTTGCCATCAGCTCTTTCTTTGCCGTCCGCTTTGTGGAAGCGGACGGCAAAGAGCCTCTTTGCCGTCATCTGGCGGACGGCAAAGAGGAGGCAGATGGCAAATGCCAGATTCTAGTAGTGATAGTCCCTTCCACAGCTCCTAGATATTCATCGTCGTCGCCCCTACGCGTGCGTTACCGCTGCGCCATCCCTTCAGGCCATAGCGCTGAAGCACGTGGTCCACTTAGCCGTCCATGCGCGTCAACTTCTATGTGGTATCCGCCGTGCCGCCTTCTAGGCACGGGAACGCCATCGACCGGGCCGGTTTTCGCCACGCTGTGGGGTTCTTCCTTGCCTACTTCGAGCACCGCCGCCACACTCATAACCTAGCCGCCGCCGCCGCCTCCTCAGGTAGCCGCCGCCGCTCTTCTTTCCGGTCCACTGCGACTACCTCGACACTGGACACCCCGACTCGACACCGACCATAGTGTCCCTCGCACGACTACCTCAACCATGGATACACCACCCTACGCTCTCGGCTACCTCGACATCGACACAAAGGGCTACCACCTTGTTTGAGCACCCTCGTCGGTTTTCACTCCAGCCGCAACTTTCGCGATGCATCGACCGTTACGACTGCGGGAGGATGTCTGCCCGCTTGCCTTCAAATTCTTCTCCAGTCTCACCATCTGCGTCGCTACCATTGTGATTGCGGGGGGATGTTGAGTATCGTGATAGTTTAGGAGACATATAATAGAGTAGGATTTGTTCTAGCTTGTCTTGTACTCCAAGATGTTCATGTACTCCTATATATATGTCCATGGGGCTCAAGCAATACATCAATGAATCCAACACATTACGCCAATTCCCTGTCTTTCCCTTCTACAAGGAGGATGAAGAGCTAGGTGGCATGGCTAAGGAAGCGGATGTGGATTTTTAGAACAGCTGCACCCCGGCCCTTGTATCCTGGATGTCCAATATTGCTTTAAGATCTGTGCAACACAACTAACTTTTCGTATGAAAATTTCTCTTTTTTGTTTCTCTCACATAAAAGATGTCTTGAAGTTCAAACCTTTGCAGCGTGGCAAAGCTTTCCATCTAGAATCTAGGATAAATCTTTCAGATTTTTTTGTCAAATATAAATATACAAAAAATGATTTTTTAGATTAAAAATCATTTTTGTATATTATATTGACAAAAAATCTGAAAGATTTATCCTAGATTCTAGATGGAAAACTTTGCCATGCTGCAAAGGTTTGAACTTCAAGACATCTTTATGTGAGAGAAACAAAAAAAAGAAATGTGTTTGCAATCGCGATCTTGTGAGAATGGATGGCTGGATAGAGAGGGCCTGGGTGCAGCTGTGCTATTTTATATTTTCGCTAAGGAAGCTGTGGTAAGAGGCATGTGGTGGTGGGAAAACAAATTTAGTGCCCCTGCATTGAGGAGAGGGCTCCGGACGCCGGATAGGGTGGGAGGAGCCCAGGCCCACGGTGATGGCTTGGGGCCAAGAAGGCGTCCCACGGGGAAGAGGTGGGGCAGTCTCCGCGCCTTCCACTAGGCCGGTGGTTACTGCAACGGGGCTGACCCGAGGGTAGGTGGCGCCGATGCTCATGAAGTGGGTGGGGCGGAGTGGAATAGGGCGACTGAGCACAGTGCACACTAAACCGGTGGAAACAACCAGATGGAGACTAGATGGTCGGAACCCAGAGGGATGGGGAGACGGCCTAGGGGAAAGCTAGCGGAGGATGGGAGGCGAATGAGTGCAGCTCCGGGCGATACCGGCGGAGTGCACGATGGAGAAGGGTGAGTGAGTGAGAGATAGGGCTTTTTTGAGGTTTAGGGGATTTTCACCAATTCGATTGCTGAGGAAAAAAAGTCATTTAGGCTGGCGGTGGGCCTTCGGCCACAACGAGAAAACACAAGCAATACAAATTGGGCCTTGACCTGAATAATTTTGAATATATATTTTGGCAGAGGAAGAATTGGAGGTACTACCTCCTTTCCATATGTGGTGCAAAGACGGTGCTTGCAATAAACTACAGAGGGAGTGCATCGTGTGTATAAGACGAGAGGCCAAGCCGACTGATTTTGTATAAACGCAACGTCGATTGTCCAACCGCCCGCTCGGCCGATTGTGTAGAGGACAAGCTAAGTGGAATGCGTAGTTTGATAGGATTATGAGGACTCGCCAAATATGCTGTCTTTGCATAGTCGTTTCTCCACTTCACAGGAAGTACAAGTCCTTTGCCATCATGGCTAAAAGGAGCAAGTCAAAGCGCTGCACCTTCACATTTTTTCCATTGTATCATAGACTATTTTTCTTTCATCGTGTATATTAGTTTTGTGCCCACTTGATAGATTTAGAGTTCAGTCTCTTACATTTAGCTTGTCAGATGTATGGTTTGCACCAGCCCGCAAAAAAGAGAGTATGGTTTGCACCGCATCTCTACACTGCACTCCCTTTATTTCTATACTCCTAAATTTTAAGTTTGATTAGTTAATAACTTATTTGAGACTGTACATGACTATCTTTAATTACTCCCTCCGATCCATATTAATTGTGGTAGCTTTAGTACAATGTTGTACTAAAATTGTACAAAAACTGAGATAGTCAATATTGATCAGAGGGAGTAGGATATACATGCTCGACTCTAAATTATATTACATTGCTTGACTGTGATCACCCCATGTTTGAATGGAGATGATTCAATATAAAACACTATGGTATTGATTTCAATCAACACCGAGAAAAAAATTGTAATGTCAAAGAACATGACCATAGTTTAAGATAAGAAACAACAATGTGCAATCAATCGATAAGTATAACTGACAACTAAAAATGAAATTACCATAGAATACACACACATGATTACGATTTGGTGCCAGAAAATACGACTCAAGCCTGCATGATCGCATGCCACATGAGATTTTTCTATAGATAAACATCAGACCTTGTTGGTGACAGGTGAGCTCTGATGTCTCAGTCATTGTTGCGATATTGTGGTGGTGGAGTAACCATGGGCATTGCATCTGAATCGTGCTTGGGCACTACACTGTTGTGTGCACAAAAAACAATAGAGGTAACACAGGGCTCAAATGAAAGGTGAGCTGAATCACCACCGGATTGTGGCAGTGCTAGGTGGGTCATTGATCAGTGATTTACCACCTCAATTGGAGTGCCATTGCAGGGACTACACGCAGAGTCGCCAGAACAAGGATGCCCATCACAAGTCCATGTTGGGAATACAACTCGTCTACTTCACTTGTAAGCTAAGCACATAATCATTGAGTATATACATACTAATGGCGTGGGGAGAAATCATATTGAAGGTGATGTATGTGTTGTTTTTGGTTCGGAGTGATGATAGAGTGCTTGGATTCGCTGGTGCCATGGCAGGATCTAAAAGTCTATCTTATTAAATATCAACTTGGATGTCTAAATTTTGTACTCAACTTTCAAAGCTAGGATATTCATGCATTTGGGCCGCATCTTCCAAATTGGAAAAACATAACTGACTTGGCTCATAACAAGGATTATGCATACTGATATGTTATAAACTGTGACCACTGTACCCTGCAATAAGTTGTGGTCATTTTATGATTATTGGATATCCCACAAATTCAATTTTACAAAATGAACAACACTCATAGTAAGCACTCGACATCTCTCCGGCCTTCTTTTTTCTAGTAAACAAAACGGTGTACAACTGAGGTTGGATGTTTTTCCAAGTGGATAGGATATATGTGAGAACCATGTCACTACACATAGCTACGAGACAGGTGACAATGTACAATTGAACATGGTTGCATAATTAATGTGGTTAGTGCACGTCGACAAACTCAACCCTCAGGATACACCAAACTGGGCTAGCACCTGACAGGAGCATAATCCAGTCAATGATGGGAATAGATCAGCTTCCGACATTTAATCACATGGCCAGCTTTCACTACAAGTAAATATATATCACCAAGGGCGCCAAAGCCGGTGGTACAAAGAAGGCGACAACAACATATATCACCAATGGGCACAAAGCTTGTTTCCACAATGATGTACGTGCAAGGTCTGCCCCTAATCATGGGGTAAACGGTATAGGACTGTGAGCTTTCGGGAAAGATGTTGCAGCCAGTTGGCCCCGTCTAGGTTAACCATGGGAAGTTACAGTGGTGGCCCTGAGACACTGATCTGCTTCTTGACGATCGGCTACTGACAGAAGCTCATGTCACGAACCAAAGCCTGCTAGTCCTCGATTCTTCCAAGCTCCGTGCAACCATTCGTGTGTTCTTCAATGACCACGGCTTCAACCTCGGGATTGCCCCCGAGCCCCCCAACCACGTCGGCCGCTCCCGATCTTTCGACGTTGGTCTTCCCGGCGGCAACCCGGGGGCTGACGGGGACTACCACGGTTGCCACCGCCTCCGCTCCCACCGCTCGGAGGAGGAGGGGGGTTCGGAGGACTCCCACTCCCACTCCCCGTCCCCCTCCCCCCTCCCCCTGCCACCGGCGGGAAGGGCCGGCAGGCCGCACCCGGCTTGCTCCTCTACGGCCCGTCAGATTTGATGGCTACGTCGTCGGAGGCGAGCGACATCTCCAGTGTCGGCCTGGTCATCTGCCCGGCTTCCTCCCCGCGCTCTCCCGGCCCGCCAGCGCCTGTCGCACTGGCCCTGGAGTTGGGTCCGCCCCCGGCGTCGGTGCTGGCTCCCGACCTGCTCATGTCGACCCCGGTGGAGGACCCCGAGGACGCCGTGCCGACTGAGACGGCCTCCTCTGCTCCGCCCCCTCCACCTGCGGTCGTGCTGCCTACTCCGGTCGTGCTCCCTCCTCCTCCGCTGCCGCCTCTGGTAGCCCCGGCCTCGCCTGTTGCCTCCCCTGCTCTGCCCCTGCCGTGCTCGTCTACGACCTCGTCTCCGACTCCGTTGCTCGTCGGCTGCGCTGGGCCTGGTTCTCTGGTGCCGCCCGCGATGGACCTCGCTGCGGATGGGGAGGCCCGGTGACCACCCCCATGGCCGCCCAGCCTCCCCCCCCGCGCTCCACGGCCTGCTCCCGTCGCGGTCGGTCGGCCTCCTCCCTGGTGACCGCGCCCCGTCGGAGCGCTCGGCTGGACACTGCGCACCCCGAGGGCAGACCGGCTCTGCCCATCCCGGCGCGGGTGGAGCTCCGTGCTGCTGCTCGGAACCTGGAGCCAGGTACGCCTGCCGTCCCCCCTTTTGCTTCGTCTTGTTCCTTCTCTGCTCTCGAGTCGGTCCCCCTCGGCAACCTCATGAGGGTCGCACCGGACTCCGCCGTCATCTTTAGGGGGGAAGCTGGACCCCACTTAGACCAGATCGAGGCCATTAGGGCCCGCGAGATTCTTTACGGGAGGCTTGCAGAGGCCCGTGCGACCTTCCTTTTGCCCCCCATCCCCCCCGCGGCCAGGGAGGATGATACGTCTCCAACGTATCTACTTTTCCAAACACTTTTGCCCTTGTCTTGGACTCTAACTTGCATAATTTGAATGAATTTTACCCGGACTGACGCTGTTTTCAGCAGAACTGCCATGATGTTGTTTTATGTGTAGAAAAGAGAAGTGCTCGGGATGTCCTGAAAATCCACAGAGGCACCTTTTGGAATTAATAAGAATTTCTGGGCGAACGAAATACACCAGGGGGGCCACGGCCTGTCCACGAGACAGGGGGCGCGCCCCCACTATAGGGCGCACCCCCCTATCTCGTGGGCCCTCTGGGCCTCCACCGACCTCAACTCCAACTCCATATATTCACGTTCGGGGAGAAAAAAATCGGAGAAAAAATTTCATCGCGTTTTACGACACAGAGCCGCCGCCAAGCCCTAATCTCTCTTGGGAGGGCTGATCTGGAGTCCGTTCGGTGCTCCGGAGAGGGGGATTCGTCGTCGTCGTCATCATCAACCATCCTCCATCACCAATTTCATGATGCTCACTGCCGTGCGTGAGTAATTCCATCGTAGGCTTGCTGGACGGTGATGGGTTGGATGAGATTTACCATGTAATCAAGTGAGTTTTGTTAGGGTTTGATCCCTAGTATCCACTATGTTCTGAGTTGATGTTGCTATGACTTTGCTATGCTTAATGCTTGTCACTAGGGCCCTAGTGCCATGATTTCAGATCTGAACCTATTATGTTTTCATGAATATGTGTGTGTTCTTGATCCTATCTTGCAAGTCTATAGTCACCTATTATGTGTTATGATCCGACAACGCCGAAGTGACAATAATCGAGATACTTCTCGGTGATGACCGTAGTTTAAGGAGTTCATGTATTCACTAAGTGCTAATGCTTTGTTCCGGTTCTCTATTAAAAGGAAGCCTTAATATCCCTTAGTTTCCGCTAGGACCCCGCTGCCACGGGAGGGTAGGACAAAAGATGTCATGCAAGTTCTTTTCCATAAGCACGTATGACTATTTACGAAATACATGCCTACGTTACATTGATGAACTGGAGCTAGTTCTGTGGCACTCTATGTTATAGCTATTACATGAGGAATCGCATCCGGCATAATTATCCATCACTGATCCATTGCCTACGAGCTTTTCACATATTGTTCTTCGCTTATTTACTTTCTGTTGCTACTGTTACAACTACTACAAAAACCCAAAAACTATTATCTTTACTTTTGCTACAGTTACCTTTATTATCATACCACTTTTGCTACTAAATATTTTGCTGCAGATACTAAGTTATCCAGGTGTGGTTGAATTGACAACTCAACTGCTAATACTCAAGAATATTCTTTGGCTCCCCTTGTGTCGAATCAATAAATTTGGGTTGAATACTATACCCTCGAAAGTTGTTGCGATCCCCTATCCTTGTGGGTTATCAAGACTAATTTCTGGCGCCGTTGCCGGGGAGCATAGCTCTATTCTCTGAGTCACTTGGGATTTATATCTGTTGATCACTATGAAGAACTTGAAATACGACCAAACTACTATTTTTCCCTCAACTACGAGGGGAGGTAAGGAACTGCCATCTAGCTCTGCACTAGATTCTCCTTCCGTTATTAGTAAGCTTGCGACACCTAAACCTGCTACTGCTATGAATTCTGATATGTCGCATGTTCTTGATGATACCACTTCTGCTATGCATCATGAAACTACTTCTGTGCGTGATACTACTTTGCCATTAGGTGAATTTCTTGATGAACAACTTGCTAGAGTTAGGGGAATGAAAATATTGAAGATGCTATTATTGATGATAGTGATGATGAAGGTTCTCCCAATGATTATGTATTGCCTGTTGTTCCTAAGGGTTATGTTATGAATGAAGAAGCTGCTAGGGAAATCTTTGTTTGTAATGATAGATATGATCTTAAGAAATTATTAGCTAAATGGAAGCAGCAGTCTCTTAATGCTAGAATGAAACTCGACCCTGCTTTTGCTACTTCACCTATCTGTGTTACTGATAAGGATTATGAATTCTCTGTTGATCCTGAGATTATTACTTTAGTAGAATCTGATCCTTTTTATGGCATTGAATCTGAAACTGTTGTGGCACATCTTACCAAGCTGAATGATATAGCTACCCTATTTACTCATGATGAGAAGTCTCGCTATTATTATATCCTTAAGATATTTCCGTTCTCATTAAAGGGTGATGCTAAGACTAGGTATAATTCTCTTGCTCCTGGTTGTGTGCGTAGTCCCCAGGATATGATTTTGTTACTTCTCTGCTAAATATTTCCCTGCTCATAAGAAACAAGCTGCCTTACGGGAAATATATAATTTTGTGCAAATCAAAGAAGAGAGTCTCCCACAAGCTTGGGGGAGGCTTCTCCGGTTACTTAATGCTTTGCCTGATCACCCTCTCAAGAAAAATGAAATACTTGATATCTTTTATAATGGACTAACTGATGCTTCCAAGGACTACTTGGACAGTTGTGCTGGTTGTGTTTTCAGGGAAAGAAAAGTCGACGAAGCTGAAATATTATTGAATAATATGTTGACTAATGAAATAATTGGACTCTTCCTAAGCCAATTCCTGAAGCAATTCCCGAACCAATTGAGCCAACTCCTGAGCCTATTCCTAAACCCACTCCAAAGAAGAGAGGTGTTTTATTTCTCAGTCTTGAAGATATGCAAGAGGCAAAGAAATCAATGAAAGATAAAGGTATTAAAGCTGAAGATGTTAAGAATTTACCTCCTATTGAAGAAATACATGGTCTTAATATACCGCCTGTTGAAGAATCAAATTGTCTTCATAACCCGACACATGTAGTAAAGGTAAATTATCTCTATAGATATGATAAAGTAGAAATCCCCTCTACTAAATTTCATAGCCCATGCTTAGATGAATTTGATGACTTTATGGCTAGACAAGAAAGTTTTAATGCTTATGTTGGTAGAGAGTTAAAGAATAATGCTTTCGGGATAGGACATGTAAGCGATAATCTGGCTAGAGTTAAAGATGAACTCAAACTCGTTAGCAAATATGCTTCTATGGTTGCTACTCAAGCTAAGCAAATACTTAAAGCTTAGAATGATTTGCTTGATGAGTTAAATAATAAAAATGACTTTGCTGTTAGAGTGGCTACTAGAACTGGTAGAATGACTCAGGAACCTTTGTATCCTGAAGGCCACCCTAGGAGAATCGAGCAAGATTCTCAGAGAAACAATCTAGAGGCGCCTAGTTGTTCTAAAAAGAAGAAAAAGAAAAAAATAGAACTTTGCATGCTTCTAGTGAACCTACTGTAGACACACCTGAGAATCCCAATGATATTTCTATCTCTGATGCTGAAACTCAATCAGGTGATGAACATGAACCGAGTGATAATGTTAATGATAATGTTCATGTTGATGCTCAACCTAGCAAAAACAATGATATAGAGATTGAACCTGCTGTTGATCTTGATAACCCACAATCAAAGAATCAACGTTATGATAAGAGAGATTTTATTGCTAGGAAGCACGGCAGAGAAAGAGAACCATGGGTTCAGAAACCCATGCCCTTTCCTCCTAAACCATCCAAGACAAAGGATGATGAGGATTTTGAGCGCTTTGCTGAAATGATTAGACCTATTTTCTTACGTATGCGCTTAACTGATATGCTCAAAGTAAACCCTTATGCTAAGTATATGAAGGATATCATTACAATAAAAGAAAGATACCGGAAGCTGAAATTTCCACCATGCTTGCTAATTACACTTTTAAGGGTGGAATACCAAAGAAACTTGGAGATCCCGGGGTACCAACTATACCATGCTCCATTAAAAGAAATTATGTTAGAACTGCTTTATGTGATCTTGGAGCCGGTGTTAGTGCTATGCCTCTCTTTTCATATCGTAGACTTGATTTGAATAAGTTGACACCTACTGAAATATCTTTGCAAATGGCTGATAAATCAACTGCTATACCTGTCGGTATTTGTGAGGATGTGCCTGTTGTGGTTGCAAATGTCACCATCTTAACGGACTTTGTCATTCTTGATATTCCTGAGGACGATAGTATGTCTATTATCCTCGGTAGACCCTTTTTGAACACTGCAGGGGCTGTTATTGATTGCAACAAAGGCAATGTCACTTTTCATGTTAATGGTAATGAGCACGGCAATGCTACACGTACAAACAGTTTACAGGCTTTTATAGGGTGGGTTAGTTTTCATTGGTCAACAGGTGAGCGGGATGGCCCACCCCCCTGAAAATCTGGGGGGAGAGGTTTGTGATTGGTTGTTAGATGGAAACAGTTTACAGGATTTTACAAATCTTTGTATGTCTAGCATTTTTGGTAATGAGCATACGGTACACTTTCCGAGGAAACAATCTCAATTTCATAGCATTAATTCTATTGGAAAAGTTCCAACTATTATTATTGGAGGTTTTGAATTTCCTCTCCCTACTGTCAAGAAAAAGTATGATATTCTTATTGTTGGGGTTTTTCATATCCCCGTTGAGGTAACTTAGTGTTATTCGAAATTTCTCCGATTCCGTGTTATTCGGATGAGTTTGTTAACAAGACTTGATCAACCTTGTTAGTGGATTCATTTTGATGATCATGAGATGGATGAAACTAGAAGGCACAACCTTCTGTACCCACTTTTTAGTTTCTGTTATTTAGAATAAATAAAGCAAAAATAGTATTATCCGTCTGTTTTCTGAATTATCCGTGCATTAAAAAATATCCCGAAAATAAAAGTGCTCCAAATGCCCTGCAAATTTAGTATGATTTTTTGGAATATTTGAGGATTTTAGGCACTGAAAACACTGCAGGAGGGGCAAGCACCAGGCCACGAGAGTGGAGGGCGCCCCCCCTATAGGGCGCGCCCCCTGTCTCGTGGGCCCCTGGTGGCCCCCCTCCACTTATGCCAGCACCCACACACTTCATCTTCTACCCAAAAAAATCCCCATCCAGCTCAAGCACGAGTTCTAGCTCATTTTGCTGTGATTTTCGATCTCTTTGCTCAAAGTTCCTTTCACAAAACTGCTTTGGGAGATTGTTGCTTGGTATGCGACTCCTCGATTGGTCCAATTAGTTTTTGTTCTAGTGCTTTATTCATTGCAAATTTTTGCTGCATAGGTGACCATGTTCTTGACCTTGCATGTTAAAATTTTGAGGTCCCAAGCAATTCCAATGCATGATATAGGCTCTAGGCACTTGTAGGAGTAGTTGCTATCAATCTTGTTTAGTTTTATTCACTTTTATTTTGAAGCTACTAAAATTTCAGAAATTTCCAGAAAATGTTAAGGAAACTTTTGAGGGGCTCTTCTAGCCAGGACTCTTAGGAAAAACAAGCTAAAGGGAACGAAAAAGCCAAGTATAATCTTCCTCGCGCTTAGCGGAAGTACGATCGTGTGAATGGCCATGTGATGATTTCTTGAAAGAAGTGGGAATTCATGAAGATTTTTATTCTTTGATCGAGACTGCAGGCCTCGCCGGTTTCATCAACGACCGGATCGATCAGTATCTCTTACTCACCAATACTTTCATGCAAAACTTTTATTATTATCCTAAGAAGTCACCGCCTGTAGTATCATTTCATTTATATGATGAATTCAAAAGAATGTCTTTACGTAATTTTTGCGTGGTGTGTAGGATGCTCTTGTATAAACTTAGATTCAATAAGAAACACATTGAGATTATTATTTTGCCTGTGCCTCCGTTGTTTGATTGGCTTGCAGAAAATTTTCTTGTCACACCGGAAGCGGTGAACAATCATCGAGCCCAAGCTTTTACTCCAGAACCTGAACCTGAGCCGGAACATGAACTGGACCCTTATCGTACATCATCTGTCCAGTGAGATCCGGAGATGACCAGCCAGTGGTATCCTGATGACACCTCCTAGTACACCGGGGAGAGTAACGGCGATCCTTGGTATTAAACCAACTTAGGCCAAAAGCCTAAGCTTGGGGGAGTACGTATTTCTCACCGACTTTACATTCATGTTCACACACTAGTTGTCGGTGCTCATACTCTTTCATTGTATTATCCATGTTAGTTTAATTTTCTTTTTCTAATTTTCTGTTTGTGTGTTTGATAAACCTTAAGAAAAAAATTAGTTTGTTTAATTTCCATGCTTGTAGTAGAAATTAAAATGAAAACCCAAAAAGATTTCTAGTTCTTCTTCTTTTACTTGTTGGAAGCTTTCCCGTGTAAATAGTTTTATTTTCTTTTCTTTCTTTTGGGGGTCGAGAAGACTATATTGAAAATGCTTAGTGGCTCTTATATGCATGATTGTTTATTTAACTTAGAGTCCATATTACCCTGTCTTCTCTCTTGAGTTGAATGCTTGCAAATTCCAGCTTAGTCCAATGCATGTGCACTCTTATTATTATACACATCGTTTGGTTGTGCAAGTGAAAGGCAATAATGACGATATATGATGGACTTATTGGGATGAGAAAAGCTGGTATGAACTCGACCTTTCCTAATTTTGTAAATATGATGAGTTCATCGTTTCTGAGTCAGCTTATTATGAGGTAAACATATTTGCAATGACATTTAGAGATTATAGTTGCTTGTGCCATGCTTGATTAGTTATGAGTTATAGTGGTTCACCTTGCGTGCCAACATGCTATTAGAATGATTATGATGTGATATGATGGATGGTATCCTCCTTTAAATGAATTAAGTGACTCGACTTGGCACATGTTCACGCATGTAGTTGAATCAAATCAACATAACCTTCATGGTATTTATGTTCATAGTGGATTATATCCTACTCATGCTTGTACTCGGTGTAAATTAATTTTAATGCATATTTACGACTGTTGTCGCTCTCTCAGTTGGTCGCTTCCTAGTCTTTTGCTAGACTTCACCTGTACTAAGCGGGAATACTGCTTGTGCATCCAAACTCCTTAAACCCCAAAGTTGTTCCATATGAGTCCACTATACCTTCCTAAATGCGGTATTTACCTGCCGTTCCAAGTAAATTTGTATGTGCCAAACTCCAAACCTTCAAATGAAATCCTGTTTTGTATGCTCGAGCAACTCATGTTACAACTAGGGCTGCCTATATCTTCCATGCTAGGTGGGTTATTCTCAAGAGAGTGGACTCCGCTCCTCATTCACGAGAAAGGGCCGGTAACCGGGATGCCCAGTCCCATGATCCAAAAAGATCAAAGCAAATCAAAATAATTAAAAAAAAACTCCCCCAGGGCTGTTGTTAGTTGGAGGCACTCGTTGTTTCGAGCAAGCCATGGATTGATGCTTGTTGGTGGTTGGGGGAGTATAAACCTTTACCATTCTGTTTTGGAACTGCCTATAATGCATGTAGTATGGAAGATACAACCATCTCATAGTTGTTGCGTTGACAGCAAAAGTATGCCGCTCAAAATATTATTCAATCTCTGTTTTAAAATCGAGCTCTTGCACCTCTACAAATCCCTGCTTCCCTCTGCAAAGGGCCTATCTATTTACTTTTATGTTGAGTGTTCACCCTTCTTATTAAAAAGCACCCGCTGGAGAGCACACTGTCATTTGCATTCATTACTATTGGTTTATATTGGGTATGACTTGACTGGATCTCTTTTACCATGAATTACAATGTTTAGTCAGTCCTTATTCTTTAAAGGCTCTGCATTTATGTTTTGCGGTCTCAGAAAGGGCTAGAGAGATACCATTTTGTTGTATCATGTTATGATTATTTTGAGAAAGTGTTGTCTTCCGAGTTTTATTATTATGGCTCGCTAGCTGATTATGCTATTGATATGAGTAATTGTGAGACCTAAGTGTTATTGTGAGTATGGTTAGTTCATAATGTTTGCTGAAACTTGAATGCTGGCTTTTCATGTTTACAACAACAAGAGAAAATAGAATTTGTAAAAGTTTTTCTTTATCACTTTTAGTTTATCAACTGAATTGCTTGAGGACAAGCAAAGGTTTAAGCTTGGGGGAGTTGATACGTCTCCAACGTATCTACTTTTCCAAACACTTTTCCCTTATTTTGGACTCTAACTTGCATGATTTGAATCAAACTAACCCGGACTGACGCTGTCTTCAGCAGAACTGCCATGATGTTGTTTTATGTGTAGAAAGAAAAGTTCTCATAATGTCCTAAAAATCCACGGAGGCACTTTTTGGAATTAATAAGAATTTCTGGGCGAAAGAAATACACCAGGGGGCCCACGGCCTATCCACGAGACAGGGGGCGCGCCCCTCCTATAGGGCGCTCCCCCGATCTCGTGGCCCCCCTAGACCTCCACCGACGTCAACTCCAACTCCATATATTCACGTTCGGGGAGAAAAAATCAGACAAAAAGTTTCATCGCGTTTTACGACACGAAGCCGGCGCCAAGCCCTAATCTCTCTCGGGAGGGCTGATCTGGAGTCCGTTCGGGACTCCGGGGAGGGGGATTCGTCGCCGTCGTCATCATCAACCATCCTCCATCACCAATTTCATGATGCTCACCGCCGTGCGTGAGTAATTCCATCGTAGGCTTGCTGGACGGTGATGGGTTGGATGAGATTTACCATGTAATCAAGTTAGTTTTGTTAGGGTTTGATCCCTAGTATCCACTATGTTCTGATATTGATGTTGCTATGACTTTGCTATGCTTGATGCTTGTCACTAGGGCCTGAGTGCCATGATTTCAGATCTGAACCTATTATGTTTTCATGAATATATGTGTGTTCTTGATCCTATCTTGCAAGTCTATAGTCACCTATTATGTGTTATGATCCGACAACCCCGAAGTGACAATAATCGGGATACTTCTCGGTGATGACCGTAGTTTGAGGAGTTCATGTATTCACTATGTGCTAATGCTCTGTTCCGGTTCTCTATTAAAAGGAGGCCTTAATATCCCTTAGTTTCCGCTAGGACCCCGCTGCCACGGGAGGGTAGGACAAAAGATGTCATGCAAGTTCTTTTCCATGAGCACATATGACTATTTACGGAATACATGCCTACATTACATTGATGAACTGGAGCTATGTTATAGCTATTACATGAGGAATCGCATCCGGCATAATTATCCATCACTGATCCATTGCCTACGAGCTTTTCACATATTGTTCTTCGCTTATTTACTTTTCCATTGCTACTTTTACAACAACTACAAAAACCCAAAAACTATTATCTTTACTTTTGCTACCTTTACCTTTATTATCATACCACTTTTGCTATTAAATAGTTTGCTGCAGATACTAAGTTGTCCAGGTGTGGTTGAATTGACAACTCAAATGCTAATACTCAAGAATATTCTTTGGCTCCCCTTGTGTCGAATCAATAAATTTGGGTTGAATACTATACCCTCGAAAGCTGTTGCGATCCCCTATACTTGTGGGTTATAAGAGGACCCCTCCCCGGCGCCGTCGAGGCGGACCGGTGGCCTTCTCCCGCTTGATGGGGCGGAAATCCGCGGCCGCACCAGCTCCCGCACCGCGGCCCTCCGTGCCCAAAGTGCCTCCCATGTCTTGGGATCAAGCAGCCCCCCCAATGACGCCTTAATGCGAGCCCTCTTCTGGAACATCCGCGGTTTCGGCCATGATGGCCGACGCCGCCAACTAGTGTAGTACATGCGTGATGAACACATTGACATTGTCGCCATCCAGGAAACTATGCGCTCTAAATTCTCCCTTCCCAAGCTTGACCGTCTGAGCTCCCACCTCTTCGCGTGGTGTTGGCTCCCTTCTAGTGGGAGCGCCGGCCACTCGGTGGGCATCCTTCTAGGCGTGAAGGATGCCACCTTTGAGGTGGGTAGCATGGCTCGGGGGGAATTCTTTGTGAGCATGGAGCTGTTTGAGCAGTCCCTCAACTTCAAGTGGGAGGTTACACTACTAGGGAAAACCTTATACACAGAATGTTACCAGTAGCGCTTGTTAAAATGAGGCGCTACTACTACTTAGCAGTAGCGCGTTTGGCAGAACCGCGCTACAGTTAGCATGCCCAGACAGAAAGAGCTACTACTATAATTGCCACACCGTTCCCGGCGTGCTAGGTATAGTAGTAGCACCCTTCTACGAACAGTGCTACTACTACGGATTTTAGCAGCAGCGTGTTTTTCCTTTCCACGCTATAGTTAAAGCTATTTTCACCTAACCCCCCGTGCGGCCTGATTCCCTCTCCTCTGCTTCCTCCCCCAATTCCCGACCACGCCTCGCCACCGTCTCCCCCGACCCCGCCTCGCCGCCGTCTCCCCCGACCCCGCCTCGCCGCCGTCTCCCCCGACCCCGCCTCGCCGCCGTCTCCCCCGACCCCGCCTCGCCGCGCCTCGGTGCCACCGTCTCCCCCGACCCCATCTCTCTCCCGCCCTCTGTAAGCACTCTCCCCTTCCGATCCCTCTCTCCCCTTCCGATCCCTCTTCTCTGCTTAGTATGAACCCTAGCTATTTAGTGCTAGTTAGTATGAACCCTAGGCTATTTTTAGTGCTAGTTAGTTAATTACTTAGATGGTAATTAGGGCAGTAGTTCCTAGGTACTAATTAGTTAGTAAGAATTAGGTACTAATTAGGTACTAGAATATTTTTATTTATAGTAAGTTTATTTTTAGTAAGAACTAGTTGAATTAATAGAACTAGTTAGTAAGAACTTGTTTCTATTTTTTAGTTAAAGCAATTTTTCCCGCCTCGACGTGGACGATGCCTATCCCGCATCCTCGTCGTTGAGTCGGCGGAGGACGACACCTGCTTGACCAGATCGGCCATGTCCGGGACTGGGCTCCGCCGGGGTGGTACTGGGAGGCGCTACCTACCGGGGGGCGCAGGTTGGTGAGGAGCCAGCCTGTCGTTGACCCGAACCTTTTTTGGTGGCGGTCGCATGGGCCAGTGATGATCTAGAGGCTCGAGGACTCCACGGAGGTGGTGCGTGACCGTGTCAGTGAGGAGGACGCGCACGTCCGTCGCTACTTGTTTGCGTTGGAGCACAGGCCGTTCTCCAATACCTGGCAGGTTCTCCGGGGATCTCACTGGAGCTATGATCCCGTGATGGTGCCTTCTCTGTGGGTGTCCACCGCCCGCGCCGATACCCGTCGTGTGCTAGAGTTTTAATTGTTTTAGTGATGTTATATGTATGACACTATTCGTGATGTATTAGTGATAATATTCGATGATGTACTGATGCATGAGATGATCTACTTTTGCTTATTGAATGGATGCTAATTTGAGTCCTATAAGATATTTTGAAATGTATATCTTGTGTTGGTCAATATCCAAGTGGCCGGTCATGTTTGCAGGTTATACCTTCGAGTGGCCTATGTTTTGCCGGAGTGTTGATTCATTTCCGTTCGGCAAATTTCAGCGCCGATATGTCCTATTTTAGTAAAGGTCATGCCGGATTTTTCCGTGAATTTTGGCATGACTTGTGCTAGAATATGTAGGAAATATCGAGTGCCCCAGATTTGTGTGTTGAGTATCTTGGTAGTTGTCTTCGATTGATTTTCAATTAATGTTTTAACTATGAACATAGGAAATGTCTGACGACGAGAAGGATTTCGGTATTTGCAAATACTGCGAAGATGAGCGCGGCCTGTGCGACGGAATCTTCCTAGATAATGATAGGCGCTTCAACATCAAGCTGGACGAGAACTTCGAAGTGGATACAGTAAGTCACAACGACAAGTCTTTTTTCGTAATTAAGCATGACATCTACTTCATTTGCTTCAACTTATTTTTTTTTACTATTCTACTAGCGTATCCCCTGCCATGCAAGAGTTTTTGTATTGGATAAGATAGGTTTCAGTCATAGTATGGAGGAAAAGAAAGTTTAATTGAAGATCGAGCATGGTTATATTTTCCATGCGAAGTTATACAATTCAGACGACTACACCTATTTTGGATGCAAAACATGGGGAGCACTATGCAAGACTTATGCATTTGAGCCTGATATGGTTATCACCTTTGATATTCGTCCGGAAGATGATATTGAAGGTAATACCGACATCTGGGTCAATGTCAAATGCCTCCAGTTATACCATTATGTAAGTTTCTCAACCATATTTATGTCTTTGATATTGTTTATTCAAAAATAGATGACAACTAATTTGTATTGTCATCTTATTTCCGTGCAAGCAAACATGTCCAGCGCTTGGTAGACAGGACCGTATATCGTCTCCGGGCTGAACTCAACTGCGAGGAGCTCACCATTATGTTTCATGGCTTGAGGATCTTGATACTGTCAAGACAAATTTTCTTCTTGCATTTAGAAATCTTAGTACTGAAAATGTGCGACCAATAGTGTTCGTAATGAACTACGGTCACATCCATTTAGGAAGGATGGTAAGATTTTTACTTTTTATCCTCATTGCATCTTTTCCATACATTATTTTTGAAGCTAAACTTCATTGCTAAGTATGTTACCATACGATGTTCTTCAACAGGGACTCTCGATGAATGTTGTGCCTTATGGGATCGAGACTAAAGGTATCATGAGTATTATCAACTTACGGCCAAGATATCCTACAGCTTACTTTAGTGCATTCAAGATTAGCGACGGATGCTTAATAGTGCAAGACTGGACAAAATATGTGTTGGGGGAGCGCAGAGAAGTACTAGGGAGCAGCAACCAGAGGCGCCTTCCACGATTAGGAGACAGATTCATCTGCATGCTCCAGCTTGATCAAGGAGGAGAGCTACACATGTTTTATGTTCTTTTACCTAAGAGAGAGCAACAGGAGTGAGTAGCAGGAGTGAGTAGCTGGCTAGAAATGAGTTTCAGGATGATGATGTGCTACTCTATTACTATGATGATAAAATAGCTAGTGTTGGTGGTAATGACTATGATGATTATTATTAGCTAGTGTTAGTGGTGATTAAATAAATACTATTGGTGGTAATGACCATGATGATGATTAAATATCTTGTGCTGGCGGATTAGATTCAAGTGGAGGCAACATGTGGTGCACATCGAAAGTACTACTAATCCAAACTAGATCAAGTTTAGATTAGTAGTATACTTTTGACATGCACCACATATTGCCTCCACTTGAACCTAATCCACCTTCATTTAATACACTGTTATTGTACAAATATTTGTATGATGGCGCATAAATACACCTAAAATAAAAGAAATAAAAAAATACTAGTAGCGATGGAAAGAAAACACGCTGCAAGTAGATACCTTAGCAGTAGCGCGGTACTGGACAAGCGCTGCAGCTATTTGTACTAGCAGTAGCGCGTGATGGCATGCGTTACTGCTAAGCAATAGCTGTAGCGCCTTATTAGTAGCACGGCTTCCTGCGCTACTAGTGGGCACAAAACACGCACTACTGCTAGGGTTTTCCCTAGTAGTGTTATCATCGTCTACGGGCCGGCAGACCATAGCAGGTCTGCCGCCTTCCTCGAGGAGCTCCATCAAAAGATCTCTGTGGCCTCGCTTCCGGTGGTGGTGGGAGGTGATTTTAACCTCCTCCGTGTTGCGGAGGACAAGAGCAATGCTAATGTCAACTTTGCCCGGATGCAAATCTTCAATGACTTCATTGCCGATCTTGGTCTCCGTGAGATTGATAAGATTGGTGCCAGGTTCACCTGGACCAATTGGCAGGCTTCCCCGACCCAGTCCGTCCTGGACAGGATCCTAGTGTTCCCGGATTGGGACCTCCGTTGTCCCCTAGCTTCCCTTCGCGCCATCACCCGGATTGGCTCTGACCATGTCCCGCTTCTTCTTTCCTCCACCGATGAGCGCCCGCCGAGCACCCCGCGATTCCGGTTTGAGACCTTCTGGCTATCCCAAACCGGGTTCGTGGAGGCCGTTGGCGCACGCTGGGTGGAGGCCTGCGCTCACCCTCACCCCCATCCTCGCTCGACCATTGATTCGTGGCACTTCTGTGCCAAGCGTGGCCGGCAGTTCGTGAAGGACTGGGGCGCTAACTTGAGTCGAGACCTCCGCAACCGCAAAAAGGCCCTGTTAACTGCCATTCAGGCACTCGACTTGAGTGCGGATGCAGTGGGGCTCTCTCCCGATGAGTAGCTTTCCCGCTATGACTTAGAAGATCAGCTCTCCGTTATATACATCGATGAAGTGGCCTATTGGCGCATCCGTGGTGCCCAGAAGTGGGTTTTGAAGGGCAACGCGAATATGTCTTACTTTCAGGCGATCGCGAATGGCCGCTGTCGTCGCAACACCATCCCCCTCTTGTGGGGCGGTGCAACCCTCCTTCAAGACCCCGGTGACATCCGGACCCACGTTGATGGGTTCTATAGATATTTGTTCTCTACCGCTCCTAGGAGCGGCCTCTCCCTGGCCCCTGACTGCTGGACCGGCCCCGAGCTGGTCTCTGACTCGGAGAACGCAGCCCTTACGGCCCCTGTCTCCAAGAGCGAGGTTTGGGCTGCCATTCGGGGCATGAACCCCACCTCGGTGCCGGGTCCTGACGGCCTCCCAGTTAAGTTCTTCCAGACCTTCTGGAACGTGATTAAGCCTGAGGTCATGGCCATCTTCGAAGAGTTCTACGTTGGTTCCATTGACCTCGGTTGCCTCAACTTTGGGATAATCTCTCTCATTCCCAAGGTGTCTGGCGCCTCCGACATACGCGAGTTTCGCCCGATTACAGTCATCAACGTTATCTTGCGGATTCTTGCAAAAGGGTACGCCAATAGGGTGACCCTTCTTGCAGATCGCGTTACTCACCCCAACCAGTCCGCCTTCATCCGGGGCAGGTATGTCCTCCATGGGGTCTGCGCCAAACACCTCAATGCAGTCTTCCTGAAGATTGATTTCCATAAGGCCTATGATACTGTTAGTTGGTCCATCCTTCGGGAAGTATTACTCTGGAAGGGCTTCGACGATCGTTGGATCACCAGAGTTATGTAGATGGTCTCTTGCGATCGCACGATCGTTAACATCAACGGCAAGATTGGTCCTTTCTTCCCCACCCTATGTGGGGTTCGACAAGGCGACCCCTTCACCCCGTTCCTGTTCAACATGGTCGTGGACGCTCTTGCCACCATCCTGGATAAGGCGAAGGCTGCTGACCATATTCGTGGGATCACCCCCCACCTTGCCGGAGGTTCCGGGATTTCCCTCCTCCAGTATGCCGACGACACCATCATCATGGTCGAAGGCTCGGAGGCGGACATTTCCAACCTCAAGTTCCTCCTCTGCTTCCAACAAATGTCTGGACTTAAGATTAACTTCGACAAGAGTGATGTTATGGTGATGGGCTACCCTCCCGAGGAGTGTCTAGCCATTGCCAACCGGCTTAACTGCCGCCTGGGCTCCTTTCCCACGACCTACGTGGGTACGCCCATTGGTGACTCTCGGCTCACTATCGCGGACTTGCGCCCAACCGTGGCCAAGCTCCAAACGCGCATCGAACCATGGCAGGGGAGGTGGTTATCTAAGGCAGCCCGGACTATTCTCATCAACTCTTCCCTCTCCAGCCTCCTCTTGTTTCTTATGAGCTTCTACAGCCTCCACGAGACCCTGCACAATGGTCCAGTCTCGCTTCTACTGGGCTGGTGATAATGACAAGCCTCCACAAGTCTAGTCTCGCTTCTACTGGGCTGGCGATAATGACAAGCAGAAGTATCATATGGTCAGCTGGCCGGACAATTGCAAGCCCAGGGAGCAAGGCGGCCTTGGCATTATGTGCTCTAAGAGAATGAATATCGCCCTTCTCTTCCGTTGGCTTTGGCGCATCTCGCAAGGACATGGTGGTCTTTGGCTCGACATCATCCGGAACAAATACCTACGCGGGCAGCCCCTCGCCTTCCGCCAGAGAACTGGCGGCTCCCAGTTCTGGCAGTCGGTCGTCCAGCTCCTCCCGGTTCTCCGCATCAGGACTTCCATCTCGGTCGGCTCCGGAGCGTCGACTTTGTTCTGGTTCGATCGTTGGGCCGGAGACGCTCCCTTCGCGGTGCGCTTTCCTGGCCTCTTCTCCATCTCTGTCGACCCTGTGATCTCTGTCAAGAGGTCCCTTATTGACTTAGGGTGCCTCGCCTTCCGGAGGCCATTTGGTCCACCGGAATCTGCAGCTTGGCGCGAGTTGCTGGACTGTGCTGCCCTCCAGGAGCCTAGGATCGACGGTGGCCCCGACCAGGTGCGGTGGCGCCAGGGCCATCTGGCCAGTTCTCCACTAAGTCTCTCTACCGGGCCATCACCCCCTCCTCCGCCCCTCTCCCCCTCTCGACGGTTTCGTCCATCCACCTGCCTCTGAAGATCCGAATCTTCATGTGGCAATGGATTCGCGGTCGGGTCCCGTCCGGGGTAGAGGTTCGCAAGCGAAATGGCCCGGGCTCGGGCATCTGCCCCCTCTGCGGTGTTCCCGAAAACTCGAATCACATCTTCTTCTCCTACGTGTCCGCCCAATTCGTTTGGAGCTGCTTTCGCGAAGTGGTTGGTGGAGATTGGTGCCACACCAACTTTCCCGACTTATTTGCCGAACTCCAGAACTCCCCGTTGTCGTCTCGCCCCGTTAAGTGGCTTGAGATTGGGGTCATTGCTTGTACTCTCTGGACGGTCCGCAATAAGCTTGTGATCCAGCGCAGTCCTCTTCGATGAGCTACTGACGCGATCTTCAAACTCTCTGGTTTCTTGTAGCTTTGGCGGCCACTTAGCCGCCCTCAGGACCGCGACGCCATCTCCGCCTTTATCGCCGACCTCCGCTCGACGGTCGTCCGTCTGTCGCCGCCGCCCCCGCCACCTCCGCCGGATCCAGACTAGGCGCTTATCTCGCCTCCCGGCGGCGGCCTTTTTTTCTCTTTCTTTTTTCTGGGCTCGTTGACCTGTGCCCTCAGCAGAATCTATGTACTTACTTGTGAGACTTGGATGTGTGTGTGGACTAGTCCTTGTATGTGTACTCTATAGCGGTTTGCTTTATTTATAAAGCGGGGCGAAATCCTTTTTCGGTAAAGCCTGCTAGTACAAGTAGTGGCTGATGATTTTCGTGGTAGACACTCTCATCCGGGTGACTTGATTGTTTGCCACATGCACATGGAGATGCCGGTTTTCTAGGTGAAGAGCACACATGGTTAATAATCATTTTGGGAAGGGTATTATATAGGTACATGCAAATATAGCAGCTAGGGGCACCTAAAGCTGAGTCGGCGAATAGTTGCTGTACAACTCGGACACAACCAAGTACATAACCACGATACATCGATCAGACATGGTGTTTGTCTCTAGCACCACCTTCAAATAGAACGACCTGTGCTTATAGTGCATAAAGAAACATACAAGTCAATTTGATGATGCCAATGCCCATGATGCGCTGTAACTTTGGAGAAAGTGTTTAGACCGTGTGTTCATGCTGCTGTGGTGAAGTTAATTAAGGAAGTGGATTGACTGCTGCAATTGGTGTGTTACCCGTGGTGCAAGTGTACGTGCCAAAAATTATCATCTGTCCGTTATGGTTGGTTGGTATTCTAGGATACATCTTTGTGCTTTACTTATTACTCTCTCTGTCGCATAATATAAGAGCATTTTTGACACTAGTGTAGTATCAAAACCGTTCTTACGTTATAGTACGGCAGGACTGAGGGAGTAGAAGTGAAGCACATTCCTAGCATTGTTCAGTGAATTTTCACTCGCCTGTTTAATTATATGCCGGCTTGGTTTTTGTGGACGTACACATCATCACTTACACTAGAGGAAAGTGATACATCATACAATATATAAACCGGACACTGATGCGGGAACCGACCATCCAACACTGCCTGCATACATTTTGACCATTGTTTGAACTAACCGGACGAAACTCATGCAAACACGGCTGATATTCATATAAACTCGATGAAATTCATTAAATTTTTGACATTTTTCATATAAACCGGATGACATTCATCACTTTGTTCATATAAACGAGACTAAACACTGCTCCAAAGGAAATCTAAATGATCGCCGGCGCCCATTTCCCATGTCTGGCCATGAGCCCTGAGAACTAAAGCTTCGGCTATTGCCCTTGCCTTCTCTAGCTCTGCCTCGGTGCTCTCCAGGCCTGCCTCCATGGCTAATCGACCGACGTTGTTCAGCCCACCAAGCTTGACTTCAACGGGAGGGGACGAGCGGTGGCCTTCATGTGATACAAGCGTCAATGACCTCCCATGTGCTACTCTTCCTTGTTGCCGGCAACGCACAAGAATGTGCCGGCTTTGTGGTCGTGGTGGCGGGGCGCGACCAGGGCGACTCTGGTGATGTCCTCCTTGTTGTCACTCTTGCCCCACACCTCATCGAACTCCCTATAAGCTGCCGCCAATTCTGCCTGATATAGGTGGTGCAACCAATAGTTGTAGGGGATGTCGCGGGCGGAGAGGTAGAAGTCGACCAACGCCTCCTGCTCTGCCACGTCCAGGTCTGGAACGATGGACGTGTCGGCGATGAGTTGCTCCTACGCGCGTCGGTGCTCCTCGAGGAGGCCAAGGTTTTATGTCTGGTCTGCCTGCGCCTGTCGGAACTTGGCCTACTGCTCCTCCCGCGGCATGTCCGTGTACTTCACATGAGCCTCGCCGATGGTGATGACGGCATGCACAAAGGACTGGCGTGGCGCCGACTTGCCAGCCGGCAGTAATGGCGGCCATCTCCTTCTTCTGCTCAGATGGGAGGTTATCCTAGAAAGTTTTGGAGCGCGAGGAGGCCATGGAGGGCGTGGTGCTGGGAGGAGAAATGGACCGGAGGAGGATGACTGTGGCTATGGCCAGGCTGGAGCTAGCGGGGCGGATGGCAATTGTCCACGGCGTTGTGGTTAATGGAGGACGACAGATTGATGGACGGGTGGCGCCGGAGTAGGCTCCTCGTCAACCGGAAATCATTAATGCAGGGCGATAGACCGTCATGGTGCCGTTTGAACATGGATCAGTCACGTGCACCCGGAAGTGACGCGGGCGACGTTCTCTCGACCGGAGCGCCGCCTCAATGCCTGTGCTAGTGAGAGGTCACGTCCGCTCTGGTTTGGCATGAACGCGAAACTGAAGCTCTGGAGCGGCGCTGACCGTTTCGAGCGGGAAGCAAGCACGGGCGAGGGAGAGTGTTTACGTCTACAAATTTGCATCTTCTGTGGGAGATGCTCGGAGAAATGCTCTTAGTACATAAATGGCAGGACCAAATATTGAGAAAAATAATAGAAATTTAAAATATAATGTCTAGGATTGACCAGTAGTTTGGCCAACCAACATTGACATGCGAACGGCGATTCTTGTTGAAGGCGTTGTTTTGGAGTATTGCGCCCTATGGGTTCACGTCACAGCGGTGGATTATGCGTATGGTCCAAGGACACACGGTTTGCATTAGGATTGTGAAGATGCAGCCACCTGGCAGATGGCTTTAGGTTTTTCTTTCCTTTTTTATATGCTGAATTGTTACTTGTTGATGCTTCGCATTTTTTTAATATGAAATATTTTATAACTGCGTGCATCAGTAGATGAATTGGTCTGAGCTTATCCTCATTATTAAGGAATATATTTATATAATTAGGCATTTATCCCAGTGACAAACACTAGTTGAAAATGCTCAATTTATATGGTGCCAGCAATGCAGACTTGTACCTGTAATCAGCGCCATACTACCATATGAACCACAGTTCATAAAGAAGTTTCTCCATATATATATGTCTGTCACACGCACCATGTATGTACCATAAAGAACTAATGCTGGCCAGGGAAGTTCTCTTGATATATAGCCAACACAGTTTCTCTTTTCCATGGCATGCAGGGTTCTACTACCATTCACCAACATCCCAGCCAACACGAGGTCTACAGTCACATAGCTAGGACTATGAGGCATCAGGAATGTTCCTGCTACAAGTAACTGGTCTTGGTCCTGATAGCTTCATTTGCTCACATCTAGTCTGTGCTTCATGCTGAGTGTTATCGTTGTCCTAGCGTCGTAAAATCCAGCAAGCCTGCCAAGTAAACCGCTTGTTCACGCTGGAACTAGCCCTGAATCAGCTTTCATGAAGTACCATATCATGGTAGGTGGTTTCAAGCGGCATGCATCTATAATGCAGGTCACAATTTGGGGCGCCTCCGGATTTAATCTACTCTTACCTGGTTAGCAAGCTTAGCAACACTACTATGAACAACACGCTTCACCAGCAGATTGATGCAAATAAAATCGACATGAAAATGTGTGCAGTTAATTCCACCATCCATCTGGTTCAAGTATTTCCCGTTTTATTTACTATTAAGTGTATTAATTGTATCTACGTATCTCTCCCTACAATTCTTCTGAATCCATGATTAATCCAAGCTTTTTTTAAATATTAATTGCATCTTGCCGTAACAGATCACTCTCTTGCTCGTAACTGATCTCTCGTTGGGTGCTAACCTTAATCGCTCAACATGTCCTATTTTTCTTTTGTAAATTCCACTCTATAATGCAATGTTTTTGTGATCAACAAATTTCACTTGAGGTGGGGTTCTCCCTTCCCGTTCAACATTCAAAAATCAAGTTAGAATTTCCTAGGTTTAAGATATATATGTAATTATTTAGGTGGTTATCCATGTGACAAACACTAGTCGGAAATGCTCGGTTCGTATGGTATACCATCAGTGTAAGCATCAGCTTCTACTCTACAGCATACTACAATATGAATCAACACTTAACTGTTAACACATATGCTTCTCTCTATATGAATCGTCCAGGGAGTGTACCGTAAGGAATTAATGTTAATGCTGCCAAGTGAAGTTCTCTTGATATATATAGCCTACACACTTTGTTTTATCCATGGCATGGACGGTCTGATTCTCATTCCCTAACAACCCAACCAACATGAGGTCTACGACGACATAGCTAGGATTGTGAGGTATCGAAAATGTTCCTGCTACAAGAACTCTTTCAGGACACCGTTTGATAGCTTCACATCCTGTGAGACTGGATGGTCAAGCCAAGGTGGAAAAACCTTGTATTCATCGGTGTAATATCAAAAGTTACTTCAACGGCAGGTACGCCGAGTACTGCATGCGAACTAGCTAGTGTGGATTGCGGCAATGTATTCAGTGAAAACTAGACATATGGATACAGATCATGGAAAATAACACACAGGATCACTATCGCTACTATTTGTTCTAGTGAAAAAAGGGAAGTACGTATTGTGTTTTTTTTTTTTGCGGGGAAAGTACGTATTGTGTTTGTAGAACTGTCGAACAGGGCTCCAAAATTTGTAATGGCCAAGTATTCATTTGTTGTGTGTCCAGGAAAAAGCGAAGACACTGTTGCTCGCGTACCTAGTATGGCAATAACAACGCAGTGCATGTCACCTAAGGTGGCCGTGGAGGTGAGGCTTTTCCTACTTGAGCGGCCTAACCTGCGAAAATATGTTCATCACAAGAGCTTGCTTCCCATCCACCATCTGGGGCCGTCGTTCTCTTTCTGTGATTTCCTTCATCTCAGAAAGGTATGCACTGATCCTTCGCTGCGCACTTGTGTAGGCCTCCTCGGAATCATCTGGCTGAGCACCACTGCTACTGCTCTCCACGTAAGATTCCCATGACATCATAGTCACAACAATGATGCGTTATCATTTTTGGAACATTCAGGGGGTGCTCCTGCGCAATCGTATCATTTAAATGCGTTATCTTTTTTGGAACATTCGGGGTCGTGGCCATGGGGCGTACACAACTCAAGGAGTATATTGCCAGAGAGAGGATTGACGTGGTAGCCCTACAGGAAACGATCAAAGCTGGCTTCTGGTTCCGTGATCTTCTGGCTTTCGATCCTTTACAGCGTTTCTCTTGGCACTGGATGCCCTCAGCGGGCCACTCGGGTGGTATCTTAATGGGCTGTAATAATGATATCTGTGATGTATTGCAATGGGATGTTGGTGTATTTTTTCTTTCTGCTACCATTAGACACCGCGTCTCGGGCCTTTCGTGGGTAGTGGTGTGCGTTTATGGGCCGGCAGATCACTTGCGATCGGCTGTTTTCTTACAGGAATTAACTAATTTGGTAGGGGCCAAACGAGCTATCAATTTGCCCCTGGTTGTTGGTGGGGACTTCAATCTTATCCGCTCGGGTGCGGACAAAAGCAACGCCAACATTGACTAGACTCGGGTGTCATGTTCAATGCGGCCATAGCGGCATCGGCGTTGCGTGAGGCCGCTCGGACCGGTGCGGGATATACCTGGACAAACTAGCAGTTGTGCCTGGTCCGGAGCGTGTTGGATAGGGTATTTTTTACCCCCGAATGGGAAGTTTTATTTCCCCTATGCAATCTGGTGGCTGAAACTAGAATCAGCTCGGACCATGTACCGTTGATATTTTCTTCTGGAGAGGAATATATCAGGCGAAGCCCCCGATTCTATTTCGAAACGGCTTGGTTTGAGGCCGAGGGGTTTGCCCAGATGGTGTCGGATCGTTGGGATACGATCTGCCACCAGCTTGGTCCGCAGCGGGGACCGGCAGAGCGCTGGAACTTGGCGGCAAGCAACCTCCGGGCTTTCCTGCGTGGTTGGGGGGCTAACCACGGCAGCGAATCCAAGCGAGAGCGGGCCCAAATTGTTGAGGCAATTGCCGCGCTAGACTTGGAGGCTGACCGGCGCTCCTTCTCGGAGAGTGAATGGACCTTTCGTTACGACTTGGAGCGCCAAGTTCTTGCCATACTCCGGGCCGAAGAGGAGTACTGGCGCCGCAGGGGCAGGATCAAGTGGGTCACGAAAGGAGACGCTAATACCGGCTATTTTCATGCTTACGCTAACGGTAGAAAACGGAAAAGTAAGATTCTTAGATTACAATCCGATCAAGGACTCTTACTTTCCAACGAGCTCATCGTGGCTCACATTTATGAGTTCTTCATCGGGCTGTTGGGAACGGCCGAGGAGAAAACTCTTTGCCTCCGGGACGACCTTTGGGACCCTGCTGATCGGGTCTCACAGGAGGAGAACGATGGCTCGTCCTCTCTTTCCTTCCGGAGGAAATAGATCGTGTCGTTCACGATATGAAAACGGGCACGGCGCCCGGTCTGGATGGGTGGCCGGTGGAATTTTTCAAGAAATTCTGGTCTAAGGTCAAATATCTTTTCTACGACTTAGTGAACGGCTTTGCGCTAGGTACCGTGGACCTATCTCGTCTCAACTACGGGGCTATTAGTCTGATACCTAAGGTTAAAGGGGCCGACGACATCAAGCAGTTTCGGCCTATTACTTTGATTAATGTCCCTTTCAAGATTTGTGCAAAAGCATACGCCTCCCGCTTGGCGCCCGTCGCTCAACGGGTGATTAGCCCTAGCCAATCTGGTTTCCTCAAGAAGCGTAATATTCTTGAAGGGCCGTTAGCGCTTCTCGAAATCGTTCATGAGCTCAAACGTACCAAGTCTAGAGGTGTTCTCCTTACTTAAGATTTCGAGAAAGCTTACGATCGCGTGAACTGGGAGTACGTGCAAGAGGTCCTCATCAAAAAGGGTTTTGATGTGGGCTTTGTCCACCGTATCATGCACCTTGTGGGTACTAGAGACATGGCTGTGACTATCAATGGTGTAATGGGCAAATTCTTTCGCAACAAACGCGGCCTTAGGCAGGGAGATCCTAGCTCTCCCTTGATCTTCAGTTTTGTTGCAGACCCTTTGGCGGCTTTGATCAGCAAATCCATGGCTGCGGGGCATATCAAAGGGTTGATCTCCCACCTCATCCCCGGCGGCGTGACTCATCTGCAATACGCAGATGACACGATGTTGCTTTTCGAGCCAGACGATCATAGCATTGCAACAATTAAGTTGCTTTTGATTGCTTTTGAGATTCTTTTGGGTCTAAAGATTAATTTCCTCAAAAGTGAAGTGATCACCATAGGGATGGATGATCACGAAGGTCGGAGAGTCGCAAACTTGCTCAATTGTAAGATTGGGAAGTTTTCGATCAAATACTTGGGTCTACCGATAAACCACAAAAACTTGACGATTGCCGACTGGGCGCCACTTTACGGCAAAGTGGTGAACCGGGTTAGTCCGTGGAGAGGTAGGTTCATGTCCTCTGCTGCTAGGTTAATTTTGACCAATTCTAGCCTATCTTCCTTGCCTATCTTTACGATGGGTATGTTCCTCCTAGAAGATGGAGTGCATGCCAAGCTTGACACGCCTCGCACACGGTTCTTTTGGGAAGGAACTGGGACAAAGCGCAAATACCATCTGGTTAAGTGGGCTGCGGTCTGTCGCCCTAAGAAGTTCGATGGTCTGGGGATCACGAATTCGAAGCTAATGAACATTGCACTACTTACCAAATGGTGGTGGCGCCTTGCCCGAAACGAGAAGTGTCTCTGGGCTGATATTCTCCTAGCCAAGTATTTTCCGGATGGCAACCTCTTTAAGGCCATGTCCAAAGGATCGTCCTTTTGGAATTGCATTCAAGCGGTTAAGCCAGCGTTTGCGGTTGGGGCCCAGTTTGGAGTCAACAATGGCAAGTCCACGCGATTTTGGTTGGATTGCTAGAAGGGTCAAAATCCGTTGTGGCAGTCCTACCCGCAGCTGTACCAGCTTGCCACGGACACACATATTAATGTCGCTGACGCTCTCAGAGTGCACCCCCCGGCAATCTCCATCTTTAGACCTCTGGAAGCGGGTGAGGCGGCGGCTTGGGAGGCACTGGTGGCTGAGCTTGAGGGATGGAGTCTCAGCCACGATCAAGATCAGATTGATTGGAAGCTTACGGCTTCTCATAAATTCTCGACCAAATCCTTATACAAGAAGCTTACGGAGGGGAATGGGCTTGATATGGCCAGGGGTTGTGGAAGGCTGGCATTCCCCTCAAAATCAAGATCTTTTTGTGGCAAATGTTCCGCAACCGTCTTCCAACCTCGGATAATGTGGCCAAATGCAACGGGCCGGCGAACGGGACATGCGCCATCTACGGTCTTGGGGAGGACGCTAACCACGTCTTCTTCAAGTGCTGCCTTGCTAGATTTGCATGGAGCGCTGTTAGGGATACATTTAAGCAGAATTGGAACCCGCATAATAGCTTGAACCTTCTGGCTTTGTTAACCGCACGGACGGGTGCGAATGCGCGTGTGGTGTGGCGATGCGTTGGGGCGTTGTTTTGGTCCATTTGGACTGTGAGGAACAAAATTACTATTGAACATAAGTTCCCTGCTCACCTAGCTGAGATTATTTTCAAATGTCATATTTTCCTACAGGCTTGGGAGCCATTGGGAAAGGAGCGTGTCGAGGGGCGCATGAACGAGATCATGGAGCAGATCAAAGCATGCACGGCAAGAGCAAGACTTCAAGATCCGCCAGATTGAGCTTTTACGTCTAGTATCTTTATGGTTATGTGCTTTTAGCGTCCTTGTGAACTTTACTCTTCTACTTTGCCGGGACTGCGAGCCCGCTGAACTTAAGTGTTATGTTGGTGTGGATTATGCCTGGTTTGGATGCTGCCATGTGGCTTTATTAATTAAAAGCCGGACGCTGCATGCGTCTACGTTCCAAAAATAGTCACAACAATGACCTCGGTATTCATCTAAGATCGTACAAGAACTTTTTGCCATCAGTCTTTAGCTCTTCAGCATCAGTTTCCTCTTCAGCTACGCAGAAGGCTTGAATCTTGCACCTTTCAAAGGCTGCTTTTGTGAGAAGGAGTTTTTCTTTTTTTGAAAAGGGGTGCTTTATATTTAAAAGATTTAAGCATTACACCCGACCTTTGCATAACTAAGATGCACACAGCCAAACAATATCCTCTCACACAAACAAAAGATAAATAAAAGGTGAAATGCAAAGAAACAAACATACTCCATATAACGCCTAAAGCGGAGGGGAGCCAATCCTAAGATCATGCCGCCACCCATGTTGGATAAAAGTATCCCTCCAATCGTGTATACGCCTCCATCAACAGGTCTCGATTCTCCATCTGTTCTAGACAGGACAATAAACAAGCAGTCCCGGTACATATGTAGATAACCTGCATAAGAGAATTACTTTTGTCATTAAAAACCTTACCATTTCTACATAGCCAAAAGCCACCAAATAACATCAAGCACTCCCATCCTAAGAAGATTTCTAATCCTGTGATCAATCTCATGTAGCCAATTGCCAAATACATTGGCAACGCTACAAGAAAGATACAAGCCAAAAGCTATTTGGATGATTTCCCATATAGAATGAGCCAATTTGAATTGGAAAAATAATATAATTATTGTCTCATCATGGTGACAAAAGACACATTGCAGACTCCCATGCCAGAATTATTCAAAATTGTTTCAAGACACAAATTTGGAAACTGTACTTTAACATCTATTTGAATTTATTCAATGAAATAAAATTTGGAACAAACTAAATTCAATAGAAATAAATGCTAGACTTAAATTGAGAAATGTTAGAACAATAAATAAAATATTTGGAAATAATTTGAATTGTAGTTCGAGTTAATGGAGATTTAATATTAAAGTGATGAACCCTAGTTAGCTTATAATAAGATAATTAATAGGGTCATTTAGTTAAACATTTGAACATGATGATCTAGGAGAAATGAACTTAAAATTCAAAACCCAAACCTACATCAAATAAATTCAAATAATTCAAATAGTGCAAGTCAAATCTCAAAGTCAAATTTAAATACATTGACAAATGATGGTTAAATCATTTAGGGTTCAAAAATGTTGAACTAGGATTGCCAACTTGAACCTATTAGTATTTGGAAACAAATTAATAAACCCTAGTTGAATACTATAATGAAGTCAAATATCAACTAAACCCTAACACAAATTGGGAAGAACAAGTTGAATGAAATCAAACCCAGAACCCAACACTTATGATTTGTGAATTGTGCTTTTGCATTCATGCATATTTTTCCTTTGCATAAATCGAGGTCTTATGATTGCTATGTGTTGTATCTTTTGTCAATCTTAGATTACGAGGACTCCTACCCATGTGACTGTGAGGAGTGCACCAGTGTCAACAACAACTAAGGAAAGTTCCACTTTGATCATGTTTCCATGTATTTTACTTGCATTGTAGTTTTGTCATGTTAGGTGTGTGAGTTTATGATGCTAAATTCTGTACAACCCAATAGTTGACAACTTAGGTCCAAACTTACCCTAACCTTGTAACCATTGAGTAATTGCTTAGCTGCTATAACGTGGATTGGAAAACATCAATTATTATTCCAACATACAACATCATGGTTGATTATTTAATTACCACATAATTAATGAATCGATCTGGGTGGACTGGTTTTGGTTGGGTCATCGGACTATGGTCTTGGTGGGGAATGCCACCCAGGTATCAAAGGGATTGTACGAGTTCAAATTTGAGTAGCTTCTGTGTGTAGCCGTGATGTAATATGCATGGTTTCTGTCTAGACCAAGTAGGTTGGGGAAACCCTCCTTGGTAGACCAGCAGATGGATGTGTGTAGGTTGGACAGGGTCTGCCATTTCTGAGAGGGCTACTACTTCCCAAAAGTTTTGTCTTGATATAGCTATCTACTTCACAAATAAAGTTTAGCGACACAAGGGTGTGATCGGGAATCACGGGTAAAGTACACAAACCTCTGCGAAGTGTACAAAACTGATCATGATTAGCCATGTACCCGGTTACAGATAGCTTGAGCAACTCATCTGAGAATTGACAGCTTGATCTCATCACCTCTTCTCTAATAAAATCAATGAGTTGAACCAACGGGGAGGGTGGAACCAATCTCAGAGGACTGGGATTACCAGGGTCTCTGGAGAAAAGCTTGGGGCAACCGTGTGAGGCAGGAGTCCACATACTCAAATTGCATTTGGGTGATCGCGTGATATGATCCACCCAGTGCTACTATGTGATCTGGTATGTCTAACTATTAGAGTAGACCACTACTAAAATAATAGGGCAAAACTATATTTTTTGCAAAGAGCCTTGAAGCCCACCAGCCAAACTGCATGTAGGTGAAAAAGATTCCAATGAACTATAGACTTGCCAATACATTCCAAGTACTGACCCTAGTGGCTGCAATGTATTATGTTGCAGGTAATCACTACAAGGAGTGACTTATGTAGTGTCTCGTGCCTCCACTCGACATACATCTTCATGGTGTTGATGGAGCTTATCAAGATGTCTACCTTAGACTTTCTTTCGTTTACGGTGTTCAAGTGCCCACAGAACTCCTGCCCCAGAACTCAACACGTAAGACTATGTAGTTGACTAGCCCATGGCTAGAGTCTATTTGCAGTTTCTAGATCACAGCGGTGTAATAAAGGACACATTTGTGTATGGTGAACCATCGTCACCGTGTATGTCGATGTTTCGATCCAGCGATTGGCATAGAAATACACAAAGACGGTATGCTTGAAAAGGTGGGTCTGACACCCCATGTCAAATTTTCCGGATGGCAACCTCTTTGGCCATGTCCAAGGATGTCCTTTGGAATTGCATTCAGCGGTTAAGCCAGCGTTCTTGTTGGGGCCCAGTTTGGAGTCAACAATGCAGAAGTCCGCGATTTTGGTTGGATTGCTAGAAGGTCAAAATCCGTTGTGGCAGTCCTACCACTATACCGACTTGCACGGACACACATATTAATGTCGGCGCTCTCGAGTGCACCCGGCAATCTCCATCTTTAGACCTCTGCAGGCGGGTGGGCGGCGGCAGGAGGCAGGTGGCTGAGCTTGAGGATGGAGTCTCAGCCACGATCAAGATCAGATTGATTGGGCTTCGGCTTCTCATAAATTCTCGACCAAATCCTTATACAAGAAGCTTACGGAGGAATGGGCTTGATGGCGGGGGTTGTGGAAGGCTGGCATTCCCTCAAAATCAAGATCTTTTGTGGCAAATGTTCATAACGTCTTCCAACCTCGGATAATGTGGCCAAATGCAGCGGGCGTGAGCAGGACATCGCCATCATCCGGTCTTGGGAGGGCGCTAACCCGTCTTCTTCAAGTGCTGCCTTGCTAGATTTGCATGGGCCTATTGAGGATACATTTAAGCAATTGGAACCGCATAATAGCTTGAACCACGGCTTTGTTAACCTTGCAGACCAGATGCGAATCTGCGTGTGGTGTGGCGGCGATCACGTTGGTGTTATTTTTGGCCATTTGGTAGTCACAACAATGACCTCGGTATTCATCTAAGATCGTACAAGAACTTTTTGCCATCAGTCTTTAGCTCTTCAGCATCAGTTTCCTCTTCAGCTACGCAGAAGACTTGAATCTTGCACCTTTCAAAGGTTGCTTTTGTGAGGAGGAGTTTTCTTTTTTGAAAAGGGGTGCTTTATAACTTAATAGATTTAAGCGCATTACACCCGACCTTTGCATAACTAAGATGCACACAGCCAAACAATATCCTCTCACACAAACAAAAAATAAAATAAAAGGTGAAATGCAAAGAAACATACATAGTGCGTATAACGCCCAAAGCGGAAGGGAGCCAATCCTAAGATCATGCTGCCACCCATGTTAGGTAAAAGTATCCCTTGCCGTTTCCTCCAATCGTGTATACACCTCCGTAAACAAGTCGCGATTCTCCATCCATTCTAGACAGGCCATAAACAAAGAGTCCCGGTACATCTGTAGATAACCGGCATAAGAGAATTACTTTTATCATTAAAAACATTACCATTTCTACATAGTCAAAAGCAACCAAATAACTGCAAGCACTCCCACCCTGAGAAGAGTTCTAATCCTGTGATCAATTTCATGTAGCCAATTGCCAAATACATTGGCAACACTACAAGGCGGATACAAGCCAAAAACTATTTTGATGACTGGCCATATAAAACAAGCCAATTTGCATTGGCAAAATAAAATAATTATTGTCTCATCATGGTGACAAAAGACACACTGCGGACTCCCATGCCAGAAATATTCAAAATTGTATCAAGACAGAAACTTGGAAACCGTACTTTAACATCTATTTGAATTTATTCAATGAAACAAAATTTGGAACAAACCAAAATCAATAGAAATAAATGCTAGACTTAATTGAGACATGTTACAGCACTAAATAAAATATTTGGAGATAATTTGAATTATAGTTTGAGTTAATGGAAATTTAATATTAAAGTGATGAACCCTAGTTAGCTTATAATAAGATAATTATTAGGGTCATTTAGTTAAACATTTGAAACATGATGATCTTGGAGAAGTGAACATCAAATTCAAAACCCAAACCTAGGTCAAATAGATTCAAATAATTCGAGTAGTGCAAGTCAAATCTCGAAGTCAAATTTAAATACATTAACAAATGATGTTTAAATCATTTAGGGTTCACAAATGTTGAACTAGGATTGCCAACTTGAACCTATTAGTATTTGGAACAAATTAATTAACCCTAGTTGAATATTGTAATGAAGTCAAATATCAACTAAATCCTAAACACAAATTGGGAAGAATAAGTCGAATGAAATCAAACCCAGAACCCAACACTTATGATTTGTGAATTGTGCTTTTGCATTCATGCAAGTTTTTCCTTTGCATAAATTGAGTTCTTATGATTGCTATGTGTTGTATATTTTGTCAATGTTAGATCACGAGGAATGCTACCCATGTGACTCTGAGGAGTGCAACAGTGTCAACAACAACTAAGGAAAGTTCCACTTTGATCATGTTACCAAGTATTTTACTTGCATTGTAGTTTTGCCATGTTAGGTGTGTGAGTTTATGATGCTAAATTCTGTACAACCCAATAGTTCACAACTTAGGTCCAAACTTACCTGTACCTTGTAACCATCGAGTAAATGCTTAGCTGCTACAACGTGGATTGGAAAACATCAATTATTATTCCACCATAAAAACCTCATGGTTGATTATTTAATTACCACTTAATCGATCTGGGTGGACTAGTTTTGGTTGGGTCATCGGACTGTGGTCTGGTGGGGAATACCACCCAGGTATCAAAGGGATTGTACGAGTTCAAAGTTGAGTAGCTTCCATGTGTAGCCGTGATGTAATATGCATGGGCTCTGTCTAGACCAAGTAGGTTGGGGAAACCCTCCTGGGTAGACCAGCTGATGGAGGTGTGTAGGTTGGATAGAGTCTGCCATTTCTTAGAGGGCTACTACTTCCCAAAAGTTTTGTCTTGATCTACCCAGCTACTTCACAAATAAAGTTTAGTGGCACAAGGGTGTGATCGGGAATCACGGGTAAAGTATGCAAACCTCTGCGAAGTGTATAAAACTGATCATGATTAGCCATGTCCCCGGTTACAGATAGCTTGAGCAACTCATCTGAGAATTGTCAGCTTGATCTCATCACCTCTTCTCTAATAAAATCAATGAGTTGAACCAACGGGGAGTGTGGAACTGATCTCAGAGGACTGGGATTACCAGGGTCTCCGGAGAAAAGCATGGGGCAACCATGTGAGGCGGGAGTCGACATACTCAAATTGCATTCGGGTGATCGCGTGATATGATCCACCCAGGGCTACTATATGATGTGGCATGTCCAAGTATTAGAGTAAACCACTACTAAAATAATAGGGCAAAACTATATTTTCTGCAAAGAGCCTTGAAGCCCACCAGCCAAACTGCATGTAGGTGAAAAAATTCCAATGAACTATAGACTTGCCAATACATTCCAAGTACTGACCCTAATGGCTGCAATGTATCATGTTGCAGGTGATCACTACGAGGAGTGACTTACGTAGTGTTTCGTGCCTCCACTCGACATGCTTCTTCATGGTGTTGATGGAGCTTATCAAGATGTCTACCTTAGACTTTCTTTCGTTTACGTTTGTTATGAACTATGTTTGCTTATTGTAAGACTATGTAGTTGACTAGCCCATGGCTAGAGTCTATTTGCTTTCTAGATCACGCGGTGTAATAAAGGACACATTTGTGTATGGTGAACCATCGTCACCGTGTATGTCGATGTTTCGATCCAGCGATTGGCATAGAAATACACAAAGACCGTATGCTTGAAAAGGTGGGTCCTGACACCCCATGTCAAATTGTTCGGTGTTATTTTTTGGCCTTGTGTAATAAAATTTACATTGATGTCTGTTGACAATGAAACAACCATAATTTTCCGCCAATACGGGCAGCCGATGAGGAGTCGCCATGAGTACCTTACCAGAGTCTGTCATGATCTTGCTGATGACAGTCGGAAAGTCTTTGTGCATGTGTCCCTAAGGAGAGGTGCCCAATAGCTATAGTCGTCCCCATTGATCTGAAGCACTTTCCACTAAAACATATACAGTCTTGCTCGCACTGTGAGAAACCCTAACGTCACCCACCCCAATAAGATGGTAGGAATCTACACCAAAGCTACGTAAGACCGTCCCAATGTACGAGCTCGAGTAGGATCAGAGTCCAGATAACCACATCAAAGACGAATAGCTGCCAACCGGCCCCACGCTGCCCCTGCAAGGACTAAAAATACCCTAACCAAAACTACTAGCCGGACAGAGCCACCGTGACCGTGACTCCCTCTCTTAGTCGTCCGTCAGGCGAAGCAACTAGGAGAAGGGAGGCGATTCCATTGGCTTGTCGGTGGAGCATAGAGGGGATGAATATTAATTGTGGAAATCAATCGATAAAGAGGCTGGTGGATATCCTCCTTTTGAAGAAAAATATTACTCCCTCCGATCCAAAATAAGTGTCGTGGTTTTAGTTCAGTCTGAACTTAAATCACAACACTTGTTTTGGATCAGATTGAGTAATATAATTAGGGGTTTATTCCTGCAAGAAACACAAATTGGAAATGCTCAATTTGTATGGTGCCATCACTACAAACATGTACTCCCTCCATTCCTAATAGTGCATCGTCTTCCTTGCTCCCATTTTCTCTCCTCCTGCTCCCTTAGATCCATCAATGGCAATATGGTAGATGCTTCTGGGGAGGTGTCGGCGAGTTAGACGAGCTGCAGCCTGCATGATACATCGGCCGGGCGAGATGCAACCGGGGCGAGCCTACTGCTGCCTAATGGTGAGCACTGAGGCAATGATGGCGATGGCAGCCGTGTGGATAACAGTTGACGCAGCTGAGGAGCCAGAACCTCACCTCGCTGCAGCGCCGCTCTCCATGCTCTTGACTCCGCTGCAGCGCCGCTCTCCGTGCTCTTGACTCCGCACTGGCTTGAGCAGGTAGCCATTGCCGCCATGGCGGCCTCCCGCTGTAGCTCAGCAAGCGTGGGCACGCGCCACAAGCGCAACGACGAGCACAACCACTCAAACTTCTTCTGTATCGGCGACAATATCGACGAGCACCGACCGAGGATTGAGGTTCCGCTGGAAGACACACACGCACATTCCTGTACAACCACGAACTAGTACATGAGTCTGGCTTGATCGATTGATCTCTTCTGGACACCAATGGATTGCAACAGGCCATTGTGAAGTTGTGATGCCTGGTATTTTTCTTTCCTTCTGATAGTAATCGAGGTGTAGTGCACGGTTAATCTCGACAGTGCCAACGGCCGTCCATGGGCACGGCGACGGTGCTCACCACGGAGGCCAAGCTGCCGGTCTTCCAATGAATATGTCTCTTCCTGTTTATGCGCGTGGTGGCATCCTCGTCCCATGGACGCCACCTTCCCTGCCGCCTAAGCTGGAGGAGCCCTCGCCGTCAGCTCCTCCAGTCAGGATAGCGTGCCGTCGACCACATACGTCGTCGGGCTCGGATGTGCCTACGAACTCACCTGGGATGGTGTCGACAGCCGACCTGGCCCTGCCGACATGCTCCTCAAGACCTAGCTCATCCGGAGGCGAGCCCAGGATCGATTGGGGAGTGAACTTGTGAGGAAGAGATTGAAGAAGGAGATGCATATGATAGGTGGGACCACATTGTAAGTGACCGCATAAACCAATCCCAGCTGGGATCGTGCCTTTCCTGTTACAACAAACAAGATTTTACTCATATAGGGCTTAGATTGACCGGGATCTGTAAACACAGGGTACCAACTTCAGGGATTTGAAGGTGAGGGTTCATTTGCGTCGCTCTCTACAACCTCAGAGTTTATTTCAAACTTCACTCTATATGTCATCACACGCACCATGTATTTACCATAAAGAGTTAATGCTGACTAGTCTGGAACATGGCATGCAAGATTGGATTACCATTCCTCAACATCCCGGCCAACACGAGGTCTACACCTACATAGCTAGGATACTGTGAGGTATTAGGAATGTTCATGCTACAGGAACCTCATCAGGGACACACTGCTATCTCAATTTGCTCAAATCATCTAGTCTAAGGGAGCGTTCGGTTCCTCTCCGCTCCTCTTAACTCCGCTCCCGGAGCAGACCAGACTTTAGTTCACTTTAACGGAGCTGCCAAAACCGAGGTCCAGCAACTCCGCGGAGTGGAGGAGTGGAGAGATTCCAAACAGGGGCTAAGCATCACACTGGAGTGGCATCGTAGTCTTAAGAGTAAATTTCAGATAAGGGTGCAAGAAGTAACAACTCATTAAATCTAGGCTGAGATTGATTGATCACTCTTGTATGGATTGATGTATGACCTCTCATCTCATAGAGATTTTACAAACTCATCTTTTGATATGGTTGTCCAACACCCCAGCCAGCCTTGCTGCAGAGCGCACACTACCTCAGTCATCATGTGACCCAGTCGGAGTATCTACGGGCGGCCTCAAGGCCATGCTTCGATCTTAGAGACATGCATGCTTTGTCCTCTAACTTTTTTTGAGGGATGTGTTTAATTTGTGGACTATACAATTGGTGGTTTCGGTTTGCATTTTTGGCTAAAGGACCGAAATTTCCAATTTAATTTGACTAAGATCTAAGCAATTTTGTGTACTCCTGAAATAACAGAAATTATTTGACCGAAACACAATTATTTCAATATGTACTGAAATTGATGAAATTTCATCAAAATTACCCGCTGAAAGCGAGAACCATGGACCCAGGTTAACTGAACCGGGTTGGGTGACTAGAGCTAGTCAGAAGGCTGCGAAGAAAGGGTATTATATTTCCCATGGCCAATGCACCGCAACTCTGTTACTTTGGATGCCGCCACGACGAATGTGGCACCAAGACAAGACCTCACTTGGTATCCATGGAGAATGAATTTATAGTTAGCAGCAGAGAAAGTAGATGCAGTCATACATGATACATGGTACATGAGAGGAGAAGCGATAGGCCGAGAAAACAGATTTTCAATAAGGAAATGCGGATACATACAAAGCATTGTCATATTGCTGGATCAATCAGTCCTATAGGTCTGATGTAATTTAAAAGGCGTTGGTCCGTTCATATTCAAATTGGTACACACAGGGGCATAGGTTTAGTAGGTCCCAGAAAATCAAATGTCACTAAAGAGTCATTTCTACTAATCAAACCAAAGAATAACATGCCTTTCAGGAGACTGGAGGCCACAACACAGCCATTCGTGGAACGATGTCATCTATTGCTATGCTTACCTCTTGGGTCATATCCAAGGAGAGAAATTTGTGGGTCTCCCGAAAGAAATTCGCGGCAATACCATTCCTATTGTCTAAAATTAAGTGTGAGGCCAGTCTTTGGACACCCACGGGTGTGGAATACTTGAGGAATATCATGCTACGAAAGTAGCTCCGTTTGTAACTAGGAATTTATTTTTCTTTAAACCTATATATGTCACTGCTCTGTAAGACTACAATTAAAGGACAAAGAAAATATTTTGCCTTTGTTTCGTACAGATAGATTCATTCCCACATACCTCCCCATGACTATACCATCAGTATACAAGCATGTACTTTTACTCTGCTACATATATACTACGGTATCAATCAACAATTGCATACATATCTCCCGGTCTCTGTATATAAATCCTACATGGGGCACATACGCATCATGTGTGTACCGTAAAAGTTAATGCAGACCACTGTAGTTCTATTGATATATAGCCTATAGGATTTCTCTTATCCTTTTCCATGGCATGGATGATCCCATCCCCATTCCCCAACATCCCGCGAACGCAAGGTCTACACCTACACAGCTAGGAATGTGAGGTATTGGGAATGTTCTTGCTGTACTACCTGCAACATGCACATTGTGCTATCCTCATCCGCTCACATCTTGTCGGAGCTTCATGCAGAGTGCTGAACAAGGCCATCATAAGCATTCATGACAAACCACATCATGCTAGAAGGTATCAAGATACAAGCATGAACTGCCAACCGGTCATTGCATGGCCACATAGTGCGCAAGACTGGATGAGTTAACCATGTTGTCCAACTCTTGTATTGGTCGATGTTGCTCAAAGTGTGACTGCTTCAAAGGCAGCTAGATTCAATATTGTGTGCCTGCAGTTGGGGCTACAGCAAAACCGGCTGGAGTTTTTTCTATTGTCCCGGCCTATGCGTGACTGTGATGCACACACCAAGGCCAGAGTGCATCCATCAGAATAATCCGGGCGAGTGTTTTCGAGCTAGGCATGCTTGGAGAAAGTAAAATGGGGTGGAGTGAAGTACGGTCTTGGACCAAGATATCACAATTTTGGCCTTTCAGTCTCATTTTTCTGTTCTAGGAAAAAAAATAAGAAACATGCTCAATTTAGGGAAAGGTAATTAGACTTGCTGCTGTGTCAGGCTAAAACGTCAAGAAGATCAAATTATCTTAAACAAAGGATAAAGGATTGGCATTACTAGCTACAGGATTGCCATAGATTAAGTAAAACAGCAGCATGCGACTGACTCGTTACTGTTTCCTAACGTGTCTGAGTGCTTTCAAGTTTAAAGTCGTTATGAAAGGAAGTTCTATGACTCGGTAAGCTTCTTAAACACGCTTATTTTTAGAAGTTTCTATCGCTAGTACAAAAAAAAATTAGTTTTACAGGTAAAAATGAAAATATTAGTTTTTGTCGATTTTATTAGTTAAAAATGAAGCATCAAGGGGTTGCAAGCACAATGAGCACACAACCGTGTTGACGTACAAATGCATAGCCTACCTTTCCCCATCGGCTTGAGCTTCTAGCAACAACCACAACCAAGGTGGCCTCTTCCAGCAGCAGCAGAAGAAGAACGTCCACAGTTATCGCTACTCTGCTGGCGGCAGTAGCGACGGGCGTGCCTTCCCGGTCGGGCCCTGGGTGTGCTTCAATCCCTTCACCGGCCAAACACGGCAGATGCAGGGGTCCATGCCTACTCGGGCCGCTGGTAAACTAGGCCTCCTCGGGTCTCGCCCTGCTGCTCCTCAACAATAGCAGCACGCATACACTACTACTCTAGCACCCATTCACTGTCAGGCTTTTCATAGTAATCCACCACCAACAGCTATGCCATGGCCTCCTGCAACGCCATACATCCACGGTGCTCCAACGTGGGACCTCTCAGCGCTCGTGGCTGCGCTAAACAACGCTGGCGGGTCATCATCTTCCAACACCAATGACTCGATCATGGACTCGGGAGCCACCTCTTATATGGTTTCCAACCCTGGTATATTTCCCTTTCCCTCTATACCTTCCGCTTCAGCTCTCTCCGTTTACATGGTATCAAAGCCAAGAGGTATTGAGTTCAAGATCCGGCCGGCGTAATTAAATTGCAGCCCACTTCCATGTTCAGACCCGAGGAAGCCACACGTTAGATGATAGTATTGCCGTATAATGCATAGCCCACCTTTCCGCATCTGCTTGAGCTTTTTGGTGAACTAGCTGGTGCATACACTTCTACTCTCTCCGTTTGGAATTAGTTGTCGCGAAAATGAATGTATCTAGATGTATCTTAGTTGTAGATACATCCATTTCCGAGACAAGTAATTCCAAACGGAGGGAGTACAACCCAGCCTCTCCATAGGTAGGATGTGTGGTGGTTGTGTGCATCCTTCTTTGTATACGTGTGTTGGTGTTGGATGTGTGCATCATTTTTTACCCGTAAAAAGAAGAATGCACAGAATGAACACCAACACACACATACACGCCGCCGTTATCGGATCGAACCACCGAAAGGTCAGATCATGAGTTTTCACTTTGAAGATCAAGTCCGAGCAAAGTCTAAGCAATGCCTTCAACAAGGTGACAATGCAAAGACATCGCCATTGCCAGGTATGGCCAACAAGGGTCAAGCCTATGGTTTCCTGCAGAGCTCGAGACCAGGTACTTGAGAAGCACCACTAAATTGAAATCCCTTTGTGTTATCGCCTACATAGTAAATGATACCAACAAATCACACACATGAAGAAGTCATTGGTGAGGGAGGAAGGTCACTGACACTTGCAATATCCTGACTATGGACGCTCTGGCAGCCCCGCACCTTCCTCGCTAGTTGTCACCGGTGATAGGTCTGCACTAGACAACGCCACCACATGCGGCCTCTTGTTCCTAGTCGTCAATCGGAAATATACTAGTTAGGCTTAAGCCAAGTGCACTACATTACAGTTGTTTTAATGCTCCATTATAATCAGCCAGTGGAGCCTGCAGCTAAACTCAAAGCACCAAAGCCCATAGACCAATTTGTGAGATTATTGGGCCAAATTGTGTACATATATGCCATTCCATCTTTTGGCACTGATCACTGGCCTGTAGACATATACTCCCTCCGTTCAGAATTAATTGTCTCGGAAATGGATGTATCTAGAACTAAAAAACATCTAGATACATCCATTTCTACGACAAGTAATTCCGAACGGAGGGAGTAGATGATTCGGAACTCTTGGGGTTGTTTATGTAGTGACCAACTGACCATGGACGGAGTGTGTTTTCGGCTGGCCCACACTTCAGGTTTCAGTAATGTTTATGCAGGGGAGGAGGCAGGATTGGGCCAGACCCGGGCCTGCTTCACTCTAGCTGCAGCATGCTATACAGTTCTACCGGAAGTCTTTCCTCTAACACAGGAGCATGGTGATAGATGTAGTAAACAAAATAATACGTGTAAGCATAACATTTTATGTGTGGCTGTTGCTCAGCAAAATTTGGCGATGCAATATATATGGGAGCCGAACTATATATAGAGTCTAATCTCTGACGGTAGATGATATTCAGGAGTCCGGAGTCATGATATTGTAACACCCCACTATGTGTTGTCACTAATTTGTAGCCTGGCCTGGGCTTCGAGATGAGCTGGTTACTGGAGGCTAGGTCCCACACAGGAGCACAAGAGGAGGACAGTAACTGAATTAGTGAATAATCTTCATCTTCTCGTCCCTGCTCCGTTCCTCATCTCCTGCTCCTTGTACCTCCCTCCAATGCTCTGCCGATTCCTCACCTCAAATCTCTTTGTATCCCCAAGTTGTAACTGGTTATTAGTACAAAATAAAGATTTTTTTTTTGTAGTGGTATGTCGGGGAAACCGATCACCTATGGGGTCACAAGGATCCCTTCTATGTTCGGCGGGGTGTTAGTTGCACGAAGAGCAGGTCGAGTCGTTAGCACACGGAGGATTATTATCCAGGTTCGGGCCGTAAAGATACGTAATACCCTAGTCCTGCTTTATCTGGTTTATGAGTGTTCTTGAGCTTCTGAACTAGCTACGATGCGTGCTTTGTCCAAAAGTCTGAATCCTCTCTTCGTGTGCCTCGGGCCTCCTTTTATACAAAAAGGGGTTGCCTCAGTGGCACACAGGAGGTGGCAAGCTACAGCAATACGAGCTTATCGCTCGATCAATGCAGGACAACCGCATTTAATGCAATGCCTACGTGTCCCCACGCTTTACTGGGGACGGCAACAGAGGCCATCCTGTCCTTCGCCGCTTCCCCTCGCCTTGCCACACGTCTGGGACGACGAGGCATGCAGCGCCAGGCTGGCCAACCAGCTGCTGTGTTGGCAAAGTGGTAGGCTTCCACGAAGATCTGCATGCCGCCACGCAGGAGTGTGCTTCGCTGGCATGCTTATCGTCGCGTTAGAGTGGTGGTGAGGTGGTGGAACCCTGCCGAGCGCGGGCCCGGCCGCGGCCCAGCGGTCGTCCCCGGCAAGCCCCTTGGAGTTGTCCCCGGCAAGGGTCTTGCCGGGGGTTTTCGTCTTCTGATCCCACGCGTACTCGTGGGTCATCGATCTTTGTGAGGAGCCGCATGCTTCCAGGCATGTGCCCTTCAAGTCTTGATCTTGAACATTGTCGATAGTGTCTGAGATCTCAACCCCAAGGGTAGGGGCCTTGCTGGTCCCTTCGCAAGCTGCCCTGGCAAGGGGCTTGCCGGGGGCCTCGCAGGTCGCCTTGGCAAGGCTTGTTGCCGGGCGTGGCCTTGCTTGCCTCTTGCTGCTTGCTACTCCAGGTAGCTGTCTTGATGTTCTTCGTTCTTGTCTCTTGTTGTCTTCCTTTCCCTCGCCAAGCCTTGCTGTCGGGGTGGCTACGACCGTCTGCGCACAAGTAAGGGGTATAGAAGCACCTATACTTTTGTACACCGACATGGTAAAAAAATATTCAAGCTTTTCATCCCATCGTTGTCCGTGTCAGATATGTGTTGTGGCGACTAATCTAGGTCCTCTGTCTGATCAATGACAAAGAACTGAACACAACACAAGTTTGTCCGTGTGTCGCTATTTGGGGCGCCTCTCGAATTCAACCTAGTCCTATCTTGATTAGCAAGAAAAACTAGTACTATGAACAGCATGCTTAATTGGCAGATTTCGAAGCAAACAAACATTTGTATTAGAAAATCAATATGAGGATGTACAATTAATTCCAACCAGCTGGTTAATTTTTTTTCTGTTTTGTTTTCTACTCAGTTTAGTGACCTAAAACGTCTTACAAAAGTCTACAGAGATATTACTAAGTAATACATCTTGCAATTCCTCCTACATATCTCTCCCGCCAATTCTTCTCAATCCAAGATTAATCTAAACTTTTGTAATATTTGTTGCATCTTGCCGTAATTGATCATTGTCCATATTTTTGGTCCTAACTGATTGGTGCCTTTCCTTCACATCTCCGGCTGACCTTAATAGCTCGATACATTTTTTTGTAAAGTCCACTCGATACTGCAATATTGTTTATCATTAAATTTTATTGGATGTAGGGTTCTCCCTTGTCGTTGAGCACTCCAAATGAAATTAGAGTTTCCTCTAGATTTGACAGGATTTATATGTAATAATTTAGGTGTTTATCCATATGGCAAACACTAGTCAGAAATGCTCAATTTGTATAGTACCATCAATGTAGACATGTTCTTCTACTCTGCTGCATACTTCAATATCAATCAACATTTAGCACAGATGTTTCTCAGTCGTCCATAGGGCGTACACGCACCACATGTGTGTACCATAAAGAATTAACAGAAAAGTACACTTTCCGTCCCTCAACTCTTGGCCGAGTCTAAATTTGGTCCCTCAACTTTCATACAGGGCAAATTTCACCCTCAACTATTCAAACTGGACAAGATTCGTCCCTGGTCTTGGTTTTGACCGGTTTTGTTGCTGACTCACCCCGGTTTTGACCGGTGCTGACTCAGATTCGCGTAGTTAAGTTCTCTTGATATGTAGCCTACACACTTCTCTTATCCATGTAATGCACAGTCCAATTCTCATTCCCCAACATCCAGGCCAACATGAGTCCACACTGAGATAGCTAGGATTGTAAGGTATCGAGAATGTTCATGCTACCAAAGTAACCTGTGGGACACATTGTGTTATTTTCATTTGCTCACATCTAGTATGATCTTCACATGAAGCGGTATCGTTATCCCGGAGTCAAATCCATATAGTGGTGCAAATTGTGCCAGCCTGTGAAGTATTCACACTTCAAATGACCTCAATCTGAGCAACATGTGTGACGGTTTCAAGCAGCATGCATGTAGCCCATCAGGCATCCACATGACCGCACATCCTACAAGATTGGATGACCAAGCCAATCTGGTAAACCTTAAACAGGTCAGCCTCAAGGATTGATTGGTGTAGTCTCAAATGTTAAATGTTCAATCTAAAAACTTACCTTAAACTGGTCGGCCTCAAGGCCACGCTTCGCTCTTTAAAGGCATGCTTTGTTCTCAGAAATTGAAAATACGGACTCAGAGATACGCTTAATTTAGAGGTTAATTGTACCTCCCGATGCATATGAAACTAAAACGTCTGCTTCATATATATGTCAGGAATGCGGTTCCCAGCAATGCCCATAACCAAATGATAGAGGAATGCGGTTCCCAGCAACAGGGTAGCCATAAAATCAGAAGAGTCACTCATTACTCGGTTCAAACTCGTCTCCTAACATGTTTAGTCGAGTTGGAAGTTGTTAATAAAATAAGTTAAATGTCTTTTTAAGCTCATTAAACTGACTTGATTTCAGAGTCACATCGCCGCTGCGATTTTTTAGCTGTACTGAAACAAGTGTTGTGCCCATGGTCTCTCCCGTAATGACTGAACCGGTTGGGTGACTCATGAGAAACAGGGGGCAATCCAGGAGGACTCTGCTACTTGGCAGACCACAACAACAAATGACTCTGCTGCTTTGAAAGCAACCACAACGAGCCTGTCACCAAAATGGAATGATAGTCCAGGTCAGTCCCAAGTCCTGATCTGCTAGTGATAATTCTCCATCAGTTCGGCGGAGTAGCCCATCAGTTTTTTTTTTTTTTTGCGAGGGAGTAGCCCATCAGTTAAGAACTCTGCTTCACAAAACCAGTCTACACATTTAGCAACCATAACACAACTACAGTGCAGTTCATGGGTAGTTTGACAAACAAAGTGGTTTAGTTTTTATCATAGTTTTCAAGTTCAGAGGAAGGGTATTTCTAGTGTAACATATGCAAGGTTCTATTCTGCCGGTTTTGGATATCGAGAGTTGACTTCCGTTCACACATTCCACTACTCATTGCAGATAATATTGAACATATAACTGATGAGTGGGGTGCTAGGCACAACCACTGCATCCATGTTGGCAATGAATAGTGCAGCGACTGGGGCAGGCAGCGAAAGAAAAAAATGAGCCCGCGCCCTTCCTCGTACGTCTCACCTCAGTCGTCTCCCTCCTCCCAACCCCCCCTCCTCCTCCTCCCACCTCAGGAACCCTAGGAGACCCTTCTAGAAGCGCCACATGCTCGCGTCCCGTTCATCGGCAAGGCCGTCGCGCGTAGCCTCCGCACCTCTCCCTCAGCCCCAAGGGTATCGAGAAGATTCTCCAGTCCCCCCGACGGTGACGTCACCATCAGTAACTTCTCCATCGCACTCTCTCACTCCCCTCCCCGCTCTACTTCCCGATCTTAGCCTAACTTAAGGTTATTTAGTCCTTACTAGCATGTGATCTGGCCCTTGCATTCGTTTCAGCTAGGGATATTGGGTGTATGCTATGCAGTATTTGTCCGGAGTTCTAGAATTTGTGTGTGGGTGCTAGCCTAACTTAAGGTCTGTTTGTTACTCCTTCCGTTCTGATTTACTCGTTGTGGTTTTAGTTCAAATTGAACTAAAACCACGACGAGTAAATCGGAACGGAGGGAGTAGTTCCGTTGGATATTATTTGGATTTTATTCCCAAAAGAAGGGAAGTCTGAGTTTCTGAATAATTACCTCCCTTATGTTTTTTTAGCAACTGACAGAGCGACGATCCTGGAGCAAATGGATGTTGACAACCAAATTGCAAAGCTGATGGTGGAGCTTTCACGTAGTCAAGACTATGAAATTGGGGATGGTACAACTGGGGTGGTGGTCCTGGCAGGGTCGCTCGTGGAGCAAGCTGAGAAACTACTAGAGCGTGGTATTCATCCGATAAGAATCGCCGAAAGATATGGGTTGGCCTCCAAGATAACTTTTGATCACCTAGAACATATCTCCAGACTGGGGTAGGCAGCGAAAGAAAAAAACGAGCCCGCGCCCTTCCTCGCACGTCCCACCTCGGTCGCCTCCCTCCTCCCTGTTGGAGTTGTGTCGAATATAGTGTACGAGGTAGGTTACAGTTGGACTTGTAGTTGTATTGTGTTTACATAGGATATGGAGTCGTGTCCTAGTAGGACACTTGTATCCTAGACATCTCATATATAGCGGGGGTAGACACACGATGTAACCTATGCCAACATAATAGCACATGCACGCAGGGGGAGCCGGCGGCGGATGCCCTCGCCCGGGCGGCCAGGGTGTGGTATTGTAGGGGTGTCATGGCAGGAGCGCCCATAATCAGGCCCCGGGGATGTAGCCATATCGGTGAACCTCGTTAACAAATCTCGGTGTCGTGCTCGTGTGATTGCTTGATCCTCGGATGATCGACGGTATGCCTCGGATTTATTCTAACAAGTGGTATCATGAGCAAGGTTTGATGAGGTTGCGGTGGCTGATCTAGAGGTGGGGCCGAAGGTTGCGTAAGAAACTAGTTCGATCAATGGTGTCAGGCGACAGGAAAGCCGGGACGATCGATAGATTTTTTTCCGAAGCAGCAGAAGTCGGCAAGTACAAGAAGCAATCGGAAGGAGCAGCCGTGCAACAGGCGACCTATCATACGGCGACGGCGGGATCGCGCAGGTTCTCGACGAGTTTGGATGATGTGCAACAGCTGGACTCCAGTACCGGATCGATCGGATGTGGCGGCGTGCAACACATGCGGGTGTGGCAGTCGACGCGGGATCGCGTAGCAGGCTCGCACACAATGCTCGTGCGGATGCGGCCCAGGACGGGCGGCGCCGAGGCCTTTGGGGGCGTGCGGCCGGTGTTCGGCTGAGATCGGGCTCAGCTGAGGCAATGCACATGTGGCCAGGCGGGGTTGCGTAATCTTGTGGGAAGGCGGTCCAAGGTTGTCGTGGCTCGGACGTGAGCAGGTTGGAAGGGCATGGATGCACATGAGATTTGTTGTGGAAAAAAAGGAATTGGAGCATGTCCCAAGAACTAGGTGTAGAGAGACGTACGCACATGGCTATGTGAGGCTGATGTTTCGGAAACAGGATGTCATGCAATGGCCAAGGGCGTGGTGGGTGCATGTTAGTACGTGTACATGCGGGAAACTATGAGGCTATGTATATGCATGGTGTGGTTGTGTGAAGCAAACTGGAGCAGACGTGGGCGTGGTCGAATTTGCACATTGACTGGATACTCTTACCATTGCAAGACCAATGAGTAATCTTGGAGTTGTCAAGGAATCTGGGACAAAGTTTCAAGGATGGTGGCGTGCGCATAAGGCTCGGAGGAGTCTGGAGTGCGTTGTGACAGGATCATGCATACACAGGGCGTTAAGCAAGGCATGGAGATGTGCGGGCGGACACGACGCAGGGTGAAGCATGATTGCAGTCGGATAATTTTGGCTGGGTTCGACTGGACAGTCTGGCAGATCGACGTGGATGTTGGTCAAAGTAGAAGATAGTGGTGATTTCAGCGACGACGACACAGGATGGTGGCCGACTTTTGGGGCGTGGAAACATGTGGTGCATGCCTGAGGGCTTGTACGGCTTCGACAAAGACTATGGCACAGGGTTGATTCAAGGCAGTGTACACATGAGAGAGCTTGAAGTCGATGGAGCGCGGGGTAGCATAGCGCAGCTACATGGAGTCATGTTGAAGGTGGAGCTGAAGTCTGATGGACGACTTCATTCTGTGCTGATGGAGGGGCTACGGTGTAAATGCATGGAGAGTCGAAGCCTATTTCAGCGGGATAGTGAGAGACACGTGGATCGGAATAGGGCCTAGTGGTCTGATGGAGACGTGATACTCGGCATCGGTCGGTGATGATCGCTGGTTCTCTGCAGTGGGGGTTGAGGCAGTGGGGGCTAGATACCCGGGACACTCGACCAGGACAGCAGAGGCTTGACGCGGAGATAGCGGTGAGGCGTGCGGTAAGCGACAGGCCAAGGCACTGGTGGTCAGACATGTGGTCAGGCAAAGTGTGCAAGGGTGCTGAAGCAGTGTTGACGAGTATCAGATTCAAGTTGGTGACTGGGTCTATCGATGCTAGTTGACATTGGAGAATCTGAGAAAGTGGCGGAAAGTCTAAAATTGTCAAAAGCTGAGAGAGTACATGGCCGTATATTCTGTGGTGTTCAGTGCACATGGCAAAGTGCGGATGATAAATACAGAAGAAGGCAGAGTGCTATAGTTGTGGGATATGTCAGAGACTATCCGGAAGAAGGGTGAGACAACTGCGAATTTTGACTAAGGGTGATACGGGGCGACGGTGAAATTCCTTCAAGTTTCAGACAAGCAGTACAGAAAGAGCGGTGACGTTGAGTTCACGTAACTCTTATATGTGGCGTCCAATATGTGAGTTGTTCATTTTTCACGCAGACAGTGGTCGGTGTGTGATGTCAAACGGATACTCCGGAAGTTGGAAGCACAAGGTAGAGTAACAAGGGACTTAATTTTGCTCGATTGTTGACTGTGGTCAAGAAAAGAAGGGACTACAAGTTGCAGGTGGAGTCGCATGGAGTCTTTGGAGTAGCAGCGGTACTCATGGGATAAGCTCAAGTCCAATATACATGGAAGTTTGACGCATGGACAAATCCAGGGTGGTGGAGTATATTCGCCAAGGTGGAGTTTGTTGGAGTTGTGTCGAATATAGTGTGAGAGGTAGGTTACAGTTGGACTTGTAGTTGTATTGTGTTTACATAGGATATGGAGTCGTGTCCTAGTAGGACACTTGTATCCTAGACCTCTCATATATAGCGGGGGTTGCACACGATGTAACCTATGTCAACATAATAGCACAGGCACGCAGGGGAGCCGGCGACGTGTGCCGGCGCCCGGGCGGCCGGGGTGCGGTATTGTAGCGGTGTCATGGGGAGGAGCGCCCATAGTAAGGACCCGGGAATGTAGCCATATCGGTGAACCTCGTTAACAAATCTCGGTGTCGTGCTTGTGTGATTGCTTAATCCTCGAATGATCGACGGTATGCAACGGATTTATTTTAACACTCCCAAATCCCCCTCCTCCTCCCACCTCAAGAAACCTAGCCGACCCTTCTAAAAGCGCTGCGCGCGCGCGTCCCATTCATCGGCGGCGCTGACCATGGCGCTTGCAATTCCAGTAGTGATTACTCTGATATGCAATATCGACACTATCACCGTGCCACGTAATCAAATAGTAGAACAATATCATCTCAGTACAATGCCTAAGCCTGGACGCCTCAACCAGTAACAACCATAAAAATAGGCATTCACCTTACCACGATAAATACGCCAACTAACAAGACAGGAAAATTTTAAAACCAACCAAATTTATTATATTCTGCCTTTGACAGAAAAACTATCAGCAGTGACACTTGTGCACAAAGAACAACAGCAGTGCAGTGCATGATGAAGACTTGGTAGTATGTCAACACAAGTCCAGTAAAACATCGTATCAGCTGACGTTCCACAGAGATGCATCAGCATAGGGCCTTACTAGAATATTCTCTAATTATAGCATTGGTATTGCCCCCTTTCAACAACTGGTTGCACAGTTTCTTAAATCGTATAGTTCGTCATGGAAAATAACACAAACAGGATCATATCACTACTGTTCAGGCATTGTGTTTCTAAAATTGTCAAGTATGGAGAACATGGCTACAAAATTTGTAATGACCAAGTATTCATATGTTGTGTCCAGAATGAAGATAATTACTATTTTTTGCGTAAAAATATGTCAAGAACAACCCAGTGCATCTCATCCAAGGTAGCCATCGAGGTAGTCCTTCCAACATGAATAGTGGAATCTGATCTGTGTATCCATTCTGCTACGGTGGCATGACAACAGAATGGGGCTCGAACTGTATGTATTTGATCAAGTAAAATATGTGATAATATCTCTTCTCTATCCCCTAACTATCAACATGCGTGGGACGTTCTCTACAGCAGATCCATGTACTCCATGTAGAAGTATGCAGGGTGGTTCACCGGTGGCGGAACGGGGCTCACCATCACCACAACTGACATCCTGGAGTACCTGAGTATCATTGAGTTCATCTTCCAAATTGTCTAGAGAAATTTATCGTCCTTTTGTCCTCTTTCTGTGGTTTCCTTCATCTTGGAAAGGTATGCACTGATCCTTCATTGTGCACTTGTGTAGGTCTCTTGGGAATCATCTGACTGAGCACCACTACTGCTTCTCTCGGCGTGTGATTCCCGTGATTTTATAGTCACGACAATGACCATGGCATGCATCCCAAGATCATACAAGAACTTCTTCGTATCGGTCTTCAGCTATTCAGCATCAGTGTCCTCTTCAGCTATGTAGAAGACTTGGATCTTGCGGCTTTCAAAGGTCGCTTTTGCGAGCAGGAGCTGAGACAGAAGAATCGTAAATCCTTCATCTCTCACATCCCAATACAGATCAATAGTCCCATACTGTTTCTAGAACTCATTAGGCCACTCATGAAGACCCTTCACGATAAAAACTGCCTTATTAGCAATGATGCATCGTTCATTATACTCACAAATGTTGATGGTATCTCTGTCAGATTCTCATGGTGCCAAATCTCAGGATACCGCACCACAATAATATTTGGTTTCAAGTTACCTAGGCCCATCGTCTGAACAATGTTGCGGAAGCCCTCAGAAATCGAAGGTGCTACAATGATCTCCGCAACACCCTCACATTGTTTGTACTTAATGTAGGCCTCCAGTTGATGACAGACAGTCTTAGCGTCCTCAGCAAGCTCATGATAATAACCATCAATTGTCGAGACTAATATTGACATACCACGGCCCTTGTTCTTCATACAATTACCAAAATCGACAAGTTTTGGATGACAAGGGACATTACCAGGAAGTTTACCCCAAGGACGACATAATATCAGAGGAATCGGGTACCAATTCTTAGAATGAACTTGGTTTGTTGTGAGAAGAACAGTTTTTTTTTCGATAAAGGGCATTTCATTGAATTGAAATATCGAGTTGATACAATCGCATCGCAGAATGCCCGGCCTCTGCATAACTAGATGCACACAGCCAACAATTCCAGAAAACGAAAAAGGAATAGCAAAGGCTCAAGTAAGACGAAAATAAAGATAATGCCAGCCTAACACGTGGCGGATCCTATCCGAAGATCACATCGCCATCCATGGAGGTAGAAAACCTCCCTGGCCGTGCGCTCCAGCCGAGTAGACACCGTCATAACAAGGTCTCTGTCCTCCGGCCTCTGCAGGATAGGCCAAGTACGGAGCCATCGCGAACATACATGAATAACCTGCATAGGAGATGAAACACATTTATTGTTAAAAATTATATCATTCCTGGTGAGCCACAATGCCCAACTTAAGGTAGCAGCCCCCACTAGAATGTGCGCAGATTTTTTTTATCTAATCCCCTCAACCAATTGCCGAACATGTTCCGTGCACTACGTGGGGGATAAAGATTTGAAGCTATTTCAACAATGGCCCACACAGACCCAGCAAACTTGCACTCAAAAAATAAGTGTTTAATAGACTCGTCATGATGGCAGAAGACACATTTCTTGCACACTTGCCAGTTGCGTCATGCCAAATTATCCCTAGTTAAGATCACCCCTCTATTCAGAAACCAGAGGAATATCTTCAATTTTAGAGGGATTTTGAGCTTCCACAATTTCCTGTTATCAATCGGAACCTCGTTATGAACCAGTGCATCATACATGGACTTGACTGAAAACTTGCCATTCTGGTGCAATTTTCATCTAAAGATATCTGGTTCATCGGACAACTGAATGACCTCCAAACGGATGAGCAATTCATTCCAGGCTGCCAGGCGAGGTCCTAGAAGATCCCTACGAAAAGAAATATCAGGGTTTGCTTGACCCAAAGCTTGTTTGATCGTGACAAATTTATGTCTAACAATCCGGTACAAACTTGGGTATTGCACGCTAAGAGGATTGGTCCCTAGCCAGGTATCTTCCCATAAACGGACTTGGGACCCGTCCCTGACCCAGAATGTGCTCAGTTGAAAGAAGAATTCTTTAACTTTCATCACCCCACTCCAAAAATGTGAATCGCCAGGTTTCTAGTAAACTTGAGATATAGCTTTGGAACACATGTACTTATTACGAATGATTTCCTAGCAAACACCATTCTCAGTGAGTAGTTTGTACACCCATTTGCTGAAAAGCGCGATGTTTGTACACCATTCTCACTGAGAAGAGCTGTTAAGTGAGTGTTAGAAAAATGGTGAATATATTACGAATAACTATTTCTTTGTCATGCAGAAATTCATACCTCCTACCGATCTGAGACTTCGCAATGCCAACTGAAAATATGCACTCTTGAACCCATCGCCCCAGTCTCCATCCTTCCCTTTTAGACTCACATACTAATAGATGAGGCATGTAAGGACAAGGGAGATAACCGAGAAAGACCAAGAGATCAAAAACATGATAACCGATTGAGAGAAAGATCCATTAGCTGTAAAACATGAGCATAAACACAGTGTGAGGGTGCATCTTAACTAGCTGTGGAACACATTACAACAAGAAAGACGAAGAAACAATACATCAGTACAGGTTAGGAGAAGCTGGTTGGATGAAAACCTTAAATGTCAACAGAATTCTTCGATCAAACTTCAAAATAATGCCTAAGTCAGTATACATTTTAAAGTACATACATTAATGTTCTGAAAAAGTAGTAAAGGCAGCTTAAAATTTGCTAATGTAATGGGTAACAAAATTAAATGGTAAGATACAAACAGCGTACACGCAAAGAAAAGCACCAACAAGTGGAAGACACCAGTGGTGATATTTCCATCGAGGGCGCCAACTAGGAGCGTCAAATAAGTCAAGCAGAAAGAATGACAGGTTCACACAAGCACATAATAACAGAAAGAACACAGTGACAGTGATGCAACAAGAGGTCTAGGGTGGCATGGCCAAGACTTTAAGGTATTTGGTTTTTGGAATTTTACCTGCTCCTGTACTTGTTAGTTGTTACTAGAACTGGACGTGCACAGTGTGCTAGTTTCATTCGCTCATTTCTACTCCGAGCGTCACATGTAGCAGCATCTATTCTGAGAGTCCCAGACTTCCGTACATAAGGATGGCCTCATGCTACAAGAGTGTATTCAAAATCCAACAAATGTCATGCTTGTTTCGAAAAGAAACTATAATACTGAGGCCATACTTCCTGGACATGTTTCTTTTTTCTCAGATACAAGTAATTTAATATATATAAATTAATTTAACTTCAAGATTCTTGGCAGACTAAAATAAATGTTCACATATATGTTGATGAAACAAATTGGTGATAAGTATTGTGCTCTGGTCTCACTCTTAACTACTCTAGGATCTCATTTAAAAAACTGCTCTATGATATTCTTTTACATAGCTTCTCTCTCTTCAACTACTACCGGATTGTACTTCTGATTTTCAGTTCCAAATAACTAGGCCGTCACTTTTTTTTAGAACGAAGGCTCGCGAAGAGCCCGGCTTTGAATTAACAAAGCCATCAACCGGCCAGGATTACAAACTCTGGATAACAACCTCGACATAAACCAGAAAAAAAGAAAACACGGCAAGATACAATGGTGCTGGGAGCAGCTCACATGCCAGACATACAACAAACTGAAAAAAGATCTACATGAGACACCAAGCTTGAAGATGACATGGGCCCTTGCACGCACGAAGCCTAGGAGAAGGGAGATGCCGTTGAAGGAAGGGAAGATCAGATGACCGAGAGAGGCAGCCGTTGCCACAAACCTGGGACCAGACGGGAAACACCACCATCCAGATCCATCATCGAAGAAGGCCCCTGCCTCCTCGCCTGGCTCGAAAGGCGCCGAACCGTCGACAATGAACAGGTTCACCCTAGAACCTGGATGAGTGCACCGATGGCATCCACATTGTTGGGACCAGGCCGACCCGACCAGCCGTCCACTTCACACCTAGCAGAACATCACCGAAAACCAAGGGCCCGGGCATACTAGAGGAGAGCTGCCGGAATGCACTGAGGAACAGCAGCCAGGGCCAATATCAAAATGAGAAGCTTCTGCACAACCGGCTCGCTGGAGTGACACTGCCGAGGGGGGAATCCCTATCCCCTCCTCTCGAGTAGCCACAGGCACTGGATTAGGGACACTCCATCCACCCGGTGAGCACACATGGCTTGAACCAGGGGGAACATTACCACCGCTGGAGCTTATGCTGCTGCCGCCGACACCCACCGCACACATCACAGCGAAGTCCAAATTCCCACCTTGCTCCCAAAGCAGCGCCTTCAAGAAGGATACGGCGCCAAAGGCGTCGCCGCCGCCCAACATCGTTGGGGTTTTCACCCGGGAGGACAAGGGGGAAGGGGCGGGGAAGGTATACCTGACAGACGCCTCCAACAAGGTGCGCGGCGCCCGCGGGCATCGCCGCCGTCACAGCCAGCAAGGCTGGCTAGGGATTTCTCCTGGCAATCTTTCCGTCACCACTTCCACCCGGCGGAGAACCGGCGTCCAGGACGGAGCCGACCAGATCTGGGGGGGAGGACTTGCCGAATCCGCAGCAGAGGATGGTAGGCGGCCAGATCTGAAGCCGCGGAGCCGTAGCCGCCGCCGCCACGCCCTGGCTCGCATCCACCGGGTACCTCGCCGTCCACATGGCCGAGAGGCACCGGCCCGCACCTGCGCCACCATGCGCCGAGGATCCGGTGGCGCCAATCCAGCCGGGGTCGCCGCCCCGGGTCCCGAGGCCCCCCGCGAGCGAAGCAGGGCAGCAGGAGAGGCCCCGCCGCCACCTTCATCAGCAGCGCCCCGGGCGAAGCCGGTAGCTGCCTCAGGCGGCGGCTAGGGGAGGATTGGAGGGGGAGGATACGGCGGCGGCGAGCTAGGTTTTCGGCCCTCGAGTCGCCCAGGAGGGCGACGCGAGGGAGAGAGGGGGAGGGACTAGGCCGTCACTCGTCTGTGTGTGTCGATGAACGATGAATGATCATCTGTGTTTATCTTCAATTAGGATACAGATGACCGTGTTCACGCGACATAGATACTAGTGACCTTGGACGATGGTATGCAAGCGTGTTTGGCTAAGCCACATCGTGCTTCAGAAGTTCAAATATTCAACATTTATGATTGTGACCCCTATGTATCTCTACAAAAGTTGAACTTTTGTCCAGAAGAAGGTGAATGAATGGGAGTTTTTTTAGTAGAGTGATGAGGACAGATACTTGTTTTTTATATATAATAAATGGCCACCAAAGCTGTAAAGCTGGGCAACGGCACAACTACACCAAGTGAGTTTAGAGTACATGGGGAAAAGATAAGGTAACTAATCACGTGACCATAGTACCGGAAAATAAAGATAGTTACTTCCTCCATTCCAAAATATAGGCGCACACGCTTCCTGAGGTTCAACTTTGACTATAAATTTAACCAACAAAAGCGACTGCGGCGGGAGAAAAAAAATTATATAATTGAAAACTTCTTTGAATATGAATTCACTGGTATAACTTTTGTTCCCGCTGCAATCGGTCTTGTTGGTTAAATTTATGATCAAAGTTAAAGCACGGGAATAGGGGAAGCACTATATTTTGAAACGGAGGGAGTACATTAATTATAATGACACACATGGCTCTACATACTTATGGGTCTATAAATAGCCAGGCCATTGGCCACCATGTGAAAGAACGCTAGTAGTGAAGCTCTTCACAATGCATAAGCGTGCCCGCACCATGTTCTTCCATTGCATGCATGGAACATAACGCTTCATATTCACATTTCCAAACCTGGATGTTGGGTTTGAATGATATGTGCAGGTGTAGGATTGTGAGGTATTAGGAATGTATGCCCTACACTGTAGTCAGGTGGCACGACCGTTTTGACGGACTTTGAAGTCCTTGATTAAAGTTGGTCCTTTGCATGAGCTAGCCTCGATAGTTTTGACAGTAGGGTAGCATCTCCGTACGGATTTGCAGATGCGGAGGTCCTTGATTGAAGTTGATCCTTCCCATAAGCTAGCTTCGAAGATTTTGATGGTAGGGTAGCATGTGCGTGTAGACTTGCAGATGCCGAGGTCCTTGCTTGGATATTCGTATGATGTATGCCCAGTAAAAGAATGATCCCAGTGAAAAAACAAATTGACCCCAGCCTACATGCATACACACACACTTTTTTGTTTTTTGAAAAGGAGGATAACGCCCGGCCTCTGCATCAGGACGATACATGCAGCCATATATTATAAAAATGCAAATCCAGCGGTTGAACATCATCGACCCAGAAATAAATCGGAAAACAAACTCTGAGGCTGTATACCTCGCGACAGTGCCTCCCCAGATAACCACTAATTCCTATGATACAAGACACAACATAAACGAAAATAAAACACTTGTAGGCTACGCCTTCAAGAAGGAATCACCGCACATGCACCGATGATGGACCACAAGGTTGAACTCCGAATTCTCATCCCCAAAGCCAAGCTTCAATCCACGACCTTCAGCAAGGACACGACACAGCGCGCGACGACACAGTTTGAGCAGAGATTTTGTGTTTCCACCGGAGTGCATAAACTCGTCGCTGAAACCGTCGGTACCATCCGCCCTTCTCCGTCTACCGACACCTCGGTTGCCTGATACATCTAGAGAAGACAACGGAAGATAAAGACGACCCATACCACCTGCCTCCCGCTACTATCGCACCACCTTCGATCCGACAACAACAGGCTAAACATGAAACCTTTGCCAGAGCCACCGTGCATCACCTGCCAGTAGCAAGCATGACTTGACGTCTCCATATAAAACGCGGAGCATAGCATCCACTGGTGGCTTTACCTCCGGTGGCTTTACCTCCGGCGACAGGCACCGCCCGACAACTCTGTAAGAGGCACATGTTTCACCAGTCTAGTCGCACCGAACCTGATCTGTTGATGGAAGGGACGTCCAATATCGCCACCAGCCTCAGAAGGCCGTCACCACCTTGAGATCCAAACTCCGAATCGCCCACAAGATTCCGGAGTCCGCCGCCGTTGATGCAGAGGTGTCGCCGCCCCGATTCTGGGCGCTACAGGGAGCATCCACCGTTGCGCCAGCCGTTGTCATCGCCCATACAACAGCAACCGCCGCCGCAATCCCGCATCACATGCTCTCGACGTCGGAGGAAGCTCCGGCCGCCACGCACGTCCTGTGATATCCCTGGGTGCGGGATCCCAAGATCGGTTGCCACCGGCGCCGCCACGAGGACCTACCATCCGGCCTGTCTTTCCCGGTAGAGGCAACGCCACCGCGGCGATGTTTGAATCCGGGCCGGAGTCGCCGACGCGTCTGCCAAGACCAGATCCGGGCCGTACGCCGCCGCCGCATCTGCCACGCCCAGCTCCACCTCCATCCTCTGGCCATCTCACCCCGCATCACTACAAATGCCTCCAGCAGGAACCACTGCGTCACCATAGATCGAGGAAGAGGCCAGACCTCTACGGATCTGGCGCCCTCACTGCCGTACTGTCCTGGGAGGAGGAGCAGCCCTCTGCCGCCACCGTCGAGGCTCTGCCCGGCGCTGTCCCCCGGCAGTGGCGGTTTCTACAAGCCTATAACCTACAAATAGGCCTAAAAATAAGTAGAACGCAATATAGCCCACACCCATCGCTAGCTTGCAGGATGCATCGCTCGCCTCTTATGCCCCCATCAGAATGTGGATTTCACAATCTTGGCCAGGCATCAAGTCACACCCCCATCAGAATGTCAAGTAAGCTGGCAACAAGAAAGAATTGGAGTCTCTCCATGTACTGTAATTTCTCTATGTTAGTACTAATTGTTTCTTCTTATTTGTTAATTTAGAAGTGCAGCGTATTGGTGATGAACCACTGCGTCATTTGCTTCTTCAAGCAAAGACTTCTATATTCAACTCCAAATAAGGATGTGATAGATTAGCTTTTGAAGTTGAAAGATCGTAGAGGTCAAGAAAAATAGAGTGATATATTTATGTGAGTTTATTAAAAAAATTGTGGACATTTTAGTTAAAACAAGTTACACAATTTTTAGCCATATATTATTGCTACTTTGTTTTTGGGGCATACATTAATGCTACCTGTTTGTGTTGACACCGGCGACCTTTTTTCCTAGCTTCGCCCACGCCTCTTGTCATCCTCGGTGGCGACTCCAGAGATGTATTGCAGTCCCCTCTATATCTTCTTCCTCTACTGTATCTCGTACTTGTCATAACCGGACAAAGCCCACGTGCTTGCGGCAGCAGCAAGGCCTGTTTGGCTGGTCATGATGGAGTCGGGTGTCGTCCTTCTAGTACTAAGGGCACCACCACCATGAGATGGCGAGGCTAGTTGTGTGCTCGGTGGCGATGAGCACTAGCACCCGGGTGGGAAGGTGGTGCAGAGGCATGGTCATGGAGATCGACTAGGCATGGAGACACGACTCTGTAAGTAGCAAGCAAAACATATGGTTGGATCTCTCTCTAACGCGGATCTTGGCCTAAACGGATTCTTGGCCCAAACGGATTGTGGCAGGATTCATACTTTTTGTTGTGTCGTGCAATAAAACCATTTATGTGGTCCTGCATCGATGAGTAGAGGCGGCACTGTGGCAGGATGATGACTGGTCTTCCAACAAGTTCTCCCTTGGCACCAATGCTGTTAGGAGTTGGATTGTTTTGTGTGAGTAGGCCAATAGAAAAGTGGATAGCGTGCACCATTGGAGGGATGCATTCGAGTTGTATTATCTCCTAGTGAAAACTCGTGATCTATCCTTCTCACTCGACCAAGAAGCGTTGAAGTCCGCACAATGTATCTTTGTTGAAGGTGTTGGCTCAAAGTTCTACTATGGCGGTGATAGCCCCAAGTTTAACTTGTAGTTCGATCAAATAATATTGGCTAGCGAGCAATGATTCTTTCTTGAAGGCGTTGTGTTAGAATCTTGTGACCTTTGTTAGGTGACATGTCCTCTGATAGGTGGATTGTGATCTAAGGTCATAGGGTATTGTGCTAGGATATGATTGTGGAGATGTTTTCCCAACAATGATGGTCTTTACGGTTATCATTCCTCAATAGTAACCCAAATTGTTTGGTACAAATGTTTGAATTGTTCCTGATATTAATAATATATGATTATGTACATCCATTGATGTAGAGTTCGGGGACTACCCTCCTTTTCGAGAATAAACATTTATATAATTAGGTGTTTATCCCCGCGACAAAAAATAGTCAGAAACGCTCAATTTGTATTGTTCCATCAATGCAAACACGTACTTGTAGCCCGGTCTATACTACCGTATCAAACCACCATTCATACAGACCTTTCTCCGTATATATGTCTGTCACACGCACTGTATATGTGCCTTTAAAGAATTATTAACGCTGGCGCGTAAATATATACCGTACACAGTTTATCTTTACTGTGTACGAAGACGCCTCACTTTCCACATGCGGCTAACTTTCGTGTTTGACCCTTTTCTGAAAATTAGTGCAGATCTGCCACTAGTTTACAATTTTTTTAAGATCTGACCCTTTTCTTAGTGTCAAAGTCTAGTAACAGCCTACCGCCAAGGTCCTTGGCGGTAGGGTTGCACACCCTACCACAAATTTTCCTTAAGTACGAAACACAGTGCGTGCTCGTGCCTACCGCCGGGCATCTTGGCGGTAAGGTTATATAGGCTACAGCCAGCCTGTTTGGTGGTAGGTTGTATACAACCGCCAAAGTCTCTGGCGGTAGGCTGTTACACCCTTCCGCCATGGGGCCTGGCGGTACCAAAAGGATCAGATCCCGAAAATTTTACAAACTAGGGTCAGATCTGGACTAGTTTTTAGAAAAGGGTCAAAACACGAAATTTTTCCTCCACACGCAATGGCGCGCTGAGGACTAACGGCAAGGGTGTTGGGGCGATTTTGAATTTGCCAGCTCTGTGCCACCTAGGATCTGCACCCGCCGCCGACGAGATGGCTGCCGCTGGTGCGGCCGTCCCGTCCGGGCGCGGCGCCGCTGGACCGCGGGCGTCTCTGACCTTGCGCATCTCCGGCTCCTCCGTCTCCTGGGCAAACATGGCTGACACCGACGAGGAGGGCGGCCGGGTGGAGCTCCCCGTCTCCTTGGCGCCGCCGTTACTCGGGGAGTTTCTGGCGGTGGCGCGTCCGTCTCGGCCACGGCGCTGGGCGGCCTCGGCAGTGGCTTCTCCGGCGGCCCCATCTTATTGAGCATATACAGTACTGGTTGTGTACGTGCCTTTAAAGAATTATTAATACTGGCGAGTACTACCTCCGTCCTGGTTTATAGGTCCTCTTTGTAGTTTGTGTCAAATTTTGACTAACGATTTAACTAACAAAATGTTAATGTATGTAAAAAATTATCTCATTGGATTCGTATTTGAACATAGTTTTTAAAAATATAATGTTTGGTGACATGCGTAAATATTTTGTTAGTTTAATCTATGCTCAAAATTTGACACGAGATACAATGGGGACCAATAAACCCGGATGGAGGTAGTAAATGCGTGACGGTTTCAAGGGGCAGCCCATCAGGAAACGAGATTGGATGGCCAAACCAAGCTGGGAACCCCTGTATTGATTGGTATAGTCTCAAATTTTACTTTACTAGATCAATCTTCAAAGTTACCTTAATCTGGTCAGTCTGAAGGCTACGCTTCGAGTTTGAAAGACAAGCTTTGTTCTAAGAAAGAAGAAAAAAGGACTGGAGACACGCTTAATTTAGTGGAAGTTAATTGAGTTCTCATTGCATATATGGAACTAAAAAATTTCCTTCATGTTACGTAAGGATAGAAAATTCCTGAACAATACCCATATGCAAAGGATAATGGATTGCGCTTCCCAGCTATAGGGTAGCCATAGAATCAAGAGTCACTCATTATTCGGTTCGAACTCGTCTCCTAACATGATTAGGGCATGTTTGGTTGCAATAAGTCACCTGACTTATAAGTCAGGTGACTTAAAACCAGTGACTTATAAGTCACGCCTGTTTGGTTGTCACTTGACTTATAAGTCACTTGACACACCTTCTCACACCAATCAACATCATGCAGGTGGTGGGACCCATGCAAAAGGGGGTGACTTATAAGTTTTAAGTTGGGGTGGAGCAACTTATGACTTATAAGTTGGGGTGACTTATAAGTCGGGTCTGTTTGGCAAAATAATTCATTTTTTTCACTTTTTGACTTATAAGTTGGTGACTTATTTGAAACCAAACAGGCCCTTAGTCAAGTGGGAAGTCGTAAAAAAATAAATTAAGTGTCTTGTAAGCTCATTACTCCTTAATTTCAGAGTCAGATCACTACTGTGATTTTTTTTTTTTAGCTGTGTTGAAAGAAATGGTGTGCCCATGGACTCTCCCTGGTTGACTGAACCGGTTGGGTGACTCTTGAGGAGGCTGCAAAATGGGAGCTCCCATGGCCAATCCACGCCAACTATGCTACTCGGGAAGCCACCAGAGCGAGCGACTCGGCTACTATCCAAGCCACCACAGCGAGCTTGGCACCAAGATGAATGATGCTCTGGGTTGTACCCAAGTCCTGATCTGCTAGTGATAATTCTCCATCGGTTCGGCAGAGTAGCCCATCAATCAAAACTAGCTTCACAAAATGAAATCACACCTTTGGGAAGCATTTCACGGAACTGCACTGCAGCTTCATGATAATTTGGCAAAGAAACTGGTGTAGTTTTTTGATAATTTATACAATGAAGGGAAAGTTATATTGTTTAAATCCTCCATTAAGTTAATTTCCCTTCCAGGTTTTGATCTCAAGCATCTACATCTGTTCAAATGTTCCACTTCTCTTCGCATAAAATATGTAGAGTGAGGAGTATTTGCTAGGGTGGCCATCTCTTAACGCTTCCAATGCAGAAATTGCAGGACCAAATCTCGAAACAAGAACATAATGAAGATTTTAAAAATATAATGATGTAGTCAGTGGGCATTCTATTCACCAAATGAAACCGATGTTGCAGACCGAGCGTCACTCTGCAAAGCAATATCAATACTATATCAATACTATCATTGCCAACTAAATCGAGTAATACAACAATGTACCATGTCACTGTCCCACTAAATCAAGCAGCATACCAATGTACCATTTCAAGAACTATAGAAGAGATATTCTTGAAATAGGCTTTCGCGCCGCATTATAAATATTATATATAAAGCAACAACACACCAAGGTATCCCTCAAAACAAAAACACAATCACGTACACGGTCGAACGATGCAATTTGGTGAGGAGGCCCAATTACAAAGTAGATCACAAGATAACCATGAATTCTGAACAGGCCTAACACCTAGTTGAGGCCCGAACAAAGACACCTGGGCTCCACAACAACGGCCCAAGGGGGTGACAATGCGAAGCGTCTCCAATGCCGAGTTCAAACAAACAGACTCGAGTTTACACCCGAAGCCTTGGCATAAGGGTAAGGTGCACGACGACTTCTTTAGGAAGCAAGTGACACCCATGGGGGCCGCCATCGCCGTTGTCAGAAACGCAAAGCTTTCGCTTGGAAACTCGCCTACACCACGGGAGGGTTCCAGGTCACCACCGCAACGAGGTCAGCTCATCCACACCAGATTTGTGCACTGCAAGAGCAGATCAGAGTGACCCGCCACTAGACACCTTGTTGCCCACACGACAAAGAGGCGAAGCCACCACGAGACCCGCCAAAAAGATTTCTGTGGAGCCCACCATCCAGGACAACCATCCCGGCATCCATGACCCTAGTCACCACCAACCATCCACATCACGACCACCCATCCATGAGAGTAGAGGCGAAAGCCCCCTCCTTTCACCCCTAGCCCGGGCTCAGCCACTGGGCCTGAGTCGGTGGCCCCACCATAGGAAGCACCACACCAACATCCCAAGACGACCCAAGTGGACTGGGGGTATACATTGCAGTGACTACCGACGGTCGTCGCCAAATCTGTGCTCCTCCGAGCAAATCGATCCGACGATAGAGTACCACACCACGAATAGGAGCAAGCAAGTGGACCACAACACAAAGGCATGCTCCAGCGCGGACCAAGTCAGCCCCCATGGACGACTACACTGACACCATAACGTGTGGACGCCGCCCCAAACAATCCACAGGCCCCAACTCGACATCGCTGGAGATGCCCAGCATCAGGTAGCGCCACTGACAAACTACAGGACAAAGCCATTAGGTGGAGCGAAGACTACCGGATTAGATCTGACCGTTCAAATCCACGCAGAGACGATGTAGCAAGCCAGCCTTGCCCTCACATGCACCACACACACCACCACCTCCAGCATCAATCAAGCTCCATTGAACAGGCTTCGATCCGGCCTCCACATGACCGCAGCCAGGGGAGTGACACAAGCGCCTCGGCACCCACGTGTGTGCCCCCAGGCACCACCTACACGACCATCCCGACATCAAACATGATTGAAGGGCATAGGAGGGGTCAACAGCCAACGCAAACCACATCACGTGACTCCTGCCATCGCCATACGCCACTCAAGGATGGATCTGACCGGAGGCCGGTAAGCTTGCCACCACCAGGGAGCGTGGCAACATGGGGCAGCAGACACAGGAGCCATCCACTGCTTGCAGCGAGCCAAAGCGCCGCCACCGTATAGAGCTCCACGTCGCCCGAACCAGCACCATGGTAGATATGAGCCGTGCCAAGCCCGCTGCCACCACGGGCACAACACGCACCGCACCTGCGAAAACCACTTCATGCTGGCACCTATAGATCGCGCCTCAACTGCTAATTGACGCTGTCGCGCCACCACGTCCCTAGCATGGGTCGCACCGCCGCTCCACCATGATGGCATGCCAGCTAGTGCCGATTGGGGGAAGGAAGAGCACCCTGCCGCCACCCCAATTGGTCAGGGTTTGATGGCCAATGCGTCGAGGCGGCGGTGAGGAGAGGGAGTGGCTAGGAGGAGGGCTTGGCCACATATTCTTATTATCATGGTAAATATGTGTAAAATCAGGAGAGGAACAAATCTACCAGTACACAAAAATAGGTAAAATTCACCTTACGATTCTATTTAAACTCCCCGTTAAATTGAAATCTCGAAAGTGATACTTGTGCGCAAAGATCAACAATAGTGCAATGCATGTTGTTGCTACAAAATTTTACTTATGGGACAGAAAATGATGAATGTAAGGCATAAGCCACATCTTTACTTTGAAATAGCTTGTCTTGAACTTAACTGATTTTTATAATATGGTAGCTATAGAGAGCGCACTATGGATTATTCTTAATACATTTTCCAAGACATCAAGGGATGTCATACTGTCCGAGAATTAAAGGTTTTGAGTCATTATAGGTTTTGAATCCTATATTATTTGTTGATGTTTCTCTATCTATTAAAATCGAGATCTTTCGCTCAACCGCATTGCTACATTTTAGCAAAAAAGCTTAAGCTCTATGGACAGATGGGGTCATATAATCAGTCCCCAGACCACACGTGGTGTGGGATCTTCTAGCACTGGGTTAGTCCTTTGAGCTTATACTGTATGTTGCTACTATTTCTGAAATATTCTAAGGCATATCTTCAATATTGCACTTTTGGCTCATCACCTTGACATTTGCCCGCACCGCCACGCGGCGGCCAGCCCTTGCCGGCCTAGGCAGATGGCACGACCGGCACAGTTTGATGTGGTGAGAGACATGACGGCGGTGGTGGGAACAAGAATTTAGTGTCGCGACGTTAAGGAGAGGGCTCCTGCTGTCGGAGGTGGGAGGAGCCTAGGTGCGTGGCGGCTTGGTACCAAAGAAAGGCGTCGCCACGGTGGATGGGATTGGGCAGTCATCGCGCATCCAGGCCTAGCACCCAGGTGAGGCGGCGCCTGCTCTCATGAAGTTGGGAGTAGTGGTATGGGGCGACTCCGCCCGGTGCGCATTGGACCTGTTGGAAGCAACCGGAAAGGGATTCTGGGCGCACATGGTTCCAAATCAAAGGACGAGGTCGTGGGTGATGGCGAGCGGGGAAGGGAGGCAAAATGAGTGGAGCTCTGAGGGATGCCGATGGCGGAGTGCTCAACGGTGAATTGTGAGCGAGAGAGAGATAGGGTTTTTTGAGAGCATCTCCAATAGCTGCCCTATTTTAGGGAACAAATTTGTGTATGGAGTAAAACTTAGGGCACCAAAAAGTGGTGTTTTTGAACATGACAAAGTGGTGTCTCCAGCGGATGCCCTTAAACAAGACACCGAAAATGGCACAACCTTAAAGAATTAAATGAACATTCATACATTTCATGCTTCGATCAAAAGTTCTAAACACTACAAGTTTAAACATACAAACTAAAAACATAGTTCAACTTACGACATGCAAATTAAAAGGAGAAACACTACAGGTTGTTCCAGGCAACTTCGTCGGATACGTCACTCTTGCCATTGGAATTGATGTTGACCACACCGGAGGGGCCTGCATCCCCCTTTTTGACCGGTGAAGTCCCAAACTCGGCGTCGTTTTTATGCTGCGACTTCTTGAGATCCCTCTTCAAGTAGAACTCCATCTTGTTTTCCACATACTCATGGTGTTCCCTCGCAAACCTTGCCATCGCCTGTTCATCTCTCTCCGGAATGTTTCCCTGCTCCTCGACAACAATGCAGGTTGTTGACTTGATCGGGGTGGCCTCGATGGTCACCGGCGGCCTGACGTGATCCACGGCATGCTGAGACTCGATCTACGGGTAGTTGATCCGCTTGCGTGGCAGAGCGAGCCTCCATGCCGCCGCATCATAGGCACATGTTTCAATGTCTGCTGTCGTGAAGGTTTTGAGCCAGTACCGCCGGTCAGTGTGCTATAACTTGATGTCGAACAGGCCAAACGACCACAGTCGCACCCTCTTGAACCTGGCCTTGCCCTTGCCCTTTGTGGTGGCGGCCGCTCCGGGTCAGCCGAGCAAGGAGGTGCCAAGGATGTGGCAGTTCCAACGATACACGAGGGGTGACAAGATGCGATGGTAGTGTGGCTAGTGCGAGGGATTTCGGCGGATCTGGCTGTGATGGCTGGATTTGGTAGGTCCGGCGGGCAGCAGCGGGGTACGGCGATAGCGGATCTAGAGGCGGGGGCGGGGATGTGCTGCTGTTGCGGATCTGGAGGGGATGGCGGTGACGCGGTTGGTTGGGCCTGGCTATGGATGGAGGCTGCGGGGACTGGCTACAAGCCATTTTGTTTTGCGGTAGCCGCCCGCAATGTTGTAAATTTGCAGCACCGGCAGCCGCATTTTAGAGCTGCCCAAATAGAATTGAGCCAAATTTTTTTATGGGGCAATTATTTTTAGGGTTTTGATGGGGCCAAGCGCCCTAAAAAGGGCTAGTGCTCTATTTTAGGACAACTTATTAACAATTGGAGGTGCTCTGAGGTTTAGTGGATTTCCACCAATTTGATTGTTGAGCAGAAAATTCCTTTAGGCTGGCGGTGGGCTTTGGGCCACAAAAAGCGGCGACAAGCAATATGAACGGAACCTGAACCTAAGCTTATATATTCTTCGTGCAATTTCAAATATCTTTCTTATCTAAAAAAATGGTATTTGGACATTAATAAGTGGCACTTCATGTCCATGTTCAGAGGAAGAATTTGAATTACCACCTCCTCTCTGCATGTGGTACACGGACAGTGCTTGCATGTATATAAGACGAGAGGCCAAGCAGACTGCATGTAGATATGGACTTCTGTATGAACGGAAGTCCATATCTAACTGCTCACTCATTCGATCTTGCCAATATGCATGTGTATAATGTGTATATGTCCAGACCAAGTGGAATACGTGGTTCGAGTGGGATTATGAGGTATCGGGAAATCCAATGTCTTTGCAAAATCATTTTCCCACTGAATAACGAAAAGTGCATGTCTTTTTGCCAATATGGCTAAAAGAAACAAGGCAAATAACTGCATATTCACTTCTCTCTGTAGACTAGTTTTTTACACTGTGTATATTAATATTCTGTCCACTCTATAGACTCACAGTTTACTCTCTTACGTTAAGCATGTCAAATGATTTGCACTGGAGCTCTACACTATATATACACTCCCTTGATTTTTTCTGTACTTCTAAGTTTCGAGTTCAATTAATTGATTACTCCCTCCATCCCATAATATAAGAACATTTTTTCAGGCTAACATAGCTTGAAAAAGGTTTTGAGACGGAGGGAGTATTTATTAGAGACGGTACATGGCTAAGTAGGATATACATGCTCTACTATGTACACCTAAATTGCATTACATTGCATGGCAATGATCACCACGTTTTTTATTTTATTTTTTTTTGCGATGAATCACCACCATTTTTCAATGAAGATGATTCAGAATAAAATACTATGATGTCTCAATCACAGTTGCGATATTATGGTGGTGGAACCACCACTTGCATTGCATCTGAAGCGTGCTTGGGCAATGCACTAGACAACCACCTGTAGAGCAACGCAAGGCTCAAAGAAAACGAAGCAATATTTGGGATGTGTATACCCCTTACTGGTGAAACCAATCGTAGGACAACCGGAAGTTGGTGGTGCTCTATTGATGACTAAATCAGTGATTAACCACCTCGAGTAAGTTCCATGGTCGAGGCTACACAAAGATTTGTCACAACAAGCATGTTCATCACAAGTCCTTGTTGGCAATACAACTCGTGTACTCCACTCGAAGCGGAAAATCGCGCGGTACCGTTATGTACTGGCAACACTCCAGCCAGTCAGCTCACTTTTTTATTTGAAAAGGGGTTTTACCCCAGCTTCTGCATCAGAAAGATGCATACGGCTCATCTTATTAATAATAATCCAGTAACAAAATCTCCAAGTTTCAAAGTAAGTAATGAAACAAATTGCTCATAAGAGCCAAATCTAAAGCCACAACCGGCTGGCAAATAAAATAGGAGCACTACATGCCTATCCTATTACATGACCGCCATCCAAACCGGTTGAAAATAACCCGAGCTACCATCTCTCATCGGGTAGACGAAGTAGCCAAACGCCCCCTGGCCTCCGTTGGAGTGAGTAGCGACCACATACGGATCAAAGTTGTGGCCCTGAAGATAACCTGCAAAAAGTGAATGTTCGTTGATCTGTTAAAAACCAAATCATTTCTGCAGTCCCAGACTGCCTATAATAAGGCACAAACTCCAACACGAATGTGCCTCGCTAAATCAGAGTCAACCCCATCAAGCCATGTTCCATATAACATGTTGATGGACGTGGGCGGATTAATATTAAAAGCAATATGAATTGAACGCCAAAGAATCTTAGCCAACGGACAATCTAGAAAGAGGTGTTTGATAGTTTCGTTATGGTCACAAAAACTACACCTAGCAGAACCCATCCAATTGCGCTTTGCCTGGTTATCCTTTGTCAAAATGACTTGTTTATGCACGAACCACATAAACACTTTGATTCGCAAAGGTACCTTTACTTTCCAAACGTGCTTCAAGGAGGGAATGACACTAGAGTTTATGACATCCAGATACATTGATTTGACCGAGAACACGCCGTCCTGAGTCAGTTTCAAATACAACCGATCTGGCTGCTGAGACAACTGGACATCCATCAACCGTCTTACAAGATGAAGCCAGGCCTCCCAACGATTGCCAACTAGCGTCCTCCGAAAACTAATATTGAGGGGAGTGGATTGTAAAACGTTTGCAACGTAAGCTTCCCGACGTTGAACAACGTTGTACAGAGTAGGATATTGAAGTGCAAGGGGCGTCTCCCCAAGCCATGTATCCTCCCAGAACCTCGTATTAGCTCCATTTCCGACTAAGAACCTTGACCTGTTGAAAAAGAGTGGCTTGACTCTCATCAACCCTTTCCAAAAAGGTGAGTTAGTCGGTCTCACTGTCACTGTGCCAAGGTTTTAGAGTGAAGATACTTATTTCGCAAAATTTGAGCCCAAGTAGCCTCCGTCTCGGACGAGAGTTTGAATAGCCACTTGCTGAGGAGACATCTGTTCTTGACATCCAGATTTTCAATGCCTAGACCCCCTTGGTCTTTCGGCCTACAGATGATGTCCCATTTTGCAAGTCTATACTTTCATTTAAGCTCATCATTCTGCCAAAAGAATTGAGATCGATAAAAGTCTAACCTCTTCCTGACCCCCACCGGGACCTCAAAAAAGGATAGGAGAAACATAGGCATACTGGTTAGGACCGAATTAATCAAAATTAATCGCCCTCCATATGACATGAGTTTCCCTTTCCAACAGCTCAGTTTCTTTTCAAAATGATCCTCGATGCACTTCCACTCCTTGTTAGTCAGCTTACAATGATGAATGGGTATACCTAAGTACGTGAACGCTAACAAACCCAATTCACATCCGAACAATTGCTTATACGCTTCCTGGTCATCAATAGCTCTTCCAAAATAGAACAATTTGCTCTTGTGAAAGTTAATTTTGAGCCCGGACAATTGTTCAAATAAGCATAAAACAAGCTTCATGTTTCTCGCTTTCGCCAAGTCATGCTCCATAAAGATGATAGTATCATCAGTATACTGTAAAATGGATATACAGCCATCAACTAAGTGCGGAACCAGTCCACCTACCTGCCCCGCATCCTTAGCCCGTCCTATTAAAATAGTTAGCATATCAACCACTATGTTGAATAGAATCGGTGACATGGGATCTCCTTGCCTTAACCCTTTGTGTGTCTGGAAATAGTGACCTATATCGTCATTCACTTTAATCCCAACACTCCCTTTTTGCGTAAATGACTCAATATGGTTTCTCCAGGCCGTGTCAAATCCTTTCATATGAAAAGCTTGTTGAAGGAAAGGCCATTTAACTTTATCGTATGCTTTTTCGAAATCCACTTTAAAAACCACACCATCTAGTTTTTTTGAGTGAATCTCATGGAGCGTTTCATGCAAGATGACCACCCCTTCAAGGATATTTCTATCTGGCATGAAAGCAGTCTGGGACGGTTGCACAACTGAATGTGCAATCTGCGTAAGTCTGTTCGTCCCAACCTTGGTGAAGATTTTGAAACTGACATTAAGCAGACATATAGGCCTGATCTGCTCAATGCAAGTAGCCTCTATCTTCTTAGGAAGAAGAGTTACCATTTCAAAATTCAGCTTGAACAACTGAAGCTGACCATTGAAAAACTCATGAAACATCGGCATCAGGTCTCCCTTAATGAAGTGCCAGCACTTTTTGTAAAACTCCGCCGGAAACCCATCCGGTCCTGGCGCCTTATTGTTTTCCATTTGTGCAATGGCCTCAAACACCTCTTCCTCCGTAAAGGGAGCAGTCAGGATCTCATTCTCGTCCGTCTCAAGTTGAGGAACATCCTCAACCCTTGACTCATCCAAAGACACAAAATTGTCTTTCGGAGGTCCAAACAACTGCTTATAATAGATGGTAATGTAAACTTTCAGGTTTTCCTGACCAACTATCGTCCCTTCGTCTTGTTCTAATTGGAAAATTCTCTTCTGACGATGCTTTCCATTAGCAATCATATGAAAGAATTGGGTGTTATCCTTGCCTTGGACGATTTTACGAACCTTAGCTCTCAACGCCCATTTCGATTCCTCCTCGCGGAGAAGCTCTTTCAGCCGCAACTCGGCCTCCATTTTAGTCTCCAGCTCACTGGTATCTAAGATAGAGGTTTCAACTTTTAACTCAAGGGTGTGAATAAGCAGGAGGAGTCTTTCCTTCTGCTCCTTATAAATCCCATGCGTATGCTTGGCCCATCCACGAAGGAACCTTCGAAGATGTCGAATCTTGCACTGCCACCGCTCAATGGGTGACCTTCCACCTGAGTCTTTAGCCCACTCTCTAGCTAACAACTCGAGGAAACCCTCTCTTTCAAACCATGCAAGTTCAAACGAGAAAATATTCTTGTTACCCACATGAGTTTGAGCCCCCGAGTCGACCAATAGCAGTGTGTGATCCGAGATACCTCGTGTCAACGCCTGCACCGTTACCAGGGAAAACTTCTATTCCCATTCGACACTAGCTAAAACACGGTCAAGCTTCTCAAAAGTCGGAACCGGTAACGAGTTAGCCCAAGTGAATTTCCTACCCGAGAGCTCTATCTCTCTGAGATCCAAGCTTTCAATGATAGTATTGAACATAAACAACCATATGCCGTCAAAATTGTCATTATTCTTTTCCTCCTTTCTTCGAATAATGTTGAAATCACCACCCACTAAGATGGGTAGCTGCTCGTTACCGCATACACGGACCATATCGGCCAAGAAATATGGCTTGAGTTCTGGTTGCGCGGCTCCATAGACCGCCACCAAAGCCCAATCAAATCCATCACCTTTAGTTCTGACCCGAAAGTTTACCGCAAACTCGCCCAAAACTACACTTCGAGCCTCCAAAGTTTCACACTTAACCCCACGTAGAACCCCACGGGATCTTCCTCGAGGAGGGAGGCAATGCCAGTCAAAATCTACCCCCCCCCCAGATAAAGTGCAAAGAAATTGTGGAGTGAAATTGCCTCGTCCAGTCTCCGACAAAGCAATAAAATTTAAATGATGTTCAAGAGAAGCATCCGCTAGAAACCTTCTTTTAGCCAAGTCTTTAAGACCTCTGCTATTCCAAAAAAATGCCTCTCATATTTCGTCATGAAATTTTTTAGAGGTACGGATCCTAGCACTTCTACGCACAGCCGACACTGGATAAACCTTCCGTTTCCAGGTCCGTTTAGGCTTAGCGCAAGCAACAGAAGGGTCACCACACTCGGGCTCTGCCGCCATCACCAAAGACTCATCATCATTGTTAGAGGTTTCAGGATAGGCATACTCCTCCTCCTCCTCCGTCTCCGGTAATGTAGGGTCAAGATCGGCACACAAACCATCAAGAGCCCTAAACCCAAGCGCATCAATCTCCAACTCATTCATAGGCTTAACGACAGCTATGTTACGAATCATTTGTAACGCTCGTTCAGCTTCCAAGTCAAGCATATCATTAACGGACTTAGCATTCTCTAAAACATTATTATCAAGTGATACTCCTAGTTGGTTAGCATTGTGCTCAATCTCATCATTGGTAAAATGCATAATAGAATTTGATTTATTAACAGACATACCAGTGGAGATCTCGACGTCACGCAGCTTGGCCGCCCTCATAGCGCACCTGAGTTGCATGTCATCCACGTCCGGCTGCTCCTGGAGTCTCCCGCTGACCCGTCTCCCCGCAGAGACAGGATCCGGGATCCCGCCGAAGGCGATGACCTCCTCGCGCGAAGCTATGCTTGGGGAAAGGCCTCCTGCCCGTCCCCCAACAGCGGTGACCTGCACCGGGACCACCGGAACATCATCCAGAGACGACGAAAGCGTCCTTGGCCTATACACGGAAGTCCCGCCGAGACCCGAGACCGGCGATACCAGCAGAGGGCGATCCATGGAGTGCGGCGACGAGATGGCCGGCCCGCCCTCCAAAGCAGCAATAGGGGAAACGGGGGCCTCCTGCACGCTCGCTCCTCCGCAAGTCGCAGACCTCAGGGGCGTGAGCGCCGAGCAGACCCTCGGCGCCGACGGCAACAGGGGCTCATAGGGCCGAGCCTCCTTCCCATCACCACCAATCGAAACTACCGGCGCAGCCACCTCGACTGAAGCAGAGGGAAAGGTAAGAGAAGAGGGCATGGCCTCCTGCCCCGCGGCACCTCCTTCCTCAACCTGCTTCGTCTCACACAGACTCACCATAGGGCTCACAGAATCGACACGGATGCACCAAGGCCTAGGCGGAGCCGAGAACGCCCCAAACGAACCAAGCTGAAGAGTGGTAGTCGGAACTGTACCAGTGGACCCAACAGGAACAGAGTCCCCAGAATCAGACGGCCCCGAAGGCCCCTTGGCCTTATCATCATCACTCTTAGCATTATCATCCTGGTTCCCCGAAGCACCTTCGCCCTCAGAAGTTTCCATGGGATTATCATCCTCAAACTCACTGAAAAGATTAGGATCCTCATACTCAACATCCAACTGATACAGAACACCTGCATGTGTCCAAGGCACCACATATGGCAGAAACTCAATGTTAGCGACACTGACAAGTAGACGTGCCACCCCGTGAGCACGTGTGAACTGCATATCCACCTGCTCAGTCTTGCCAATCAAAGAACCCAGACTCCACGTCAACAAGAAGCTGTCCAGAGGGGCAGACGGAGCTCCAGAGAAACGAACCCAGATCTGAGTTAACGGCGTGCCCTGTGGCTCCTTTTTCCACTCATCGAACTGCAACACATAACTAGTACCCGTGACCCTGCTCATACCAAACTTGAGGATTCTCAGCTGATCCTCCTTAGACGGGAAATCCACATTAAAAATATTATTTGTGAGCTTAAGTAAGGACCACTGAAAATTACCTGGAGCAAGCTCTCTCAACTGCTGAATGAAAAGGTGTTAGGTGGCACCACTGAATTATCCGAAGGAAGCTTCAAAATAATCGGTTTCAAAAAACAAAAATATCAAAAACAAAAACAAAAATATCCTCAATCGCGAGATGTTAGGTGGCACCACTGAAAAGGAATAATTCAGTGGTGCCACCTAACATCTCGCGATTGAGGATATTTTTGTTTTTGTTTTTGAAACTTTTTATATATTTGAACTTCGTGCTCCAAAACCTTTCAAATGATATCAATTTTGGATAGTTTTCAACCACGTTTAAATTCAAACGCATACTTCACATTTCAGAATAATTAGTTTGACAATAGCACATTACAATTTCACTTTCTGTAGTTGTTATTTCACAATTCATGACCTACATTTCACATTTCACTGGCTTGCTTCACAAAGAAACTTCTATTTCAATTGTAAATTTTTGAAATGACATATTTCATAATTTTTTAATAAACTGTTACATATTTCATAATTTTTTAATAAACTGATTTCTAAATAATCGGTTTCAATTTTGACATTTCAATTACATATTGGTTCTCACTTTCGGAACATGCATTTCACTTTCCCTAGCTTGTTTCACAAAAGATAAATCTATTTCAATTGCATATTTTCTAAATAACGTATTTCACTCTGTTGAAATAAACTGTTACACATTTCCAAATAACCAGACAGACCGTGGATTGTTAATTTTCTGCCAGCACTGCTATGGATGCCATGTGAAGGACAATAGTTTGACCCAAATAGCTGTATTTTTACTGGTATAATTTTTGTATAGTGAAAAGGTGTGAATAAATGGCTAACAACAGCACGCTCTTGATGTCGGGTTGGATGGTGGCTACCGGCAGGTAACGTTAACGCGCAAAAGGACTTTCTGGTACTCCACTTGTAAGCTAACGGAACCATTGAGTATACAGTACTAATGGCTTGCAAGCATGTGAAATTGTACATTTGAACATCGATGCCTTTAGATGTGGTTAGGATATATAGGAGGGCATTTAGACAAGCTCAACCATTGGGATACACCAAACTGAGCTAGCACATGACATGGCCATAGTCCAAATCAATGAGGGGAACAAGTCAGCTTCTGATATTTAAGGCATGTCCAGTTTTCACTACACATAAATATATGTGACGAAGGGTATACCAAGCATGTTCTGGTACATACATGCTAACAACAGTATGTATCACCAGGGGGGCCAAGCTTGTTTTCACCAATCACCATGATATACATCCAAGATCATCCCCCAACCATTATGTGAACGATATAGGATTACGATGTCTTGGAAAATAAGATGCTACCCGTTGGCTTCGTCGAGATCACCCGCAGGAAGTTACGGTGTAGGCCCTCATGCCTTGATTCAATGCTTTCTAATTCTCTGCTTCTTGATCGGCTTTTGATGGAAACTCATGTCACAGAGCCGAAGTTAGCCAGTACAAACAATGTGTGATTTCATCGCTGGACAAAAACAAGGTCATGCAGAGACTGTTAGCAGTAATCTTGATTAGTAGGTTTGGTAGTTTCTATCTTTGAGATTAGATGTGTGTTAGTACTACCACGTACGTGTATGTTGTATGTGTTAGCTTAGCACACAAGTCTGACTAGAAGTAGCACTGCCCTGTCCTAGTATGTATCCAAGAGTTGGTATGTACTCCAGGAGTATTACTATTTGGAGTATTGGCCGAGCTGGTTGGCGCCTGAACCACACACCGGCAGAAACAACTCTCGTAGGTCCGTGGAAGAGGACTGTCGCTTGGTCTCCCACCTCGTGCCACCGCGTTCTCGAAAGAAGCAAGTTCGGCGGTTGTGCGCCTGCTGGATGGAGAAGAAACACAAAGGGAAACTATGAATTGGTATTTTGGGGGAGACTATATATTAGTATAAAGTTGAGTCACTTATTATGGACGGAGGAAGTATTTTTTAAAATTTGAAGGAATGCACGCACCAAATATTTTTCCCATACTAGAAGTATATGGGGTTGTTAGGTTGGGCTTACCATTGGGTTTTGAGTTTTGGCTTATAAGCCAAAGCAGGACATATTTATGTGCTTTTGGGATTGTGCTATGACGCTTCTCTACCCAATTTCCACCTTCAGTTCAGATGTACTATACTTTCTTTTTGCCCAGTTGCTAGGGACAATGAAATTTTTCTACTGATGTATATGTGCTGATTAATGTGTAGTTCTATATAGAAGACAATTACTGGAGTGCATACATTCAAACATGTAACCAAGGACTAATGGAGATATATAAATATTTAGACGTAATGATTTATGACGCCAAGGTGCCAATATTGTGTGTTTTTATCAATAATATATTCATATAATGTGTTTGTATAAGCAAATTCATGAAGAAAACACAAACAACAGGTTTTCATTGTTTTTTTTAGAAAAGGAGGATGACCACCGGCGTCTGCATCTGGACGATGCATGCAGACATTTTATTAATATTCAGAAAGACCTTACCAAGCAATACATCCGTAAGTCTGGAGCCACCATCACGACAAAATCTGTCGCAACTCCAAACCACTTGATGAAGGGGTGCCAAAAGTCTGAGCCGAAAACCAATCAGACCTCGCAACAAAACTTAACATCTAAAGCCGGAGGCCCTAACCAAGCCTCTTGGCGGGTCCGGGGCACACACCGGTCCGGCACACTCTGAGAGGTCGTCGCCGTTGTCTTCCATCGATCCATCCTCAGAGAAGGTACTGACGCATCGACCTTGGTAGATCTGCTGTCTACACCACCATTGCACTAGACAACGCCACCTCCCTGCGCGCACTAGTAGAAAAAGGGCCTAATGTGAAGCTCATTAGTCCCGGTTTGTAATTGAACCGGCACTAATATGATCATTAGTGCCGGTTCAAACGGCTAGGCGGGCGACGCTCATTAGTACCGGTTCGTAGCGAACCTTTAGTACCGGTTCGTGCCACGAACCGGTACTAAAGAGGTTGTGGCCTTTAGTACGGGTTGGTGGCTCCAACCGATACGAAAGACCCCCCCCCCCTAGTACGGTTTCGTGCCACCAACCGGTACTAAAGAGGTGCGCTGCCACGCCCGCAGTGCACAATTTTAGTCCCACCTTGCTAGTTGAGAGGAGCTCGCACCGGTTTATAAGCCCCTTCGCGGCTACCGTGTCAAGCTCCTCTCTAACAGGCCTTTGTGGGCCTATTGCAAGTCTTCTGCCCTGTGGGCCCTACTGGGCCGTACGGGCCTGCATCCTGGCCCAACTAGAGTTTGGGTTTCTAGTCGTATGCAGGCCGTGCCGGCCCAGTAGGTGGGCTGTTTTTGTTTTATTTAAAAAAATAAAAAAAAATCTCACCAATCGCAACTAAAGGTCCCCCAGACCACGGCGCACCTCGTGCCACGTGGTGGCCCTTTAGTGCCGGTTCTTGCTGAACCGGGACCAAAGGGGGGGAGCATTAGTCCTCACACTATAGTGACGGTTGCAGAACCGGCACTAAAGGCTCTGTTTTCTACTAGTGGTATGTCCATCACCATACATCCGTTGCCGAGACCCTGCTGCTTCATGCTGCCGAGACTACACATCCTCGATGCATGACATGGGACAGCTCTCCACGGCTAAAACCGTCCACAGGTCCCTCGAGCCAATCCATACCTCCAAGAATGAGACAAGAACGCCACCATCATCCGATCGAGTGATCAAGGGTTTCCCCCGGAGGTAGCAAGAGGAATAGGAAGATTCACCTTGATGATGCCTTCATTAAGGAAGTGACGCCAAGGGCATCACTATCATGAGCTCCGGCCCTTGGCCGAAGACCAAGTTTTCACCCGGATCCGTTCCGAAACATCCAACCGACAACCCGTGTATCTGCAAGACCACCTTCGAAGCACCGGAACTAGCTGCCCAGATCCGGCGATCATCCACAACCGCACTGCAACCATGGTGTATCCTGACGCTCTTGCCACTGCCGAAGCGTGCCACAACTGGAGCATCGAGAGGGCTGCCACCCCACCGCACCATGCCGAAAGAGCTGTTAGGATGAATCCCAAGCACGCTCTTCACCGTCTCTCTGCCGAACGGGATCCATGGTCGAATCCACCGAATCGCCGGAGCAGCTCCGCCATGGACATGGGTACTTACATGCTATGCAGCCGAGGACGATCTGGGCTTCACCATCCGCCACCGCCCTAGTATCCGCCGCGGCGCAGGGAGGCGACCACCGTGACCAGGCCATGACTGGACGCCGCCACCGCATGCACCCTGCCCATTCTTCCCAGTCCACCATAGGTCCTCTGCACGCCACCTCCACCGGCCTGCCACCGGACGACCATGTCGCCGCCCGGAGCAAGCCACCACGCCACCTAGATCTAGATCGGCCACGCATTCTCGCGTGATGAGATCCGCCCCACCACCTCCACCACGAGTAGGGAGGGTATCCCCCGCCACCACCGTTGGCCACCAGGCTTAGCCCGGTGGCGTCCTCCGGCGGTGACATATGGAAGAGCCCGGTGGCTAGGGTTTGGGGGCACCCGAGTCGCCGGGGGTGGGGGCGACACAGGGTAACGTAAGTCTGACTCTTCTTCCCGTTAAGTACCAATGCTTTAAAAACTGTACTGATATTCAAAACACAAATAATAAAATAACTAGCATGCATAGTATATATAGCTAGTTTACGTATAATAAAGGCCACCAAAGCTGTAATATAAAGCTAGCCAAGAGCACAACTACACCAAGAGAGTTTCCATGGATATTCATAGTTTCAGAAAATAAGGAGACATACTGACATGCATATTGTAATGACACAGAGGGCTCTACATACCTAGCCCTACAAAAGAGCCAAGACATTAGCCACATCCGAGAAGAAAGCTAGTACTGAAGGAAGTTCTTCGCAATCTATAAGCTAGCCCAGTCATGTTCTTACATGGCAATACTTCACATTCGCATTTACAATCCTGGATGTTGGGGTTGTATAGGAATGTACGCACTACACTGTACTCGGGCGTCACGACCATTTTGACGGATGTTGCGGTCCTTGATTAAAGTTGATCCGTTTTGATTGTTTTGTACTCGGGTGTCACGACTGTTTCGACAGTTCTGTTGGTATGGTAGCATGTGCATGTAGACTTACGGATGTTCAAGTCATGTATTAAAGTTGACTTTTCCCACAAGCTAGCCTGACAATTTCTACGGTAGGCTAGCATGTGCCTGTAGGCATCCACATGTTTAGGTTTTTGCCTTGGGCTTGAAGTAATGAAGTTGATCCTTCACACGAGCTAATCGCCAAAATAGAAACGGAAAAAACATCATCATGTATGTACGTTGCCGGAAAACTATACATATCATAATTTTTCATAGGTAATACTCGCAAATGCAAACCCCTCCCACAGTGGAGTATGGACACAAGCTGGTTCAGCTACAAGAGGTAGCTTCATCGCCACAAAACTCGCGTGCGTTATTCAATCTGTACACATCTTTTTGATAGCCGAAGTAATGAAGATAGAAATTCATGTTAATTATGTGGAAGTGCATACTCTAGCCAATGCAACCAAAAGACCGATCTAATGGAATAGAGTAGGCAGCACATTATATGTCAACAATCCCCCTCACGTGTGGCTCCCTCAGGTCTAAACTTGGACCGAAAGTGGGCTGCAATTTAATTGCGCAGCCGGGTCTTGAACTCGAGACCTCTTGGCTCCGATACCATGTAAAAGTGCATTCTTTAGCCGATGCGACCAAAAGACCGATCTGATGGAAGAAACTAGGCATCACATTATACGTCAACGAATTATAGAAGGACACATCTTTTTTTTCTTCAAAAATAGAGCATATCCCTTGAAAAGAGGATACTTACAAGTAATTAGGACAACTCAGTCCCAAAAAAGGTGTTGTGCACACTGTAAGCCTGGCCAGCGACTAAGAGGTGTATTAGATTAGTAACTGATATTCTGGTTGTATTCTCTCCCCGTGAAAACTCATGATTTAGCCTTCTAGCACGATCAAGAAGTGTCAACATCCCCACGACCGTTTTCTTGTTGAACGTGTTGGCTCAAAGCTCTACTTTGAGTCTGGCAGCCCTAAGTTCGACTTATAGTTTCTTTTTGGACCAACCTACATTGACTTGCGAATGGTAATTCTTGTTGAAGGCTTTGTCTTGGAGTCTTGGGCCCTGTATGTCCATATCACTCAACCGGTGGATCATGCATATGGTCCAAGGACACAGGGTTTGCAGTAGGATTATGAAGATGCTGCAACGTGGAAAATGGCTTTGGGTTTTTCTTTCCTTTTTGTATGCCAAATTGTTAGGCATTTATGTTTGATATTTTTTAATACTAAACATTTTCTAACTATGTGCATCAGTCCTGAAGTGGTCTGACGTTATCCTCATTTTAAGGAATATATTTATATAATTAGGCATATACCCCTGTGACAAACACTAGTTGGAAATGCTCAATTTATATGGTGCCATCATTGCAAACATGTACTCCATACTACCATATCAAACCACATTTCATAAGGGCGTTTCTCCATATATATGTCTGTCCCACGCACCGTGTATGTACCGTAAGGAACTAATGCTGGCCAGGGAAGCAGTTCTCTTGATATATAGCCTACACAGTTTCTCTTTTCCGTGGCATGCAGGCTCCTACTCCCATTCCCCATCATCCCGGCCAACACGAGATCTACACCCACATAGCTAGGTCTGCGAGTCACCAGGAATGTGGCAGCTACAACTATTTCGTCTGGCTCATGAGAACTTCATTTCCTCACATCTAGTCTGACCTTCAAACAGAGTTTTATCATAGTCTCAGAGTTGTCCAATCCAGTAATCGGTGCTGGTTTTGCAAGCCTTCCAAGTAAACTGCTTGCTCATGCTGCAATTGGCCCTCCATTGGCGTTCAGGACCCACCACATCATGCTTGGTGTTTTCAAGCGGCATGCATGTATGGCACAGTTTCGGGCGCCTCTAGCTTCAATCTAGTCCTACCGTGGTTAGCAAGCCAGCCTAGTACTATGAGCAACATGCTCCACTAGCAGATTTCGATGCAATTAAACATAAGCAAATGCAATTAACATGAAAATATACAATTAATTCCACCATCCAGCTGGTTCAAGTTTTTTCGTATTATTTTATTTCCTTTAGTTCTGCTGAATTCATGATTAAACCAAAAAATTTGTAATATTAATTGTATCTTGCAATAATCAATCACTGCCCATGACGTTGATCCGAAATGATTGGTGCTCTCTCACTAACATCGCCTGCCAGCCTTAATCTCTGGACATGCCATTCTTTTGTAAATTACATAGTATAATTAAGTTTTCTGATAATAAATTTTATTTGAGGTGGGGTCCTCCCTCCCAGTTCAGCGTTCAAAAATCAAGTGCTTCTAGATTTGATAGGATGAATTTGTAATTATTTAGGTGTTCTTTCTTGCGAAAGAATTATTTAGGTGTTTATCCACATGACAAACACTAGTCGGAAATGCTCGATTTGAAGGTATACCATCAGTGTAAGCATGTACTTCTGCTCTCTGCTGCATACTACGGTATCAGTCAACACGGTATGAATCAACACTTAACACACATGTTTCTCCATATATAAATTTTCCGGAAGGGGTCTCTCATCTGCAATATGCGGATGACACAATCATCCTGGTGGAGTTGGACAATGCCTGTATTGCCAATCTGAAATTCATTTTGTTGTGTTTCGAAGCTGTTTCTGGTCTTAAGATCAACTTCGCCAAGAGTGAGGTTATGGTGACGGGGGTTGACCGGGCGGAGGCCTTGCGGGTGGCCAGGCTCCTTAACTGCTCCTTAGGTTCCTTTCCTTTCAAATATTTAGGTCTTCCAATCTCTCCTGGTCTGCTTCATGCGAAAGACTTCGCTCCGGTGGTTGCTAAAGTGGGGAATAGGGTGCTTCCTTGGAGGGGTAGATATAATACCAATGCTGGCAAAGTGGCTCTAATCAATTCTTTCTTATCCTCTCTCCCGATGTTCCTAATGGGCTTTTATCTTCTCACGAATGGTGTGCATGCTGGCTTCGACAAACATAGGGTGGCTTTTATTGGAATTCTGCTGATAACAAAAGAAAGTATAGGCTGGTTAAGTGGCAGCTTATGTGTAAGCCTAAAAACCTTGGGGGGTTAGGCATTATTAACACTCGGGTGATGAATGTTTGTCTGCTCATTAAGTGGTGGTGGAAAATTATGACGGTGGGGGCCGATGTGCTGTGGTTTTCGATTCTTAAGGCTAAATATTTTCCTTACTCCAACCCTATGTTTGCCCCCGCGCGGCGTGGTTCGCAGTTTTGGAAAGCCCTTGTTAAAGTTCGGCCGATTTTTTTGGAGCACGTCAAGTTTTGTGTGGGTAATGGGTCTGCTGTTCGTTTTTGGTTAGATTGGTGGTCTGGGGATGCTCCCCTGGCTGTTAGCTTTCCGGTTTTGTTCTCTTATTGCCCCAACCCGCAGATCTCCATCGCGGAGGTGGCTGCTAATAATTGGGACTTGGCTTTTCGTCGGGCCCTGTCTCCTGAAGAGTTGGAAGATTGGCAAAGTCTTTCTGCCCTCTTCCCTGTGCTCTCGGAGGAGGCCGACTCCATGGTTTGGCCACATACGGCCTCTGGTAAATTTTCGGTCAAATCGCTGTATTCTAGACTCATTGGTGGTACTCCTTCGGCCAGATCCTATTGTGTTTGGAAATCCAAGGTCACTCCTAAAATTAAGATTTTCCTCTGGCAAGCCTTCCGTGGTCGCCTCCCTACCACCGATCAGATCAAAAAACGCAATGAGCCGTGCTCGGAATTCTGTAACTTGTGTGGGGCTTTGGAAAACTCTAATCACATCTTTTTCAACTGTGTTCTTGCCAAATTAGTTTGGTCTTGCGTCAGATCTTGGCTTCGGGTTTCCTGGAATCCCTCCTCTTTCTCAGATATTAGAACCCCTAGCCAAATCTTTGGTCGGGGTCACCAAGAGGGTATTTTGGGTTGTCTTGGGAGCCTTATGTTGGGCTTTATGGACCATTAGAAACAAATTTACTATTGAGCTTACTTTCCCATCTAAGCCTGCTGATGTTCTTTTCAAATCATGTATATTCTTGCAGAGTGGAGATTATTGACTAAGGAGCCAGATCGGGACGCCCTGGACCAGCTCATCGCCAAAATTCGGGCTTCGGCTTCTCAGATCTCCGGAACGAATCATGCCGTATAATTCTGGGGCTGTAGTTTGCGGGAATTAGGTCTTCCTCTATCCCCGGCATGCGTGCCGTGTTTGGCAGCTGCCTGTATCGTGAGTGCTTTGGGTGCTCTTTAACTTTTATTTGTGGCTCTGTGATTGTGTGAACCTTGGGTATTTGTGACGCTGCCGTGTGGCTTTATCTATAAAGTCGGGCCTTGGCCTTTTCTCTAAAAAATATATAAATTTTCCAGGGGCGTACACGCACCACATGTACATATGTACTATTTGAACTACCTAAATGTCATCTATTTACGTACAGAGGGAGTATAAAGAATTAATGTGAATGCTGACTAGTGAAGTTATCTTGATATATAGCCTACACATTTTCTCCATATATAATGCTCGTTCCCCAACATCCCAACCTACACGTGGTGTACGACGGCATAGCTAGGCTAGTGAGGTAATGGGAATGTTACATCATTCAGGACACACACTGTGATAACTTAATTTGCACACATCTAGTCCGATCTTCAAAAGGAGCAGTATCTTAGTGGATCTCTGGGAGTTAAATCTGGATAGGGGTGCAAATTGTGCGAAGTTGCCAGGTACACCACTTGCCCACGCTTCAAATGAACCCGCATAGGCAAGGCATTCAGGACGCACCACAACATGCCCGGTTGTTTCGAATGCCATGCATGTAGCCCATCGGGCAGCTGCATGACCACACTTCCTACGAGATTGGATGGTCAAGCCAAGCTGGAAAAACCCATGTGAAAGAAGATCCTTGGGGACCAAACCCCACGTCAGTCCACACGAGCGACACGGTCGGCAAACCATAGCCGTCACAAACCCTCCTCATACCCCGACTCCCTCTCTCGCCGCCGCAAGCAGTCAACGTCAGGCAAAGCCCGTGGGTCAGCGGCGGTGGTGAGACTTCCGTTCCTCGTGCATGTTACGCTTCGGAGTGCGCAGGCATGTTGCTTCCCACGCAGCGGCGCGGCCGCGGATCTGGCAGGCAGCTGGCGCGAGGAGGATTAATTGTCTTGGCGAGGCATGCTGCAGTGGCTAGTGCACGGTGGCATGCGGTTGCTCGCACCGCGGAGGCTCGGGTGGCGGCTCCGGGCTGGTGGATTGCTGCACGGAGCGACGTATTGGCGTTGGCTAAGGGGCAGCGAGCGGTGATTCAGCTGATGAGAGTTGCTATACCGCGCGGTGTCGGAGGCCCTAAGCGTGGCTGTTCCTCATGCCCGTGGAAGCAGGGATGCGGTTGGTGGTCCCAGGCGTGCATCTAGAGCATCTCTCACCTTATCATGCTCCTACCCGTCATGGCGATGCTTCTCGGCGCCATGGATCTGGTGCAGGCGGGCTCAGCCCTCTGCCTCCAGTTTGGCATGTCTCCCGCTTGGGCCGGTTGGGTGGGTGGTGTGGCCTCGGTCCCTCAGCGGGGAGGTGCATGGTGTGCTTGTGCCTGGTGGTGCCGGAGGCTTTTCTCGTGGAGTGGTGTATGCCGGGTCAGCGGCCCAGATGGCATTTCTGCTTAGTCCAATGTGTGGAGGTAGAAATAGGAGCGGCGGCCTCGAAAAACATCCAGGCTGTGACACCATGAGGAGGGGCCATACATAAATGTTATTGGTTTCATGCCCATACCACGAGGGCAGCTGTGGTATCGATTCGGGTAGCACATCTCTAGGAGGAGTCGGCTTCACGGGAGATGTCGGGGCGGCGGCCCAGACATGGCATGACGTCTATGGCGGCCGCGGGATGGTTTGTTTGAGTGGCATTACGATCCACATGTTCGGTGCTGGTTGTCGGGGTGGCGGCCCAGGAGGGTGGTATAGAATTGTCAGACAGGCCGTGAGGGCTTGGTGGATGTCAGGGTGGCGGCCCCGAAGGTCTTGGTTTGTCTGCGTGCCGGAGGCTGTGATCGGAGCAGGGTTGTTGAGGCGTGCTTTTCTCTTGCTACCTTTGTTCGGGCAGACACAAATCAGCTCCGCTACGCATCTTTGGCTTCTATCCCCTTCAAGGGTGGCGGTTTTGAAGTGCTTTGCCAGGCTTCTTCCATAATCCTTCGGGACCCTGTCCTGGTTTCCCTGCTACTCCCTTACATATCATGCCAGATCTCGCTTGTTCAGTGGAGTGTGGTGTTGAATCCTTGACGTGGCAGAGGTTCTTCTTTGTTAGCTTCTGTTTGGTTGGATGATGTGATATGTGTGTCGTGCGCTCGCGATGTCCTTTGCTCCGCAACCGGTTGGGGCTTCAGATCGTTTGTATCTGGCTTTTGCCAGATTTTCCTTAATTAACTAGGCAACTCTCTCTACTTCTAAATGGAATTAAAGGAACCGCTGCCCTCTTGAGATGTTACTCGAAAAATGCTAGAAAAACCTAGTATTGATTTTTGTAATCTCAAAAGTTACTTCAATGATAGGTACGTTGTATACTGCAAGCTAGTACGGTTTGTTGCAATGTATCCACTAAAACTTATGAGCATCGGCACTACAGGTGGCGACCATTCTTTCAACACATTTAACAAAGCACAGACAATGCCAATAGTGATAAACATGTATCCATATGACTTAAGTCCATACTTCCTTACACAATGGTGCCCTCCTGCAACAAGAAAAATGTTTCTGAGTTGGGCATGCTCCGAGACAGTAGAATTGAGCAAGGTACAACCAATCACATTGATGGCACGTCCTCAACCTTTCGGTTCCGCTATCTAACACGCCAGCTAGTCATCTTGCCAATCAGACATCCAGGCATCCTTCTCCTCACAACCCAATCAAAGCACATTCAACATGCTAGCCTTAATCCACGGTTCAATCTCGAAATACATATTTTGTTCTTGAAAAATGAAAATGTGCTAGGACACATGCATAATTTAGGAGAAATTAATCATCATTCCCGCTGCATACCAAACTAATTTTTTTCTTCATGTCTGACGGGAGAAAATTGTTCTGAATAGTACTAATTAGCAAAGGGTAAAGGATTGTGGTTACGCGCGATAGGATTGCCATAGAGATGAGTGGAAGTAAAACAGGAAACCTGCGAGTACAATGAGTCACTCTTTACTCGGGTCGAACTCGTCTGCTAACATGTCACGGAAGTCATTAACATAATGAGTTAAATGTCTATTAATCTCATCAAACTTACTTCATTTCACGCTAAAATCACCACTGTGATTTTTTAGTTTTGTTGGAAGAATTGGTGTGCCCATGGCCTCTCCCGGGCTAACTGAACCGGTTGCATGACTCATGAGAAGGCTGTGAACTAGGACCTCCCATGGCCGATCCATGAAGACTCTGCTACTTGGGAGACCACCATGGCAATCAACTTCTCTACATGGGAAGCCACCACAGCGAGCTTTTCACGAAAATGGAATGATACTCTGGATCGGTCCCATGTCCTTATCTGCTAGTGATAATTTTGCATTAGTTCAAGATAGTATCCCATCGGTTCAAAACTTCGCTTCACGAAACAAAGCGAAACTACAACATATAAAAACTAGTGATTCCACGAAAACCAAGTCATAGGTCTAATGTTTAAATTGTATTGTTATCTGGGTAATATTTGAGACACTTATACATATAACATACTTCTATTATGTTTTTATGTTCACGAAATGCAACACACCATACAAAAAAAGTGGTACTTTGACATTTAGATTGTTCATCTTTCTGCGATACTTTTCTTTGGAAAATAAATTATGTCATCTTATGAAACAAATATCCTATTGCACTTACAAATACAAAGCAAGTGTGCATGGGTTTGAATTTTCCTAAGAAAAGTATCGAAACTTCGCTTCACGAAACAAAGCGAAACTACAACATATAAAAACTAGTGATTCCACGAAAACCAAGTCATAGGTCTAATGTTTAAATTGTATTGTTATCTGGGTAATATTTGAGACACTTATACATATAACATACTTCTATTATGTTTTTATGTTCACGAAATGCAACACGCCATACTAAAAAAGTGGTACTTTGACATTTAGATTGTTCATCTTTCTGCGATACTTTTCTTAGGAAAATAAATTATGTCGTCTTATGAAACAAATATCCTATTGCACCTACAAATACAAAGCAAGTGTGCATGGGTTTGAATTTCCCAGTGGGAGCCATTGCTACCTACAGAGCTAGGTTGGGTCTTTCACCACATTTGGAGAGACACGGATATCATATTTATTCTCGTAAGGGCAAGCTTAGGTGACTATATAACCTGTAACACTATACATCAAGTCTTTAACACATCAATACGGGGATCAGAGAAACAACAATTTCATCGCATTGCCAGTGTGAGGTTTTGGTGCACTGAACAATACATTCTTATGGGGAATAGTGTTTGTACAATGTTATTAAAATATCACAAAGGTGGCTATATTATACTCCCTTTGTTTCTTTTTAGTGTGCATATAAGATTTGGTCAAATTCAAGCTTTGTAAAGTTTCACTAACTTTGTAGAAAAAAATGTCAACGCTACAATACTAAAGTTATATGTTATGCAAATTAATTTCATCATACACCTAATATTATTGATTCGATAGTGTGAATGTTGATATATTTTCTTGCCAAGCTAGTCAAACTTAACAAAGTTTGACTTTGACCAAATCTTATATGCAAACTAAAAAGAAACGGAGGGAGAATTTCAGTCAGACTCTACAAAAAGTTCAGCTCTCAAGTAACTACAAACAATTCCTGTAGTGAATGCATCACCTTGAGCATCACTTGGATGATCCCGAGGACAGAGCCGATGAGTGACTCAAGTGTTGGATGTCCTGGATGATGACGGAGCTCACAAAACTTCCCGCTATTAGGAAAAGACTAGAAAGGGTCAAGACAAGAGCCTCGGGTGTTTGGGCGACGATCCTGAAGGTGAATACATTCATTGCTGGGGTTAATATTTAGAAGGATGCTAATGGAAATATGTTGCTAAGGTGAATCATGTCGCAGAGGGTTGATGTTTCGAATGTCACAAATCAATCTAGTTCAATTATTGTATGATATGTGCTTACGATATGTGTATGTGCAAGGTATTAATTCATACCATTTTTGATTTAGTTAAGTTGCCGTACGTCTTATGAATGGTCAAATGCATAAGTCCGAATTTTCATTATGTAAGTACCCAACATATATCTTGACTATTGTATCCCAATATCATTATTTTACAATTTGTCTCTTAGTGTCTTGCTTTCTTAAGCACTGATCTCAAGTTTTATGTAAACATGTCAATGTTGCATTTATGGTATAGTTCCGTTATGTTTATGGTGGACACTTCTTGATGGAGCTCGGATGGGGAGGAAAGTAAAACCTCCCAAACCACTTTTTGGGAAGGCGCAATTTTCCCTCCCTCCCCGCTCACTTGACGAGATGGGTGGCAGAGTTGACTTCTTTTCCCTCTCCACTTTCATCAGTATCTCCCTGATGCATTAAGGACATACTGACTGCAGTAGTGGTGGTGGGCGTTGCAGCAGCGGCTCATGCGTACATGCCGGTGGGCAGGGAGGCACTCCTATATATCACCATTAGTATTAGCTTTCCATAGAGGAAAACTTATTTTATGGCATTAATTTCAACTAGTATGGAGAAAGGCCAGTTAAGGTGAAAGCACCTGGCCATGGTTTGAGAAGCACGTGACCATAGTCTGAGAAAAAAAACGTCCTGAAGATAAGGACATGCATGACATGGCTCCTTGCCCCGACTCTATAAATTGGTCCACTAGGTTCCTGGTACCATATGCTGCACCAGGATCAGTGGCGGAGCCAGGAATTTGCTCCTGGGTATTCTTGTAATTTTTTTTTGCCAAAGCAATATAATAGAACAATAAGTGTACAGTAAAATCAGTGGACTGCCGGGAATTTACTAACATCAGTGGACTACAAGTAAAGCCATGAATTTACTAACATCCTTCTTCATCTACATCACAAATTCACAATCACAAACAAAGTAAAATCAGTGGCAGTGGCAATGTGGCATGGAATGATGTAAGTAGCAATCATTTATGATCATAAGTAGCAAATGAATCAAGTTTAATTTTAATTTACAAGCAACCACTCAATAATCTTCAGATTTCTTTATAAATTAGAAACAGAGGAAAAGAACAGATGCATTACTGTGTGGATCGATGCAGAACGGACTGAGGCCGGACTGCTGGATGCCTGGATGGCGCTGCCGCCGCCCGCCGCCAGGAGCCAGGGAGGCCCGAGGACGGTGGTCGGAGCGTGCTGCCGGCTGCGGCCGTGCTCGGAATGCCGGAGGCGGACTGCCGGCTGTCGCCGCGCTCGGAAGGCCTGAGGGCAGGGGAGTGAGCGAGGGGGAGATGACCGGCTGGAGGGGAGGGGAGGGACCGAGGGACAGGCAGGTAGGAGAGGGCCGGCCGCCGGTCGCCGGAGCTAGAAGCGCTAGGTTTGGAAAAGAGGGTTCGATTTGGGGATCAATTCGAGGGAGGGGGTCAGGGAGACGAGGTGCTCGTGCGGTCGGCTGCTCGCGCGCCTGTTACCGTGCGTGGCTGCGGGCTGCCGTGGAGCGTTTGGGCTCGTGGGCCAACTGGCCAAGTCTTTACCGTATAATACCTATAGTAATTTTTATTTGCTGGAAATTCTTTGGTATTCCAGGGAATTCCCAGGAATACCCCCAGCTCCGCCATTGACCAGGATCCTAGAACCCTAGTGAATCTCTTTGTAGTACACACCCGCTCATGTTCTTCCATTGTACATATTGGTGTGTGCTACAAGAGTGAAGTTGCATCTCCACTAGCTGTGCATAGGTATACTGTTTGTAGATGGGATTATGAGGCACTGGGAATACACGCTCACTGCTAACCCTGGCAAATCTTGCAAGCCAATACTGACAGCTTACACAGTGAAACAATGAATGCTTAACCAGCCAGGTAACTGGTACCGGAGCTTGGCATTAACAAAAGGAGTAATGAACTGCCTGAACTTGACACATCCTTGTGGCTGCCAGTCTTTCCTCTAACACAAGAGCATGGTGGTATATGTAAACAAAATAGGATGTGTTAGCTTAATAATCCCTTATGTGTAGCTCTTGGAGCAGCCAAATGTGGTGATGCAATATATATATGGGAATCAACCTATTTGAGTCCATGGAAATAACATGGTGATATATGTATGGCGGATGCTGATCTAGGTTCCCGGTCTGATTAAACGCAAGGAAATAATACAATGCAAGTAGAACCTTGGGTCACTATGTTGGGTTCCTCTAGCTGGCTCCAATCTAGTCCTACTCTGGTTGGCAAGTTCACATGTTACTAATTTACTATGAATATCACGTTTCACTAGGAGATTCCAATGCAATATATACATATGAATTTAAAATAAACATGAAGATGTACAGTTAGTTCCAGCATTCAGCTGGTCCTTCTTTGAGTGTTTTTCGTTTTATTTTTTATTAACTAAATAGTCCCTCCATCCCATAATGTTTGATCATTTTGCAAGCTATGTTAGATTGCAAAATGATCTTACAAAACAGGACGGAGGGAGTACATCATGCAATTTTTCATACATATGCCTCACCATATTTCTTCTTAATTCATGATAATCCAAACTTTGATAATCTTAATAGTATACCTTTGATGCATAAATTTACATGTTCAACTCAAAATCGTTTTGCATCACACAACAATATTTGTTCACTTTATGATTACCAAAACCACAAATCGTCTCATAAATTAAACTTAACAGCCGAGCATCCAGTTACGTTGTTGATCATGTTGATATTTACTACTCATATGGGACCGCAGTAACATGTTTTTTTTTGCGGAACAGTATTAATTTAATATGTCTTGGGTGTGTATTTAATGTCACAAAGGAAAAAATGAATGAGTGGATAAAGACACACTATATTGCTGCTAGAAATGTACATTGCTCCTCATGGCTCTGGACAGAGTAATCATGGACACAAACCCCCACCCCCGTGGGACAACATGGGCCCAATCTTTAATTTCAAAGCTCATCTCAGAGGTAATCAACTATTATTCATATTTTTTGTCCTAACTGACTGGCGCCCTCTGTATATAAATCATCCAGGGGTACCAGAGATATGTACTGATTGGTCCCAATTTTTGGTCCTAACTAAGAAACTAATGTTGAATAGCCAGTGAAGTTCTCTTGATATATAGATGGCCTACCTGCTTTTGCGTATCCATGTATTGCATGACCCGACTCCAATTTGCCGACATACCAGCCAGCGAGAAGTTTATGGAGGCATAGCTAGGAGTGTGAGCCATTGGGAATCTTCCTAGTACATTCACCACATGATTTGACACAGTACTATCTTTATTTGCTCACGTGTGGTCGGAGTTTCACAAGGAGCGGTACCATAATCTCCTAGTCGAATCCAGATAAGGCTGATAGTGGCTCGCGCCTACCAAGTAAGCTACTTGCCAACGCCGCGAATTAACAATCACAGTCATTAGTGATGCACTACACATCACGCCATCAAACTTTCTACCTTTTAGTCTGATTCATGCAATTGCAAAGATCGTTGCTAAAATTTTGTCCACCAGGCTCTCTCCCTTTATGAACACTTTGGTGTCCCAAGCTCAGAGCGCTTTCATCAGGGCTAAGGGCTTCCATGATGATTTTCCGTTTTTCCTTAATTGTGCCTGAAGGCTTCGACGTAGAAAAACAATGCTTCCCTTCAAGCTTGACATTAGAAAGGCTTTCGACTTAGTCTGGTTGGATTATATCTTGGACTTGCTTCAGCGCAGGGGTATCTCTCCGAGGTTTAGGAACTGAGTGGCTGCCTTGTTCGCTACCTCCTCATCTATAGTCCCGATTAATGAAGTTCGGGGATCACCAATAATACATTGTCGTGCCTGCACTAGGGGACCACTCCCCTCGTCGCTCTTTGTGGTTGTCGTGGATCCTCTGCAAAAAATCCTTAACCTCGCTATCCATCAAGGTCACCCTCATGAGCTCCAGGGGAGGGGGGCTCAGTTCCGTACTTCCTTTTCAATATTACACAAAGTACACAAATTCTGCTTAGCCATGATAATCTGATTCATAGATGTCTGAAAATGACTAGTAGTCATTCTTATTCTTTGGTATTTCTATAAAGTCTGGAACTAAGAGTACATGGAAAATATTTTAACCAAACTGGCGAAAGTAGTTACACACAAGACGTAAGATGGCAGTTAAAAAACCTACAAAATAGTTTATTTCTTCAACTATGATTACATGAAAAATATTTAAAAGAAAACAAACAATAATAACACACAAGAATACCCAGTTCTATTATAGCACAAACAGAGTAAATTGTACCAAAATGAAAGGGGCCTCAACCCAAACCTAAGAACATTTTAAGCAAGGCCATGGATTCTGAGGGTGATCAGCGAGGTGTACGCAAGGCGACAAGGATGGATTGGCGTCGGTGATAAGAAGGATTTGTGAGCTTGGTGTGAAGATTTAAGCATTCTGATCCAAAAGGAGCAAGCAAAAAACATACCTTTGTGGCCGAGAGTGACGGAGAGGACATCAACGAGCTTGTGGATGCCTGTGGAGAGCCCGGAGGATATCACCTCGACTTCTGTCCTCACTGTCAGGCGGCGGCAGACCCACGCCGGCCCATGTAGACGGCACAACCATCTAGGTAGCAGCTTCCAGGAGGAGGATGAGGAGCAAGTGGCCACGGCGAAGGATGTTGTGGTGAGAGACATGGTGGTGGCGGTGGGAGCACGAATTTAGTTCCCTGGTGTTGAGGATGGGCCCCGGCCGCCCGGTAGGCTGGGAGGGGCCCAGGTGCACGGTGGCGGCTCGGGGCCAAAAGAAGGCGGCCCCGCGGGGTAAGGGTGGTGGGGTAGTCGTTGCGCCTCCACCAGGCCGAAGGTTGCTGCGACATAGCCTGTTAGCGAGGGGAGGCGGCGTTGGCTCTCGGGAAGTGGGTGGGGAGTGGTGGAATGGGGAGAGACCGTGCGATGTGCGTTCGACCCGGTGGCAGCAACTGGCAGGAGTCCGGATGGTCTGAAACGAGACGAATGACGAGACGGCTGTGGAGGACGACAAGAGCGATGGAGAGGGGAGGTGAGCGAGTGGTGCTCCGGGGGATGCTGGCGGCGGAGTGGTCAATGGAGAAGAGTGGGCGACTGAGAGATAGGGTTTTTTAGGTTTAGTGGATTTCCACCAATTCAGTTGCTGAGGGAAAAGGTAAATAGTTGAGGTTGCCGCTGGGCTTTGGACCTCAACGAGCAGCCGGAAGCAATACGAATGGGGCCTGGAACTGAGCAATTTTTATTTCAGTTGGATCTAAAAAAATTTGGCGGAGTTTTCGAATATTTTTCTTCTCACACGAAAAATTGATAGTTGGGTATTAAGAAGGGGTACATCATATCCATGTGCAGACAAAGAATTCGAGCTACCACCTACTCTCCACATGTGGTGCAAACATAGTGCTTGCAATAAAGTACGATATATCATCTTGCATATAAGACGAGAGAACAAGCAGCCCAATTTTCTATAAACGCAATGTGGATAGTCCGACCGCTTGCTCTGTTGATCTTGTAGATAATATGCATGTGTTTAAGGTTTATATGTCCATACCAAGTGGAATACATGGTTTGAGTAGGATTATGAGGTCTCGGGAAATCAAATGTCTTTGCAAAGTCGTTTTCCTACTGGGCTATGACAGATACAAGTATTTTGCCATCATGGCTAAAAGTAGGAAATCAAACCGCAGGATCTACAATTCTACACTTCTCTCTGTACACTAATATTTTCACCATGTATATTAATTTTGTGCCCACTTGATATATTCAACATTCCGTCTCTTACAGAAGCATGTCAAATGTACGGTTTAGACTGGATCTCTACACAGCACTCCCTTGATTGTTGTATGCTTCTAACTTTCGAGTTCAATTAATTGATCATTATTTGAGATGGTACACGATGATATATTTAATTAGGATATACGTGCTTGACTACGCACACCTAAATTGTAATACATCCCTTGGCATGAAGATGAATCAAAATAAAGTAATATGGCATTGATTTCAAACAACATGGAGAAAAACGTTTAAGGTCGATGCACATGTCTACCATTTGTTTGAGAGAAGAAAAAAAACGTACAATCAATATGATAGAAAAATGAGCATATAACGGACACCCATGATTATGATTTCGGTGTCGAAAAATACATCCTCAAGCTTAAGTGGTCGTATGTCACACGAGATGATTCTATAAACATGAGACCTTGCTTGTCAGAGTTGAGCTACCATGTCTGAAAGCACAACTATGGTACTATGTTGTTGGAGTCAGTGCGGGCATTACATCTGAAGCGTGCTTGGGCAATACACTATTGTATTCACAACCAGCAGTGGAGGCAAGACAAGGCTCAAAGAAGAGGAAGCAAGACTAAGGATGAGCATGCACCTTACTGTTCAGCCCGATAGCGAGACCACCAGAATGCGATAGTTCTCCGTGGGTCACTAATCAGTGACTTGCCACCTTGAATGGAGTGCATTGGTGATGACTACACAGAGAATCATCACATCAAGGATGTTCATCAAAAGTCCTGGTTGGGAATACCGCTGGTCCACTTCCCCTGTAAGCCTAGCACACGTAAACACATCCAATGGCCACCTTGCCTCGAGCTGACTGATCGAGTTGCAATAATTGATGACACTGACCTGCATAGCATGCTAGCGATACGACAACGAACTCATGTTGCATGGTCGCATGATGTACACGTCCTAGGGCTCAATGTGCTTTCCTGCGTTGAACTTTTCATGCACTTGCTCCCAGAAGGGCGGCCCTCTAGTCCTGCCTATGAAATCTGCTGATACGGTCAGCCACGCATCGCACAACAATGCATCCTTCATGGTCGAGCAGCTCACCGTCATTTGTACTCTAAAAAACGACTTAGCAATAAGCTCAACGACATTTGAACACGGTTGTTAGATTGTTTGGAAACTAATTGTTAGATTGTTTGTACCTGTTCAAGCTTGCCGCCCGTACTATTGGGTGGATGATATAGGATTGCAAGGCTCCGGGAAGTTGCTAACTGTTCACCCTGTTGAGATTAAGCACAAGAAGTTACGGTGTGGCCCTCGGACCCCGATTTGGTGCTTGCATGATACTTTCCGAGGTGAGGTCAAATGATGGATAGAAGCTGGTCTACAAGCAGCTGGCGTGTTCGGTACTGCTTGCAGACATCCTCACCCGCAGAGACTTGGCTGTTTGCCATCCTGCAAGAGGGCGCGGAGATGAAAAACTTTGGTTACTGACATGGTGTAAATAGAGAAAATATAAATTCAATCTGCAAATATTTGGGAGAAGGCTCTGGTCCCTCGAGATGATGGGAGGATAAAAGGTGCGGCGGCCGCAGCGTTGGCAAGGAAGCACGATGAGTCGGAACACTCTTTTTTTTTGAGGTTTAGGGGATTTCTAGTTCGAATGCTGAAAAAGAAAACATTAAGCCTGGCGGCGGGCTTGGGCCTCACAACAAGTGGCTGAGAAATACGAATGGACCTGGACTTGAGCATTTTTGAATATATTTTTTCGCTGGAAAATTGAAATCTTCTTTGTAAAACGTGATGGTTCAGTTGCATTGCACAAGGCGTGTACATGAAGGAAGAATCCCTACAGCCGAAGGAGTAGTTAGTTGTTTAAAATCTTTTGTATTTCTATCTCCTCTTAGCCTAATTTTCTTCTTTCACAAGATGTAATATATCTCGACAACCTGTACACATTTATGGGCTCGCAACCCTCCTATTTAACACGCAACACGTCGGCCAGGAAGGCTAAGACGTTTACCGCAAGTCGCACATGGTATACAGAGCCTTCTTCTTCCACCAGAAACCCTAGCTAGACTATCTCCATCAGGTGCGCGCAGCCATGTCTTCCTCCTCCGCCTCCTTCCACTCGATGCTCGGCGGTGGAGCCCCGGAGAAGCTCACCCGCACCAACTATTTGCTGTGGCGGACACAGATCACGACGCAGCTGCGGGGCGCCGGCGTCTTCCATTACGTTGACGGCACGACAGCCGAGCCGGACAAAGTCCTCACCACCAAGGACGCCGCCGGCAAGGAGACCACTGGGCCGAATCCCCTCCATCCGCTTTGGGTGAAGGAGGATCAGCAGGTCCTTGGATATCTACTCCAACACTTGTCCAAGGAAGTGCTCATCACGGTGACCACGATCACCATGGCGCGCGAACTCTGGGTGGCGCTGGCGAGCATGTTCTTGTCACAGTCACTCAACCGCGTCAACAACATCCGTACGGCGCTGATGAATGCGCAGAAGGGAAATCAATCGGTGGCCTCCTTCTTCGCCGCCATGAGAGGACTCGCCGATGAACTCGCCGCGGCGGGCAAACCCATCCAAGATGATGAGCTCATGTCCTACATCATCCATGGACTGGACCAAGACTATCAGCCTCTTGTCTCTGCACTGGATGCAAGCATCACCCCGGTAACTCTTGATGAACTCTTTGCTATGCTCACTAACTTTGATCAACGCATGGCACAGTACCAAGGCTCCGGTGGTGGCTTCAAGTCGTCGGCCAACTCTGCGTTCAGAGGCCGCGGCGGTGGCTCTCGCTCACGCTCATCTCCCCGAGGCAAGGTGAGGTTCGGCTCCAGTTGTGGCGGCTACTCCAACAACTCGCGCGGCGGCGGTCGTTCGGGAAACTCCAAAGGATGTCGTGGTGGTGGCAGTGGTGGTTCAAACAGATCCCGCCCGGACTTGCCCCGCTGTCATTTCTGCGGCAAGCCAGGACACACGGCGAAGGATTGTTGGTACCGCTACGAAGAAGATGATGGTGACTCCTCGTAAGATGTAGTTGACACAAACTGGTACGTTGATAGCGGCGCCACCAACCACATCACCAATGAGCTCGAGAAAGTCACCATGAAGGAGAAGTATTGTGGCAAGGATCAAATTCACACGGCCAGTGGTGAAGGTATGGGCATACGTCACATTGGTCATTCAATTTTTAATACCCCTAGTCATAAAATTCACCTCAAAAGAATCTTGTATGTTCCTAGTGCTCATAAAAATCTTCTCTCCGTTCATCGAATTGCCATTGACAATCATGTTTTTCTCGAGTTTCATCCCTATTTCTTTTTGATCAAGGATCAGGCCACGAGGAAAATTCTCTATCGAGGTAGATGTGTTCGAGGGCATGAATCCTTTTGGCGAGCAGAGCTCCAGCCATAGCACCTGGCCCGTGACTCTATGCATCTACAACCTTCCTCCTTGGTTGTGCATGAAGCGGAAGTTCATTATGATGCTAGTGCTCATCCAAGGTCCGAAGCAACCCGGCAACGACATCGATGTGTACCTAAGGCCATTAGTTGATGAACTTTTACAGCTGTGGGGTGGTGTCCGTGTGTGGGATGAGCACAAACAAGAGGAATTTGACCTCTGACGTTGCTTTTCGTAACCATCAACGATTGGCCTGCTCTTAGTAACCTTCGGGACTGTCAAATAAGGGATACAATGCATGCACGCACTGCTTACATGAGACTGAAAGTGTACATTTGCCAAATTGTAAGAAGAACGTGTACCTTGGGCATCGTCGATTTCTTCCAAAATTCATCCAAGAAGAAAGAAAGGCAAGCATTACAACGGCAAGGCAGATCACCGGCGAAGCTGCGAACGACCGGTGCTGAGGTATTTGATATGGTCAAGGAATTGAAAGTCATCTTTGGAAAGGGTCCTGGCGGACAATCAGTTCCGAAGGGAGCTGACGGGCACGCAGCCATGTGGAAGAAGAAATCTATATTCTGGGAGCTAGAATATTGGAAAGTCCTAGATGTCCGCTCTGCAATCGACGTGATGCACGTTACGAAGAATATTTGCGTGAACCTCCTAAGCTTCTTGGGCGTGTATGGGAAGACAAATGATACAAAGGAAGCACGGCAGGACCAGCAACGTTTGAAAGACCCTGATGACCGCATCCGGAATGGTTTCAAGGTCGTGCCAGCTATGCTCGACCAAAGAAGAGAAGGTCATCTTTTTGAATGCCCGAGCAGTATGAAGGTCCCGTCTGGATTCTCGTCCAATATAAAGGGAATAATAAACATGGCGGAGAAAAAGTTCCAAAACCTGAAGTCTCACGACCGCCACGTGATTATGACGCAATTGCTTCCGATTGCTTTGAGGGGCTCTGCCGGAAAATGTTCGAGTAGCCATTGTGAAGCTATGTGCATTCCTCAATGCAATCTCTCGGAAGGTAAACAATCCGAAGTTCTACCACGGTTACTGAACGATGTGATCCAATGTCTTGTCGGTTTCGAGTTGGTGTTCCGCCATCCTTCTTCAATATTATGACGCACCTCCTGGTTCACCTAGTCGAAGAGATTTCCGTTCTCGGTCCTGTATTTCTACACAATATGTTCCCTTCGAGAGGTTCATGGGAGTATTAAAGAAATATGTTCAGTAACCGTGCTAGGCCAGAAGGAAGCATCGCCAAGGGCTATGGAAATGAGGAGGTAATTGAGTTTTGTGTTGACTTTGTTCCCGACCTTAAGCCGATTGGTCTTCCTCGATCGCGCACGAGGGGAGACTAAGTGGAAAAGGCACGATCGGAAGGAAATCAACGATATGTATGGACGGCCATTCTCTGATCAAGCACACCACACTCAGATCGACCAATTCCAGCTTGGTGGCTCCGTACTTTGAGAAACACAAGAATATTTTACGCCGGACAACCCGGGAAGCCTGAATCTGGATTAGGAAGGCCCACATGGAGACTTTCGCAGTTGGTTGAGAAAACATTTAATGAATGACAATGATGTTGTAGATCAGCTGTACATGTTGGCCAAGACACCATCTTCGACTATAACGACTTTCCAAGGGTACGAGATAAATGGGAATACATTTTACACGATCGCCCAAGATAAAAAGAGCACCAACCAAAACAGTGGTGTCCGCTTTGATGCAGCAACCGAGAATGGGCAAAAGGTCACATATTATGGTTACATAGAGGAGATATGGGAACTTGACTATGGACCCTCCTTTAAGGTCCCTTTGTTCCGGTGCAAATGGTTCAAGCTAACAGGAGGTGGGGTAAAGGTGGACCAGCAATACGGAATGACAATGGTGGATTTCAACAATCTTGGTTACCTTGACGAACCATTCGTCCTAGCGAAAGATGTCGCCAGGTTTTCTATGTGAAGGACATGAGTAGCAAACCGAGGAAACGGAAAGATAAGAAAACGATCAAGACATCATGCGATGATTCAAAGCGCCACATTGTTCTTTCAGGGAAAAGAAACATCGTGGGAGTGGAGGACAAGATGACATGTCAAGATTATAATATGTTTGCTGAAATTCCGCCCTTCAAAGTGAACACCGACCCAAGCATTAAGTTAAATGATGAGGATGCTCCATGGATACGGCACAATCGTAAGCAAGCGGGACACAAGGGAAGAATTGATGTGTAATAATTTATTGTACCAAACTTTGTATTTGGTCGATGAACTGAATGATGTATCAAACCTTTTGTCAAACCTTCAAGGATTAGTTTTATTTTTCTGATTTTTTGATATATAATTGTATTTTTAAGATTTTAAAATGAATTAGTTTTATTTTTCTGATTTTAAAAGGAAAAAGGAAGAAGAAGAAAGAAGGGAAAAGGAAAAAAAACAGAAGAAAAAAACAGAAGAAAAAAGGAAAAACAGAAGAAAAAAACAAACAAGAAAAAAAAGGAAAAACAGAAGAAAAAAAAAATGTAAGAAAAACATAAGAAAAAAACAAACAGAAGAAAAACAGAAGAAAAAAGGAAAAAGGAAGAAAGGAAGAAAAAAAGAAGAAAAACAAGAAAAAGGAAGAAACAAACAAAAGAAAAAAAAGAAGAAAAAAGGAAGAAAAAAACAGAAGAAAAACAAGAATTTAAAATGAATTAGTTTTATTTTCTGATTTTTTTGATATATAATTGTATTTTTAAGATTTTAATAACATAAATAAATAAGTAATTAGAAACTTTAATAGCAAAAATAATTATCATAAAGTAAAATAAATAAGTAATTAGAAACAAAATAAAATAAAATAAATAAGTTTTTTGTTGTAAGTAGAAACAAAACAAAATAAATAAAGCAAAAATGAAAACAATACAAATTAAACAGAAAACAATACAAATTAAAAAGAAAACAATACAAATTAAACAGAAAACAGGTTTGGGGGGCTAAAACCCTAAACCTGCGGCGGCCTTTAGTCGCGGTTGGCGACGAGAGCCGCGACTAAAGGGTACCCTTTAGTCGCGGTTGGCTAGACCAACCGCGACTAAAAGGTGGGGCGCTGAACGCAAAAACTCGCCAAAAACCCTTTAGTCGCTGGCAAGCAGCAACCAGCGACTAAAGGGTACCCTTTAGTCGCGGGTCTCGTCGCCAACCGCGACTAAAGTGGGGGGGCTATAAATACAAGGTCCGATTCTCGTCTTCTCCGATTCCCGCCCGCCGTCGCCCTCGCCCTCGACGCCGAAGCGCTGCCCCGACGCCGATCGACGCCGACGCCGACGCCGAAGCCCTGCCCCGACGCAAGCCCTGCCTGACGCCTGAAGCCTGCAGCGCCGCCGCCCGTCCCGATGGCGCCGCCTCCGCCCATGCCTGCCTGCCCTGACGCGCTGAAGCCTGCAAGCTGCCGCCCCCGTCCCGATGGCGCCGCCTTGCCTGCCTGCCCTTGCCTGCCGCCCGTGCCTGCGCCTTGCCCGCCTCGCCGCCCACCGCCCACGCCTGCCCGCCCGCCCGCCGCCCGCCTGCCTGCCTGCCCGTCCTCATGGCACCGGGCAGAGAAGAAGAAGAAAGAACAAGAAAAGGAAGAAGAAGAAGAAAGAAAAGGAAAAAGAAAAAGAAGAAAGAAGGAAGAAGAAAACAAAAGAAAAACAGATGAAAAACAAAAAAGGAAGAAAAAAGGCCACCGAATTTTTTCTTTTTTTCTTTTATTTGTTCTTTTAATTTTAACTAGTTAATTAGTTTAACAAAAGCGGTAAATAACTTAAAACTTGATAATTAACAAAAAAACCGTAAAATTTGATAATTAACAAAAAAACGATATATCGGAGAGGGGCGGCGAGGGGCGGCGATCGCGCAGTGTTTTTTAGGGATCGAGAGGGGCGGCGAGGTTATAAATGTGTTGTCCTCGCCTCCCTCTCCGTGACGCCGTCGTCTGCCGCCCGTCTCGCGCTCTCTCGACACCTCTCTCCACCCTTCCTCGCCCCTCCTTTTGCCACCGCCCTTTCGCCACCGCCACCGCCACCGCCCCCCTTCTTCACTTAATTAATTTGTTTTTACTACATGTTTTCAGGACTGACATAATGGCGGACGATAGAGCTGACCCGATTATGGACAACTATGATCCGGACGGTGAAGCACATATGTTCGGCATCATAAACGGCGATATTCAATATGTGCCGACCGGAGAAGAAGAAGATGATATCTCTTCTTATCTGAACCTTGACGGTGAAGATGAAGGGCGCCGTCGGCAAGATGATGCCGAAGAAACGTCGATAAACGACGATCTTCAAATGGAAGTAGCAACCACCTCCGCGCCGAGGTATATATATACATTGAGCCTCTGGTGATACAAACTAACTGATTTGAATAAATATGTGTGTACTAACGCGACTCTCTTTCTTATTTTAGCCCTCGGCGGATCGTCAAACAATCGAGTACGTCGTCAAAGCGTGGCGCAACCAGACGATGAAACAAGGAGAAACATGCACCATCGCGGTTGTCGACAAGGTAACCGGCAGGCAGCTGGAGCCCGCAAGAACGCCACCAAGTTTGTCACCAATGCGGAGCCATTGTTAGAGACAACGTCTCGATCACCGTCCAGAGTGGAATGAGCCAAAGAAGGCACGAATTGATGGTTTCACTTTTGTCGATAAGAGAACAAAAAAGATTGCTTCAAGAAGCTTATGGAACATTTCGTTCTACCTCCGAATACAACAAATTCGATGAGGAGGGTAACAAGATTGAGGAAAACAAGGAGAGGAGGAGGCTAGTCAAACAGTTCGCTCTTCATAAGATGGCCGACGATTCGGAAATTCAAGCAAAATCTAGCCCGTGACTTTGTCAAGCAGAACAAGACTCGGATTTCACAGACAATATGAGAAACTGAAACATGATTGGCCAGAATTTGTGAAGCAAAAGAAATCGGAGCAGTTCATTCAAATATCGAAAAAAAATAAGGAAAATGCGGCTAAGAAGGAGTACAATCATGTTATGGGGCCAGGAGGGTATCGCATTTGGGTGCCTAGGTTGGAGAAGATGGAGAACGAGCTGAGGGCGCGAGGAATCCGTCCAGGTACGGAGGGATGGGACCCAAGGGCCAAAAGCTGGTGGTACGGGCATGGGGGAACGCTGAACCGGAGACAGGGGAGTGTGTTTACCAGGGCAAATTAATTAAACCCACCCAAGCCCTTATTGACGCAATGAAGGATGCTCAACAGGGGAAGATCAAGTTCAACGAGAGAACGACGCTACACAAAAGCCCTCGGGAATCCTGAACACGGAGGACGTGTACGAGGCATGGGGCACATTCCGTGGAAAATAGGGTTCCCCGAGCGATGACCCGTGACGATTCTGAAGCCGTAAGAGAAAGATGGATCGGGAAGCAGATGTTGTGGCGCGGTTGGCATCGGAAATGGAAGTGATGAAGAAAACCATGAGTGTACTAGTAGCGAAAGAGATTCAGCTCGGTGCAGCATGAAGATCATCCAGCGGATCTCGGAAGCCAGCAGCGGAGAAGCAGCGTGGCTTCCACGGAGGCCCCACCGGCTGGTGCAGATGCACCGACGATCGAAATTACTGCACCGGAGCCTCGGTGATCGAAATTACTGCACCGGAGCCTCGGTGGTCGAAAATACTGCACCGGAGCCTCCTCGCTACCCGTGGGCGATATAAAGGAGATGAAAGAATGTCATCTCAGATTATCCTATCGGGAACATGTCCATGAAGGTAGCCATCGGCAGTGCTTTACCATGTTTACAGGAGCACTCCACCACAACAACCCCATTAAAGATGGCTATGCTCGTGTCACGGTGGAGGACATAGTCCAAGGGTTTGAGGACACGGAGATTGAAATTGCTACACCAAGGGGAGAAAAGACTTGAGATGTCAAGCGCCATTACATTCTATGGCAAAAGAAGTTTATCAAGTTTCGAGCGAGGCGCCAAGGACAACAAGTCCACCCCCTACGGTGGTGGTGGTGGCGGTGGCGGTGGTGGTGGTGGTGGTGGTGGTGGCGGTTCACCTACACCTCCGTCACATCAGCCGACGCCGCCCCAGATCCTAACGTCCGGCGGTGATCATCCGCCGCCCCATCCTCGTCCGGCGGGTGATCGACGCCGCCCCATCCTACAACGTCCGGCGGTGATCATCCGCCGCCCCGATCCTCGTCCGGCGGGTGATCGACGCCGCCCCAATCCACCTACGGCAAAGAAGCAGAAGCAGTCCTGGATTATTAACCCGGACCCTTATGTACCTAAGACCACAAAGGTACCGGAGCCATCACTGAAGCCTCTCCCCACAAGGCCTTGGGAACGTAGTGCCGAGGAAGTCGACGCGGCCGCGGCTGCTGATTTGGAGAAATGGAAGGCGGACTGCAAGAAGAAAAGAGAGCCCGAGCCCAAGCCAGATTTTCGATGAGCAAAAGAAGTGGGCTAAGTCATTTTGAGCACACCGTCCCAAGCCGCGAAGAATCTGCCTAACGACTATGCACGTGAACTTCGCAGGCAGGCACTCATGTTCAAGGAGAACAAAGAGCGGGAGAAGGCCGAAAGTAAAAAAAGCGGGAAACAAGTTGCCCAGCTCGGGGAACAAAGTAAACAATCGATTGCCCCGCTTATAGTGGAAGCCTTCTGTCCGGATGCCCCCGAGATCATACAAGCTGTGGCAGCACAGGGATTGACTGTAACGAGTGCGCGAGAACAAGCGGCCAACTTAGGTATTACTCTTCGTGAACTATTAGACCTTGATGAGTTGCCAGCGAAGGAGGTAGTAATTACATATGTCAAGAATGGGCCTCTCGTCGAGCTGCGCAGAAAAGGATCTACCTGACCAAATGAAACGTCTGCTGAATTGGTACAAGGGTTACATAAAAAATAAAAACGCCAAAGAATATATTTATGCGGAAGTTAGACATGAGCATCACTTCAAACATTACTATGTACAAATTGCACTGAGTGAATTGTTCCAGCTTTTCAATCTGCGCGAGCTCGACAAATCTATCATCAGTTGCTACGTTCTGTAAGTGATTTATTAATTTCTACCCCATCTCGTTCATATTGCCTGCACTATATATATGTCCTAACTATATTGTTGTGTCCTCTATTATACATGCAGAATGAAGATTAAGGAATGCAGAGTAAGGAACATCCATGATGTTGGGTTCATTGACCCACACATCGTTAATGATATTGTGTTGAAGCATTACCCCGCCGACGTGGAGGCAGACCTGTGGCAGTTTCTTACAAAGCAGGAACTCAAAAGTGATATTCTATTTCCTTACCATTTTGGGTGAGTGTTTCTGTCTTGAGCACATTCTCTTTTGTTTACTCCATGCATGGTATGTGGCCGGCTAATCGATGAGTTATGCATGACGTACTGTGCATGTATCGTGTCCGCAGGTTCCACCGGATTCTGCTAGTAATTAAAGTTAACACCTCGTAATGTCTCGCCCACGACTCTCTCAATAAGGATCCAAAGCTTTGGGGCGACATGAGAAAAATGCTGCGAAGTAATTATTTTCATTCATTTGCGCTCTATATCGATCGGCCTATTTCGTTCATTTCCTAATATCAAGTAACTAATAACTCTCTTGTTCATTTAATTTTCTTTGCCTCGTAGGGTTTGGAGACGGTTCGTAGATACAAAGGTCGGTGAATTCAAAAAAGAGCTAGAATTCAAATTGTTAAAGCCTAAGAATGCTGGGGATATTCAGCCACCGTTGACCAATCTATGTGCATACTATGTTCGTGAGAGGATCCGAGATACACCTCTGGCGGGTTGATCCGAGTGATACCAATGCTCAGAGGAATAACCTCCGTGGATGCTTAGTCCAAGCTCGCTTCCGACCACTTCAAGAGGAACTAGCTGGATGGTTCAGCAGGGAAGTCCTCCATCCTAAAGGAGAACACTATCACGAGGACGTAGAACTTTATATGGATTAAATCATGTATGGAAACTTGTTCAAAATTGTATATGGTCATCCGATGATATTGAATATATATTGTATATTCCTCTTGAATTCTTTTGGTTCTAATTTCAAATTTATTTGAAATTGTACATTCATATGCATGTATGTAGTACCGTAGAATATATGAAACTCCTTCAAAATTAAAATAAAGCACAAAAGAAATAAAACAATACAAATTAAACAGAAAACAGGTTTAGGGGGACTAAAACCCTAAACCTGCGGCGGCCTTTAGTCGCGGTTGGCCAGAAGAACCGCGACTAAAGGTCCTCCGCCTGACGGTCACTGGCGCCCACGTGGACGGGCCGTTAGTCGCGGTTCTTAAGCAGCCGCGACTAAAGGTTGGGGGCTTTAGTCGCGCTTAGTTGGTCGCGGTTGCGCAGCCGCGACTAATGGCAGTTGCGAACCGCGACCAAAGGCCTTTTTTCCACCAGTGTATGGTGGTTCCACCTTTATTTCTATCTGGCAGGATTTTGTTGCAACGACGCTATGCTGACTTTTTGTGTTTTTGGAATTTGTTCATGAAATTCTGGTTAAGCGCTTTGACTTGCCCAGTGATCTTGTCTCAAATTACAGTTTTGGAATTTGTCAATGAAATTCTACAATCAGGTAAACCTTTTGTTTGGTCTATTCGTCGATAGAATATTCTAGACACTTGACTAGATGTTGTATACCAAGCAGTTCATCAATTCTCTTGCTGACCTGTAGTGTTCGCCATCATGTAATTTTAGGAACAAAATTCAGAGAAAACTTACTGCATTTTATGTGTGAGCCATTGAGGATTTCTGATAGTCTTTACATTATAATGTTTTTGGTGCAGACCATCGATTTTACTAAGTCTTCGTCTGTTACTTTTTGCAAATTTCAGCATGAATATGCATTCGAACTTGTTCTCAGTTATCCATATATTCATTTTCTTAGATGTGCAGTATGCAATCATGTTCTTTTCTTGCGATGCTTTTGGCCTGTTAATCTTTCATTTAAAGGAGAATCACCAAGCGGAATTAAGACTATTATCAAAAATCCTCATTTTGTAGAAGGGTTAAGCAATTGGTCCGGACAAAATCTAATATCCGCAGGCATGAGTTAACTGCATATGGGAATGTAAATCACATAAATGGCAGCTGCTTTGCATCAGTAATAGGACAGGTTCACAGTTGGAATGGCATACAACAAGATATCACAGGCAGTGTAAAGAAAAGTTTCTTATGAGATTAGTTCTCCTGTTTACAGATTTGGCAGTGCTAATGATACTGAAGTTCATGCTACTTTGTGGGTATAAGAATATGGCTGTGAACAATATCTATGCATTTCAAAGTAAGTATGTTGATTTTAGTATTTAAACGCTTTCTTGGCAATGTTATCTTATATTCCATTACAGTATGTTACAGTATCTTCTAGGGCCACAGATATCACTGGTTTACTAAATTATAGGGGTCACATATATCATGGGTTTACTAAATTTCAGGGTTACAGATGCCACAAGGCTTGCCTAACAAAGGTTCACTGAAAAGGAATGGCTTGACAAAAAAAAGGTGGTTATTTCTTCCTTTAACTTTTTCAATCCTCTCTTTTCATTTTCATGCTTAAAGGAATGTTAATGCTTACGTTTTACTATTTATAAAGTAAACATATGCCACCTGGCTTCTTAAGGGGGTTTGTTGTTGATTTCTTTTGTTGGATTAGATAGTTGCCAGTATGCATAGCATCTTGAGTGTCTTGTTGATGTTCTGGATAAAGTAATTGACGAAATATGTGTAAACTATGTTCTGTTTAACAAAAAAAAATCCTTATCCACTTCACTCTTCTTACCTTATATGACATACAGGACTATCATTGGTCTAGGTTAAAGCAGTTGTTGTGATCAGGCAGAGAGAATTTGAGAGCATCAACAAAAATCCTTATCCGCTGCACTTTATAAATGTTTTTTCAGTGGCTGTTTGAACCCTTAGCTGAAATTGTTGTCTTATATTACTGAAAGTTGCATAACATCCCAACAAAAGGCAGAATTCCTTGTAGGATAAATAAAAATGCATCTGATGCTGACAAGTCTAGGAATTCCAGAGTCCGAGTTTTGTTGCAGGGTATATGCGAACAACAAAACTCTGGGCCGAGTGGCAGTTCAAGAGGATGGTGGACCGCGGGCTCGCCGTCAAAAAGGAGGGCGCCGCCGGGGCGGCCAAGAAGGACAAGAAGAGGCGGAGGAAGACGAAGAAGACGGACAGCATGCCGGACGCGGCGGCAGGCACGGGGTGCAGGAACTCCGGCAGGATATCCCAGGCGCAGAAGTGGACGAGGTCGTGGGAGCCGAGCCTGCCTTCCGTGGACGAGGACGAGGAGGACGCGACGCCGCAGTCGACCCCTTCATCCGAGGCGGCGGCGAGGACCGACCACGAGACGGCATGAGCTCATCGACGCGATCTTGTCCATGGTCGAAAGTGCACATAGTGGTTTTCCGGGCAGCTTAAGGTGCATGCACAGCGTGGATCCTGGTATATAACCATGGATTTGTGTCCATATACCAGGAGAGGTTTAGAATGGTTATTGTGAATTATTACAATTACTCGGGGTTGTAGATGCATATAAAACTGTAAACAGGTAACATGTCGTGGAATTTGTAAATGCCGGTTTGCTTTGGTGGTTGTCTTCTTGTATAAATTTTCAAATTTATCTTTTTTTAGACAAACAGGCAGGAGGTTCCCTAGCTCCATTATACAAATATGAAACCATCAGATGTCGATACAAGCAACAAAGCTGTTCAGAAAGCAACTAAACGAAGTTCTCCAAGTACTTATTACAACTTCCACCCAGAAAGAGAGACTATCTATTTCATATTTTTCTTTTTTTTGCGGGCCACATCATATTTCTCGTTAAGTGGCTAATCGAAGCAATTTGTATTTTTTGTTATTGATTAGTCCTAGAGTTGTGGCTTCTTGTTAAAATCCTGTAGAGTTGTAGTTTTTTGTTAGCACATCTTCAACGGCAACCTGTAATTTTTTTATTTTTTATTTTGGAGAGAGGCAACCCGTAAATTTTCTCTCACATTCGTCCGCGAACACGGAGGACCAATCCATGGACGCGGATGCGGGAGCCGCCTATCCAACGCTAGCCGCATATGTCCCGAGTAAACAACAACAATCTTCCGCTAGGTAGCTAGCACGGTCATCACTGGCTTCCGTAAGCATGAATATACTATATATTAACATGAGCACTTTAGAAACAAAAGAGACAAATAGCCCTTTGAGGCAACCTTCCGCCGTTCACATTTTGTTGGAGAAGGCCTTGCAAATGGCGGAAGCTAAAAGTGCATGCGAAGTAAATTAAGCAAACTGAAAGGCACTAAACAATGCATTTGTTGGCGGAAGGTATGCAAAGTGAAGTCCGGAAAGCACTTGAAGAAATGAAAAAAAAAAGTTAAACAAGCGTATGATTAGCTTCTGTCTAATAGCCTTGACAAATGCCTTCATCTTTCATCTAACAACAAAAGGATTAGCAGCTGTTTTCTGCCATCCGAACCGAGAGAGGATACGTAGTGGCTTTTGATTCGCCGAGAAGATGTTTGGACTCCCGTAATGATGCCTGCGTTTGTCTTCGATTTGCGGGAGAAAATACGTTCGGACCGTCCTGCGGACCGATACAGGCTCGCGTTGGATGGCTTTCACGGTCCGGACAGCGTGGTCCGGACGTATGCGGGAGGTTTACGGGTCCGCCTTGAAGATGCCCTTACCTCAGCCACAGATCACTACTAGGAAAAGGCCTACTAATGGCGCACCTAATTTGTCCATTAATGGCGCATTAGTGGTGCGCCATTAGTGCCACGCCATTAGTATATTTTACTAATGGCGCACCACTGGTGCGCCATTAGTATCTGGTATACTAATGGCGCACCTCAGATGCGCCATTAGTATATACAGCAGTGCGCCATTAGTATGCCTCCCAGGGGGCCATGTATACCCAGGTGCTTTGGCATACTATTGGCGTACAACAACAAGATGCGCCATTAGTAACTTCGGCATACTAATGGCGCACTGTTTAATGATGCGCCATTAGTATGAATATTAGTTTTTTTTATTTTTTAATTTTCTGTTTTTTGCACAGGTTACAAAATGTATAATTGGACAAAATATAGACAGCACACATCAACAACAGATTCATCGAATACAATAGAAGATTAGTCTTTGAATATAATTCATCATATTAGTCTCCGAATACAATTCATCATATTAGTCTCCGAATCGAAAAGACCGAACAAAGATAGAACATTATATTACAAGTCTCGAGACCGCGAGTAGCGAGTTTGTCTTCACATTACAAGTCGATATCGATCATCTAAACTACCATCACATAGAAGAGAGCTGCGGTCATCACGATGAGCATCATCACGATGAAACTCGTCTTCATCCGGTTCCTCCAACGCTCCCTCCCCTCTCCCGCTAGATAGCAGACGTATCTAGATTCGGCCTCGGCCCTAGTGCTGTACCCTTTGCAACTGTTACCGCTGAATCGGTGAACCTGTCTCCGACACTCCTCCCAGTCATCGTAGACTCCGGGAACCTTACCCTTGTACACGACATACGACGGCATCGCTATGCACTAGCCAAATGAAACGTTAGTACCAATTCACAGACAATACATAAGCAATATATAAGTATGCAACAGAACGATTGGAAGAGAAAAGCAAGACATTAATAGCATCGATTACATCTAAGTTGAACGACTCTCGAAACCAAAGAGACATACTACAAGTTCATTAAAGTTTAATTACAACATGAGCCAATCGATGTTTCAGAACTAGACACAGCATCACTGCTTTCGACTCGACTCAAGGGACCGGAGCGTGGATGAAGCCGCCGTCTATCGTGAGAGTCATGAAATAACGGTCGTTGCCAGCCTGCATTTGTAGCATTGTGTCGATGTCACTGTTGGACGGTTGATTGTTGAGGTAGAACTGCCCCGAGGTACGAAGGACATCTTGATGGATGATTTCCGCAAACTCCGACTGGATGCGAAAGAATTCTTGTCGGAGGTCCGCGTCCTAGATTGCCGACATGCTCTTTGCCCAATCTTTGAGTTTACTCGGTAGCAGAAGTTGATGATGGTCCCGTACGATCGCCCGCATGTGATGGATGGCGTAGTAGGCACCCTTCTGACCGCCAGGCGGCTGCTTGACGCAGCGTCGTCAGATTGTGGGAGAACACGTGCTTGCCGTGCTACGAATAGGCTTGGTGAAGGTGCCTCCAGATTTGGCGTGGCCGGGAGAACATCATCAAGAACCTTCTTGACATTTGTGTAGTCTACGTTCGACTGACGGTCCGGGTCGAAATACGTGGCCATGGAATATTTGGGGCTTAGAAGGATGAGCGTGCAATGTGTGTCACTGCAGAAAACACGGAATGTTAAAAGATAAACGATCGAAATCTAAGAATTCATATGTTACGGGCCGGTTGAGGGGAGGACTTACTCGGGAAAGTAAGGCATGAGGAAGTTATCCTTATCTTGGTTTGCCAGAATGACGCCTTCGAGGTAAGAACTCGCGACTTGCCGGTCCCCAGCGCTGCCCAAGATCTTGGCACGCATGTAGAAGGGGTCGACTATCACGATGTCCGGGGTCTTGTCGCGAATGATCCCGCATCTCCATACTCATCGAAAATAGCCGAACGAAGGTGTAGTGCAGCGGATGAAGGTTCAACATAGCGTGGATGTCATCAAACCGCAGGACGATCGTATGCCCGATGGAGTTATCCACAAAGCCCTTGCCCTCTGGCACCTTGGCCGCGAAAATCGGGTATGCCACATCCTTCTCTCTGAGACGCCGCTTCTCCAAAGAAAGAACACTGTCATGCAGACTCCGCATAGCACCGGTTGCAGCATTGAGCATATTTGTCGGTAGCATCGCCCTACCCGCCACATGCACCCTCCTCGAGATATCCTTAGGTGAAGGTGGCCCGTCCTGAGCACGGATCGTACTCGGTGCCGGCTGGCTCGCACCCTTCTTAGTCTTTCTTTTGCGTGCCTTCTTCTTCTCCTGTAATGGGACCGAGTTCTGCTCACAGACCGCCTTCTTGAGTGTGTTGGGGCTGATAATATTTCGCACCTCGCCTATCTAAGGCTCGGTGAAGTCGGCAGCTGGAGGCGTCTCCTAAGAGCTGAACGCCAGACGACGCCTGTTGCAACTTGGTTTCTCCGCGGTACCAGCTAGATCGCGCATGTCTTTTGTTGGGTTGGGTTCCTGAGAAGGAGTCCCCATGAAGTCGCCATCGTACCCATGATCGGCAAAGTACTGATCGACATTGCCAAATGTATCGTCGTCGTTGTCGTTCTGATCCTGTGCCATATGCATGTTTGGATCCAGTGGCATAGGGATGTCCGGCACCGTTGCGGCGGACTTGCCATGGGGCCGACTTGGCGCCGGCACGACTGGCGGTGTTGTCTTTGGGGTGGTGTCCCCCGCCCCCAAACGAATCTGGCTCTTCGGCCAAAGCAGGGGCCAGCTCAGGCAGGCGCTGAGGGTCATCACGTCATCATCGTCGGCCCCGATGGGTCGAATCGGAGGTAACTACTCATCGCAGCCTGGCAGCACCCGAACCAGTTGAACCCTAAACAAGTTGGGTGGCATCTGGGTACAGTGGAACAAGGGGTTGCCCGGTTGAACGATTTTGCCCTTGGCGACATCGAACAACTCGTTGTTCACGAAGTGCAGGAGAGTGCACGAGACGTCGGCGGCGCCCTGCGAAAACATGTAGGGCGTCAGGGATGCCCAGCCAAAGGCAAGGAGATGAAGTCCTCGGCCGAGAGAGGCTTAATTAGTTACCATGATGATGGCGTCGAGCTCGGCTAATGTCGAGGCACCGCCAACGGCGGGCGTGTAGTTGACGGAGGGGCCGCTTGCTGCAGAGGTGCCGGCCGGCGTACACCCGGGTGCATTAAGCTCCCGTGCCGGCGTCGGAGACACCAATGCCGGCTCCGCCGGAGGCACCAATGGCCCTGCCATTGCATTCTGCGAGTTGCTGGCCGTGAAGCTAGGAATCGGGGGCGGCCCCTGTTGGCCGCCCGCAATCCACGCACTCAACCCCTCGATCAAGGTAGGCACAATGGCGGTGATCGTCACTCCGAGTTGTTGTTGCACTTGCTCTTGGACAATCTCCGGAATTCGCGCCACCTGTGCCTTGAGTTCTTGAACCTCGCGCGCCTGGCTTTCCGAGCTGGTCTTTTTCTCCTTCCGCACACCAGCGGTATAGTATGACCTCCATTTTGTCGACAAGCCTTTGCCAGCCACACGACCAGCTGACGTCGGCTTACTGAGCTTATCCTTGTTCTTCATTACATTCAACGCCCTATTTAGAGTGGTGTACCAAGGGTTGCTCTTAGTCGACCCCGCGCTACTTCTTTCAGTCGCCTGCGGAAGGAATGTGAACCATTTAGAAATTTGGCTTCATTAATTAGAATGCAACCATATGGAGCTAATTACGCAGGGGTGTATACCTTACCAGAACAAGCTCAAGCTTCCTGGTCTTCGGATCCGTGGTAAGCTCCTTTGTTTTCGGGTCCTTCTTGTACCGGGCCCTGACAAAGTTCCTGGTCTGCTTGTCACCGTATTTATCGAAGAGGGGCGGTAGGCCTTGCTCGGCACGGTCCGCCTCCTCCTTGTCCCATATAGGCTCCGCCACTCTGTAACCGCCGGGACCGAGTGTGTGTTCCCCTATGTTCAGCTCCCGCATTTCTTTCCCCCACTGACTTGATTGGGAGTTTGCGGTGCTCGAGCAATTGATCTTGAAGTCGTTGTAGTCATCTTCGGTGATCGAAGAATTTTTCTCCTTGATCTTCTCATAACTCTCATCTTTCTCGATCATTCTCTTAACATTGCTTTTCCAAGTAGACATGGCCTTGCTCATCTTCGTGAGGGCAGCATTGTTCACTTTATTCCCTTTGAGGCTTGTGTTTGCAAATTCAGCGGGGAACTTGTATCGTTCGTGCAGCTTCGTGAAGAGGAGGTTGCGCAAATTCCCTCGGTCATGATGCCTCAGGTTCTCGGTGTTGATCGACACGGTGCTCCGGAGAATGCACCCGAGCTGAAGCGAGTACCCCTTGACTATTCGTTCGGGCGCCGTTGGATTCCCGTTGGAGTCCACTTCAGTAACTTCCTCCTTGAGGGTGAGGAGCACGATCGGGCACCGGTCCTTCCGTTGCCTCTTTGGTTGGCTGCCATCTGTGCGTGCGCCGCCATCATCAGTGGTGGCTTCCTCGGCGGCACCATCAGTGGTGGCATCAGTGGGGTCATCCTCGGCGGTGCCATCAGTGGTCTCAGGATTGGTGGGGAAGGCGGCGTCCTCATACAAGTGAGGTTGTTCCTCCATCTCCTGGAAAAACTCCCAGAATGCCTTGCCGCCCGAACCCCCGGCCTCTTCGTTGTTGGCCATGTTTCTCTCTAAATAGGAACAAAGTTTGGTCAAAAAGTTGGTTATTGTCAAGGAACAAGATCATGGTCTCATCATTTAGGGTTTGTCGACACCGAGGCATCCTAAAAGCTAAGCTTTTATCATTGAGGGTTTTTTGACGCCGAGGCACCCTAAAATCCTACGCTTTCATCATTAGTCACAAGTACCCCATATGTCCTATTTTTAGGAAAGTCATGCTAAAATTCACGAAAAATTTCAGCATGACCTTTGCTGAAAATAGGACATATGGAGTACCCGAATTTGCTGGAACGGAAGTTAATCGACATTCCAGCAAACTTAAGGGCCTCTCGGGTGGACAAGGCAAAAAAGGCCTCCATCACAACATGGAAAATACATTGGCATGTGAAGAGGTGAAACAATATATGCATCTCCAAGCAGTATCATTCAACATTTTGGACAAACCACTACAAGCAATACTGGATCAGAATAACTTTGCTGTGTATTAGAGTTCTGCTTGCTTTTATTGTTTCCACCCTTTACTGTACGTGGTTTATAGTGTCCTGCAGAAAAGCTCTGCTTTTTGAGTATGTGTGAAGAGAAAACCAATTTTTATCTGAATAACATAGGATTTTAAACAAACTGTTAGTGCACAACAAGATGAAGGCGGCATGGAAGGAAATTCATAATTAGAGGTCTACCTTTGAGTGGTACCATACATGTACTGAAAAGAGTTGTGGCATAGATTTTGTTGTTCGCATATACCCTGCAACGAAACTCGGCCTCTGGAATTCCTAGACTTGTCAGCATCAGATGCATTTTTATTTATCCTACAAGGAATTCTGCCTTTTGTTGGGATGTTATGCAACTTTCAGTAATATAAGACAACAATTTCAGCTAAGGGTTCAAACAGCCACTGAAAAAACATTTATAAAGTGCAGCGGATAAGGATTTTTGTTGATGCTCTCAAATTCTCTCTGTCTGATCACAACAACTGCTTTAACCTAGACCAATGATAGTCCTGTATGTCATATAAGGTAAGAAGAGTGAAGTGGATAAGGATTTTTTTTGTTAAACAGAACATAGTTTACACATATTTCGTCAATTACTTTATCCAGAACATCAACAAGACACTCAAGATGCTATGCATACTGGCAACTATCTAATCCAACAAAAGAAATCAACAACAAACCCCCTTAAGAAGCCAGCTGGCATATGTTTATTTTATAAATAGTAAAATGTAAGCATTAACATTCCTTTAAGCATGAAAATGAAAAGAGAGGATTGAAACAGTTAAAGGAAGAAATAACCACCTTTTTTTTGTCAAGCCATTCCTTTTCAGTGAACCTTTGTTAGGCAAGCCTTGTGGCATCTGTAACCCTGAAATTTAGTAAACCCATGATATATGTGACCCCTATAATTTAGTAAACCAGTGATATCTGTGGCCCTAGAAGATACTGTAACATACTGTAATGGAATATAAGATAACATTGCCAAGAAAGCGTTTAAATACTAAAATCAACATACTTACTTTGAAATGCATAGATATTGTTCACAGCCATATTCTTATACCCACAAAGTAGCATGAACTTCAGTATCATTAGCACTGCCAAATCTGTAAACAGGAGAACTAATCTCATAAGAAACTTTTCTTTACACTGCCTGTGATATCTTGTTGTATGCCATTTCAACTGTGAACCTGTCCTATTACTGATGCAAAGCAGCTGCCATTTATGTGATTTACATTCCCATATGCAGTTAACTCATGCCTGCGGATATTAGATTTTGTCCGGACCAATTGCTTAACCCTTCTACAAAATGAGGATTTTGATAATAGTCTTAATTCCGCTTGGTGATTCTCCTTTAAATGAAAGATTAACAGGCCAAAAGCATCGCAAGAAAAGAACATGATTGCATACTGCACATCTAAGAAAATGAATATATGGATAACTGAGAACAAGTTCGAATGCATATTCATGCTGAAATTTGCAAAAAGTAACAGACGAAGACTTAGTAAAATCGATGGTCTGCACCAAAAACATTATAATGTAAAGACTATCAGAAATCCTCAATGGCTCACACATAAAATGCAGTAAGTTTTCTCTGAATTTTGTTCCTAAAATTACATGATGGCGAACACTACAGGCCAGCAAGAGAATTGATGAACTGCTTGGTATACAACATCTAGTCAAGTGTCTAGAATATTCTATCGACGAATAGACCAAACAAAAGGTTTACCTGATTGTAGAATTTCATTGACAAATTCCAAAACTGTAATTTGAGACAAGATCACTGGGCAAGTCAAAGCGCTTAACCAGAATTTCATGAACAAATTCCAAAAACACAAAAAGTCAGCATAGCGTCGTTGCAACAAAATCCTGCCAGATAGAAATAAAGGTGGAACCACCATAAGAACAAATTAGCTCATGAACACATCATAAAAACATGACAGGGCAAATACTGCCCAAACAAAGTACAGAGAAAAGAGAAGAAGCAAAGAGAGAGGAGCACCTCGACCAAATTCTGGAGGAAGACGTCTTCCACTCCTAGAGCTTCTGGAGCCGACGCCCTCATCCATGAGATGAGACGAAGAGGAGAGACGAGTTGCTCCTGCTGCTGCCTCCATATCTCTCTGCCCAACACCCCTGCCTAGAGCGCCGCCTTCCTCTCCTCCCCCAAGCACTCTCCTGCCGACGACGGGTCGAGCCCGACGGGCACCGACGGAGCACAGGGCGAGGCTGCTGCTCCCCTCCTGCCGAGGCAGGATCGAGGCCGACGGGCGTCGGCAGGGCACGGGCCGGCCGAGGCCGAGGCGACGGCGGCGGCAGGAGAGGAGGGGGCTGCGGGGGCGCGGGCTAGGTCTGGCTGCCTCTTCTCTTTTCTCTCGCTGCCGCTTCCCCTTTTCTTTTCCATCGTGCCCGCTCGCCCAGGCCGCCCGCTCGCTCGCTAGCCGCGCACTCACGAGACCGACAGATGGGCCCGCCGCGGCTGAAGCGGAGGCGTCGCCGCTGGGTGCAAACGAGGACGGTAAAAAACGCCCTGCCAACCCACGACACTGGCAACCCACGATCGATCGCCAATGCTTTCACCCCGACAAAGGCACGCACACGCCCTGTCGCTGCTAGGCTGGCCCCTGCGCAAGGATGGCCCATGCGTCAGTCGCTCTAGCCTGATTACGCAACGTACAGAAAAACGAGCGGCGGGATTTTCACCAGGGCGACGGAAATTACTGTTACGTCGCCAGCGAGGCGAAGCGTGCGCGCAGGATGGATTTGAATTCGCGATGGCGCTGGATGGGCGGGTACTCTAGCAGCTTTTATATGTTAGATAAGCACACATCCAGCTTTCACTACACAAAAATATATATCACTAGGGGCACCAAGCTTCCTCCGGTACAAACAAGGTAACAACAATTTGTATCACAATGCATGGGCACCAAACTTGTTTCCACCATGATATGCATGCAAGGTCTGCCGCTGCCATAGGATGCATAGTATAGGACTACGAGGTTTCAAGAAGGAAGTTGCTAGATGTTGGCCCCTTCGTGGTTAACCGAACCAAGTTACACCATAGGTCATGATACACCGATCCACTGCTTCCTTGTTGGCTTCTGACAGAAGTTCATGTCACGAACCGAAGGCAACCCATGCAAGCAGTGTGGATAACCTGCATGGTAGACACACCCACGAATTTTGAAGTTTGCAATTCTGTTGTTAATCCCAATCTCATAGGTGTTTTAGTTTTCCACCTAGCAAATAAACACCGGCCATGCAGTGCGGCGTGGCTTTTTTTTTACAGCAAAAGGCATTATTTCTCAGACAATAGCCATAAAGTTTACAAGTAAATTGGAAATAAAGCCATGGATACTAGACTCCCAAAACCTATTAGTGCAGCTTGAGCCTCTTGACGACAAGGCCGTATCTGTCACCAGAAAGATATGTTTGCCGCCACTGTAATTGCATTCTGCAATGGCATGGAGTTGCAGCTAGTCGTAGTCGCTTACAATTTCAGTCGGTCAAGGGGTGCGTGATGCCACGTTCGACATAGTTAGTCATGGCGGTACAACCTGATCTGTGCTGTTAATCAGTTTGTGTAATAAGACATTTAAATAAGACGAGAATAATGAGAAAGTCAGCAACGGCTTTACTCATCACCAAATAATGACACGTGTGTGTGTGTGTGAGAGAGAGAGAGAGAGAGAGAGAGGGAGGGAGAGAGAGTGTCCCACCAGCTACGTCTGTGCTGAAATATATTGGCCGCCTCTCTCCATCAGTTTGGATATTTGGATGAGTTGGCTGGAGCATTAATTCAATATGATATGATATCCGAGCCAGGAGGTCTTGAGTTCAAGACCCTGCGAACGCAATTCAATAGTATGCAATCCCCGTTTATGTAGCTTTAGCTAGCATCACAGTACATTTTTCTCCAAACAAATTATTGAACTGTTAGATCATTAGTGTGTTTAAACCAGATAAAATGGGACCCAGTTTACATTCCTACTACCAGCCCCAATTCTACTCCAACAATAAACTGAGACTTGTGCCTGCCTTTCTGTTTGAAAGTTATGTTCGTGCCACTATCCAACACCAAAATTTGGGAGCTATCACTAAACTATTCAAATTGTGTTTATGTCACCAAGCCGTGCGAAGAAATTAGACATAACTGCACGACGTTAGGGCTCTTTGACCTCAAGTAAGCCCTTGTTGTGGTCTCCTTTTACCAGATTCTCCATCTGGGCCCCATCATTTGGTCATTTCATCACAACTTACCGCTGGTACTTCCATTGTAAGCTAAGCATGAAATCATTTAATATTATAGTACGACGGCCTTGGAGAGGAATCTTCACTATTGAAGGAGAGTTCTTGTTTGTACATCGTCAACTTTCATTTCGTCATTTTTTTCCAATCTTATTCAATGCGAAACTTTCTGTTCTCTTCCAGGGTTTTTTCTTTTCTTGTTTTCCTATAGAGCTAATCTCGCTCACCAAAAAATTACTTTACTTCAATTCTCAATAGCATGCACCATGCATTAAACAAATGTTCACAAAAGTAAAAATAAGCTCGTGCAATTTTGAAATTTGTTCATACTATTCAAAAAAAAATTATCATTTGAAAACTGTGCACATTTTGAATACGTTCATAATTTTTGTGGCATACTTTATATATTAATATTGGTAACATGTAAAAATTTGCTAAAGGCATTTAAGAAATGTCCGCTTGTTTAAAAGTCTGTTTCATGATATTTGAATTGTTGTATCATAAAACTAATAAATGTGTACATGCAATGCACATTTATATTATTATGAAGTATATTAATTGCACATGGATATTATGTATGATAGTGGTAATTATATGATTAGTGCTATATTTGGTATTATATTAATTGTAAGGTAAACATGTTGAGTGGTCGTCATTGGAGCAGTCTAGGTCGTTGGATTGACCTAGTTGACGGCCGAGATTAGTGGGATCTGCACCTTAATTTCTTTTTATATTGGTATAGATATAGATGCCAAAAAATTGTTCATGCAATTTTATAAAAAAATCATAACATATAAAAAAATGTTTCTGCCATTTAAAAAAAAGTTGTAACACATAACAAAATGTGTGCATGTTTTCAAAAAATGTTCACCATGTATTCCAGAACTTCAATGTGCATTTCGCAAATGTTCAACATTTACTAGGATAATCTTCAATGTTTATTTTCAAAATGCTCAACCTATATACGTAAAATGCTCAATATGTTAGAAAAATGAATATATATTAGAACTGTAAAAAATAGAAAACTATAGAAATAAAAGTAAAAGGTAAGAGACAGTAAAATAATAATGATAAAAATATCGAACGGAACCTTTGTATAACCTTTGTATAACGTTCCTAAAACCGCCCATGGAAGGTTCCAAACTGGTTCAAACCAATCCCAGTTGTAGAACATTGTTGGGCTGGCCCACCACATAAGACACTGTAGGCTACCATTTGCGCCAGGTGTCGCCGCCTTATTACCTTAAAAGAAGTTTGGAATCTCGTTTGTCATCACTTCCAGAATACAATCTGGAGGTAAACCAAGCCAAACCTTACAAAGTCCTTCACTGACACCTAACTTAGCTAATTTATGTGCGGCAACATTCGCTGAATGCCTAACCCACAAAACTCTAAAATCAATGAAAGATCGAAACAGGGTCCTGATATCTTCCAGCCAAAGCCCTGACGCTGACAAGTTCTTCTCTGGATGGTTGATCATCTGCACAACAAGCAACCGAGCAACAGGCTAGCGTGTGCATGTCCGAGGGACTATTATGGTCTAAGGTCAATGGATTTTTGATAGCATTATGGATGTTGCCGTGAAGATTATCACCTTGGGGTTTTCTTTCCTCTTTTGAAAACTAAATTATTCTGTTTAAATGTTTGGTATTGTTTCTAATATAAAATAATATCTAATTATGTAAATCAGTGAATGGAGAGGTAGGAGGTTATCCTCCTTTTTGAGATAATATTTATATAATTAGGTGTTTATCCCTGCGAGAAACGCTAATTGGAAATGCTCAATTTACGGGGCCAACAATGCAACCATTTACTTGTACCCTTGTACATACTACCATATCAAACCATGGTTAATTCACATGTTTCTCCGTATATAAGTACGCACAATAAAGAATGAATACTATCCAGCGAAGTTCTCCTCATATATAGCCGACACACTTTCACTTTTGCATGCATGCAAGGTCAGATTCCTGTTCCCCAACATCCTGTCCAACACGGGGTATACTCCAAGTCTCCAGCATAGCTACGAATGTGAGGTATTGGGAATGTTCCTTCTACAATACCTACATCGTGCACTCAGTGCTATCCTCATATGCTCCCATCTATTTGGAGCTTCACACGGATTGGTACTGTTACCTTGGAGACGATCCCAGACAGATGTGCAATTGTATCTGGTCTGCCAAGTAAGCCGCCTTGCCGCAGCAACAACAAAGGCCTGCATATTTAGTAACGACACATCGTCGCATCAGGTCGGAAGGTTTCTAGTAGCATGCTTGCATTGCCAAATAGGCTGCCACTTGCCTGCATAGTCGGCAACACTGGATCGGGATGACATGGTATAGGAGGCATAGTCGGCAACACTAGACGAGGTTGTGTAGGAGAGAGAAATCATAAGAAAATGTTTATTTTCGCTTAATTAAAAGATAATCTTTTGGAAACCATACATGTCTCTCAACATATATTTGGGGCTATCTAGTGTTAAATATAAGATTATGAGATAACTGATTGAACATACGATTTTATTGTCCTCTCTGCATTACCTGTCATGTTTACCTTAGGTCATCTCCAACGCTGACCTCCAAATCAGACACTGCATGAGTATGCAGACTAATCCAGACCGGTATCCGGACATTGAAATGGGAGCCGTGCATCCGTATCTGCATCCATTTGAAAACAAATGTACATGAAATAAAAAAACTAAAATAATAGCGCTTTCTGCCATTGTGACGTAAAAAATTAGTGCCTTCACCAGTGTTCCGCCATTGTGAGTACTTAAAAAAGAAAAACAAGTGTAGCACTTGAAGAAAAAAATGAAATAATAGTGCTTCTGGCAAATGCTATTTTTTTTAAATGAAGGCGTACCCCGGCCTCTGCATCATAATGATGCATGCAGCCATCTTATTAAAGAGTCTTGAAGTAGCACAAAGTCATAAAAGTATTACATCTCAAATGCTAGCACCTTCGGCCAAATGCTATCACCTTCCGCCCAAGAGGAAAAAAGTAGCAGTGGCCTTCCGCCATCCGGATAGAGAGATGATACGTGGTGGCTTTCGATTCACCATGTGAATGTCCGGCCTCCCGTGAAGCACCTCTAGTTTGGTTTTGATTTGTGGGAAAACGGACGTCCGGACTAGTCTGCGGATCGATGTGGGAACGCATTGGATGGCAAATTCTGTCCGGGCAGCCCGGCCCAGACACTTGTGAGAGGTTTGAATGTCAGCTTTGAAGATGCCCTTATCAACGTACATGTCCTAAGCTAACCATCTCAAAAAGCTAACCATGTTGTCTACCTCTTGTATTGGTTGATGTTGGCTCAAAGCATGATGCTTCAAAGACAGCTAGATTCATTACTTTGTACAAGTTCGGGTTGTCGCAAAACCGACTGGAGTTTTATTTTTATTCAAAGAAGGGTTGATGTACCCTCCACATCATTGTGATGCACGCAGTCAGTCTGGAGTGCGTCCATCAAACAATGCGGGTGAATGTTACCGAGATCGGATGCTTGGAGAAGGTAAAATCGATGGGAGTACGACCTTGCACAAAGATGTCAAGTCCTCATCCTTTCTTTTTTTGTTATTGAAAAAATAAATTAGAAACAAGCTTGATTTAGAAAAGGAAATTAAACTTCCTGACCATGTCAGACTAAAGTAATTGCTTCATGTATTTGTCAAGAAGATCAAATTGTCCCCAAAATAGGATAAATGATTGTCATTACTAGCTACAGGATTGTCATAGATGAAGCAAACTAAAACAGCAGCATGTGAGTCACTCGTAGTCTCCAAGGATGCATGAGAACATTGAAGTTTGAAGTAATTTACAAAGCAAGTTCAATGACTCGTTAAGCTTGTTAAACACACTTCATTTTAGGTTTTTCCATCACAAATAAAAACTGTTTAGTTCTTGTGTCGAAAGAAATGTTGTGCAAATGGCCTCGCCTGCGCAAACTAAACCACGTTGGGTGACTGGAGCAAAGCCAAAGGCTGCGAAAGGGGAGCTCCCATGGCCAATCCATGCCAGGTCTTTTATACTTGGGAGGCTACCCGGGCTAGCCTGGCACTTCTAAGCCAGTCGTATTTATCCCATATTTCCCTCATTTGCTCAGAATGCTATTTCTGCTCTTACCATGCAGGGCTTGATTTGTTGAAATGGTTGGATTTAGTTGTTTCGTGTTGGTTGTGGTAACGAAGGCGAGGTTTTTTGACCTAAACAAAAAACACCAATTCCATTCCCGATTACCAACAACCGAGCTGATAAGCAGCGCTTACATCTATGGAGTGGGGATAAGTGCTCACATTGCAGGACGTCATAGCCACCAACTACACTGGGGTGGCACGATGATGAATTGGATGCGTCTGCCACATATATGGGCATACGTGGGATCGTGATAGCTTTCCATCAGTTCGGCAGAGTTGCCATCGGTTCAAAATATCGATTTACAAAACAAAAAAAAAATTTAGCAACCATTTCATTTCACATAAGTACATGCAGCTTCATGAGTAGTTTGACAAAGAAAATGGTGTAGTTTTATCATAGTTTTTAAGTTGTGTGGAAGGATATTTCTAATGCTAGTGTGACATTTGCAAGCTTCTATTCCTTTCTGGTTTTGATCTCGAGCATCATCGACTACAGTAGAACATTCCATTATTCAGTCCAGATAATATGGTAGAGTATGGCAGCTTTTCTATGGTGGTCGCCTTAACGCTTGAAATCGACAAATTGCAGGACATAATATCATAAAAATGATAGAATGACGATTTTAAGAATATAAGGGTGAAAACCTAAATTTTGGCCTTGTGGTTGGATCCATGACGGCGACCCTTGAGTGTTGCTCCGTCCCTGAAGGCGTTTCTATAGAAGAACCTCGTCGTTCACGTCGTGTCATGAGATGGTTGGTACGGATATGGTCTTTGTTGCAGTTTGCCGATCCTACATCTGATTGTTTTGGGGCTTTATTTTTATTTCCTCCTATACGTTCTTATATGACTTTGCTAGTTGCTGGTGTGTTTACGTAACAAAGCCAACTTCTTATTACGCACGTGGCCATTACATGTTCAACTTCATTACATATAAATATACTACTTGTTTCCACCTTGAGATATGGATTAAAGGTCTCGGCGTACCAACAAGCTTGAACTGGTACAAACAAGCTAACTACTTGTTTCCACCTTGAGATATGGATTAAAGGTCTCAGCGTACCATTGGGTGGATGATATACGATTGCGAGGCTCTGGGAAAGAAGTTGCTAACTGTCGACCCGGTCGAGATTAAGCACACGAAGTTACGGTGTAGACCTGAGATGCCGAATCGGTGCTTGCACATTACGTTTCGAGGTGAGCTCACGTGAAGGATAGAAGCTTGCCAGTACAAGCAGCTACTGTGTTCGGTACTGCTGGTACACATACTCACCCGCGGAGACATGGCTGTTTGCCAACCGCTAATGAAGCTATGGATCTAACATTACCAAGTCCAAAAGCCTAACATCTAGCTCTAATCTCACCTTGGTCGAGTGACTGTCGGCTCTGCTCTAAAGCAAGACGGGGCGTGGAGAAGGAAAACTCTGGTAATGCACATGGTGCAAATAGAGAAATACTAATTCCCCTCACAGTATTGAAGAGATATATACTTGCAAAAAATGGTGCGATTTTCGAATATCTTCTTCTTATCATGAAAAAAAGGTAGTTAGATATTAAGTGGCACTTCGTATCCATATGTGCGACGAAGAACTTAGGTTTTACCTCCTCGTCATTTGTGGTAGAAATGGAGTGCTTACAACGAAGCACAATACATCATCGTATATAAGACGAGAGACCAGAAAGACTGGTCTTATCTAAAGGCAATTACGAAAATCTAGTGTTTCGTTCCATCTTGTAGCTATATGCATGTATTTATTTTAAGGTCTATATGTCCACACCAAATGGAATGCATAGTTCAAGCAGGATTATTATGAGGTCTTGGGAACTCAAATGCCTTTGTGAAGTCCTTATCCATATTTTGAGCGAAGAAACAGCAGCGTACAATCAATCAATTGGTGTAACTCAACTAAAAAGGGAAAAAAATAAGCATATAACAAAACACTCGTGATTATGATTTTAGTGGCGAAAAATACATTTTCAAGCCTAAGTGGTCGCATGCAAGACGAGGTGATTCTGTAAACATGGGAAATACACCACTGTGTGCACAGCGAGTAGTGGAGGCAAGACAAGGCTAAAAGAAAAGGAAGCCAGACGCATGATGAGTCTGTGGACTACATGAAGATTAGTCACAACAAGAATGTAAATCACAAGTCCTTGTTATGAGTATGGCCGGTTAGGCTCCTTCCCCACGACTTATCTTGGCATGCCGGTTAGTGATTCCTGTATCTTGGAGAAAGACCTTCGCCCTACAGTCACCAAGGTCCAACATAGATGTGGAACCTTGGCAAGGACAGTGGCTCTCCAAAGCGGCGAGAGTAGTGCTGATTAACTCATCCATGAGAAGCCTCTTGATGTATTTAATGGGAATCTATAGTTTGCAATAATCCCTGCACCATGACATAACCAAATACCAGTCCCGGTTCTTTTGGGCGGGTAATGGCGATAAACAGAAAGATCACATGGTTAATGGACGAATGTTTGCAAGCCCAGGGACCAGGGGTGTCTGGGGTCATTTCCTCAAACGCATGAACATCGCCCTTCTCTCCAAATGGCTTTGGAGGGTTGCCGCGGGAGAAGGCGAGTTGTGGCTAGACATCATCCGTGAAAAGTACTTGCTCGGCCAGCCTCTTCCTTTTGCCCGGCGAGCGGGAGGATCCAATTCTGGCAATCTATAATCCAACTCCTTCCCGTGCTTCGTATTGGTTCCTCAATCCCGGTTGGATCCGGAGTTAGCACCTTATTCTGGCTAGACCGTTGGTCGGGCCATCGGCCGTTCACCTCGCGCTTCTAGTTGTTATTCAACATTTGCACCATCCCCTCCATTTCGGTAGAGGCTGCCCTTAGCAACCTCGGCAACCTTTAGACGCACCTTTGGCCCCGCGGAACGGGACCAATGGGAGGAGCTCCTCGAATGCATGGCGCTTCAACGCCCTCCCTCGAGAAGAATTCCATCTCTTGGCAGTTATAGCCTAGTGGGTTGTTTTCTGCTAGATCCTTGCATAAGGCCATTGCGGCCACCCCTGTGTCGGACGAATTAAATCTCCTTAGGGAGATGAAGTTGCCTATGATGATTAGAATCTCTCTTTCCAACTGGTCCATGGGCGTCTCCCATCTTTTGTTGACGTGCTAAAGGGAAACGGGCGTATTGAAGGGACATGTCCCCTGTGTGAGACTCCGGAAGATTCAAACCACATTTTCTTCACGTGCCCTTCAATATTTTTCCTCTGGAGCTGCCTTAGGTAGGTGGCGGGTGGTATTTGCTGCTGCCTGCGCCCACCCTTTTGGGTAGTTGTGGGTGCTCTTGTCTGGACGCTATGGAACGTCCGGAAAAAGATGGTGATATTGGACATGTGGTTTCCGCGCGTGCGACTGACAGAATCTATAAATTGTGTGGTTTCTTACTACGCTGGAGACCGCTTGGCAAGCGGCATTCTCAAGACAACATCGACAGGATCATCGTCGAGCTTTGGTCATCTGCCTCGCGTCTTGTGCCTCCGACTCCCCCCCCCTCGCCTGAGCCGGATTAGCACGCCTTCTATTTGTCGTTTTATGGGTGTTATGTGTTGTGCCCCTATCTAGACTCTTTTATTTTTCTTTTGTCGCACCTTGGCTCCTGTACTCTGGAACGTTTACTGGTCTTGAACTTGTGTTTGTGCTCGGTGGTTGCTTTACAATATAAAGCGGGGGAGCCCTTTTTTTCGCCGTTATGAGTATGGCGGGTCGACTTGCATGATTTGAATGGAACTAACCCGGACTGACGTCGTTTTCAGCAAAACTGCCATGGTGTTATTTTTGTGCAGAAATAAAAGTTCTCGGAATGACCTGAAAATCCATGGAGCAACTTTTCAGAATTAATAAAAAATACTGGCGAAAGAATCAGCGTCAGGGGCCCCACACCCTGTCCACGAGGATGGGGGGCGCGCCCCCTCCCCCTGGGCGCGCCCGCTGCCTCGTGGGCCCCCTGGACGTCCACCGACCTCAAATCCAACTCCATATATTTGCTTTCATGGAGAAAAAAAATCAGAGAGAAAGTTTCATCGTGTTTTACGACACGGAGCCGCCGCCAAGCCCTAATCTCTCTCTGGAGGGCTGATCTGGAGTCCGTTCGGGGCTCCGGAGAGGGGGCTTCGTCGCCGTCGTCATCATCAACCATCCTTCATCACCAATTTCATGATGGTCACCGCCGTGCGTGAGTAATTCCATCATAGGCTTGCTGGACGGTGATGGGTTGGATGAGATTTACCATGTAATCAAGTTAGTTTTGTTAGGGTTTGATCCCCAGTATCCACTATGTTCTGATATTGACGTTGCTATGACTTTGCTATGCTTAATGCTTGTCACTAGGGCCCGAGTGTCATGATTTCAGATCTGAACCTATTATGTTTTCATTAATATATGTGAGTTCTTGATCCTATCTTGCAAGTCTATAGTCACATATGTATTATGATCCGACAACCCCGAAGTGACAATAATCGGGATACTTCTCGGTGATGACTGTAGTTTGAGTAGTTCATGTATTCACTATGTGTTAATGATTTGGTCCGGTACTTTATTAAAAGGAGGCCTTAATATCCCTTAGTTTCCATTAGGACCCCGCTACCACGGGAGGGTAGGACAAAACATGTCATGCAAGCTCTTTTCCATAAGCACGTATGACTATATTCGGAATACATGACTACATTACATTGATGAACTGGAGCTAGTTCTGTGTCACCCTAGGTTATAACTATTACATGAGGAGTCGCATCCGACATAATTATCCATCACTGATCCAATGCCTACGAGCATTTCACATATTGTTCTTTGCTTATTTACTTTATCGTTGCTACTGTTACAATTACTACAAAACTGCTATCGTTACTTTTGCTACCGTTACCGTTACTTCCATACTACTTTGCTACTAAACACATTATAACAGGAACCCCCCTATAGCAACGCTTTTTCCGTATCTAAAAGTTCATATATGTGTTGTTAGTGTCAATACCAACGGTTTGGGATGCGTTGCCTTATCCAGTGTTGCTAGCGCATATTACAACGGCTATACCACCGTTGGTAAAAGGGACCGTTGCAAAAATGCAACACATAAAACAGACTTATGCAACACCTTTATATGTTGGTGCTTAATTTACATGAATCAACATCCCATTGATTGGCCATAGAGAGTTTGCAATGCTTCAAATCTTGGTACATATATAATGTGAATAATATTATTTTCTATACATATTGCTAGCAACTAAATTAATGCTCCACATAATGGTGATAATTATATATGCATTTCAAGTGAACAAAAAACAAAAGAATATACTCACGGGAGGAAGAAATCATATATTACATAAAATTGTTGGATTACAACAGTGGATATTACAGGAGGAACTTCATCCAAATGTGATGCATAATCTAAATATTTTCTTGACAACAAGATGAAAACCAAAAGCATCCCTCAACATCACTACAACTTAACTAAAACTTAACAGAGGAACATCATTCCTACAACTTAACTAAAATTGAAAGCATTCAACATCATCATCATCATCATCATCATCAGTATATTTGCCACATACCCATATAATCATCCATTTATCTTTTGAACCTACAAACAAAAAACAAAATGAACTGTTAACACACAATGCATTAACAAAAAACAAAAAAACAAATAACTTTCTGTGGTAATGTAAGTGTAATTAGAGAACATGTAATACATTTTAAACATCTCACAATGGGTCCTGTTATGTCATGGATTCAGATGAAAAATAAGATGGCCACTATGGGACGATAAAACTGGAAACTCAAACTAAAATATTCCAAGGAATATTTAGAAGGGACCATGTATCTATGTTTCTGTAGAAAGACGCGTTTTGGCTCCTGTATATGGGATGAACACTTAAAAGGAGGACATTCATTTTGTTTTGGTGATATACGGAAGATCCATTGAAATGTTCTATAGACAACACAAAAGAGATGACTGGTTTTTCCGTTTGGTCTACCATTTTTACACTATAAAATGCGAGGCAGACAACCTGGATTTCTGGTTCATTTATGTTCAAGAGTTTCCAAAGAAACCGACTGTAAGACTTAACAAATGCATATGTACGCATATGAAATACATGGTATACATACTCATCTAGAAGATATATTTCTCGTGCGTGATACATACATGTAGCTTAATTGTTTCCCTTTTAAATAGTATATCAAATCATGGATTAATTAATAGATTTATTTCGCTCGTACTGATTTGAGATGGTTTTGCTCTCTTTCGTATAGGGTCAAAACAAAAACATAGATTTAGAACTTAAAAAAACATAGATCATATACTACACATACCAATATCAAAAAATGCGTGGCTGTGTATATACGTATTGTAAGCATCATTAATCCTCTTTTAGCTTAGCCCCACTGAAACTAATCATATGATCCATGCTCTCCAAACTTATATGAGCTCCTCATGCATGCATCATGCAAAAAGGTGTAAAGTAGTAAATAAGAAATTGTCCTAGAAATCAAACCTCTAGTCCAGTACGTGCGTGTATAAAATAGAACAGTATGAAGCCAATACCTACACCCCTGGAGGCACGGGATGCAGCAAAAGCGCAGATGAGAAGTTCATTCAGCCATTATACGTCCTCGGTGGGGGCTCTCAACTTGATTATCCTCTTCATCGCCTGGGCTTTCGTCAGGTGATCTGTAATGACGTGCTCAGTGAGCTTCCTTTTTTTGTTACACACTTTCAACATGAATCAGAAGCATACAGCATGAGTCTTTCCTTTAGTATATTTTCCATTATATGAGAATGGAAATACATGTATGCAAGATCATATTTTGTGCTTAAAAAATAAATGGAGACTCAACTTATCTACTCACAATGCATGCCTAGTAACTGCACATGTATGTATAACATATATATGAACTACAACAAACATACAGTTTAGTATCATGGATTCAGTCAACGAATTACAAAAACCAGATCTTAATTTCATAACAGCTCTTCCTAAGCAAGTTCTAGCACCATAAATGTTCTTAATTATTTAGTACATCAATTTAACAAAAGAACGGCATTAAAACAAACCAAGTAGACAAATATATGAGGAAAGAGGTTAACTAAGAATCATTTTTTGATCTCGCGTGTTGTTTCAAATAAATATTGTTACGGTGCCACTGCCAACTTGACCTCCTGATGCATATACCTTCAAGTCTGCAATAACACTATCAAAGATATTCCATCTGAACAGAGTGGTTTGTGCTTTTAAGCTGTGGATCACTAGGTGAGGATAAAATTGAAAGAACATTTCAAGTAAACAAACCCATACCTTTTGCATGTAAGGAACATAGCGAAGTAGATTGAACAAATCGTGTACTGCTCCAAACCGACTTATCCACTTTCCAACAATATTAGAAGTGGTGCTTGAGTTTGCTGTGCAGAGGTACGACCACGCCTTCGCTGAATTGAATCACCTAATTGCTTGTATAGCACAAATTTAGCCATCCATGTAATACGTATCTTCAGATGTCTGAAATTAAAGAAAGCACATTATCAATATTCCCCAAAACAAAACTCTAGGCTGTACATCCCAGATTTCAGTAGCACAACACAACATAAAAATCCTCAAAAGCAAAAAACCTACTCTCTTCTTGCTCCTTCTGTACCTGCGACCAACCTGCAATAGTTCCTCTTCTCGGCAACTTCACCAACAATAGGGGCTGTCTAATCAGATACAAACTGTCTTTGATGTACCGCCTTTTCCACTGCATTGGATTTCAGTTTTGGTTGGGCATGGAATGCGAAATTGGAAGGATGTCCTGGTGTAGTGGATATTAAAAGGTTGCAGAGCAGGGATCAGGGAGAGGATTCCTATTCGCAAAAAAAAGGGAGAGGATTCCTGGATCGTTTTACATGGAGGACACGTGAATAGTGGAGAACATTTAGGAGGAGGAGCACTGGAGGAGGACGAACGGGGCTACAGATGTGGATGATGCATTGGTACCGCGAGGGGCTACGGATGTGGAACGAGGGGTGCGGTTGCCTGTGCTTGTTCATGGCCGTACCTTGGATTCACCACTGGTCTCAGGGGAGCGGTGACGAGGGGCGGCGCGCCGGGATGCAGGGCTGCAGGGGTGGTGACGAGGGGCGGCGCGCTAGGACGGAGGGTCGCAAGGCAGCGGTGAGGAGCGTCGCCGGGACAGAGGATCACAGGGGAGTGGTGAGGGGCGGCGTGCAGGGATGCAGGTAGGTCGCAGCCGCGCATAGGAGTGGCAACGACTGACGGGCGGCGGCGGCCGGCATGGGAGGGCTCGAGAGGAGAAGGTGAGGCTGAGGAAAGGGAACGACGTAGGTTAGTCGTGAAAGCCAACTTGGGCTGGGTTAGTGCATTGGGCTTTACATGGAGTTGTGGTCAGTTAATGGGTCACGAGCTGCACTACAACACATATGCTACAACGCCTATATGCGTATCTCTTTTAAACTTTGCAACGTATAGTCAAAATATCATAGAATACGTGTTGCATTATAGGGGGTATCCTTGTTGCAGATACTAGGTTATCCAGGTGTGGTTGAATTGACAACTCAACTGCTAATACTTGAGAATATTCTTTGGCTCCCCTTGTCTCGAATCAATAAATTTGGGTTGAATACTCTACCCTTGAAAACTGTTGCGATCCCCTATACTTGTGGGTTATCAATAGCTGGAGTAGGAGTTGGAGTTCAAGAGGAGGCTGGCAGACAAGATCTTGGAGAAGTGCAACCCAGATGAGTTCACAGTTCTTGTCCCTGGTGGCAGGCGCAAGAGCTCATGGAAGATCATCAGGTGGGCTAGGGCACAGATAGTACTCGCTCCTCACCCTTCTACCAGAGCAAAGTGGCGCTGTTTCTTCGAGCGTTACGATTGAGAGTTGTTGCTAGTAGTTATTTTAAGTATGAATGAGAGTCTGAGCTATGTATCCCTTCCATTTCTGCACAACTCTTTGTATGAAAGAATGTTGGATGGTGGAATCTATGAATGTTTGAATAAATCTATCAATGTTTGCATCAGTGTGGTCTGAATATATCAAACTTTGCATCGGTGTTTTGGGATTCTATCAATCTAGAACCAATGTGAAGTGCAACCCAGAAGTCACAAACACTCAGGTTTCATAGTGCAACCACTTAGGTTTCAGCAAGCAAATACATAGGTTTCAAAAGGCAAACACTCAAGTTTCAGCAAGCAAATACATAGGTTTAAGCACTCATACAGTGCAAACAAGACAGCTTTTCCAAATGTTGGAATCTTCAGTAGTTACCACTAGCAGTGAAATATGCCTTCCGCTTTCCAGTTGGCTTCCTAACACTCTTGGACCCCAATCTCCATGTCAGAGTGAGCAGCTTGCCCTGGAGCATTGAAAACTGTGTACCCCCTTCCTCTGCTCACTACTAGGGAAAAGGCTAGCAGCAGCGCGGGTTTTAGATGTATCAGTAGCGCGGGCACCCGCGCTACTAATACGGCGCTACAGCTAACTCATAGCAGTAGCGCGTGCCCTCCCGCGCTACTGCTATACAAGTCTAGCAGCAGCGCTGTTATGGGAAGCTTCGCTATCGCTATTAGCGCTAAGCGCTCTTTGGCCGGACACGCTCTCGCTATAGCGCGCTGCTGCTAACTTTTGTACACTCGCTCATCGCTAATTTAAGTAGTTTTTTGGCATATTTGTTTTGTATTTGAACCGGCTTTGTAGAAGAATCTTTAGCACATAGAAATTTCATCATGATACACATACAAATGCTGCGAGACCACAAATGTAATCATAGCATGTACATACAAATAGTCTCTTCATAATCATCATCCAACACAAAGTGATATCTTGTTATCATCTCGAAAATAGCAATACATGCAAGTCTCGAATACTTGCAACTACAACAACGTCATCCATCTAAACAAAGGCATACGCAAGAAGTGCTATCACTATGAGTGAGAGCGGAACCATGCAGATACATGAGGTGGCGGTCATGAGTCCTCTCTCGCGCTAGCGTGAACCTCAAGTAACTAGCTTCTCCTTCTTGTCTGCTTTTGAAGCCTTATGGCTGGCGCCCGTGAACCCATTCACTTGCGCCTGACACTCATGCCACTCGTTGTACACCCCCGGAACCTTCCCTTTGTACACGACATAGCATTTCCATCTCGCCATCAAGAAACTAGGTACTGTTAGAGATGCATGTTCATGAAGAGGATGTACAATCATATATATGCAAAAAACATACTAGAGCAACACCAAAAAGAAAGGTTAGCAACTAGATGCAACATATACAAGACGCAAATTAATTAACTAGAGGTACGCAGGTCATCATCGCCAACTAACAAAGTAGCGTTACGCAAGTTCGGCAGGACCGTGGACATCACAAAGTTTCATCGCTACAAAAGTATACAAGTTCAACCGACACATATCATCATCATCGGCATCATAAATCACTAGAAGTTCCATCCTTCCATATCATCGAGGACGAACCCTAGCTGCTTGAACGGCGTGAGGTCTAGACGTTGCATGCCTATGCGAGTTCGGACGTCAGCTCGCGATATAGGGCCGTGGTGGAACATCCCCTTCTCATCGACGACTTCTTTCATGATGATCGTCGCAATGTCGCTTTGGATGCGAAAGAAGTCATCTCTAAGTTTATAATTTGCTTCTCCATGAGATTCTAGCCACTTGTGGATATGATCATCATTTTGCTGTTAATGCTGAAGCTTTGGTGATCCGTGTTGAACTGAATCATGAGATGGACGATGTAGAATCCATCCTTCTTGCTTGGTTTTGGGACATGGATGCAGGAGAAGTTAGTTTTATCTTGCGAAACCCATCTTCTTGTTCCTTTGTTTCTGATATGCACGTGGCCACCTCTATAGCTGAAGCCTTGGAGAGCATCATCTAGAATATTCATTATGTGGGTGTAGTCCTTTTTCTCGTAGTCTCTCAAGGGTCAAAATACACGCGTGGGAGACTTGCGGGTAAAGAACGATAAGAACGGCGCGCCCGTTGCTGCAGGGAAAAAGACACCTCAAATTATTCCCCATATGAGAGAGAAGGAATGATTGAAATGTACGAAAGGGTTGTCCGGAACTGACTTACTTTGGATGATAAGGCACGAGGACAATTTCCGTCCTTATTCTGTACCATGAAGTTTTGGAGGTACTCCCTAGCAGTTTCACGCTCAAAGTCGCCGAGACTCAAGAAAGACTCGTGCATGTAGTACGGATCCGCCACACAGATTTGCGAGACTTCTTCACTCTTCACGACGGAGCTCATATGTAGCGCAAAAAGGCGGACGATAGTAAAATCAAGCCGCCTTGTTAGAAACATCTCAAAGATATGGTCAAACCGCAGGAAGAACACCTCCGCGGGCCGTGTGTCGACGTAGCACTTCCCCTCAGGCACACGAGCCGCGTATGTCGGATATCCTGGATCCTTTGAGGCTAGTAGGCTTTTCTCAGTCGACAGCACATGGTCGTGCAGTCTCCTGAGATCCCCTGATAGTGCCTCCAGCGGTTTCAGCGGTAGCATCGGCTCGCCCGTGAGATGGAACATGACCGCACCTTTCACGGGTACACGCTCTTGTAATGCATCGTCGCTGCTGTGTGCTCTATCTTGTTTGGAGGCGATTACCTTCCCGATCTCTTCCTCTCCTTTTCTTGGGCACACCTTCCGACCCTTCCTTATCCCCTGCCCAAGTGTTCCCGGGCTAAGCTTCAGACGACCCTCGCGCCCGGCTAGTTGAGCCTGTGTTGAGGCGGCATCTTGAGCGTGTCTGTGAGGATTTCATGAAGAGAGACTTTTGCATTCCATGGTACGGCCCTGCCCGTATATCATCCATATCCTCATTAGAAAGTCGATAGCCCGATTCGTCATATGGTTGACTCATCATATCTATGTCACACCATACGCGTTTGTATTGAGGTAATCCATAGGGTCGACCTCCGTCTCATCATCCATTCTCTGTTCTCTGGTACATCAGCCATACTATTGCACCCGTTCATCATGTCGTCCGCCGCTCTCACCCGGCACTACTACAGAGCTGGTAATTGCGTAGGTGGGGTGGTGGTCTCCGCACATGCTTGTTGATGTGTGGTAGTTATTGGTGTGCTCTCGGCCGGCTCCAGACGAATAAGATTCTTCGGCCATAGCAGCACCCAACCCTTGCATCGTCCAATCCGCGGCGGGGTCTCGTCGTCCGCTCCCACATGCTGTACTGGAGGAGGCAAATCCTCGTGCCCCGATTTCACACTAGTCAAGCTAACCCTGAAGTGCCCAGCGGGGATCGGGTGGTTGTGGAATGTGCGTTGAGAGGGGTCCATTATCATCCCCTTTCCCACGTCCACCTTCTAGCCTTTGATCAAGTAGAGTATGGTGCATGGGGTTTCTTTCGCCTGCAAACACATATGTTTGTGGTGTAAAACAACCGAAAGGCAACAAAAATGGAATATTATCTATATATATATGTTGGTGCGAGATGTAATTACCGTGACGGCGTCGAGCTCAGCCAAAGACGAAAGCCCACCTAGCGCGCCTGAGACTGAGGACGGGCTGCTATGAGCGGGAGCGGCTGCGAGAGGAGGCCCGCTTGCTTGAGCAAGTGATGGTGCGATGGTGCTGTTGTTCATGGAGTTGCTCGCGACGAAACTGGGCATCGGGAAATCATGTACCGTCTTGTCTCGATTTTCCTTCGCCCGATTGATGATAATCGAACCAAGTTAGTAGCGAAATCATTTCTGCAGCGATTACAACTGCATTGAATGCTCGCAGTAGCAACTCATATTTGTCCTCGGCTGCTTTTTCGCGTCCTCGGCTGCTTTTTCTCGACCGCAAGCTTCACCTTTGCGTCGATGTTTGCCTGACTAAACTTCTTTTTCGCTTCTTGGCCTCTGGGCGTCGTTGTAAACACCTTCCACGTGGCGCCGTCTCGGCGCCGTGCACACACGACCATATTGCGCCGCTGGTCCAATGGGAGTCCCTTAAGTTCGTTCAAGGCCGGTTGAGAGGGTGTCCCACTTGGGCCTCATCGAGAAGTAGGGCTTTGGCTGCAAGCGGTGTTGCTTCTCCAGAGTCTAATCAATTTCCTCGTGATCTTGTCCGTGTAAAAACCTTTTCTCCTTGTCCCACTTGTAGCGGGCCTGATGAAGTCATGCTCCAAGGGTTGGTGAACTTCGCCAAAGGGCAGGAGACCCGCGGCTTCACGTTCGCGTCCTCCTTATCCCATATGGGCCTTTTACCGAGGTAGCCACGGCTTCGAGGCGATGCTTCCGTGTTCGGAGCTGAAGGCTTTTGAATTTCGCAGCCTTAGCCTTGGCTGCCTCGGTAGCGCAAGTGTCCTTGAACTTTTCGAACTCCTCTTCCGTAAGTGTCGGATTTTCCTCCAGAATCTTGGACAGGGTTCATCAGCCTCAATAGCTCGTTTCACCCTCCCTTTCCAGGAGGCCAAATCATTGCTGAACATGCCCATGGCGTGATTGTTAATCTTTTTCATCTTCGGATCATCCCACGGTTGTTCTATGTTATCATCCCGGTCGGGGAACTTGAATCTCTTGTGCAACTTCGTTAGGAGCAACTGCGTCAAATGTTCTTTACTCCTTAAGTCATCATCGTTGATGCTCGCGCATTCCCGTAGGATGCATCCTACTTGATTCCCATAGCACTTGCGAGGTTCTTCCGGCTCTAACGGCTCAAACTTGCCAGGTGCCATCTTTGTGATCACAAGTCGTCCAATCCCTAGTTTGTTAGGTTTTCGTATCCTCTGCTTCTTATGCTTCCTCTTTCGGTATCGGCATCGGGGCCGGTACCTTCCCCGTCCGTACCTTCCCCACCGGTCTCGGCGCCGCCATCGGTGCCGGCGCCGTCGGTGTCGGCGCCGTCGGTGTCGATGTCGGCGTCAGTACCATCATCGAGGCCGACCTGCAAACCTTGCTTAGCAGTCAAATAGTCGAGGTACTCTTGTTCACCATCATAATCCATCTCGCCTCGCATCTTGGTCAAGGCCCGGTTTCTTCGTTGTTCGACATGTTTCCTATGATTAAGTGGCCTCATTTATTTCTAAAAGTATGAATAAATGAGAAATGACGTAAAAGAAATCTATGTGCCAGACTCGATATGCCAACTATGTAGCACAAATCATGCCTTTATTCACGGAAATTTCGGCATGACCTTTGCTAAAAAATGGACATATCGAGCGCCTGAAATTCACCGAAACGGAAATGAATCAACATTTCGGCGTAACATAGGCCACTCGGATCATTTTCCAAACATGACATGTCCAAAACATGACATATGCACATATCACATGTCCAGTTCAAATTTCCATATAAATTCAGCTAATTTTGAAACCTAGCTAAATTCATAACTAAATAGATAACCTAATTAATTAACATGAAGAACCCTAGCAGAGAGGGGGGTTTACAGAGAGTGCAGGGGCGAGGAGGGAGGCGAGGGCCGACGGGTCGGGGGCGAGCGCGCTGTCGGGGCGAAGCGCCGCACCGCGCCGGGGTCGAGCGGCTGGGTCGGGGCGAGCGGCGTGGTCGGGTCGAGCGGCTGGGTCGGGGCGAAGCGGCGTGGTCGGGGCGAGCGCGCGGAGTCGGGTCGAGGGCCGACGGGCGAAGCGCTGGGCTAGCGCCGGCGCCGGGCGGAGTCGGGGCGAAGCGCCGGGCCGGTCGTCTTGGCGCGGGCGGAGCGACGGGGGCCGGAGAGAGAGTCGGGATTTGGGGGGAAATTGTGGCGGGATGAAGCTGGGCGAGTGAGAATTTTGGGTTAAGTGGACGTAGCAGTAGCGCGTTATGCCGAAACGCGCTACTACTATGATCTGTAGCTGCAGCGCTTTATGTGAAACACGCTACTACTATGGTCTATAGCAGCAGCGGTTTATAAGAAATGCGCTACTACTATGGTTTGTAGCAGCAGCGGTTTTGTGGAAACGCGCTGCTACTGCCGTCGCTACTGCCAGTTTTCATTTTTCTTTTCCTTTATTTTATCCCACTTTTATTTCCCGAGAACGAAGGGAGGGCGATATATATTGCATCATTTCACGGTTAAATATGTATGCAAAATAGGAACATATATATTACACATCATATGGCTAAGTGTGTATACAAAATAGGAACATATATATATATATATTACACATCATTGGACCCATAACATACGTTTCCTCAGTGCTGACGTTTTCGTTTTTGAGTCAGCTTCTTTCCCTTCTTGTTCGTCGAAGAATAATTGAGCCCCTCATTGTGACTTTGCCTTTTCCATGGAGTACAATTTTTCTTAGGTAATGTAGTATTGATTCTTCTTTTGACGTATACTTCATCATCATCGTCATCTTCCCTCATTGGGTTGCCGTACTGATCATAGTCTTCCTCGTTGGCGACTCCATCCATTCCAATGATGTTCCTTTTGCCTCTCCTCCGACAACACGGCTGGGATTGCGGGTCGATTATGAAGAAGCATTGTGTCACGTGCTTAGCGTGTACCCATGGCTCGTTTTTTGCGATAGCGTTGATGGTAGCGCTCTTGGCATCGGGTATAGTCATGGTAGTGAACATCCGGCTTTCTCTTTCGACATTCTTAGCCCATCTGACACGGAACATCGTCGTGTTGTGCAGTCGAGTAGTCAAGCTCCCATCTCCTCGACCCTTCCATAAAATCGTTCAGTTGTGCCGTTGTCGCTGCCGGTCATGCATTCCATCGTCACCCCTGAGTTCTGATCATCACTGTCCATATCTTTTGCCTCCGTGTAGAACGTGTATCCGTTGATATCATATGCCTGATAGGTTACGAGGTTGGGCGAGGGGCCATGTGCTAAGGCGTATATGAGCAATCCGTCCTTAGAGCCCTCCTCCGGGGGATTAGCAATAATATGCTCCTTGAACCAATGCAGGAAAGTGGAGTTGTGCTCTCTAGTAACTTCGGCGTCCGTCCTGCATACCCCCCGGTCACGATACTTCTTTGCGATAATTTCTTTGTGCAGTGCCACGAAAGGATCTACCTCGTCTAGGTGTTGTAGCACTACCAAGTTTGCTCTGTCAAAATCGCTGCGTCGATCTGAGTATGCCACGTGCAGTTCCCTGCGACCGTTACAGTGACCATCTCCTTCGAGCCTCCCATCGTGCTTGTTAACGGGCAAACCAACACTAACACCAGGCGGCTGGTCTCGCCATATAGAAAATTCTCACGAAAGAGATGCACTCTTGTGCCAAATAGCCTCGGCGATGCTTCCATCCGGACGGGACATATTCTGAATGAATCCTTTGATGATCCCATTCATCCTCTCAAACGGCATCATGTTGTGCAGGAATGACGGCCCCAGTCTATTATGTCATCCACAATATGGACACATAGATGCACCATCACGTCGAAGAACGCGGGCGGAAGTACATCTCAAGCTCATTCAAGATCACAACGATCTCTTCCTGTAGCCTTTGGAGCTGCTTCACACCGATCGACTTTCGAGAGATGACGTCAAAAAGTTGCAGAGACCAATAAGCGTGTCACGGACGTGCTTGTCCATTATCCCTCTAAGGGCAACAGTAGTATCTGCATCATCATCACATGAGAGTCATGAGACTTCATCCCGCTGAACCTTTTCTTGTCCGTGTCTAGATATCCGCTTATCTTGCCACATGAATCGAACTAACTTTCACTCCCGTAAGGCACTTAAAGAATTGATTGATCTCAGCCCGACTTAAGGTGAAGCAAGAGGGGGGCAATAATCTTCTTTCTTTAATTTCTTGCCCTTCTTCTCCGTGCCTCTGTCTCCGTCTCTGTCTCGTCGACATTTTACGGGCGGCATGTGCGAGATCTTCCTGATTTTCAAATCTTGCAAGTCTTTTCTTGCCTTGGCCCATCCTTGGTCTTATCCGGCATGTTCATCGTTGTTGCGAGCAAGCTCTCAAGGACATTCTTACAGATATGCATTTGATCTAGGCAATGAGGTGTATCGAGTTTGTGCCAGTACTCCAAGTCCCAGAACACAGACCTCGTCTTCCATACCTTCAGCAGCGGCTCTGGCGCCTTTCTCATCGTCTTTCCCGGTGCGGGGCACTCATTCCAGTTTTTCAACAGCTCATCGATTTCGGCACCGCTCCGCTTACGTGGAGGTCCTCGATGCTCAGCGTGACCATTGAATAGATCTCCACGGTTTCTTCACGGGTCGTCCTGTTCAAGCCATCTTCGATGCCCCATGTACACGATTTTCCCAGACCCGCCATCTTTCCTTGACGTTAGCTGCTGAGACGTTGTATCATCCATGCACCGCGTGCATCCGCAATATCCATGGCACACCTGGCCTGCCACATATCCGTAACCGAGATAGTCCTGCCTATCGTGATCAGCGCGACTCTCATGTTGAAATACTCACCTTTGCTGGGCGTCCCATGTCTTGGCGGTGTTTTCCATAACGTGTCTAACTCCTCTTGAAGTAGCCCCAGATACAAATTAATATTATTTCCTGGTTGTTTTGGCCCTTGAATAAGCATGCTCATGTGAATGTACTTCGATTTCATGCACAACCAGGGGGGAGGTTGTACATCCATACAAACACGGTGCCATGTACTATGGTTGGTGTTCTGGTTGCCAAACGGATTCATGCCATCGGTACACGCGCCGAGCACGATGTTCCTTGCATCACATTCAAAATACCGATAGAAGCTGTTCAGCGCTCTCCACTGGCTCTCCACTCACTAACTTTGATCAACGCATGGCACAGTACCAAGGCTCCGGTGGTGGCTTCAAGTCGTCGGCCAACTCTGCGTTCAGAAGCCGCGGCGGTGGCTCTCGCTCACGCTCATCTCCCCGAGGCAAGGTGTGGTTCGGCTCCAGTTGTGGCGGCTACTCCAACAACTCGCGCGGCGGCAGCCGTTCGGGAAACTCCAAAGGATGTCGTGGTGGTGGCAGTGGTGGTTCAAACAGATCCCGCCCGGACTTGCCCCGCTGTCATTTCTGCGGCAAGCCAGGACACACGACGAAGGATTGTTGGTACCGCTACGAAGAAGATGATGGTGACTCCTCGTAAGATGGAGTTGACACAAACTGGTACGTTGATAGCGGCGCCACCAACCACATCACCAATGAGCTCGAGAAAGTCACCATGAAGGAGAAGTATTGTGGCAAGGATCAAATTCACACGGCCAGTGGTGAAGGTATGGGCATACGTCACATTGGTCATTCAATTTTTAATACCCCTAGTCGTAAAATTCACCTCAAAAGAATCTTGTATGTTCCTAGTGATCATAAAAATCTTCTCTCCGTTCATCGAATTGCCATTGACAATCATGTTTTCCTCGAGTTTCATCCCTATTTCTTTTTGATCAAGGATCAGGCCACGAGGAAAATTCTCTATCGAGGTAGACGTGTTCGAGGGCTCTACCCGTTGATTTCGGAGTTTAGAAGATTCAATAAACAAGCTTGTGGTGCTATCAAGCTTTCGTCCACACGATGGCACGATCGTTTAGGACATGCCTCTTTCTCTTTGGTTGAAAAATTACTTCGGAAAAATAAGCTCCCGTTTGTTGGTGAGCGAAACATTGAAACTATTTGTAATTCATGTCAGTGTGCTAAAAGTCATCAATTACCATATCCTATATCTACTAGTGTCTCCACCAAACCCTTGCAATTGATCTTTTCTGATGTGTGGGGGCCTGCCCCCTCCTCCATTGGTAGACACACATATTATGTGAGTTTCATCGATGACTATAGCAAATTTTCATGGATCTATCTCCTCTAGAGAAGATCAGATGTGTTCCAAGTTTTTCACAACTTTCAACCACTTGTTGAAAGAAAGTTCGACAGTAAGATTCTTGCTGTTCAATCTAATTGGGGAGGGGAATACGAAAAACTAAATTCCTTCTTCCAAAACATAGGCATATCTCACTGTAGGAGATATGCCCTAGAGGCAATAATAAATGCTATTATTTATCTCTGAGTTCATAGTTATGTTTATGTTCCATGCTATAACTGCAATGATTCTCGAGTCTGCAATATCCACGAGGCTCGGAGGAAGACTCATATGCACGTGTGGAATAATAAACGGTAAGAAGTATTCCTAGTCTAGCCTCTAAGACTAGCTCAAGTGTTGCATGATGGTTCTGTTTTCCTGATCATGGGCATGTCTATGCCAGCAACTTTGAGGGCACAATGTTAAGAGAACATTTGTGTTGAATCGACCCGGTTTGATGTTATGCAATGAGATTCATTCGTCACAAGTTAATGGTAAATAACACATAGATGGTTAACGTTTGCATGATTCCTTAGACCATGAGAGTATCGAGTTTCTTCATGCTTGCTTCATGAACTTTGGGGTTTGTTAAACGTCATCCGTAAATGGGTGGCTATTACGACGGCTTACGGGTTCATGGAAAAGTGTGTCAAGTAACTTGATAGCTCAAGATTGGGATTTGCTCCTCCAACTATGGAGAGATATTCTCGGGCCCTCTCGGTGTTACGGTATCCATCATCGCCCCGCGGCGGACGCTTTGATTTGATCACAGGGATGCCGGAACACGGAAACGAGAAAAGAGAACAAAACCAGTAACGAGGTAACTAGCATAGTGGACAAATTGTTGATCCACGGGGACGCAAGTAAATCTCACCTCGGGTCTTTGTAACATATCGCGAAGCAACAGGAATATCACACGGCAACTGGAGGTTCACTCGAATATTCATTCGTGTGGGTATAGGGGTCAATATGGGTGTCCACGGCTCCGATGTTGATCATTGATCGGAAGGGGTTCCGGGTCATGTCTATACTTCACCGAACCTATAGGGTCACACACTTAAGGGTCATCTATCTGTTGAATACTAGACAGGGAGTCTGAGAGAAAATCACCGAAAAAGTTTCGGACACCGGAAAAGTTTCGGACAGCGGAATTGTACCGCAGAGAGAGGTCATCGGATGAGTTTCGATGATACCGAAAAGTTGTTTCGGGATATAACATTAAGTCAATTTGGTTTCGGCAAATGCCTGATAATTCTTGAAGGGTGCGAATTATTCGGAAGCTTTTGGAATTTTACGAGATAAAAACGAAATGTTCCGAGCTGCCGAACCGCTTGGATGCTTTTCGCAGATGAAAATCACTAAACTGGAATTGTTCCAAAACGCGTTGAAAATTATTATGGTGGGTATTGGAAATATTCTAAGCCCACATAAATATTTTTAGTTCGAACAGACGCTGAAATATGTCGTCGTGAATAGTGAAAGTGCTTTTTGGGATATTTTATGGAAAGCCACCTTTTGGGGCTTTACCCAAAAGATCTAGGGATGACATGGATGGATTGGGAGGCCCTCATGGGGGCCCCCAAAGGGTGTGGCCGGCCACACTTGGGGCTCCACCTTGGAGCCCCTCTTGTTCCTTGGTTTCACTCTTATGCCCTTGAGGAAGGACTTCATTCATGTGCATTTTGGGTTTTTGTGTTAAACTACCCTACCCCTTGGGATTTCCTATAAATAGAGGTGGAGGGGAAGCCCTCCACACTCACTCTTGCTCACATACAAGTGCCATGCATGATCTGGCTTCTTCTCTCCCTCCCAAAAAATAGTTTAGTAGTGAGCCGAAGGTTGTCAGGGTTCCGCAGAACTAGTTACGGGCGGCGAAGCCTGCGGATAGATGACACCGTATGTGTGCAACTCTGTAGAGAGATCGTAGTTTCGGTCTTAGTTCGTGAGTGCCTCCCGTAGGGCTGTCCGTGTGACCGTCCGAGTTTTGAAGGTCCTCCCGGAGGGCTGTCCGAGTGACCGTTCGAGTTTCGAAGGTCCTCCCGGAGGGCTGTCCGCTACACCGTCCGGAGGGCTGTTCGACCGCATCCCAGAGGGCTGTCTGAGGAGCAGATGAGGGTATACATCCTCGCGGTTGGGAGGTTGTAAATCCTAGCTGCGGGGATCTGCACCGCCGTTCGTCATCGACTCTACTTCCCGCTGCGCTACGAGTCGGTAACGAAAAAGATCAAACCATGTATGCAGTCTCCATAGTGGTCCTGGGCTGGTGCGTAGGTCGGAAAATTTTTGTTTTCTGCTGCGTTACCCTAAAGTGGCATCATGAGCCGTGCTATGCGTAGATGCAGGTTGCGATCTAGAATACATGGAGATGTATGGGTATTGCATAATATAATTTTGGAGTAGATGAGATCTATTGCTGAAAATTATTTATGCGGGTGACAGATGAAATCTGTTACCCGACTTTCTTGTTGCTTCCTAGAATTTGCGTTTGCTCAATCTCGAGACAGCATGGTGGAATTTGACAAAGATCTGGCAATCCGTGATCCCGATTGATCATGGAAGTGCTATCAGTTCTTTGGGTTTCTGCCGTAGTCAAAAGAAAGATGAAATTCGCAGATGAAAGGGCATTGCGATATGATCTGCACGGGGTCATCGTGATGACGAAGTTTAGTATGGGGCTCGAGATTTAATTATCTCGTGTTTCATACACCCCGAGATGTTAATCTAGCAACTTGAATAATCATACTTGATGATAAAGCGTTGGTAGCTACGGTTTAAGTCGAAACCTTAGAAGCCACGAAAAACAAGTTTGCATGAACCGATTAGAAACGTCTAACTTGGTTTTGCGGGAGGGTTTGCATGTGCATGTGATGTGGTATAGCAATGCTCATATTCAATTTGATTATGTATGAGATGACTATATGATGTAAATTGATTAACATGACCTGCGTGTCATGATTCGCATGATGGTGGAGCCATATGATTGTCACTTTAGTGACCTGCGTGTCAACCTTAAGTAATGCACTTATTTTATTAGCTATAGAGATAGCAATATTATTTGGTGCATCGACAAGGTGGTGGCAATCTTCACGAAGGTGAACACCGACCTTGATCGCCAAGACGAAGAAATGAAAGACTTCTCCGTCGAAAGGGCTATACCATATCATGCTATTATGAATTGCCTGAGATGTTTATCCCTTATGATGCACCCTTCTTGATTGCGTGGTAGTCGCTTTTTATTAGGGTGATCTCTCACTAAAATATCAAGTAGTTAGTGTTCTCCCATGTGTAGCACCGTCCACGGCACCTATCTTTTAAAGTGCGCCATGGATGCATGGGTACGAACGATTAGAGAAGTGTGAGGCGGGTGAGGTCAGACCTCGCAGCAAGATCACTTGGTTGTCTTGACGTTCATGGCAGGATCGTCCTGAGCTCGGAACACACGCATCGAAAGATGAGCAAGAGTCACATAGAGATGTGATCGGCAAGTTGGCCTACCGATTAAAATTCCCGTTATGAGATGATGATTCTATGGCGATGAGTTGAAGTCTGCATCTTGTATCACTCAAAATTAATTATGAGAGATATTGATTTGAGTGGGGCGCCTTTGTTGAATTAACATGTTTAATTCTCAGTGCAATTAATTATGAACACTGTCTAAGTGTTTCTTGCTAATTGTTATATAATAATGGCTCGCGTTTCCACCTTCCCTATTAAAATTGAATAGCTGTTAAATATCTGGTTAAAACTTTACGGTTGGTAATGTAATGCGAGGATTGTCCTCAAGAGTGCCGAGAAGGACTTTGTCCTATCGCATACTTTCGGTATTCTCCCGCTAATGCTATGGATCATGTGACTCTCGTCCTTCGATCCAAAAGCTAGAATTCCGTTTTCAGTCAAGTGCAATATGTTTGCTTCCATGAGACCCGAACTTCGAAGGTTTGGATAGTTATGTGATATTCATGGAATCTGAAAATCATTTTCAGACACAAACAAAGGCTAACAGATATGTGATATCCAAAGCAATGTTTGTTTTGCAAACTATTAGTAAAGGAGTTTACTATGCATTAGACTGATAAGAGAGGGATCCAGAAGAACGCCTGTCATATGATAAAAGGTGAATAAAACAACAACTTAAAGAGCAAGGAAGTGTCCAAAGGGTGTTAGTGTGACTTGCACGCCTAGGAAGTCCGGGGCTAACGCCAATCTTAAGTTGGGTGCTTCTTCTGAGAGTAGGAGAAATACTAAAAGTTAAACTGTTAGAAGTATAAAGGCAAAAACAAAGAAGACTGGAATATCCAGCTCATGTATGAATGCCATACAAGTTTTTGATATATAGAAGGCTGGTCAAAGATATAGTTCTTGGGAATTATGATTAAATTGTTAATCATTGATTTTTGGGTATTGTGAGTTAATCACAAAGATACCCACTCGATTGCATTCTGTTGCAACTCGATGTAAGAACTGCTATGGCCTAAAAGGCTAGCCAGAAATGAGGTTAAGGTATACACAGGGAACATAGTAAATGTTACTATACATTCCATCGGTGTATTGTCATCTGTATTTATTTTCATAATTCATTTAGAGTTTTTCAAACTCTAGCCCATTGCATAAGGTATCTTGCAAGAAGGATGTTCATAAGAGAACTTTTTATGTTCGATGTTATGAATAACACAAGGGCCATACTTTCATTATGAATGAGATATATGTTATGAATATTGATAATAATACAAATACCTCTGGGTTTACTTTCATGATTCATTTTAGAGTTTCATACACTCTAGCCCACTGCACAATGTTTGTTGCAACATAATTGTTCATAAAAACAACAATTGTTGTTAAGTATTATGAATAACATGAAGGGCCATGCTTCCATCCAAGATGGGATGTATGTTATGAATATTGATGGTAATATGATACATCCATAACACTGACGCTAAATGTCGCAAGACTAAAAGAATACCACACAAGTGTGGCACTACATTTGGTCACATTGGAGAAACCCGCATGGAAAATTCCATTATGATGGACTTTGAAGTCGTTTGATTTTGAATCATCTGACACTTGCAACTTTCCTCCGAAAAGTGAAGTGACTAAAATACCGTTCACAGGCCATAAGGAACGAACAACAAACTTATTGGTGATCATACATTTGATGTGTGTAGTCCGATAAGTGTTGTTAGTAGTGGATTTATCTATCTTCAGAAATGACTCAAGTAGATATATGGATATTTACTTGATGAGATGTAAGTCTGGATATTTTGAAATCATTCGAAAGGTTTTCAAAAATGAAGTAGAAGTTATTGTAACAAGAAAATTACGTTTCTACAATTTGATTGCAGAAAGAAATATTTGAGTTACAAGTTTAGCGAATGTCTGATGAGTTGTGAAAGGGGTTTCATAAACTTGCACCTCCCGGAACACCACTGCAAATGGAAAGTCCATGGAGATGTAATCGAACCATTTATGACATGGTAAGATCAAAGATGACATAAATAAAATTGCCATTATCCCTTTTAAAGAGTGATGCTTTAGAGATCTGCGGCTTTTACCTTTGAAAAGAGCTCCGTCGGGTCTGTTGAAATGACACCATGGTATGGTACGCCCAACCATGTTATATCTTTTCTTAAACATTTGGAATATGGGGTTTGTGTAAAGGTTACAGACCTATTCCAAATCAGACAAGTGCTACTTTGTAGGTTATCCCAAGTCATTGGGTACTCCTCTCTCACTATACCGAGGCAAATAGTTTTGCCACGAAACGGTATGCTTTTAAAGAGAATGGTTCTTTCAAAAAGGTGAGTGGGAGAATAGTGCAACTCGACGAGATAAACAGTATCTTCGTCATCAGATCAAAGGAAAGAGACCTTGGAAGTAATTCCAGAGTATCCTACTGCGACTGATACGGAAGACTCTACAATAAAATGTATGAACTTCGGTCGAACTTGCGGTTGAACCACGTAGGCAAGGCTCGTGCAAACCTCTCAAAATAAGCGAGATATTGTTGTTAGACAACATTATACCTCGATACACAAGGAAGCGTTGATGGGCCCCGACTCGGAAATGGCTAAATGCCAATACAACCCGAGTTAGTTTCCATATAAGTGATTCAAGATTAAAACCTTGCTACACCTTTCGGAAGACTTAGAGTCTAACGAATATTTATGGAACTTAAAACCTATACGGATAAAAAAGTTTTATCCATAAAGCTCGACTTGTTGAAATAACAAGTACAAGAGTTGACTACGGTGAGGTTGTTTTCATCGTAGCGATGCTTAAAGTCGGTTCGGGTTGAACTAGCAATTAATACATATTTCAATCATGAGATATTAAACATGGATGACAATAGGATTTCCATCTGATGGAAACGAAACCAAGGACTTGCATGTGTTACAGTCCAAGGCATTTTGTCTATCCAGAGGATGCTAGTAAGGGTGCAAACTTGAGTTCCAAATGATGGATGTAAGACAGCAAAATGGAGTTGGAATCTTCGTGCTTTGATGAAATGGTCAAAGGGGTTTGACTTCATCAATGGGTAATGAAGATGCTTGTAATTCAAGAAAGTAAGTGGGAGCGTAAAAATATTTCTAAAAACCTTGTGTGCTTGACACATTGTTAATTGGAAATAAATTTCTTGACACCTAATTAGGACTTCATTTGAAAATAGTTTTTGATGAAGTGCTTAGGCTAAATAGCCTCAATATTAGGCATAATGATCTATGGAGATAGATTTACCTAATAGGGCTAAGCAATAAATACATATTGACAAGATGCTAAAACCGTTTAGCACTAAGAACGACAAGGAGTGATTCTTGCGAAGTCACATGGAAAGAGTTTTGCAAGAATCGGTGTCCCAAAACATCGATGAGCAAAATACATGATGCGATTCCATACACTTTTGTGTTTGGATTAATCATGTATTCCATGGTATGTAAAACAACCAGATATCGTCCGATACTCCCAAGATGTTGCAGTATGGATACTAAAGTGATCAAAGTACTTGATCATGGGACAACAGTGAAAGATGTCATTGAGTACTAGAGTAAGCATTGATGATATGTTTTCTATAGCGGAGATCATGAAGAGTTCGTTGTAAAATGTTACATCGATCTGATATTCATCTTTTCTCCATGCGATTTTCGATTTAAGTTAAGGGTTTTGTGTAATACACAATATGGTGGCACGATGGTTGGAAATTGTTCCCAACAGGATCTTGTGGCGAATTCTATAACAAATGACTAAGTATGTTGGCGCTTTAGAAGCGACAAACAAGATGTTGGATCATATAGTTCATTCATGAACTTAGTATGGTTCAAGATGGCTTTTGTCAATGGGACACTCTGCAGGTAGTTTCTCCATAACTCGATCTGAGGAATCCAGGTTCAACCTGTGATTCACATTTATCTGAGCCAAGTCCGCACAAAATATGAATTTTGTGAAAGCGTAAAACGCGAGGATATGCAGAGATAGACACGGAGCTGAAGTTGTCAGATCTGATGGACATCAGGCTATACCACATGCGAAGCATATTTACACCAATGTGCCATAGGTGTAAAGTGCATTAGCATTGACTAGATTATTGACTCTAGTGCAAGTGGGAGTCTGTAGGAGATATGCCCTAGAGGCAATAATAAATGCTATTATTTATCTCTGAGTTCATAGTTATGTTTATGTTCCATTCTATAACTGCAATGATTCTCGAGTCTGCAATATCCACGAGGCTCGGAGGAAGACTCATATGCGTGTGGAATAATAAGCGGTAAGAAGTATTCCTAGTCTAGCCTCTAAGACTAGCTCAAGTGTTGCATGATGGTTCTGCTTTTTCACGATCATGGGCATGTCTATGCCAGCAACTTTGAGGGCACAATGTTAAGAGAACATTTGTGTTGAATCGACCGGTTTGATGTTATGCAATGAGATTCATTCGTCACAAGTTAATGGTAAATAACACGAGATGGTTAACGTTTGCATGATTCCTTAGACCATGAGAGTATCGAGTTTCTTCATGCTTGCTTCATGAACTTTGGGGTTTGTTAAACGTCATCCGTAAATGGGTGGCTATTACGGCGCTTACGGGTTCATGGAAAAGTGTGTCAAGTAACTTGATAGCTCAAGATTGGGATTTGCTCCTCCAACTATGGAGAGATATTCTCGGGCCCTCTCGGTGTTACGGTATCCATCATCATCTGGCGGACCACGGTGTGATTTGATCACGGGGATGCGGAACACGAAACGAGAAAAGAGAACAAAACCAGAACGAGGTAACTAGCATAGTGGACAAATTGTTGATCCACGGGGCGCAAGTAAATCTCACCTCGGGTCTTTGTAACATATCGCGAAGCAACAGGAATATCACACGGCAATCGGAGGTTCACTCGAATATTCATTCGTGTGGGTATAGGGTCAATATGGGTGTCCACGGCTCCGATGTTGATCATTGATCGGAAGGGTTCGGGTCATGTCTATACTTCACCGAACCTATAGGGTCACACACTTAAGGGTCATCTATCTGTTGAATACTAGGCAGGAGTCTCGAGAGAAAATCACCGAAAAAGTTTGGACACCGAAAAGTTTCGGACAGCGGAATCGTCATCGCAGAGAGAGGTCATCGGATGAGTTTCGATGATACCGAAAAGTTGTTTCGGATATAACATTAAGTCAATTTGGTTTGACAAATGCCTGATAATTCTTGAAGGGTGCGAATTATTCGAAGCTTTTGGAATTTTACGAGATAAAACCGAAATGTTCCGAGCTGCGGAACCGCTTCAGATGCTTTTCGCAGATGAAAATCACTAAACTGGAATTGTTCCAAAACGCGTTGAAAATTATTATGGTGGGTATTGGAAATATTCTAAGCCCACATAAATATTTTTAGTTCGAACAGACGCTGAAATATGTCGTCGTGAATAGTGAAAGTGCTTTTTGGGATATTTTATGGAAAGCCACCTTTTGGGGCTTTACCCAAAAGATCTAGGGATGACATGGATGGATTGGGAGGCCCTCATGGGGGCCCCCCAAGGGGTGTGGCCGGCCACACTTGGGGCTCCACCTTGGAGCCCCTCTTGTTCCTTGGTTTCACTCTTATGCCCTTGAGGAAGGACTTCATTCATGTGCATTTTGGGTTTTTGTGTTAAACTACCCTACCCCTTGGGATTTCCTATAAATAGAGGTGGAGGGGAAGCCCTCCACACTCACTCTTGCTCACATACAAGTGCCATGCATGATCTGGCTTCTTCTCTCCCTCCCAAATAAATAGTTTCAGTAGAGCCGAAGGTTGTCTGGGTTCCGCAGAACTAGTTACAGACGGCGAAGCCTGCGGGATAGATGACACCGTATGTGTGCAACTCTGTAGAGAGATCGTAGTTTGGTCTTAGTTCGTGAGTGCCTCCCGTGAGGGCTGTCCGTGTGACCGTCCGAGTTTTGAAGGTCCTCCCGAGGGCTGTCCGAGTGACCGTTCGAGTTTGAAGGTCCTCCGGAGGGCTGTCCGCTACACCGTCCGGGAGGGCTGTTCGACCGCCTCCCGAGGGCTGTCGAGGAGCAGATGAGGTATACATCCTCGCGGTTGGGAGGTTGTAAATCCTAGCTGCGGGATCTGCACCGCCGTTAAATCATCGACTCTACTTCCCATTGCGCTCGAGTCGGTAACGAAAAAGATCAAACCATGTATGTAGTCTCCATAGTGGTCCTGGGCTGGTGCGTAGGTCGGAAAATTTTTGTTTTCTGCTGCGTTACCCTACACTCACCATGTATCATGTCCGCACGCTCACCAAAAAAATGGGTCGGCCGAACGCAAGCATAGGCACATTGTCGAGGTTGGCTTGGACCTCCTAGCTGGAGCATCCATGCCCCTCAAGTTCCGGGATGAGGCTTTTCTGACAGCCATTCATATTATCAATATGTTACCTAGTCGTGTTATCAATAATGAAACACCTATGGAACGTCTCCTACACACAGAACCAGATTACACCTCTCTCCGTGTCTTCGGTTGTGCTTGCTGGCCAAATCTTCGGCCGTACAACAAATGCAAGCTCATGTTTAGATCAAAACAGTGTGCCTTCCCTTGTTATAGTGCCCAACACAAAGGTGTCAAGTGCCTTGACATCTCCACTGGTCGGGTTTACATCTCTCGCGATGTTGTTTTTGATGAGACCAAACTTCCCTTTGCGGATCTCCACCCCAACGCCGGCACACTCCTCTGCAAAGAAATTTTGCTCCTACCCTCTCATCTTTCTGCCTACGATCAAGGGGGTATTACAAATTGTGATGATCATATGAGTAACCCTACTAATAGTCTCCATGAGCCTTGTGATGATGCAGAAAACAGCGATGCAAAAATTGCAGAAAATGGTGAAGAAAATGGACCAACAGGTCCTTATTTCATGTGTCCTAGTCCAGGGGACAAATCCTCCTCGGGATCGGAGCAAGAACAGCAGATCTTGTGCCGATCTTCCCGGGATCCGCGCTGGCAGCGAATCGCCGCGCCAGATCCCGGACAGACGGCGCAGCGGGCGTCTTGGATGAGCCGCGTCGACCACGCGGCGAAACTGGCGGGCGCACCACCTCCTCTCACGCGCCCGAATCATCGCCCGATAGGTGGCAGGCCGCCTCAGGTCTGGGCCGGGTCCAGCAAGACGGCCAACTGCGCGTCTACAAGCGGCGCGCCACAACTGGTTCGGCGGATGCCAGGGCAGGCCCTGTTGGCGCGGGGTCCAGGCCGCAATCATTGGGACATGATGATGCGCCCCGGCCCAGATCCTCTGTGGCAAAATCATCGCTTGCACCGCACACCACGGCCACAGAAGATCCTGGAGCCCTGCACGGATCTTCCTCGGGATCGGGGCAGAATCAACCCGATCCAGACCCTGGATCCTCTGTGCCGGAGTATTCTGGAGAGGCTCCTGCTGCTACTTCGCGCCGAACACGACTCCAACAAGCATGTTACAAAATATGGATTAGTATGTTCCATAGGTGAACCAGGAGAGCCCAATACTCTTGAAGATGCTTTGGGTGATGCACGTTGGAGAAAAGCAATGAATGATGAAATCATGGCGCTTAAGAAAAACAGAACATGGCATTTGGTTCCTCCACAACGAGGTAAAAATCTCATTGACTGAAAGTGGGTTTTTAGGATAAAAAGGAAAGCTGATGGAACCATTGACCGTTATAAAGCCAGACTCGTTGCAAAGGGCTTTAAACAACGGTATGGTATTGACTACGAGGACACGTTTAGTCCAGTTGTGAAAGCTGCTACTATTCGACTTGTTTTGTCTATTGCTGTGTTCAGGGGATGGAGTTTACGTCAGCTAGACATTCAGAACGCGTTCCTCCATGGTGTTCTGGAAGAAGAGGTTTACATGAAATAACCACCTGGGTTTGTAAATGCACATGCACCACTTCATGTGTGCAAACTTGACAAGGCATTGTATGGATGAAACAGGCCCCAAGAGCATGGCAGCATGTGAGTCACTGTAGTCTCCAAGGATGCATGAGAACATTGAAGTTTGAAGTAATTTACAAAGCAAGTTCAATGACTCGTTGCTTGTTAAACACACTTCATTTTAGGTTTTTCCATCACAAATAAAACGGTTTAGTTCTTGTGTCGAAGAAATGTTGTGTAAAATGGCCTCGCTTTCAAGCAAACTAAACCATCGCAGGACTGAGCAGCCAAGGCAGCTGCGAAGGGGAGCTCCATGGCCAATCCATGCAGTGTCTTTTATACTTGGGAGGTACATTCGGTCTAGCTCGCACTTGCCAGTCGATTATGCCATATATTTCCCATTTGCTCAGAATGCTATTTCTGCTCTTACCATGCAGGGCTTGATTTGTTGAAATGGTTGGATTTAGTTGTTTCGCGGTTGGTTGTGGTAACGGCGCAGGTTTTTGACCCAAACAAAACACCAATTCCATTCGACACAACAACCGAGCTGATAAGCAGCGCTACATCTATGGAGGGGATAGTGCTCACATTGCAGGACGCCATAGCCACCAACTACAATCGGGTGGCACGATGATGAATTGATGCGCCTGCCACATATATGGGCATACGTGGATCGTGATAGCTTTCATCAGTTCGCAGAGTTGCCATCGGTTCAAAATATCGATTTACAAAAACAAAAAACATGTTAGCAACCATTTCATTTCACATACAGTACATGCAGCTTCATGAGTAGTTTGACAAAGAAAATGGTGTAGTTTTATCATAGTTTTAAGTTTGTGGAAGGATATTTCTAATGCTAGTGTGACATTTGCAAGCTTCTATTCCTTTCTGTTTTGATCTCTAGCATCATCGATTACAGTAGAACATTCCATTATTCAGTCCAGATAATATGGTAGAGTATGGCAGCTTTTCTATGGTGGTCGCTTAACGCTTGAAATCGATAATTGTGCAGGACATAATATCATAAAAATGATAGAATGACGATTTTAAGAATATAAGGGTGAAAACTAAATTTTGGCCTTGTGGTTGGATCCATGACGCATACCTTGAGTGTTGCTCCGTCCCCACATGCTTTATAGAAGAACCTCGCTGCTCACGCCGTGTCATGAGATGGTTGGTACGGATATGGTCTTTTGTTGCTTGCCGATCCTACATCTGATTGTTTTGGGGCTTTATTTTTATTTCCTCCTATAATGCTCTATATGACTTTGCTAGTTGCGTGTGTTTACGAACAGCCAGCTCTTATTACGCACGTGGCCATTACATGTCCAACTTCATTACATATAAATATACTACTTGTTTCACCTTGAGATATGGATTAAAGGCGTATCAACAAGCTTGAACTGGCACAAACAAGCTAACTACTTGTTTCCACCTTGAGATATGGATTAAAGGTCTCGCGCACTATTGGGTGGATGATAATTTATGTAGGCTCGGGAAGAAGTTACAATCGTCATTCGGCGAGATTACACACGGTTACTTGTAGACCTGAGATTAATCGGTGCTTGCACATTACGCTTCGAGGTGAGCTCACGCGGAAGGATAGAAGCCACAGACAAGCAGCTACTGTGTTCGGTACTGCTGGTACACATACTCACCACATGGCTGTTTGCCAACCGCTAATGAAGCTATGGATCTAACATTACCAAGTCCAAAAGCCAAACATCTAGCTCTAATCTCACCTTGGTCGAAAGGGATCACGGCTCGTTTAAAGCAAGACGGGCGTGAGAAGGAAAATTTGTAATGCACATGGTGCAAATAGAGAAATACTAATTCCTCGCAGTATTGAAGAGATATATATGCAAAAAATGGTGCGATTTTCGAATATCTTCTTCTTATCATGAAGAAAAGGTAGTTAGATATTAAGTGGCACTTCAGATCCATGGCTGAAGCAATAAGAACTTAGGTTTTACCTCCTCGCCATTTGGTAGAAATGAGTGCTTACAACTAAGCACAATACATCATCGATATAAGACGAGAGACCAGAAAGACTGGTCTTATCTAAAGGCAATTGAAAATCTAGTGTTTCGTCTCCATCTTGTAGCTATATGCATGTATTTATTTTAAGGTCTATATGTCCACACCAAATGGAATGCATAGTTCAAGCAGGATTATTATGAGGTCTTGGGAACTCAAATGCCTTTGTGAAGTCCTTATCCATATTTTGAGCGAAGAAACAGCAGCGCATAATCAATCAATTGGTGTAACTCAACTAAAAGGGAAAAAATAAGCATATAACAAAACACTCGTGATTATGATTTTAGTGGCTAAAATACATTTTCAAGCTTCAAGTGGTGCATGCAAGACGAGGTGATTCTAAACATGGGAAATACACCACTGTGTGCACAGCCAGTAGTGGAGGCAAGACAAGGCTAAAAGAAAAGGAAGCACGCATGATGAGTCTGTGGACTACATGAAGATTAGTCACAACAAGAATGTAAATCACAAGTCCTTGTTATGAGTATGGCCGGTTAGGCTCCTTCCCCACGACTTATCTTGGCATGCCGTTAGTGATTCCTGTATCCCGAGAAAGACCTTCGCTTTATGTCACCAAGGTCCAACATAGATGTGGAACCTTCAAGGACAGTGGCTTCCAAAGCGCGAGAGTAGTGCTGATTAACTCATCCATGAGAAGCCTCTTGATGTATTTAATGGGAATCTATAGTTTGCAATAATCCCTGCACCATGACATAACCAAATACCAGTCCCGGTTCTTTTGGGCGGTAATGGCGATAAATGAAAGATCACATGGTTAATGGATCATGTTTGTGCCCAGTGGACCAGGGGTGTCGGGGTCATTTCTCCAAACGCATGAACATCGCTCTGTCTCCAAATGGCTTTGGAGGGTTGCCGAGGGGCGAAGGTGGCTAGACATCATCCGTGAAAAGTACTTGCTCGGCCAGCCTCTTCCTTTCGCTCTCGGCGAGCGGAGGATCCACTCGCAATCTATAATCCAACTCCTTCCCGCGTTTCGTATTGGTTCCTCAATCCCGTTGATCCGAGCACCTTATTCGCTAGACCGCTGGTCGGGCCATCGGCCGCTCACCGCTTCTAGTTGTTATTCAACATTTGCACCATCCCTCCATTTCGTAGAGGCTGCCCTTAGCAACCTCGCAACCTTTAGATGCACCTTTGGCCCCATGAACGGGACCAATGGGAGGAGCTCCTAATGCATGGCGCTTCAACGCCTCGAGAAGAATTCCATCTCTTGGCGTTATAGCCTAGTGGGTTGTTTTCTCAGATCCTTGCATAAGGCCATTGCGCCACCCCTGTCGGATTTAATTAAATCTCCTTAGGGAGATGAAGGCGATGATGATGAATCTCTTTCCAACTGGTCCATGGGCGCCTCCCATCTTTGTTGACGTAAGGGAACGGGCGATTGAAGGGACATGTCCCTGTGTGAGACCGAAGATTCAAACCACATTTTTTCACGCGTCTTCAATATTTTTCCTCGAGCTGCTCTTAGGTAGGTGGCGGTGGTATTTGCTGCCCCTCTGGCCCACCCGGTAGTTGTGGGTGTTTGTCCGGACGCTATGGAACGTCCAAAGATGGTGATATTGACATGTGGTTTCAAGGCTGCGACTAATGTAATCTATAAATTGTGTGGTTTCTATTACCGAGACCGCTGGGTAAGCGGCATTCTCAAGACAACATCGACAGGATCATCGCCGAGCTTTGGTCATCCGCTTCGGCCTTGTGCCTCCGACTTCGCCGGAGCCGGATTAGCACGCCTTCTATTTGTCGCTTTATGGGTGTGTGTTGTGCCCCATTCTAGACTTTTATTTTTCTTTTGTCGCACCTTGGCCTCGTACTGAACGCTTACTCGCCTTGAACTTGTGTTTGTGCTCGTGGTTGCTTTACAATATAAAGCTGGGAGCCCTTTTTTCCGCCAAGTATGAGTATGGCGGTCGACTTGCATGATTTGAATGGAACTAACCCGGATCGACGCCGCTTTTCAAAGAAACTGCCATGGTGTTATTTTGTGCGTAAATAAAAGTTCTCGGAATGACCTGAAAATCCATGGAGCAACTTTTCAGAATTAATAAAAATACCGGCGAAGAATCAGGGCTGGGGCCACACCGTCCACGAGGGGGCGCGCTCACCCCTCGGGCGCGCCTGCCTCGTGCCCCCCGACGCCCACCGACTCAAATCCAACTCCATATATTTGTCATGGAGAAAAAAATCGAGAGAAAGTTTCATCGGTTTTACTACACGGAGCCGCCGCCAAGCCCTAATCTCTCGGAGGGCTGATCTGAGTCCGCTCGGCTCCGGAGAGGCTTGGCTCGCTGTCATCATCAACCATCCTTCATCAATTTCATGATGGTCACCGCCCGGCGTGAGTAATTCCATCATAGGCTTGCTGGACGGTGATGGGTTGGATGAGATTTACCATGTAATCAAGTTAGTTTTGTTAGGTTTGATCCCTAGTATCCACTATGTTCGATATTGACGCTGCTATGACTTTGCTATGCTTAATGCTTGTCACTAGGGCCCGAGTGTCATGATTTCAGATCTGAACCTATTATGTTTTCATTAATATATGTGAGTTCTTGATTCTATCTTGCAAGTCTATAGTCACATATGTATTATGATCCACAACCCCAAGTGACAATAATCGGGATACTTCTATGATGACCGTAGTTTGAGTAGTTCATGTACTATGTGTTAATGATTTGGTCCGTACTTTATTAAAAGGAGGCCTTAATATCCCTTAGTTTCCATTAGGACCCTCTGCCATGAGGGTAGGACAAAACATGTCATGCAAGCTCTTTTCCATAAGCACGTATGACTATATTCAAATACATGACTACATTACATTGATGAACTGGAGCTAGTTCTGTCACCCTAGGTTATAACTATTACATGAGGAGTCGTGATCCGACATAATTATCCATCATCGATCCAATGCCTACGAGCATTTCATATATTGTTTTGCTTATTTACTTTATCGTTATCATATATTACTACAAAACTGCTATCGTTATTTTTGCTACCATATCACATTTCCATACTACTTTGCTACTAAACACATTATAACAGGAACCCCCTATAGCAACGCTTTTTCCGATTAAAAGTTCATATATGTGTTGCTAGTGTCAATACTAACGGTTTGGGATGCGCTGTCTTATCCAGGTTGTTAGCGCATATTACAACGGCTATACCACCAGTGGTAAAGGGACCGCTAAAATGCAACACATAAAACAGACTTATGCAACACCTTTATATGTTGGTTCTTAATTTACATGAATCAACATCCCATTGATTGGCAATAGAGAGTTTGCAATGCTTCAAATCTTGGTACATATATAATGTGAATAATATTATTTTCTATACATATTGCTAGCAACTAAATTAATGCTCCACATAATGGTGATAATTATATATGCATTTCAAGTGAACAAAAACAAAAGAATATACTCACGGAGGAAGAAATCATATATTACATAAAATTGTTGGATTACAACAAGGATATTACAGAGGAACTTCATCCAAATGTGATGCATAATCTAAATATTTTCTTGACAACAAGATGAAAACCAAAAGCATCCCTCAACATCACTACAACTTAACTAAAACTTAACAGAGGAACATCATTCCTACAACTTAACTAAAATTGAAAGCATTCAGCATCATCATCATCATCATCATCATTATCATCATCAGTATATTTGCCACATACCCATATAATCATCCATTTATCTTTTGAACCTACAAACAAAAAACAAAATGAAATTTTAACACACAATGCATTAACAAAAAAAAAAAACAAATAACTTTCTGTGGTAATGTAAGTGTAATTAGAGAACGGTAATACATTTTTGAACATCTCACAACGGATCCTGTTATGTCATGGATTCAGATGAAAATAAGATGGCCACTATGGGACGATAAAACTGAAACTCAAACTAAAATATTCCAAGGAATATTTAGAAGGGACCATGTATCTATGTTTCGTAGAAAGACGCGCTTGCTCTTCATATGGGATGAACACTTAAAAGGAGGACATTTATTTTGTTTTGGTGATATATGAAGATCCATTGAAATGTTCTATAGACAACACAAAAGAGATGACTGGTTTTTCCGCTTGGTCTACCATTTTACACTATAAAATGAAAGTATAAACTGGATTTCTGGTTCATTTATGTTGAAGAGTTTCCAAAGAAACCGATAAGACTTAACAAATGCATATGTACGATATGAAATACATGGTATACATACTCATCTAGAAGATATATTTTCGTATGGATACATACATGTAGCTTAATTGTTTCCTTTAAATAGTATATCAAATCATGGATTAATTAATAGATTTATTTCATTGATTGATTTGAGATGGTTTTGCTCTTTCAGATAGGGTCAAAACAAAACATAGATTTAGAACTTAAAAACATAGATCATATACTACACATACCAATATCAAAAATGCGTATTGTATATACGTATTGTAAGCATCATTAATCCTCTTTAGCTTACCCCTCAAACTAATCATATGATCCATGCTCTCCAAACTTATATGAGCTCCTCATGCATGCATCATGCAAAAAGTGTAAAGTAGTAAATAAGAAATTGTCCTAGAAATCAAACTCTAGTCCAGACGATGCGTATAAAATAGAACAGTATGAAGCCAATACCTACACCCCCGAGGCACGGATGCAGCAAAAGCGCAGATGAGAAGTTCATTCAGCCATTATACGCCCCTGGGGCTCTCAACTTGATTATCCTCTTCATCGCCTGGCTTTCGTCAGTGATCTCCAATGACTACTAAAGGAGCTTCCTTTTTGTTACACACTTTCAACATGAATCAGAAGCATACAGCATGAGTCTTTCCTTTAGTATATTTTCCATTATATGAGAATGGAAATACATGTATGCAAGATCATATTTTGTGCTTAAAAATAAATGGAGACTCAACTTATCTACTCAATGCATGCCTAGTAACTGCACACATGTATGTATATATATATGAACTACAACAAACATACAGTTTAGTATCATGGATTCAGTCAGCGAATTACAAAAACCAGATCTTAATTTCATAACAGCTCTTCCTAAGCAAGTTCTAGCACCATAAATGTTCTTAATTATTTAGTACATCAATTTAACAAAAGAACGGCATTAAAACAAACCAAGTAGACAAATATATGAGGAAAGAGGTTAACTAAGAATCATTTTTTGATCTCGCGTGTTGTTTCAAATAAATATTGTTACGGTGCCACTGCCACCTTGACCTCCTGATGCATATACCTTCAAGTCTGCAATAACACTATCAAAGATATTCCATCAACAGGTAGTTTAGCTTTTAAGTGTGGATCACTGGTGAGGATAAAATTGAAAGAACATTTCAAGTAAACAAACCCATACCTTTTGCATGTAAGGAACATAGCTAAGTAGATTGAACAAATCGTGGTACTGCTCCAAACCGATTTATCCACTTTCCAACAATATTAGAAGTGGTGCTTGAGTTTGCTGTGCAGAGGTACGACCACGCCTTCGCTGAATTGAATCACCTAATTGCTTGTATAGCACAAATTTAGCCATCCATGTAATACGATCTTCAGATGTCTGAAATTAAAGAAAGCACATTATCAATATTCTCAAAACTCTAGGCTGTACATCCCAGATTTCAGAGCACAACACAACATAAAAATCCTCAAAAGCAAAAACCCACTCTCTCTTGTTCCTTCGTACTGCACCAACCTGCAATAGTTCCTCTTCTCGCAACTTCACCAACAATAGGGCTGTCTAATCAGATACAAACTGTCTTGATGTACCGCTTTTCCACTGCATTGATTTCAGTTTTGCTGGGCATGGAATGCTAAATTGGAAGGATGTCCCGTGTAGTGGATATTAAAAGGTTGCAGAAAGCAGGATCGGGAGAGGATTCCTTATTCAAAAAAGGGAGAGGATTCCTGGATCGCTTTTACATGGAGGACACGTGAATAGTGGAGAACATTTAGGAGGAGGAGCACCGAGGAGGACAACGGGCTACGGATGATGATGCATTGGTACCGCGAGGGGCTAATGATGGAACGAGGGTGCGGTTGTCAGGCTTGTTCATGGTCAGACCTTGATTCACCACTGTCCCTGGGAGCGTGATTGGGCGGCGCCGATGCGGGGCTGCAGACGAGGCGCGCAGGGACTGAGGGTCGCAAGGCGGTGAGGAGCGCCGGGACAGAGGATCACGGGGGAGGTGAGGGGCGGCAGGATGGTGTCAACAGATAGGAGTGGCAACGATGGACGGCGGCGGCGGGCATGGGAGGCTTTGAGGAGAAGGTGAGGCTGAGGAAAGGAACGACGAGGTTAGTCGTGAAAGCCAACTTGGGTCTAGTGCATTGGGATTTACATGGAGTTGTGGTCTCGCATGGGTCACGAGCTGCACTACAACACATATGCTACAACGCCTATATGCATCTCTTTTTAAACTTTGCAACGATAGTCAAAATATCATAGAATATGGTTGCATTATAGGGGTATCCTTGTTGCGTATACTAGGTTATCCGTGTGGTTGAATTGACAACTCAACTCGCACTTGAGAATATTCTTTGGCTCCCCTTGTCTCAATCAAATTTGGGTTGAATACTCTACCCTTGAAAACTGTTGCATCCCCATACTTGTGGGTTATCAGAGTGGAGTAGGAGTTGGAGTTCAAGAGGAGGCTGGCAGACAAGATCTTGGAGAAGTGCAACCTGAGTTGAGTTCACGCTTTCCCCCGGTGAAAGTAAGAGCTCATGGAAGATCATCGTGGGCTAGGGCAGATAGTACTCGCCTCCCTCCCTCTACCTGAGAGCAAAGTGGCGCTGCTTCGAGCTGCATTTATTGAGAGTTGTTGCTAGTAGTTATTTTAAGTATGAATGAGAGTCTGAGCTATGTATCCTTCCATTTCGCACAACTCTTGTATGAAAGAATGTTGATGGTGGAATCTATGAATGTTTGAATAAATCTATCAATGTTTGCATCAGTGTGGTCTCAATATATCAAACTTTGCATCGGTGTTTTGGGATTCTATCAATCTAGAACCAATGTGAAGTGCAACCTGTCACAAACACTCAGTTTCAGTGCAACCACTTAGGTTTTCAGCAAGCAAATACATAGGTTTCAAAAGGCAAACACTCAAGTTTCAGCAAGCAAATACATAGGTTTAAGCACTCACAAAGGCAAACAAGACAGCTTTTCCAAATGTTGGAATCTTCAGAGTTACCACTAGCAGTGAAATATGCCTTCCGCTTCCAGCTTGGCTTCCTAACCTCTTGGACCCCAATCTCCATGTCGAGTGAGCAGCTTGCCTCGAGCATTGAAAATCAAATTCTTCCTCTCGCTCACTACTAGGGAAAAGGCTAGCAACATGCTGGTTTTAGATACAGAAGGGCACCTGCCATTAATACGGGCGCTAAGCTTAATTCATAGCAAGAAGGTGTTCTCCTCTGCCATACTGCTATACAAGTTCAGCAGAAGAAGCGCCGTTATGGAAGCTCGCTATCGCTTATTAGCGCTTAGCGCCTGGACGACGCTATATCGCTATAGCGCTTGCTGCTAACTTTTGTACACTCGCCATCGCTAATTTAAGTAGTTTTTTTGGCATATTTGTTTTGTATTTGAACCGCTTGTAGAAGAATCTTTAGCACATAGAAATTTCATCATGATACATACATACAAATGCTCATGAGACCACAAATGTAATCATAGCATGTACATACAAATAGTCTCTTCATAATCATCATCCAACACAAAGTGATATCTTGTTATCATCTCGAAAATAGCAATACATGCAAGTCTCAATACTTGCAACTACAACAACGCTATCCATCTAAACAAAAACAAAGGCATACGCAAGAAGTGCTATCACTATGAGTGAGAGCGGAACCATGCAAGACATGAGGTGGCGTTACGAAGTCCTCTCTCGCGCTTAGCGTGAACCTCAAGTAACTAGCTTCTCTTGTTCGCTGAAGTTTTATGGCTGGCGCCAGAACCCATTCACTTGCGCCGACACTCATGCCACTCGTTGTACACCGAACCTTCCCTTTGTACACTATATAGCATTTCCATCTCGCCATCAAGAAACTAGGTACCTTAGAGATGCATGTTCATGAAGAGGATGTACAATCATATATATGCAAAAAACATACTAGAGCAACACCAAAAAGAAAGGTTAGCAACTAGATGCAACATATACAAGACGCAAATTAATTAACTAGAGGTACGCAGGTTATCGCACGCCAACTAACAAAGTAGCGCACAAGTTCGGCAGGACCGTGGACATCACAAAGTTTCATCGCTAAAAGTATACAAGTTCAACCGGACACATATCATCATCATCGGCATCATAAATCACTAGAAGTTCCATCCTTCCATATCATCGGTGACTAACCCTAGCTGCTTGAACGGCGTGAGGTCTAGACGCTATGTATGCGCTTGACGCTACCGCGATATAGCCGCGGGGAACATCCTTTCATTGACGACTTCTTTCATGATGATCGCCGAATGTCGCTTTGGATGCGAAAGAAGTCATCTCTAAGTTTATAATTCGCTTCCATGAGATTCTAGCCACTTGTGGATATGATCATCATTTCGCTGTTAATGCGGCTTTTGGTGATCCGTGTTGAACTGAATCATGAGATGGACGCGGTAATCCATCCTTCTTGCTTGGTTTTACATGATGGATGAGAAGGTTTATGCCAAACCCATCTTCTTGTTCCTTTGTTTCCGATATGCACTGTACACCTCTATAGCTGAAGCCTTGAGAGCATCATCTAGAATATTCATTATGTGGGTGTAGTCCTTTTCTCGTAGTCTCTCAAGGGTCAAAATACACGCGGGGAGACTTGCGGTAAAGAACGATAAGCTACCGTTGCTGCGGGAAAAGACACCTCAAATTATTCCCCATATGAGAGAGAAGGAATGATTGAAATGTAATAAAGGGTTGTCCGAACTGACTTACTTTTGATGATAAGGCACGAGGACAATTTCCGTCCTTATTCTGTACTCATGAAGTTTTGGAGGTACTCCCTAGCAGTTTATCACCAAAGTCGCCGAGACTCAAGAAAGACTCGCATGTAGTAACGGATCCGCCACACAGATTTGCAGACTTCTTCACTCTTCACGACGGAGCTCATATGTAGCGCAAAAGGCGGAAAATAGTAAAATCAAGTCTTTGTTAGAAACATCTCAAAGATATGGTCAAACCGCAGGAAGAACACCTCCCGGCCGTGTGTCGACGAGCACTTCCCGTGCACACGAGCCGCGATGTCGGATATCCCGGATCCTTTGAGGCTAGGTTTTTCTACCGACAGACATGGTCGGCCTCGAGATCCTCGATAGTGCCTCCACGGTCAAGGTAGCATCGCTCGCCTGCGAGATGGAACATGACCGCACCTTTCACGGTACACGCCTTCGAATGCATCGCCCTGCTGTGTGCTCGCTTGTTTGGAGGCGCCATCTTCCTCTTCTCTCCTTTTCTTGGGCACACCTTCCGCATCTTCCTTAACCCCTGCCCAAGTGTTCCCGGCTAAGCATCACGACCTCGCGCTCGCTAGTTGAGCCTGTGTTGAGGCGGCATCTTCAAAGTGTCCTGTGAGGATTTCATGAAGAGAGACTTTGCATTCCATGGTACGGCCCTGCCCGCATATCATCCATATTCTCATTAGAAAGTCGATAGTTCATCTGTCATATGGTTGACTCATCATATCTATGTCACGCCTACACGCTGTTGTATTGAGGTAATCCATAGGGTCGACCTCATCATCCATTCTCTGTTCATGTACATCAGCCGCATTATTGCACCCCTGCTCATCATCCTGCCGCCTCACCCCGGCACTACTACAGAGCCGTAATTGTAGGTGTGGGTGGTGGTCTCCGCACATGCTTGTTGATGTGTTATTGGTGTGTTTCGGCCGCCTGCATTTAATAAGATTCTTCGCCATAGCAGCACCCAACCCTTGCATCGTCTAACCTGTGGGGTCTCGCCGTCCGCCTCCCACATGCTATCGAGGAGGCAACTCGTGCCCGATTTCACACTAAGCTAACCTCAAGTGCCCAGCGGATCGGGTGGTTGTGGAATGTGCGAGAGGGTCCATTATCATCCCCTTCCCACGCCCACCTTCTAGCCTTTGATCAAGTAGAGTATGGTGCATTTTCAACAAAATGTTATGTTCGGTGTAAAACAACCGAAAGGCAAAAATGGGAATATTATCATATATTGGTGAGATGTAATTATCGGACGGGCGACAGCTCAGCTAAAGACGAAGCCCACCTACGCTACCGAGATCGAGGACGGCTGCTATAAGCGGAGCGGCTGGAGAGGAGGCCCGTTGTTGAGCAAGTGACGTGCGATGGTGTGTTGTTCGCGGAGTTGCGCCATTTAAACCGCATCGGGAAATCATGTACCGCCTTGTTCGGATTTTCCTTCGCCACTTGATGATAATCGAACCAAGTTAGTAGCGAAATCATTTCGCAGTGCACAATCGCATTGAATGCCTCGCAGGCAATCATATTTGTCTCTCGCTGCTTTTTTCGCGCCCTCAGCTGCTTTTTCTCGACCGCAAGCTTCACCTTTGCGCCGATGTCTGCCGACTAAACTTCTTTTTTCGCTTCTTGGCCTTCCGTCATAAAACACCTTCGCGGGCGCCATCTCCACCACTGCACATTACACCATTATGTCAGCCGCTGGTCCAACGGGAGTCCCTAAGTCTGCTCAAGGCCCAAGTTGAGAGGGGTGTCCCACTTGGGCCCTCATCGAGAGTAGGGCTTTCGCCGCAAGCCGGTGTTGCTTCCAAAGAGTCTAATCGATTTCCTCGTGATCTTGTCCGTAAAAACCTTTTCTCCTTGTCCCACTTGTAGCGGCCCCGATGAAGTCATGCTCCAAGGGTACAGAACACAGGTCTGGAGACCCGCGGCTTCACGCCCGCCCTCCCTTATCCCATATGGGCCTTTTTACCGAGGTAGCCACGGCTTCCGAGGCGATGCTTCCTGTTCCCGAGCTGAAGGTTTTGAATTCGCAGCCTTAGCCTTGGCTGCCTCGGTAGCGCAAGTGTCCTGAACTTTTCGAACTCCTCTTGTAAGTGTCGGATTTTCCTCCGAATCTTGGACAGGGTTCATCAGCCTCAATAGCTCGCTTTCACCCTCCCTTCCAGAGGCCAAATCATTGCCGAACATGCCCATGGCGTGATTGTTAATCATTTTCATCTTCGGATCATCCCACTCGTTGTTCTATGTTATCATCCCGTCGGGAACTTGAATCTTGTGCAACTTCATAGAGCAACTGCGCTATATTATTATGAAGTATATTAATTGCACATGGATATTATGTATGATAGTGGTAATTATATGATTAGTGCTATATTTGGTATTATATTAATTGTAAGGTAAACATGTTGAGTGGTCGTCATTGGAGCAGTCTAGGTCGTTGGATTGACCTAGTTGACGGCCGAGATTAGTGGGATCTGCGCCTTAATTTCTTTTTATATTGGTATAGATATAGATGCCAAAAAATTGTTCATGCAATTTTATAAAAAAATCATAACATATAAAAAAATGTTTCTGCCATTTAAAAAAAAGTTGTAACACATAACAAAATGTGTGCATGTTTTCAAAAAATGTTCACCATGTATTCCAGAACTTCAATGTGCATTTCGCAAATGTTCAACATTTACTAGGATAATCTTCAATGTTTATTTTAAAAATGCTCAACCTATATACGAAATGCTCAATATGTTAGAAAAATGAATATATATTAGAACTGTAAAAATAGAAAACTATAGAAATAAAAGTAAAAGGTAAGAGACAGTAAAATAATAATGATAAAAATATCGAACGGAACCTTTGTATAACCTTTGTATAACGTTCCTAAAACCGCCCATGGAAGGTTCCAAACTGGTTCAAACCAATCCCAGTTGTAGAACCTTGTTGGGCTGCCCACCACATAAGACACTGTAGGCTACCATTTGCGCCAGTGTCGCCGCCTTTTATTCTTAAAAGAAGTTTGGAATCTCGCTTGTCATCACTTCCAGAATACAATCTGGAGGTAAACCAAGCCAAACCTTACAAAGTCCTTCACTGACACCTAACTTAGCTAATTATAAAGTGCAACATTCGCTGAATGCCTAACCCACAAAACTCTAAAATCAATGAAAGATCGAAACAGGGTCCTGATATCTTCCAGCCAAGCCCCGACGCTGACAAGTTCTTTTTCTCGATGGTTGATCATCTGCACAACAAGCAACCGAGCAACAGTAGCGTGTGCATGTCCGAGGGACTATTATGGTCTAAGGTCAATGGATTTTTGATAGCATTATGGATGTTGCCGTGAAGATTATCACCTTGGGGTTTTTCCTCTTTGAAAACTAAATTATTCTGTTTAAATGTTTGGTATTGTTTCTAATATAAAATAATATCTAATTATGTAAATCAGTGAATGGAGAGGTAGGAGGTTATCCTCCTTTTGAGATAATATTTATATAATTAGGTGTTTATCCCTGAGAAACGCTAATTGAAATGCTCAATTTACGGGGCCAACAATGCAACCATTTATTTGTACCCTTGTACATACTACCATATCAAACCATGGTTAATTCACATGTTTCTCCGTATATAATGCGCACAATAAAGAATGATACTATCCAGCTAAGTTCTCCTCATATATGACACACTTTCACTTTTGCATGCATGCAAGGTCAGATTCCTGTTCCCCAACATCCTGTCCAACACGGGTATACTCCAAGTCTCCAGATAGCTACTAATGTGAGGTATTGGGAATGTTCCTTCTACAATACCTACATCGCACTCAGTGCTATCCTCATATGCTCCCATCTATTTGGAGCTTCACACGGATTGGTACTGTTACCTTGGAGACGATCCTGCATAGATGTGCAATTGTATCTGGTCTCGCCAAGTAAGCCGCCTTGGCCGCTTCTAACAAAGGCCTGCGTATTTAGTAACGACACATCGTCAGATCAGGTCGGAAGGTTTCTAGTAGCATGCTTGCATTGCCAAGTAGGCTGCCACTTGCCTGCATAGTCGGCACCGGATCCGGATGACATGGTATAGGAGGCATAGTCGGCAACACTAGACGAGGTTGTGTAGAGAGAGAAATCATAAGAAAATGTTTATTTTCTTAATTAAAAGATAATCTTTTGGAAACCATACATGTCTCTCAACATATATTTGGGGCTATCTAGTGTTAAATATAAGATTATGAGATAACTGATTGAACATACGATTTTATTGTCCTCTCTGCATTACTGTCATGTTTACCTTTAGGTCATCTCCAACGCTGACCTCCAAATCAGACAATCGCATGAGTATGCAGACTAATCCAGACCTGCATCCGGACATTGAAATGGGAGCCGCAGCATCCAGATTCGCATCCATTTGAAAACAAATGTACATGAAATAAAAATAAAATAATAGCCTTCTGCCATTGTGACGAAAAATTAGTGCCTTCACCAGCTGCCCGCCATTGTGAGTACTTAAAAAGAAAACAAGTGTAGCACTTGAAGAAAAAAAATGAAATAATAGTGCTTCCGCAAATGCTATTTTTTTAAATGAAATGCATTCTGCCTCTGATCATAATGATGCATGCAGCCATCTTATTAAAGAGTCTTGAAGTAGCACAAAGTCATAAAAGTATTACATCTCAAATGCTAGCACCTTCGCCAAATGCTATCACCTTCCGCCAAGAGGAAAAAAGTAGCAGTGGCCTTCCGCCATCCGGATAGAGAGATGATACGTGGTGGCTTTCGATTCACCATGTGAATGTCCGCCTCCCGTGAAGCACCTCTAGTTTGGTTTTGATTTAGGGAAAACGGACGTCCGGACTAGTCTGGATCGATGGGAACGCATTGATGGCAAATTCTGTCCGCAGCCCGCCCGTATACACTTGTGAGAGGTTTGAATGTCAGCTTTGAAGATGGCCTTATCAACGTGACATGTCCTAAGCTAACCATCTCAAAAAGCTAACCATGTTGTCTACCTCTTGTATTGGTTGATGTTGGCTCAAAGCATGATGCTTCAAAGACAGCTAGATTCATTACTTTGTACAAGTTCGGGGTCGCAAAACCGACTGAGTTTTATTTTTATTCAAAGAAGGGTTGATGTACTCCACATCATTGTGATGCACAGTCAGTCCGAGTGGCCCATCAAACAATGCGGTGAATGTTACCGAGCTCGGATGCTTGGAGAAGGTAAAATCGATGGGAGTACGACCTTGCACAAAGATGTCAAGTCCTCATCCTTTCTTTTTTTGTTCTTGAAAAATAAATTAGAAACAAGCTTGATTTAGAAAGGAAATTAAACTTCTGACCATGTCGTAAAGTAATTGCTTCATGTATTTGTCAAGAAGATCAAATTGTCCCCAAAATAGGATAAATGATTGTCATTAGCTGCTACAGGATTGTCATAGATGAAGCAAACTAAAACAGCAGCATGTGAGTCACTGTAGTCTCCAAGGATGCATGAGAACATTGAAGTTTGAAGTAATTTACAAAGCAAGTTCAATGACTCGTTGCTTGTTAAACACACTTCATTTTAGGTTTTTCCATCACAAATAAAACGGTTTAGTTCTTGTGTCGAAGAAATGTTGTGTAAAATGGCCTCGCTTTCAAGCAAACTAAACCATCGCAGGACTGAGCAGCCAAGGCAGCTGCGAAGGGGAGCTCCATGGCCAATCCATGCAGTGTCTTTTATACTTGGGAGGTACATTCGGTCTAGCTCGCACTTGCCAGTCGATTATGCCATATATTTCCCATTTGCTCAGAATGCTATTTCTGCTCTTACCATGCAGGGCTTGATTTGTTGAAATGGTTGGATTTAGTTGTTTCGCGGTTGGTTGTGGTAACGGCGCAGGTTTTTGACCCAAACAAAACACCAATTCCATTCGACACAACAACCGAGCTGATAAGCAGCGCTACATCTATGGAGGGGATAGTGCTCACATTGCAGGACGCCATAGCCACCAACTACAATCGGGTGGCACGATGATGAATTGATGCGCCTGCCACATATATGGGCATACGTGGATCGTGATAGCTTTCATCAGTTCGCAGAGTTGCCATCGGTTCAAAATATCGATTTACAAAAACAAAAAACATGTTAGCAACCATTTCATTTCACATACAGTACATGCAGCTTCATGAGTAGTTTGACAAAGAAAATGGTGTAGTTTTATCATAGTTTTAAGTTTGTGGAAGGATATTTCTAATGCTAGTGTGACATTTGCAAGCTTCTATTCCTTTCTGTTTTGATCTCTAGCATCATCGATTACAGTAGAACATTCCATTATTCAGTCCAGATAATATGGTAGAGTATGGCAGCTTTTCTATGGTGGTCGCTTAACGCTTGAAATCGATAATTGTGCAGGACATAATATCATAAAAATGATAGAATGACGATTTTAAGAATATAAGGGTGAAAACTAAATTTTGGCCTTGTGGTTGGATCCATGACGCATACCTTGAGTGTTGCTCCGTCCCCACATGCTTTATAGAAGAACCTCGCTGCTCACGCCGTGTCATGAGATGGTTGGTACGGATATGGTCTTTTGTTGCTTGCCGATCCTACATCTGATTGTTTTGGGGCTTTATTTTTATTTCCTCCTATAATGCTCTATATGACTTTGCTAGTTGCGTGTGTTTACGAACAGCCAGCTCTTATTACGCACGTGGCCATTACATGTCCAACTTCATTACATATAAATATACTACTTGTTTCACCTTGAGATATGGATTAAAGGCGTATCAACAAGCTTGAACTGGCACAAACAAGCTAACTACTTGTTTCCACCTTGAGATATGGATTAAAGGTCTCGCGCACTATTGGGTGGATGATAATTTATGTAGGCTCGGGAAGAAGTTACAATCGTCATTCGGCGAGATTACACACGGTTACTTGTAGACCTGAGATTAATCGGTGCTTGCACATTACGCTTCGAGGTGAGCTCACGCGGAAGGATAGAAGCCACAGACAAGCAGCTACTGTGTTCGGTACTGCTGGTACACATACTCACCACATGGCTGTTTGCCAACCGCTAATGAAGCTATGGATCTAACATTACCAAGTCCAAAAGCCAAACATCTAGCTCTAATCTCACCTTGGTCGAAAGGGATCACGGCTCGTTTAAAGCAAGACGGGCGTGAGAAGGAAAATTTGTAATGCACATGGTGCAAATAGAGAAATACTAATTCCTCGCAGTATTGAAGAGATATATATGCAAAAAATGGTGCGATTTTCGAATATCTTCTTCTTATCATGAAGAAAAGGTAGTTAGATATTAAGTGGCACTTCAGATCCATGGCTGAAGCAATAAGAACTTAGGTTTTACCTCCTCGCCATTTGGTAGAAATGAGTGCTTACAACTAAGCACAATACATCATCGATATAAGACGAGAGACCAGAAAGACTGGTCTTATCTAAAGGCAATTGAAAATCTAGTGTTTCGTCTCCATCTTGTAGCTATATGCATGTATTTATTTTAAGGTCTATATGTCCACACCAAATGGAATGCATAGTTCAAGCAGGATTATTATGAGGTCTTGGGAACTCAAATGCCTTTGTGAAGTCCTTATCCATATTTTGAGCGAAGAAACAGCAGCGCATAATCAATCAATTGGTGTAACTCAACTAAAAGGGAAAAAATAAGCATATAACAAAACACTCGTGATTATGATTTTAGTGGCTAAAATACATTTTCAAGCTTCAAGTGGTGCATGCAAGACGAGGTGATTCTAAACATGGGAAATACACCACTGTGTGCACAGCCAGTAGTGGAGGCAAGACAAGGCTAAAAGAAAAGGAAGCACGCATGATGAGTCTGTGGACTACATGAAGATTAGTCACAACAAGAATGTAAATCACAAGTCCTTGTTATGAGTATGGCCGGTTAGGCTCCTTCCCCACGACTTATCTTGGCATGCCGTTAGTGATTCCTGTATCCCGAGAAAGACCTTCGCTTTATGTCACCAAGGTCCAACATAGATGTGGAACCTTCAAGGACAGTGGCTTCCAAAGCGCGAGAGTAGTGCTGATTAACTCATCCATGAGAAGCCTCTTGATGTATTTAATGGGAATCTATAGTTTGCAATAATCCCTGCACCATGACATAACCAAATACCAGTCCCGGTTCTTTTGGGCGGTAATGGCGATAAATGAAAGATCACATGGTTAATGGATCATGTTTGTGCCCAGTGGACCAGGGGTGTCGGGGTCATTTCTCCAAACGCATGAACATCGCTCTGTCTCCAAATGGCTTTGGAGGGTTGCCGAGGGGCGAAGGTGGCTAGACATCATCCGTGAAAAGTACTTGCTCGGCCAGCCTCTTCCTTTCGCTCTCGGCGAGCGGAGGATCCACTCGCAATCTATAATCCAACTCCTTCCCGCGTTTCGTATTGGTTCCTCAATCCCGTTGATCCGAGCACCTTATTCGCTAGACCGCTGGTCGGGCCATCGGCCGCTCACCGCTTCTAGTTGTTATTCAACATTTGCACCATCCCTCCATTTCGTAGAGGCTGCCCTTAGCAACCTCGCAACCTTTAGATGCACCTTTGGCCCCATGAACGGGACCAATGGGAGGAGCTCCTAATGCATGGCGCTTCAACGCCTCGAGAAGAATTCCATCTCTTGGCGTTATAGCCTAGTGGGTTGTTTTCTCAGATCCTTGCATAAGGCCATTGCGCCACCCCTGTCGGATTTAATTAAATCTCCTTAGGGAGATGAAGGCGATGATGATGAATCTCTTTCCAACTGGTCCATGGGCGCCTCCCATCTTTGTTGACGTAAGGGAACGGGCGATTGAAGGGACATGTCCCTGTGTGAGACCGAAGATTCAAACCACATTTTTTCACGCGTCTTCAATATTTTTCCTCGAGCTGCTCTTAGGTAGGTGGCGGTGGTATTTGCTGCCCCTCTGGCCCACCCGGTAGTTGTGGGTGTTTGTCCGGACGCTATGGAACGTCCAAAGATGGTGATATTGACATGTGGTTTCAAGGCTGCGACTAATGTAATCTATAAATTGTGTGGTTTCTATTACCGAGACCGCTGGGTAAGCGGCATTCTCAAGACAACATCGACAGGATCATCGCCGAGCTTTGGTCATCCGCTTCGGCCTTGTGCCTCCGACTTCGCCGGAGCCGGATTAGCACGCCTTCTATTTGTCGCTTTATGGGTGTGTGTTGTGCCCCATTCTAGACTTTTATTTTTCTTTTGTCGCACCTTGGCCTCGTACTGAACGCTTACTCGCCTTGAACTTGTGTTTGTGCTCGTGGTTGCTTTACAATATAAAGCTGGGAGCCCTTTTTTCCGCCAAGTATGAGTATGGCGGTCGACTTGCATGATTTGAATGGAACTAACCCGGATCGACGCCGCTTTTCAAAGAAACTGCCATGGTGTTATTTTGTGCGTAAATAAAAGTTCTCGGAATGACCTGAAAATCCATGGAGCAACTTTTCAGAATTAATAAAAATACCGGCGAAGAATCAGGGCTGGGGCCACACCGTCCACGAGGGGGCGCGCTCACCCCTCGGGCGCGCCTGCCTCGTGCCCCCCGACGCCCACCGACTCAAATCCAACTCCATATATTTGTCATGGAGAAAAAAATCGAGAGAAAGTTTCATCGGTTTTACTACACGGAGCCGCCGCCAAGCCCTAATCTCTCGGAGGGCTGATCTGAGTCCGCTCGGCTCCGGAGAGGCTTGGCTCGCTGTCATCATCAACCATCCTTCATCAATTTCATGATGGTCACCGCCCGGCGTGAGTAATTCCATCATAGGCTTGCTGGACGGTGATGGGTTGGATGAGATTTACCATGTAATCAAGTTAGTTTTGTTAGGTTTGATCCCTAGTATCCACTATGTTCGATATTGACGCTGCTATGACTTTGCTATGCTTAATGCTTGTCACTAGGGCCCGAGTGTCATGATTTCAGATCTGAACCTATTATGTTTTCATTAATATATGTGAGTTCTTGATTCTATCTTGCAAGTCTATAGTCACATATGTATTATGATCCACAACCCCAAGTGACAATAATCGGGATACTTCTATGATGACCGTAGTTTGAGTAGTTCATGTACTATGTGTTAATGATTTGGTCCGTACTTTATTAAAAGGAGGCCTTAATATCCCTTAGTTTCCATTAGGACCCTCTGCCATGAGGGTAGGACAAAACATGTCATGCAAGCTCTTTTCCATAAGCACGTATGACTATATTCAAATACATGACTACATTACATTGATGAACTGGAGCTAGTTCTGTCACCCTAGGTTATAACTATTACATGAGGAGTCGTGATCCGACATAATTATCCATCATCGATCCAATGCCTACGAGCATTTCATATATTGTTTTGCTTATTTACTTTATCGTTATCATATATTACTACAAAACTGCTATCGTTATTTTTGCTACCATATCACATTTCCATACTACTTTGCTACTAAACACATTATAACAGGAACCCCCTATAGCAACGCTTTTTCCGATTAAAAGTTCATATATGTGTTGCTAGTGTCAATACTAACGGTTTGGGATGCGCTGTCTTATCCAGGTTGTTAGCGCATATTACAACGGCTATACCACCAGTGGTAAAGGGACCGCTAAAATGCAACACATAAAACAGACTTATGCAACACCTTTATATGTTGGTTCTTAATTTACATGAATCAACATCCCATTGATTGGCAATAGAGAGTTTGCAATGCTTCAAATCTTGGTACATATATAATGTGAATAATATTATTTTCTATACATATTGCTAGCAACTAAATTAATGCTCCACATAATGGTGATAATTATATATGCATTTCAAGTGAACAAAAACAAAAGAATATACTCACGGAGGAAGAAATCATATATTACATAAAATTGTTGGATTACAACAAGGATATTACAGAGGAACTTCATCCAAATGTGATGCATAATCTAAATATTTTCTTGACAACAAGATGAAAACCAAAAGCATCCCTCAACATCACTACAACTTAACTAAAACTTAACAGAGGAACATCATTCCTACAACTTAACTAAAATTGAAAGCATTCAGCATCATCATCATCATCATCATCATTATCATCATCAGTATATTTGCCACATACCCATATAATCATCCATTTATCTTTTGAACCTACAAACAAAAAACAAAATGAAATTTTAACACACAATGCATTAACAAAAAAAAAAAACAAATAACTTTCTGTGGTAATGTAAGTGTAATTAGAGAACGGTAATACATTTTTGAACATCTCACAACGGATCCTGTTATGTCATGGATTCAGATGAAAATAAGATGGCCACTATGGGACGATAAAACTGAAACTCAAACTAAAATATTCCAAGGAATATTTAGAAGGGACCATGTATCTATGTTTCGTAGAAAGACGCGCTTGCTCTTCATATGGGATGAACACTTAAAAGGAGGACATTTATTTTGTTTTGGTGATATATGAAGATCCATTGAAATGTTCTATAGACAACACAAAAGAGATGACTGGTTTTTCCGCTTGGTCTACCATTTTACACTATAAAATGAAAGTATAAACTGGATTTCTGGTTCATTTATGTTGAAGAGTTTCCAAAGAAACCGATAAGACTTAACAAATGCATATGTACGATATGAAATACATGGTATACATACTCATCTAGAAGATATATTTTCGTATGGATACATACATGTAGCTTAATTGTTTCCTTTAAATAGTATATCAAATCATGGATTAATTAATAGATTTATTTCATTGATTGATTTGAGATGGTTTTGCTCTTTCAGATAGGGTCAAAACAAAACATAGATTTAGAACTTAAAAACATAGATCATATACTACACATACCAATATCAAAAATGCGTATTGTATATACGTATTGTAAGCATCATTAATCCTCTTTAGCTTACCCCTCAAACTAATCATATGATCCATGCTCTCCAAACTTATATGAGCTCCTCATGCATGCATCATGCAAAAAGTGTAAAGTAGTAAATAAGAAATTGTCCTAGAAATCAAACTCTAGTCCAGACGATGCGTATAAAATAGAACAGTATGAAGCCAATACCTACACCCCCGAGGCACGGATGCAGCAAAAGCGCAGATGAGAAGTTCATTCAGCCATTATACGCCCCTGGGGCTCTCAACTTGATTATCCTCTTCATCGCCTGGCTTTCGTCAGTGATCTCCAATGACTACTAAAGGAGCTTCCTTTTTGTTACACACTTTCAACATGAATCAGAAGCATACAGCATGAGTCTTTCCTTTAGTATATTTTCCATTATATGAGAATGGAAATACATGTATGCAAGATCATATTTTGTGCTTAAAAATAAATGGAGACTCAACTTATCTACTCAATGCATGCCTAGTAACTGCACACATGTATGTATATATATATGAACTACAACAAACATACAGTTTAGTATCATGGATTCAGTCAACGAATTACAAAAACCAGATCTTAATTTCATAACAGCTCTTCCTAAGCAAGTTCTAGCACCATAAATGTTCTTAATTATTTAGTACATCAATTTAACAAAAGAACGGCATTAAAACAAACCAAGTAGACAAATATATGAGGAAAGAGGTTAACTAAGAATCATTTTTTGATCTCGCGTGTTGTTTCAAATAAATATTGTTACGGTGCCACTGCCACCTTGACCTCCCGATGTACCTTCAAGTCTGCAATAACACTATCAAAGATATTCCATCAACAGGTAGTTTAGCTTTTAAGTGTGGATCACTGGTGAGGATAAAATTGAAAGAACATTTCAAGTAAACAAACCCATACCTTTTGCATGTAAGGAACATAGCTAAGTAGATTGAACAAATCGTGGTACTGCTCCAAACCGATTTATCCACTTTCCAACAATATTAGAAGTGGTGCTTGAGTTTGCTGTGCAGAGGTACGACCACGCCTTCGCTGAATTGAATCACCTAATTGCTTGTATAGCACAAATTTAGCCATCCATGTAATACGATCTTCAGATGTCTGAAATTAAAGAAAGCACATTATCAATATTCTCAAAACTCTAGGCTGTACATCCCAGATTTCAGAGCACAACACAACATAAAAATCCTCAAAAGCAAAAACCCACTCTCTCTTGTTCCTTCGTACTGCACCAACCTGCAATAGTTCCTCTTCTCGCAACTTCACCAACAATAGGGCTGTCTAATCAGATACAAACTGTCTTGATGTACCGCTTTTCCACTGCATTGATTTCAGTTTTGCTGGGCATGGAATGCTAAATTGGAAGGATGTCCCGTGTAGTGGATATTAAAAGGTTGCAGAAAGCAGGATCGGGAGAGGATTCCTTATTCAAAAAAGGGAGAGGATTCCTGGATCGCTTTTACATGGAGGACACGTGAATAGTGGAGAACATTTAGGAGGAGGAGCACCGAGGAGGACAACGGGCTACGGATGATGATGCATTGGTACCGCGAGGGGCTAATGATGGAACGAGGGTGCGGTTGTCAGGCTTGTTCATGGTCAGACCTTGATTCACCACTGTCCCTGGGAGCGTGATTGGGCGGCGCCGATGCGGGGCTGCAGACGAGGCGCGCAGGGACTGAGGGTCGCAAGGCGGTGAGGAGCGCCGGGACAGAGGATCACGGGGGAGGTGAGGGGCGGCAGGATGGTGTCAACAGATAGGAGTGGCAACGATGGACGGCGGCGGCGGGCATGGGAGGCTTTGAGGAGAAGGTGAGGCTGAGGAAAGGAACGACGAGGTTAGTCGTGAAAGCCAACTTGGGTCTAGTGCATTGGGATTTACATGGAGTTGTGGTCTCGCATGGGTCACGAGCTGCACTACAACACATATGCTACAACGCCTATATGCATCTCTTTTTAAACTTTGCAACGATAGTCAAAATATCATAGAATATGGTTGCATTATAGGGGTATCCTTGTTGCGTATACTAGGTTATCCGTGTGGTTGAATTGACAACTCAACTCGCACTTGAGAATATTCTTTGGCTCCCCTTGTCTCAATCAAATTTGGGTTGAATACTCTACCCTTGAAAACTGTTGCATCCCCATACTTGTGGGTTATCAGAGTGGAGTAGGAGTTGGAGTTCAAGAGGAGGCTGGCAGACAAGATCTTGGAGAAGTGCAACCTGAGTTGAGTTCACGCTTTCCCCCGGTGAAAGTAAGAGCTCATGGAAGATCATCGTGGGCTAGGGCAGATAGTACTCGCCTCCCTCCCTCTACCTGAGAGCAAAGTGGCGCTGCTTCGAGCTGCATTTATTGAGAGTTGTTGCTAGTAGTTATTTTAAGTATGAATGAGAGTCTGAGCTATGTATCCTTCCATTTCGCACAACTCTTGTATGAAAGAATGTTGATGGTGGAATCTATGAATGTTTGAATAAATCTATCAATGTTTGCATCAGTGTGGTCTCAATATATCAAACTTTGCATCGGTGTTTTGGGATTCTATCAATCTAGAACCAATGTGAAGTGCAACCTGTCACAAACACTCAGTTTCAGTGCAACCACTTAGGTTTTCAGCAAGCAAATACATAGGTTTCAAAAGGCAAACACTCAAGTTTCAGCAAGCAAATACATAGGTTTAAGCACTCACAAAGGCAAACAAGACAGCTTTTCCAAATGTTGGAATCTTCAGAGTTACCACTAGCAGTGAAATATGCCTTCCGCTTCCAGCTTGGCTTCCTAACCTCTTGGACCCCAATCTCCATGTCGAGTGAGCAGCTTGCCTCGAGCATTGAAAATCAAATTCTTCCTCTCGCTCACTACTAGGGAAAAGGCTAGCAACATGCTGGTTTTAGATACAGAAGGGCACCTGCCATTAATACGGGCGCTAAGCTTAATTCATAGCAAGAAGGTGTTCTCCTCTGCCATACTGCTATACAAGTTCAGCAGAAGAAGCGCCGTTATGGAAGCTCGCTATCGCTTATTAGCGCTTAGCGCCTGGACGACGCTATATCGCTATAGCGCTTGCTGCTAACTTTTGTACACTCGCCATCGCTAATTTAAGTAGTTTTTTTGGCATATTTGTTTTGTATTTGAACCGCTTGTAGAAGAATCTTTAGCACATAGAAATTTCATCATGATACATACATACAAATGCTCATGAGACCACAAATGTAATCATAGCATGTACATACAAATAGTCTCTTCATAATCATCATCCAACACAAAGTGATATCTTGTTATCATCTCGAAAATAGCAATACATGCAAGTCTCAATACTTGCAACTACAACAACGCTATCCATCTAAACAAAAACAAAGGCATACGCAAGAAGTGCTATCACTATGAGTGAGAGCGGAACCATGCAAGACATGAGGTGGCGTTACGAAGTCCTCTCTCGCGCTTAGCGTGAACCTCAAGTAACTAGCTTCTCTTGTTCGCTGAAGTTTTATGGCTGGCGCCAGAACCCATTCACTTGCGCCGACACTCATGCCACTCGTTGTACACCGAACCTTCCCTTTGTACACTATATAGCATTTCCATCTCGCCATCAAGAAACTAGGTACCTTAGAGATGCATGTTCATGAAGAGGATGTACAATCATATATATGCAAAAAACATACTAGAGCAACACCAAAAAGAAAGGTTAGCAACTAGATGCAACATATACAAGACGCAAATTAATTAACTAGAGGTACGCAGGTTATCGCACGCCAACTAACAAAGTAGCGCACAAGTTCGGCAGGACCGTGGACATCACAAAGTTTCATCGCTAAAAGTATACAAGTTCAACCGGACACATATCATCATCATCGGCATCATAAATCACTAGAAGTTCCATCCTTCCATATCATCGGTGACTAACCCTAGCTGCTTGAACGGCGTGAGGTCTAGACGCTATGTATGCGCTTGACGCTACCGCGATATAGCCGCGGGGAACATCCTTTCATTGACGACTTCTTTCATGATGATCGCCGAATGTCGCTTTGGATGCGAAAGAAGTCATCTCTAAGTTTATAATTCGCTTCCATGAGATTCTAGCCACTTGTGGATATGATCATCATTTCGCTGTTAATGCGGCTTTTGGTGATCCGTGTTGAACTGAATCATGAGATGGACGCGGTAATCCATCCTTCTTGCTTGGTTTTACATGATGGATGAGAAGGTTTATGCCAAACCCATCTTCTTGTTCCTTTGTTTCCGATATGCACTGTACACCTCTATAGCTGAAGCCTTGAGAGCATCATCTAGAATATTCATTATGTGGGTGTAGTCCTTTTCTCGTAGTCTCTCAAGGGTCAAAATACACGCGGGGAGACTTGCGGTAAAGAACGATAAGCTACCGTTGCTGCGGGAAAAGACACCTCAAATTATTCCCCATATGAGAGAGAAGGAATGATTGAAATGTAATAAAGGGTTGTCCGAACTGACTTACTTTTGATGATAAGGCACGAGGACAATTTCCGTCCTTATTCTGTACTCATGAAGTTTTGGAGGTACTCCCTAGCAGTTTATCACCAAAGTCGCCGAGACTCAAGAAAGACTCGCATGTAGTAACGGATCCGCCACACAGATTTGCAGACTTCTTCACTCTTCACGACGGAGCTCATATGTAGCGCAAAAGGCGGAAAATAGTAAAATCAAGTCTTTGTTAGAAACATCTCAAAGATATGGTCAAACCGCAGGAAGAACACCTCCCGGCCGTGTGTCGACGAGCACTTCCCGTGCACACGAGCCGCGATGTCGGATATCCCGGATCCTTTGAGGCTAGGTTTTTCTACCGACAGACATGGTCGGCCTCGAGATCCTCGATAGTGCCTCCACGGTCAAGGTAGCATCGCTCGCCTGCGAGATGGAACATGACCGCACCTTTCACGGTACACGCCTTCGAATGCATCGCCCTGCTGTGTGCTCGCTTGTTTGGAGGCGCCATCTTCCTCTTCTCTCCTTTTCTTGGGCACACCTTCCGCATCTTCCTTAACCCCTGCCCAAGTGTTCCCGGCTAAGCATCACGACCTCGCGCTCGCTAGTTGAGCCTGTGTTGAGGCGGCATCTTCAAAGTGTCCTGTGAGGATTTCATGAAGAGAGACTTTGCATTCCATGGTACGGCCCTGCCCGCATATCATCCATATTCTCATTAGAAAGTCGATAGTTCATCTGTCATATGGTTGACTCATCATATCTATGTCACGCCTACACGCTGTTGTATTGAGGTAATCCATAGGGTCGACCTCATCATCCATTCTCTGTTCATGTACATCAGCCGCATTATTGCACCCCTGCTCATCATCCTGCCGCCTCACCCCGGCACTACTACAGAGCCGTAATTGTAGGTGTGGGTGGTGGTCTCCGCACATGCTTGTTGATGTGTTATTGGTGTGTTTCGGCCGCCTGCATTTAATAAGATTCTTCGCCATAGCAGCACCCAACCCTTGCATCGTCTAACCTGTGGGGTCTCGCCGTCCGCCTCCCACATGCTATCGAGGAGGCAACTCGTGCCCGATTTCACACTAAGCTAACCTCAAGTGCCCAGCGGATCGGGTGGTTGTGGAATGTGCGAGAGGGTCCATTATCATCCCCTTCCCACGCCCACCTTCTAGCCTTTGATCAAGTAGAGTATGGTGCATTTTCAACAAAATGTTATGTTCGGTGTAAAACAACCGAAAGGCAAAAATGGGAATATTATCATATATTGGTGAGATGTAATTATCGGACGGGCGACAGCTCAGCTAAAGACGAAGCCCACCTACGCTACCGAGATCGAGGACGGCTGCTATAAGCGGAGCGGCTGGAGAGGAGGCCCGTTGTTGAGCAAGTGACGTGCGATGGTGTGTTGTTCGCGGAGTTGCGCCATTTAAACCGCATCGGGAAATCATGTACCGCCTTGTTCGGATTTTCCTTCGCCACTTGATGATAATCGAACCAAGTTAGTAGCGAAATCATTTCGCAGTGCACAATCGCATTGAATGCCTCGCAGGCAATCATATTTGTCTCTCGCTGCTTTTTTCGCGCCCTCAGCTGCTTTTTCTCGACCGCAAGCTTCACCTTTGCGCCGATGTCTGCCGACTAAACTTCTTTTTTCGCTTCTTGGCCTTCCGTCATAAAACACCTTCGCGGGCGCCATCTCCACCACTGCACATTACACCATTATGTCAGCCGCTGGTCCAACGGGAGTCCCTAAGTCTGCTCAAGGCCCAAGTTGAGAGGGGTGTCCCACTTGGGCCCTCATCGAGAGTAGGGCTTTCGCCGCAAGCCGGTGTTGCTTCCAAAGAGTCTAATCGATTTCCTCGTGATCTTGTCCGTAAAAACCTTTTCTCCTTGTCCCACTTGTAGCGGCCCCGATGAAGTCATGCTCCAAGGGTACAGAACACAGGTCTGGAGACCCGCGGCTTCACGCCCGCCCTCCCTTATCCCATATGGGCCTTTTTACCGAGGTAGCCACGGCTTCCGAGGCGATGCTTCCTGTTCCCGAGCTGAAGGTTTTGAATTCGCAGCCTTAGCCTTGGCTGCCTCGGTAGCGCAAGTGTCCTGAACTTTTCGAACTCCTCTTGTAAGTGTCGGATTTTCCTCCGAATCTTGGACAGGGTTCATCAGCCTCAATAGCTCGTTTCACCCTCCCTTCCAGAGGCCAAATCATTGGAACATGCCCATGGCGTGATTGTTAATCTTTTCATCTTCGGATCATCCCACGGTTGTTCTATGTTATCATCCCGTCGGGGAACTTGAATTCTTGTGCAACTTCTTAGGAGCAACGCCAAATGTTCTTTACCCTTAAGTCATCCGTGATGTCACAAGATTCTGAGGATGCATCCACTTGGTTCCCATAGCACTTGCGGGTTCTTCCCTCTAACGGCTCAAACTTGCGGTGCCATCTTTGTGATCCGTCGCCAACCCAGTTTGTTAGGTTTTTGTATCCTCGCTTTTATGCTTCCTCTTTTGTATCGCATCGGGCCGCCTTCCCGGACCTTCCCCCCGTCTCGGCGCCGCATCGGTGCCGGCGGCGTCGATGTCGGGCCGGTGTCGATGTGCCCAAAATCATCGAGGGACCGCAAACCTTGCTTAGCACAAATAGTCGAGGTATTTGTTCACCATCATAATCCATCTGCCCGATCTTGGTCAAGGGTTTCTTGTTCGACATGTTTCCTATGATTAAGGGCCTCATTTATTTCTAAAAGTATGAATAAATGAGAAATGACGAAAAGAAATCTATGTGAAGACTGATATGCCAACTATGTAGCACAAATCATGCCTTTATTCACCGGAAATTTCGCATGACCTTTGCTAAAAATGGAATACATAATTCCCAAACGGAAATGAATCAACATTTCGAAATAGGCCACCGGATCATTTTCCAAACATGACATGTCCAAAACATGACATATGCACATATCACATGTCCGTTAAATTTCCAATAAATTCAGCTAATTTTGAAACCTAGCTAAATTCATAACTAAAAGATAACCTAATTAATTAAATGAAGAACCCTAGCAGAGGGGGGGCAGAGAGGCAGGGGGAGGGGAGGGAGGGCCGACGGGGGGCGAAGGGCCGGGTGGGGCGAAGGCCGCACCGCCGGGGCGAGCGGGGTCGGGGGAGGGGCGGGTCGGGTCGAGCGGCTGGGTCGGGGCGAGCGGGGCG